>CM059213.1:33588687-34271187 GCA_030347435.1 Clarias fuscus
AATGGTTCCCTAGCTTACTTTTCTCTTCCGCAGCCGTTACAGTGTGAGCAATAAGTGTTTCCCTGGCGATTCCTGTTACCTTTACAAGCCCTGCAAACCTTCTGAAAATAGATCGCATTAAGAGGTATCATTCACTCTGACACAGGATGACGTAACTGTTGTACGTTGTGAAACTGAACTCACATTTCCAGACCCGGCACAGTCCTTGCATGGCTTTTTCCCCATCCCATTACAGGCTTGGCAGTTCTACACATAATCAGATATACATACAATTACACATTCAGCAGTGATCATGTATAGTTTACAATCCATGGCTATTATAGGTCACATGTGTTGATTTCTTTTAGGTGAAAATCTGAACCATTAAAAGATGGGAAGCACTCTGGTACTGTATATACTGTATGTGTTTATGATGAGTTTGAGACAGTGGTCGGTGTCTATGATGAGTTTGGAAGAGTTATTCAGTACAGTAGTACGTCAGCATTCAAATTTCATCCGTTCCAGTTTCGAGTTCTTAGAGTGGAATTTCATATTAAGAAACGCATTTTCCCATGCTTTAAAAACGAAACTGAAAGTGGCTCCATTTTCTTCTTGCTATCATCCTTGCTAACATTTTGGGGACCCATGGTGTTATGTCTTCACTAAGTTTCGCAAAAAATGCAAAATAAAAAAACAAAAAAACATATGAACGGCGGCACGGTGGTGTAGTGGTTAGCACTGTCGCCTTGCACCTGCCAGGGTCCGGGCTCGATTCCCGTCTCTGTTTGGATGGAGTTTGCATGTTTGCTTGGTGGGTTTCCTCCGGGTACTCCGGTTTCCTCCCACACAAAGACATGTAGGTTAGGTTATTTGGCCGTAGTGTGTGAATGAGTGAGTGTACAGCATGTGTGTGTGTCTGTGCCCAGCGATGGATTGGCACCCTGTCCAGGGTGTACCCTGCCATGTGCCCTAAGTCTCCTGGGATAGGCTCCAGGCCCCCCGTGACCCTGAATACAGGATTAAGCGGTATAGATGATGAGTGAGTGAGTGAAAACATATGAACTCACTTTTCTTGGCTTTCCAATGATGCAAGCCTATTTCAATTTGCCGTGCAACCGGATACAGGCGTACCCGGAAGTTTGCACAACCAGAAGTTTGCTTCGCAAGCCGAGGCAAAATTTTTGTTCTTAAGCTGGAAAATTCGCTAGGCGGGGCATTCGTATACCAAAAGTACCCAGGTAGGTCTCAAATGATTTAGGAGTGACAGGTGTACAGAATGAGTTTGAGTGAGGAGTAGGTGTCGAATGATAAGTTAAAAAAATATCTACTATTTTCGGTATAGTACTGTAAACAAAATGTGCTACAGGTTCGCAAGATCTTAAAACCCAGTAAATGATCGTACAGTACGAGTTCCCCTACTGTACCAGAGCACTCGGAACATTTGAACACTATGGGTTGTGCAGACCTCTAGTGTTCAAACTGTGCAACTGCATTTAATTCATAACTAATAGAATACCAATTCCAGAGCTGTGACTCAATACTCAAACGATGCAGATCACTTTTTATTCTTTTTTATTTTCATCGTTACCCCTGTAATAGTGTGATCGAGCTTCCGCATCGGGTTCGCTTAAATGACTTTGGGGGTTAATAAAAATGAATAAAGACAAGACTCAAAAGTTCTGTGAGTGATGCTCACTTTTATTATATCTCCCTTCTAACCACCTGATCCTTTTCTCACACTCACACACCGGGGGAAAAAGGGGAGCTCTCTTGTCCATACATTCGCATGCACACCCACTTGCCTATGGCGAGCCCCCAAGGATAAAAATGTATAAAATGCAACACCTCAAGTCAACAACTTAAACTGAAGAATTATTCTGTTACAATAGTGTTTATGATGAGTTTTTGACAGCAGCACCTGTCTACAGTACAGAATGTTGACTTCGGGACAGCAGTAGTATAGTAGGCTGAGAGTTTATGTCAGTAAATTATTTTATTTGGGTGTCTCTACCTTGACTGAGGAGGTATGCGGCACTCTAATGATCTTCTCTTGATCCTTAAAGAAAGCAGGTGCTTTGGCTTTGATCGCCCACACTTCTGGAGCGGGCTGGATAAGTGCATCCACATGCTGATCTGAAACACACCAGCTGGAGTTTTACTCACTCACTCATTGTGTATACCGCTTTATCCTGTATACAGGTTCACAATTTAGGAAGTATGTAAAGGAACACAGCACAAGTCGTCAAAGTAATGTGTTTGCCTCATTGTCGACAGATCCTGTGTTTAAATTTTAACCCTAACCCTAACCCTATGGCCAAGAGGACAGTACTAGACAGTCTCTAGTTAGGAGGAGCATATCCTCTCACCTGTCAATCACTAGCCAACTGTCAGCATTTGTAAGCTCGTATTTGCAAAAAAGGGCCAAATAAACAGGACTTTTCCGTGTTTCAGTTGTGCATCACATTTCCCTGATTCACCATGTTCACTTTCCCTGAAACTGGCGGGAGGGAGAGAAATTACCAGGCACATTGTAGACACTAGTGATGTCTTGGCGGATTTGGGGGTAAAAGGACATTGTTGTCTTTACCTGTATACGGTTCATGGCTCTGTTCAGTTGATCTCTTCTCAGTGAAAGTCTCCAAGCGATACTATGAGGAAGGAACAGGAGGAGAACAAAGCAAAAGTCAAGAGAATGCAATCACAATCCTTACATGCAAGATACAGGTAGTCCCTGACTTACACACGAGTTCCGTTCCTGGAGAACGTTCGTAAGTCCGATTTGTTCTTAAGTCTGACAAAGTGAGTGTTATATGCCTTTGACACAAATATACAATGTAATCCATACAGTACCAATCCACTTGACTACATCGGTACTCTTTTCCAACACTGCCATCATGTGGCCAAAAAACGTAATCGCGCATGCCATTGCCATGCTTTGGTTTCTCTCCAGTTTGAGCTGTTTTCCACTGTATTGGACCCTGAATCCTGCTGAGGATTTTCAGAAATTTTAATTATTCACCATCACGACAGCTTTACAGGACAAAGATTTCCTATCATCACGGACTGATTCAGTGAAACCGGTGAGCCAGACTAATTTTTCCCGCACCCCCACATACACACACATCCGATATACCAGACATTTTATACGTTCACTTACACACTGGAAATATTGTATATAATGGTAAATATTGGTATCTGGTGCACTGCAGTGTCTATTTTTTGTACAATCCAAGTTAGCCACTTCCGCGATTGAACCGGAAGTAGAACCGCGGTCCGTAATAGATAGCTCAGATGTTCATAAGTTAGGGACTACCTGTACAGGTTTCTTAAACAAGCTTGTCAATTAACTGTAAACCTTGAAAAACATAATTTATCTGGATGAAACGATACAATAGGCTTTAATTAGAACAGCACTGCCTTCACTTCCCCTTATTACAACCTAGCTGTAGCATTTTCCATGTAAGAGTCATGTAATTTCTCTCTCTCACTGTAGGTGTTGAAGGGCTCTAAGCTGGTGATGACGCCTTCTCGAGCCGGCGCAGATCTGTAACAGCATTTACTGGATGTGTAGCTAATAAACGCCTCGCGTGCAGCTTCTTCTGTGATGAAGGTAGTACTGGAAACAAAGACCAGATAACAGCACTGGGTGAATAAATAAAGAATAAATGATTTTTTAAAATAAATGAATAACAGTGCATAATGAACCACTCTGGATAAAGGAGTGCCCTTAATGCTGGAAATATTCAAGGGGTGGTCGAGTCAAACCATGATTTTGGACTAAGAATAAGAGTGAACAGTTCTGAGAGTAAAACTTCCTTTATCTCTTTAAATAATCTCCCGCTATACAGGGGATGGAGCAATAACTTCCTTACAGAGTTCCTGTAATGTGCGAGTGGTTCTGGTAAATGATTGTGTGTACAGTTCCCACAGACAGATACGTCTCTTGTGCAAGTTTGTGTCAAGTTATCCATCGATTTATCCATGGATCAGGAGTCTCTACTCGCTGGATGTTCACAGGAATGTCTGCAGTGGTCTCCGAGCCACCTCATTATTCACGGACATACGGACTTCTTTGAAATATTTGCCCCCTTCAAATGTATTACTGCGGGTAAGAGTCTCATCGCCGTGCTGAGCTCGAAGCCTTCTATAAATGTCAATTGTTTTATGTCTTCATTCACCAGAAATTTCATCACGAATATCGGTTTGACTTGAAACGTAATGTGAACAGGTCTCACTTCCTGCGTGTTCCCCTGTCTTACAGCTTACAACTTTGTTTACATGTTCACGATTTACAATCAGTGTTTCTTTTAACCTCGTGCAAGATTTTCTGTGCAACAGTGAACCGTGACATCCTGGTTATCAGTGTTTTCCTTAACTACTGACGAGAACCTCTTGCTTGAATGAGAAGTTTAAAAACTGAGGAGATTGTGTCAAAGCCATGCATTTCAAAATGTGGAAACTTACGCAAGTTGATGGCCTGCATGGTGTGTACATGTGCATCTGCACTTAGCCATTTATTAAGTCATGACAAGTCTTATGACAAGCGATTTACGACATAATCCTGGGATGGTGCTCCGCACAAACTCAACTCTGCTACAGAGATCAACTCTACACTATGCTGTAATTGCTGCTGATTAATGGGTTGTATAAACACTAATTAATTTCACTCTTCAGTTTACATTTAAACACACTTTATTAGCATACTGTTAATTATAAAGAAAGTTATAAAGTTATAAAAACACAGTGAATAGAGAGCCATTCGGCCTCCGTGACATACAGCGGTATTGCAGTCTCTTTACCGCTGAGCCAAAAGACAAAGCTCTCAATCTACCGGTCGATCTTTGTTCCAACCCTCACCTATGATCATGAGCATTGGGTCGTGACTGAAAGCACAAGATCACGAATACAAGCGGCCGAAATGGGATTTCTGTCGAAAAGGTAGCTGGCTTTTTTTTTAGAGATAGGATGAGAAGCTCAGTCATCCGTGAGAAGCTCAGTGTAGAGCTGCTACTCCTTTGCGTGGAAAGGAGTCAGTTGAGGTGATTCGGGCATCTAGTAAGGATGTCACCAGGACGCCTGCCTAGGGAGGTCTTCTTGGCACGTCCAGCTGGAAGAAGACCACGGGTCAGACCAAGGACTAGATGGAGAGATTATATCTCCACACTGGCCTGGGAACGCCTCAGGATTAGCTGATGTGGCTGGGGAAAGGGAAGTTTGGGGTTCCCTGCTGGAAATGCTACCCCCGCGACCCGGATAAGCCTTTGAATGTGGATTATATACTGTAGTACCTACAGAAATAGTTAAAGATATATAAATTAAAAGGTTCTAAAAGGAGAGTGGGATGGTGCTTACTTCCACTTGGGTTGAGCAGAGAGGCTCTCTGGGGCTGGCACGGGCACCAAGGGCATCAGGGGAGGGAGACACTCTCCTGCAAACACCAAATAGAGAAAAATATAGCGTGAGAAACAGAGTAGACTTTACCAGTCTGTTCTGATAAAAAAAGAAAAAAAGAAAAAGAAAAAAAAAAAACATGGAATGTTTACTGAAACACTCAATATAATATTTCAATTACAGTTCATATGCAGGGTGGGCCATTTATATGGATACACCTTAATAAATGGGAATGGTTGGTGATATTAACGTCCTGTTTGTGGCACATTAGTATATGTGAGGGGGCAAACTTTTCAAGATGGGTGGTGACCATGGTGGCCATTTGGAAGTCAGCCATCTTGCATCCAACTTTTGTTTTTTCAATAGGAAGAGGGTCATGTGACACATCAAACTTATTGGGAATTTCACAAGAAAAACAATGGTGTGTTAGTTTTAACGTAACTTTATTCTTTCATGAGTTATTTACAAGTTTCTCTTTGTTCACAGCCATTGACATGTCGAAGAGGTTAACACGTGATGAGCGGATCGAAATTGTGTTGATATCTGGTAAAATATTTAAATGGTGCATTTCTGTTGAATCATCAGCGTTTCCCTTATTTCTTAAGGGGAAATTCGCTCTGAGACAAACTAGCATCCAAGATTCCACTTGTAATTGGAAGGCTCAGAGACAACATCTCACTGTGACATTAATTTCCACATGACATTTGGCCACATGATGGCAGTGTTGGGAAAGAGGAAAGATTTAGTCAAGTGGATTGGTATGCTTTATATTGCACATTTGTGTCAAAGGTGTATAAGACTCACTTCGTCCGACTTACAAACAAATCCGACTTACGAACGTGCTCCTGGAACTGAACTGGTTCGTAAGTAGGGGATAACCTGCACATATATTATCCCTAAGTAATATATGTTCTTTATACAATAAAGCTTAGTCAAAATCAAGCAGCAATAATGAGGAGTCGGGAAACAGACGTGCAGGAAATGGTGCCACAGTGGTTAGCATTGATATCTTGCACCACCAGGATCCAGGTTTGATTCCTGCCTCGGGTCAGCGCCTCTTACTATCTGCCATCTTCGCACTCAACCAAGTAGAGGAAAACCCAGCATAGGCTCAGCACCATTGTCAGCTCCACCTCATGCACACAAAGGGCGCGGCACCTCAACTCCCTGTGGCCAATGGCAGCAGAGCACCCTCTATCCTGGTGCCACTCTCATCCTCTTGGCGGCCACCAGGGAGTGAAGAACACAACGGAGAAGGATCGCTTCCATTGGCCAGGACTTGAAGCCCTGAAGTAAGAAGAAATTCTGTCAACGGTGTCCCGACTGCCAGAGAACCGCGCCCAAGAAGCCGGCGCCCGCCCCAGTAATTCCTCTGCTGATCATCGGAACACCCTTTGAACGTACTGGGATGGACCTGGTCAGCTCACTTCCAAGATTTGTGAAGGGCCATGTGTACATCTTGGCTAGTGATAGACTATGCCACATGCTATCCTGAAGCCCTTCGACTTCCAAAGTGACTTCCAAAGCCATTGCCAAGAGGCCAATGATGCTCTTCAGTAGCGTGGGCCTACCAAAGGAGTTTCTTACTAATCAAGGTGCCCCCTTTATGTTAAAATTAATGGCAGATATTTGTCGGCAGGTGAAGCAGATCTGCACCTCCAGACCGATGGCCGGTGGAGAGGTTCAATCAAATGTGATCAGCGAAGGCTTCACCTCCTTCGAACTAATGTTTGGGAGGAGGCCTCACGGCCTGCTGGATTAGGCCAAAAAGGCTTGAAAGGAGTAGCCCTCACCCTTCCGTTCTGTAGTGGAGTGCGTATGAGATATGCAGTCCAAAATCACCCAAGTACTCCCTATAATGTGAGAGCACATGGAGCAACCACGAGCAGAACAATGGAAAGCGTATCACACGCCAGCACAGACCCGAGAGAACCTAGTGCACCTGCTTCTACCCAGTGCCAACTGTAAGATTTCTGGCTCAGTGGCAGGGACCCTACACTGTTATGGAGCGAGTGAGGCATTTAAACAACAGACTGCAACAGCCGGGTAAGAGAAAAAGTGAGCTGAGCTCCATCACTTAAATCTTTTTAAGAAATGGATTGAACCATTGCCACTCGTTTCAGCTCTTGCCTCTCTCTCTTTCGAAGCAGAGTTGTGAGTTAGTGCAGCGAGGGGGGGACCTTTCACCACTACAGCAATAAGAGCTGAACAAGCTTATAGAACAGTTCCAAGACGTGTTCTCCTTAGAACCAGGGCTCACCAACTTGTGAAACACGACATCAAAACCTCCCCTGGTATGATTGTCCGCTCACGTGCCACCGAAGCTGCACCCAAAAAAGGGACAAGCCAACACCAGATGGGTGAGTGGGATATACTGGATGCAAGACTCACACACCTTCTTTTCTCTCCTCTCTCTTACAGAGCCAAGAAAGCCTGCAACCTGGGACAACTCACCAAGAAGGGGGACTGCATCTCAGCCTTGCTGCCTCCTCCTCCTCCCCAACACTTTATTTTAAAACATACTAGTAACCTATGTAATTGCATGGATTTTTAATCACATATTTATTGTAATTGAATTCAAATATTACATGAATTACACGTTTTTATTAATTCAGCCATATGACTATTATGCTGTACTTAATAATGAGTATAATATTATGCTGTTATAGTTAGTCCTGCCGGAGTCTCTGCTTGCACTTTGCACTAAATATACATTCACCTATACATGCTGACTGTGACCATACCTAACTGCCATCTCTCCTTATTTTCTGTTCTCTCCTTTTCTGCTCTCTTCTCTCTCTCTCTCCCCCTCTTCTTTCCCTCTCTCTGTCTCTCTGTCTCTCTGTCGAGCTATACATGTTTCGCTCCTGAGTTGCCAGTGATCCAGACCCCTCTGCCCTCTGGAGCCGTCTAACCCATCCTGGAGTCCTGCTTCTGGTTGGAGATCTCGTCGCATGGATGCCCCGTGTGGTCTGCCTGGATTCGTATGGTGGCTGGGGATGGTTTCCATGAAGACTCTCCTGTCATCGAGTGATGCTCTGGGGACCTGTGACTTCAGTTGTTCGATAACTCAGGACCGGAATCCCCTACAGTCTACCTGAGCCTCCGGGAACAAACTGGACTCCTTTTAATTTTAAAACATCTCTTGTTATACTGAACTTCCAGTCTTACACATTATTATGCTGAGCAATTCCTGGTATCCGTTATCACCCAGATGAGGATGGGTTCCCTGTTGAGTCTGGTTCCTCTCAAGGTTTCTTCCTATTACCATCTCAGGGAGTTTTTCCTTGCCACCGTCGCCCTCGGCTTGCTCATCGGGGACAATCTTGTCATTTTGATTCATATACATTGCATAAAAACTTACTTCTTTTTATTGTGTAAAGCTGCTTTGCGACAATGTCAATTGTTAAAAGCGCTATATAAATAAAATTGACTTGACTTGACTTGACTATAATAAATATACAAGTCCCTTTTCAAGCTCCACTATTTCTTTTTTCTGTGCTTCAGAAAGATGCATTGACTGATTGGGGAATTTTGCTTGTCTGCTTCCAGCGAGGAGTTGGTTTGATTTGATCACTCCCCATGGTTTGGAATCATACTGAACATGGCTGAATAACCTGTGCAGTCCACTTCACAGGGAACTACTTGCCGATTGTCATAATATCATATCTGTATGATGCCCAAAACCATTCATTTCCAAACATAACTTATAAATTCATAAATATGTAACACGATTATTAATGTGCTGGTAAGGAAAGCAACATGACAGACCAGTTTTCAGATGGAATAAAAAAAAAAACTAATATGCATGGGTTTTGCATGACAGTTGCATGAAAGGTGCGAGTGTGATAAAAGTGTTCTTTATCTTCTCCAGCATGCTCAGTAAAACCTAACAGCTGTTTTAGATCTTAAAAATATGTATCTAAAACTACTGATTCTTTTTCAAGCAAAGATTTTTCACACAAAATGTGTATTTTATTACTCTTTAGTGCTCTTTATAGAAGTTTTTTATTTTTTATTTTTTATGCAGAAATGTTTTCAAAAGCATCTTTGTTTATGGCATTGTTTTGTTTGTGCCCAAGACTTTTGCTGAGTACTGTAAATAAAACAGCTAGTAGGTTTTACTGATCGTGCTGGAGAATAAAAGTTTTTGGTTAGTTTGTTACACTCACTATCTGGTTTTATTACTGTCAGGGATAACCCCTAGAGGGCGCCAAAGCGCCCTGAGACTTTTTGTTGTAGTTGTTTTAGTTTCACTTCATTTCCCTTCATGCAGCTCGGTCAGGTGACATGGGCGCTCACCTGAACCGAGTTAGTTATTAGTTTCTTTATAAATAGGTGGTTTTGAGTTTAGTTATTTGTCTTGCATCTGTTGATTTCACCCCGTAAATGTCTGCATGTTTAGTTCGTGTCGTCCCTTAGTCTTTATTCGTGTTTTGGTTTGTTTTATTATTAAAGTCTATTTGTTTGTTTAATTTCCCTGTTTTCTTTAATAAATACATCGTTCCTTTTAAAACCTGGACCTCTGCATTTATGCCTTGCACCCCAAATCGTGACAATTACCTGCTTCTGAAGGTGATGAAGTCATATATACAGGGTTGTCGATACCTTGTATGGCTCCATAATCGCTAAAAACAATAATAATAATAATAGTAATAATAATAATAATAATAATCATAATAATCACATCAGCATTTAAAACATTAAATTCTATAAAGAATAAAAGTGTCCCAAGTGTTGATCTTACTTATAGACTGGTCTCCTCTCCATATCTGCAAGTGTAAACTGCACCAACACACTGCTGTGATATACTGTAATGTACAGGGTGAAAGTTCTGAGTATTTCCCTTTACCTCATGTGACCACAATGTGACTCAGTTTTTTTTTTTATCCATTACAATAAAAAAAGTACTAACAGTAATTTATTACAAAATGCAATAACAAAATCACTATGCATGCCATACACGCTATGTATTTTGTTCATAAAGGTAAAATGTTATATATATTCAGTAAAGGCAAAATATGTCGCGACCCGCTGACCCATAACATCCAGTCAGAGAGCGAGATCTGGAATATATTTGCTTGAATAACAAACACTAGGAAATGCAAATGTATTGTTTTTTTTCTCTTCTTTTTTTTATTTTAATACCCTAATTCTAAATGTGCCTGGGATTTGTTGTACATACTGTATGTACACACCTCATGTTTTACTCTAGTGCTTTTTGATCCTGGGCAAACTAGTATCACTTTTTTTTTTTTTCATGTTCCATAGGATGTCCTGAACTGAAAATAATGGATCTCGAAATCACTTTATTTACTTTAATTATGAGTATGATTTATTTTTACACACACACACACACACACACACACACACACACACACACACACACACACACACACACACACACACACACACATATACAGTAAAACCTTGATGTTTATTGTATTGTATTGTACTGATGTTGCATTACATTTCACTTCGTTTCACTTATTAGCATTATTAGTATTATAAGACAAGGCGAAAGGCCCAGCCGAAGTCTTGAAAACACCTGGCGGGATTGTGAGTGAGAGAGAGCATCACGCCATCAGTCCAGATTGCACTCTCAGTCTCACATTAAAAGGGAAAATCACGCATAAATTTGAACAGATAGGATCAAAACATTGATTTTTAGTTTCCAGAGGCCCGTCAGGTCTTGAAGTTCTGTTAGTTTTTTGTTTAGCACTCTTTAATACTCTTACGCTATCTCTAAAAGGGAATGTCTTCCTGTACATGTCATAAGCAATCTTACATCCTCCTATTACGTTGACTTTCTCAGAAGCCTTGTGTAAGGGCTCTTATGATTATTATTATTATTACAGCATTACTGAATTACACACTGTAACACATACACAACATTCTCAGTTCTGATTGTCCTTAAACGTCTCCCCCTGATTACTGAAATGATTTATAATCACACCATCAAGTGTTACACAGGTGCCATCATGTCATCCTGCAGAAGGAAATAGTGGCCTGTTGTTGTGTAACGGCTTTTTCTTGCCTTGTTAGGAATAAATATAAATCTACACCTGGATTTCTGTAAGTCCTTTGTCTGTTCATTAGAAAATGTAATACCATCTATCTATTAAAAAACATATGATCGCCTCCGAGTGGCGCAGTGGTTAAAGCGCTCGCCCTATCATCCGGAGATCGCTAGTTCGAATCCCGGGTGGTGCTGTAACCTCTCGCAGCCGGAGGTCTAGAGAGAGCTGATTGGCCGAGCTCTCTCAGAGGGGAGGGATGAGAGGTACTTAGTGCTCCCACATTAATCACGGCTCTACAGCCAATCAGGGGCGTCTGTGAGCTCGCGCAATGGAGGGAGCGGATAGCGCTGTCCTCCGAGTGTGTTACGCCGCCCCCAACGGTGCGCGAGCGAGCAGTTCGAAAAGATGCGGTCGGCTGGCGTCACGTGGTTCGGAGGAAACACGTGATAGTCTTCGGCCCTCCCGGCTGAGTGGTAGTAGTAGCCTTAATGTGGGAGCCCCCTAGTGACGGGGAGGAATTGGACACGACTAAATTAGGGAGAAAATCGGGGAAAAATCCAAAAAAAAAAAAAAAACATATGATTAAAAACGAAAAACAAAACCAATTCAATTCGATTCAATTTTATTTGTATAAAATTGAATCCAGTCCAGTTTGCTTCTAACTATTGTCAAACCAAGCAAACAATATATGTACAGTATAATGTTCAATATTGCATGTTTAATGTATATACAATTTACAAAAATTATTAGTTGTTTGTAAATAATTTGATTAGTTTTAATACTACAAACGTATATGTACATACCGAAAATGTCTAAATACTCATCAAGGTCTATTAATTTGAACTAAGTTTAAATATTTAAGTAAACAGTACAATCTTTAAGTTAAGATTAACAGTGTGGAGCACTTGGGCGACTACTGTAGGTGGGTTACTGTACAGTACACCCTGGACGGGGTTCCAATCCATCACAGGGCACAAGCACATACAAGCAATCACACACACATTGGAAGTTGGAAAGAAACTTGGAAATTTGAATTAGCCTACTGATGTTAGCAGCACATTGATGTTACCAGAGAACCAATTTAAAGCACTTTCATGTAATTGTTTATGATAGAATTAAAGTGTGTGTTTTAGTAGCTACCAGCTCGAGCATCATAAGTACATTGAAATTAAAATTTTTTGCATAATGCTTTTTAGCACATACATGTATGCCTATAAGCACGACTTGTGTTTGCGCGCGCATGTGTGTGTGTGTGTGTGTGTGTGTGAAAACAGTTTTATTACTATGGACTGGGAGTCTGAGAAGCCTGTACTTCAGTAAACCTTTCAGAGACTCTCTGAATTCAGACCGCTCGACTGCTCGGCCATGTATTTTTTTTCTCCATCAGTAGCCCTGAGGAGAGTAAAATATGACCAGACCTCAAACTTCAGTCACAGTCACACAGCTTGTTGAGAAGTCTTACACGATTACAAACATTCCTAATTAATCCATACACAGTTATTTTTAAATGGTAAAAGATAAGAGTCTAATCTATTAAAATAAGTCTCTTGAACGCTGGAGATCTCACCACTTGATCTTGAATGTGATGAAGAAGACGAGTCTATTCTTCCCTTGACACTTTTTACAGTCACAGGAAACATGTCCAGAGCACCTGTCACAACTGAACACCCCTATCCCCACCCAAATGCGCATATACACACACTTGTTCTGTATAACTCTATAAATAGTTATGTTATTCTTCCACTGTCACAACAGGACATGCAGATTTAAGGTCCATAGCATGATCTGGTACCACCATACGTAAAGCAGACTGTCTGACAACTTTTGTCATACGTGGAATTATGTTCAGTATTAGCAACATTACAGAACAGAACTGAGTGGTTCTTCTCATGAGTCCTCTAGTCTGAGTCGTTCGTTCCTTTGTTACGCGACTCCCATAGACGCTATGCAGTGCAATAGCTTCAAAAGAACGAACGACTCGGACTACAAGAATAACGAGGAAAAACGCTCAATTCTGTTTCCTGTGAAATGCACTGCGTAGCATCTATGAGAGTCATGTGACAAAAGAATGAACGATTCGGATGTTGAGCTGCTCATTCTGTACTGTATATCATAATATGGCCTTAGCTGCACTGTAATATTTTAATTACTGGAACTATAACCAAAATTTGTGTGTGTATGTAGACGTGTTGGGGGTCTGTTTATTGAAAATGTAACATTTTATTTCATTTCTGATCAAAAGAAATGAAATTAACTAAATGACTCAAAAAAAGATTCGTTTATTTTGATGAATGAGATTCAAAGAACCGAGTCACTAAAATGATCCAAACTTCCTATCACTATTATATAGAGTGGAGTGATGAATAGAGATGGGTGTCACGAACTGGTGTGAAAGGCAGTTCGGGCTCAAGCATGAGCGCAGAGGGGTTGTTTTTAAACATAAAAGTCTTTAATTAACAAAAAGGAACGAACAAAACATAGACTCAACATAGACATAAAATCATGGACTCTGGACCGAACACACACATACACAGTCTCTTTTAGCATTCCACATGATTATCAGCATTTCAGACCTTTGTAAGCATTTCAGACCTTTGTAAGCATTTCAGACCGCTTAGGACTGACACGGAGGCTTAGGACTGACACGGGACTGGAAGACTAGAGACTGCATGGGGCTGGAAGACTAGGGACTGCACGGGACTGGAAGACTAGGGACTGCACGGGACTGGAAGACTAGGGACTGCACGGGACTGCACGTCTAGGGACTGCACGACTAGGGACTGCACGACTAGGGACTGCACGGGACTGGAAGACTAGGGACTGCACGGGACTGGAAGACTAGGGACTGCACGGGACTGCATGACTAGGGACTGGAAGACTAGGGACTGGAAGACTAGGGACAGCACGGGACTGGAAGACTAGGGACTGCACGGGACTGGAAGATTAGGGACCTCACGGGACTGGAAGACTAGGGACCGCACGGGACTGGAAGACTAGGGACCGCACGGGACTGGAAGACCAGGGACTACACGACTAGGGACTGCACGGGACTGGAAGACTAGGGACTGCACGGGACTGGAAGACTAGGGACTGCACGGGACTGGAAGACTAGACACGGGACGGAACTGGAGTCCTAAAGACGGGGGGAACACACACACACACACACACACACTAGAGGCTAGGGGCCCACCCTAGAGACTAGGGGAGCAGACTGGAAGCATAAGGGAGCAGACTGGAAGCATAGGGGAGCACACTGGAAAGCTAAGGGAACACACTGGAAAGCTAGGGGAACATACTGGAAAGCTAGGGGAGCACACAGGAAGCTAGGGGAGCACACAGGAAGCTAGGGGGGACATACTGGAGGCCTAGGAAATACACAGAAAACACACCGCACAGTACACACACAAATCCACAAAATAAACCAAAAAACACAGTTACACAATACTCAAACCACAGAACAAAACAGAGCCCAAATAAAGTAACATAAGTAAAATAAAACATAACCAAACCAAACCAAACCAAAAAAGAACCAAACCAAAAGAAATGCCCACTGACAGGATTAATGCTCGACCCAGTTTCCCAGAACATCCAGCTATTTATAACAATACTAATGAGCTACCTCGGTTCAGGTGAGCTCCAGCATCACCTGACCGAGGTGCCTTCTGGGAAACTGAGTCGACTAATAAAAATCTACAAAACAACAACAAACATGTGCGCACAGTGACCTCTGGTGGTAGTCCCTTACAATGGGGAACCGGTGCTGGATTGCTCATACAAACTTTCACGTAGGCACACGAAACTCAGTACACATTTAGAGCTCATCGAGCCGAACAACTTTCGTGCTGCATGTCCTGGGCTCAACTCAACAGGAGGCCGGTTATTTTGGGTCGTTCACAAAAACGCACCCGATGGATTTTGATATACTCCTCCTAGGGAATTTATGCGATCGCTACCAAACCGGGCCGATGTGATCTAAAGACATTGAGGATGCAAAATTGCGGAGGGATTTTTGATATTTCAAACGGGTCAGCCGTGATAATGTCTTAAACTTACACCAAAAAATTTATGATACCTTTCTGTGTGGCATTGTATTGAGTGACATTATATTCAGTGACATGTTCAGTGACATCACGTTCAGGAACATCATAGTGTGTCGCTTACTTTCAAGCATCTGTGGCTTATTGTACACACGTACACATCACAAATGTTAACACTCACACACACAAACACACACACACACACCCTTCACGACGCACACACACACAAACACACTTATATCACAATGTTAAGAGTCTCACACTCACACAGACGCACTCACGAATGAATACACAAACACACTCATACTCGTGTATATGACACATCACAAAATTTAACATTCACACACTCACATCTCTGTCTCACACTCCCACATGCAGAAGCACACACACCCACACACGTCACATGTCTTACACACACATCACACACATACTAACATACACACATCACTAATGTTAACACACAGACTCACACATTACGCGTGCACACACACACACACACACACACACACACACACACACACACAACAAATATTTTTCGAGGTCTTGACACACTCGATTAACACGCAGGTTGTGCAGTGTGCCCGGGGTCCGTAATCCTTGGGACCGTAATCCTTGCTTGCAACTATATTTAGAACTTATAATGAACTTATAATGTATAATGTACATATATCATATATTTACAGTTTGTGAAAGCCTAGGCTAGATGTACAGGAATGAATAGAGAAAAAAGGTTGCTTCAAATATAACACAAAAACAAGATTTTTAGATCTTCTTCAGAAAGGGTAAATAAGCACTAAACAGTAAGCATAATGATAAGTCTAGATGAGTGAATATGAGTGAATGAATACCAAGTGTTTATGTAAAAGAGAAAATAGTCTTTTCTCATCATTTTTGATGAGAGATTGCTCAGGACTGAAAATAAGACAACAAAGTCCTTCAGGAAGCCTAGACGCCTAGCAAGAATCCTCAATACAACATTAAAAATAAGAAAGAAATGAGCAGGGGTCAAGACTTTTGCAAAGTAATATTATGCTTGTCTGTGTATCATATTGCGATCTTCGTATACTGTAGTCTCTCTTTAAGAATGCAGGTCTAGTCTAGAGAAAAATCTCGCCAGTGGATCTTGAGATTGATGAAGATGAGGAGTTTTTTTCTTTTCACATTCACAGAGACCTTGGCCATTGCACCTGTCACAGCTGAACACACACACACACACACACACACACACCGAAAACGTTTGTCATATGTGGAGTTATGTGTCAAATTAAGTTTTTACTGTTATTGTTATTAGGAACCTCTGTGTAACTGTATTAGTTACATAACATACTTTTGTATTCCATTGAACCACCATTACACATGCAGATTTTCACTCTCATGTGTGACCCAGTCGCGTCACTGGCCAAGTGTATTCGAGGGAGCATGCAGGAGCCGCCGCCCACACAGTCCCTCTCTGCCACTCTGCCCGCCGCAATCACTCGCCAGCTTCGTACTCGCATGCCAGCTGGACACTGCCTCCAGACCCGCACGTGTTTATCACGTCTTGTCTTGTCCTGGAGACATCAGCAATCTTTTTACCCATAAGACCCCATTTATGGATATGATTTGACTCTAGGTTTGATGCCCTTTATATTGACAAACTTGGACAGAACCAACAATGCAGAACTGTTATAGTGAAAAGCATACAAAGCTGTTTTTATTAGAATACAAAAATGAATTCATATTCATTAGTACAGTATATAAATGCAAATTATTTCTGAGTACATGCATATAAATGTAGTAATAAAATTCAGAGCATAAATGAAAAAACATAAGTTTTACAGAAAAAAACAAACAACAATCAACAAACCCTGAGGACTCAAACCCTTGACCCACAATGCTAGAAGAAGTGTTGCCATGTGACAAAATCTGTTTTTTTGGCAAATCGCAATATAATATATTACAAGAAAAGACATAATAAAACCTGTTAGTATGCTATTACATGAGCATTTGGAAAGTTATTGATAGCAAAAAGCTGATGGCGCTGCAAGATCTCACCTTTATCATTTCGTACTGTAACTGTACAACTGTACTGTGTGGCTTAATTGGCATCCAAATGTGGCTCAACAGTTAAGCTTCTTGGCCACTGATGGTCCAGTAAGCACGACCCTTTACTTGATCTCACCTCCAAGCCAGGTGAAAACAATGAGCACATTTCCCCACTGTATCCCATATGATAAGAGGTGCCTCGATGGAAAGATATTACTGATGTTGTGTCGTGTTATATCGCTAAAGACATTATGCCCATATACACAGTTTAAAAAAAAACATGTAAAATGCTGTCAGGCACCTGTCTGGTTTTATTCAGCATGTAAGTTGCATGTGGTTTACAAAATTGTTTAACTGATTGAATATATATACTTTTAATCGAAATAAGCAGTTCATGTTTGGTTATATCGTTTTGCTTAAGTAAATAATAATAAAAAAAAACCCCTATACTGTCTGTTTTAAAAAAAAATCTTTTTAAAATCGAAAATCGAATTTGGTCTAAAACAAATCGGAGATTCAATTTATAGGGCATATCGCCCAGCTCTACTGTAATGTAAAGTAGATGTGACAAAGGAAGGCTTCTTCTTCTTACCAAAAAAAAACAGAAGTAAATGTCATAAATCAAAGTGCGGGTTATTAGGGCAGAAACATGCACATAGACTCTGAATTGTCATGCTATATACATCCCACATCACAACCTGGAACTGGAACCTATCCCAGGGGACATTGGACACGATGTGGGGTAGAATTTGGGAACGCCAATTAGTCTAACCTGCATGTATTTGGACTGTGGGAGGAAACTGGAATACCCGGAGGAAACCTACCAACCACGAACTCCACGCACACAGAACCGAGGTGGGAAATGAACCCTTGACCCTGGAAGTGCGAAGCCACAGTGCTAACAGCTATGTCACCATGCTGCCCTGTACTAAATAGCATGTCTAAATGTCAAAACTCCAATGGAGAGCAATAGTATACGTATACGTACAGTATAAAGTATACATATATAATAGTATATGCAGTTTGTGTGTGTTTGTGCTTGAAATTAAGGGCAACATGACTTCTGTATGATTTACAGCTCGTAAAAGTCTAACATAGAACACATATTTCAACGTGGAAACAAATCGGGTGGAAGAGTCGTACCCAAACAGTGCCTGAGAACTGAAGACCGCAAAGACTGCAAAGAAGGAAGTGTAAAGGAAAATAAGAGAAGGTTCTTGATATTATTACTAATTATGGCCTACTACACTAGGATGCACTAATCAGCCGATTATTCAGGGAGCGGCGATGTGTCGTTTGTGAATGAGTCGACTCTTTGAACCAACTCCTCGAGGAGTCAACTTGCAAATCAGAGACTTTTACCATTTCATGTTTTACCATATACATCTGGAATATGAAAATGAATAACAGACTATAACAGCACAAAGATGATCCGTACTTTGTTTCATTTGGTGTTTTTGATGCTGAATTATGGGATTACATGACAGAGCAGCAGCATGCGGCCGGGTAGCTCTCGGTGTACACGCAGTTCTCCTTCCCAAACACAATGTAAGAGTGGGATTTCTCTTTCCAGTCGTAGTTCACCTTGGTGACGGGGATCAGCTCGATCTTGTGACGCTGCAGTGGGAAACATTCTCAGATAAAGTAACAAGCTACATACAAAATACATTTAGTTTTAATGATACTAATGATGCTCGAGTGTCAGTAACTACCAAAACACCTGAGCACCTGCTACAGTTAAACACACACTTCCCTCTAATTCCATCATGAAATATTTAATGAAATTGCAATGAAATGAAATTTGATTCTCTAGCACCTTTAATATGCTTTTAACTCTATTCCTTAAGAGTAGCAGTACCTGCTGCAGAATGCGAGAAGTCTTGTTATACTTAGATTGATGCTCTTCTATTAAACGCACAGACGCTTGGCTCAGTGAAGCGTCTGGGAAATCCAACACTGGACCAACCTTTAAAAGACACATATGCACCAATGTGATAAGTCTATTTACCATGTGCACTGAAGGTATGTTATTATTATTATTATTATTATTATTGTTGTTGTTGTTGTTGTTATTATTATTATTACCATGCACTGGGAATCTGTGAACATCTCCTTTCCGGAGACCTTCCTGAATTTCTTCAGCTTCAGACCGCTCGGCTCCTCCCTCAGGAAATCGTCTTTATAAGTAGACCTGGGAAGAACAAAACATGACCAGACCTCACACTTCAGTCACAGGAATATTTAATAGTTTCATGCTTTCCAATATCACACTTCTTTTGCTTTAAATCCTGGCATGCCATGGCTCTGAAGTCATTAGCTACAGTGCAGTTACACCAAACGCTAAGGGTCAAAAAGTTGAGTCTAGTTTTGCAACACTCCAACAGATGGCTGCACAAGCCTACACACACAGTCAGCACCGTCCTTCGTAAGTCATTTTTGCCAAAGTACATTGTCCCGTGTAAATCAGACGCGGTGCAACTGGTGCTGTTCTGGCCTCCTTTGCCGTTTCATCAGGTACAGCAAATTAAAACAAAGAGCAATCACAAAATTATGCGTGAAACTGGGCGAATCTGCCACAGAGACATTTGACATGATTTGGCGAGTTTATAGCGATGCTGCAACGAGCCGTTTGACACTCGTTTTCGGAGTGTTTTTTTCGTTTTCAACAGGGGAAGAACGTCACTGGAAGACGAATAGAGATCAGGAAGATAATGAACTCAACCCCAGAAAAAGCAGGAACCATTCAGCAACTTGTGCATGATGATCGTCGGAGAACAATCCACAATATTGCTGCCATTGTCGCCGTGTCATACGGAACAGTCCAGGAAATCCCTACGTATGATTAGGATGAACCTGCACCGTGTTGCTGCCAAGTTTGTCCCCAGGCTCCTGATCCAGGAGCAGAAGAACAATTGCTTTAAGGTCTGCCAAGAACTTTCAGTGTGCCGTAGATGACCTGTCCAGTGGTGAAACTTGGGTGTACGGGTATCACCCTGAGACGAAGCCACAGTTCTTTACAGTGGAAGAGTCTGTCATCTTCACAACCCAAAAAATCGAGGCGAGTCATTTTTCCACATTCACGGCGCTGTGCATTGACAATTCGTCCCTGGAGATAGAGAAATAGAGAATTTGCTATTGACGGTCTGGCCAGGTTTTAAGGCGTGTGAGGGAGGATATACTGCACAGCTTAACAAAAGAGCTTGTAAGCAGAGCTAATCTCGAAACTTTCTGGTACCATTTATAAACTTTTTTTAATACCACATGGCATAGTCATGCATTGTAAAAGCACAGAAAAATAGATGAATTTATATGGTAAAAAAAACGGATAACGCGAATTACTAACAAATAGCTCTGAGATGTGCTGCGAGGGTCTACTGATGCCTCAAGAGAGAGAAAATGACTGGTGCTTTGCTTTGCTGTCACTTGACATGGTGCCAATACATCAGCTGCTATAGATGTGGCCGTTGCTTTTCATAGTAAATTGTAGCACACCGTGCTATTGTAATTATGCTTTAGCTCTGCCATAGCCCTGTCTTGTGTCTCTGAGGCAGCTACGCCTGCCTAATATGGGCTACAGAAAGCCACAAATGACCAGGAATCGGAACAGAAACATACAGCACTCCTACAAGTCACAGAATTGCTCCAAGAATTTGTAGCCCAGACTGGCAAACCAGGAATCACTACAAATCCCCAATCCTGTGATTTTAATAATGTACGACTACCAACAAGATCTCACCACTGGATCTCGAGTGTCATGAAGACGAGGAGCTGTCTATTCCCTCGACACAGGTTACATTGACAGATGCCTTTTCCATTGCACTGGCCACAGCTGTACACACACACACACACACACACACACACACACACCACATCAATTAAAATATAACATTAACCAACAACCCTTTTTTATGTTAAACACAAAAAAGTGTGTGCAGTTATGTTTCCTTTGGGAAAATGTGCATAACTGTAATGGTTAGGTAGCGTACGTTTTTTCTCCGCGGCCGTTACAGTCTGAGCAGCGTTCATTTCCGTCGCAAAACCCATTACCGTTACAAGTACTGCATTGTTTCTGAAAATGTATTGCATTGAGAGACATTATTCACATTGACACAGGATGATAACATGGAGTAATGACGTAACTGTTGTAACTTTTGAAATTGAACTCACATTTCCAGACTCCTTGCAGTACGTACATGGCTTTGTCCCCATCCCATTACAGTTGTGGCAGTTCTACAGATAATCATACATACATAAAATTACACATTCAGCAATGATTATGATTAATTTACAATCCATGGCCATTATACAGGAGGTCACATGTGTTGACTCCTTTTAGGTGAACATCTGAAACATTATCAGATGGGAAGCACTCTGGTATGTATGTGTTTGGGACAGTGGTAGATGTCTGTGATGAGTTTGATATACAGAGATACGTCATCATACAAATTTAATCTGTTCCAGTTTCCTTAAGGTTAAATTTTGTATTGTGAAACACATTTATTTTCCCATAGGAAATCATGTAAATGCAAATAATCCGTTCCAGCCCCCTCCCCCCCCAAAAAAAATATTACCAACACTATAATCATATTTTTGCATTTAAAACAATCAATATATTTACATAGAAAGAACATGTAAATTAAGTAAAATATGAAATAAATAGATATTTAATCTCAGCAATATTTAGTTTATGATTCCTCTTCCATCGGCTGCATTAAAAACAAAACCGAAAGTGGCTCCCTTTTGTTCTTGCTACCGATCTTGCTAACATTTTGGGGACCCATGGTGCTGTGTCTTTACTAAATCATGCACAATATGCAAAACAAACAAACAAACAATAGAAAACCATGTAAACTCACTTCGCTTGGATTTCCAGTGACGCAAGCCAATTTTAACTAGTTTGTTCACTCATATGCTAAAAATGCTTCGCATGCCGAGGCAATTTTCTTGCAAAATTTCACCTCTTAAGCCGAAAATTCGCTGAACGGGGCGTTCATCTACCAAAGTTTCACTGTATTTCTCAAATGATTTGGGAGAGTGACAGGTGTATAGAATGAGTTTGAGAGAGTGAACCCTGTGGGTTGTGCCGACCTCTAGTGTTCAAACGGTGCAACTGCATTAAATTTATAACAAATAGAATACTAATTCCAGAGATGTGAAGTTCCAGAGAAGGCTGAGATTTTATGTCAATGACATTTTTTGGGAATCTCTACCTTGATTGAGGAGGTATGTGGCACTCTGATGTTCATGATTTTTGGTTTCTGCTCCTCAAAGAAAGCAGGTGCTTTGACTTTGATCGCCCATGCTCCTGGAACAGGATGGATAAGTGCATCCACATGCTGACCTAAAACACACCACACACCAGCTGGTCACTCACTCACACACTCACTCACACATCGTCTATACCGCTTTTTCCTGTATACAGGGTCGCATCAAATTTAGAAAAAATGTAAAGGAACACAGCACACAGTACTGGCTACACTCTCTAGGTAGGAGGAGCATAACTGTCAGCATTTGTAAGCTCATACAGTGGAACCTCAGATTGCGAGTAACGCAGTTTGTGAGTGTTCCGCAAGATGAGCAAAAATTTGTAATAATTTTGACTTGAAAAATGAGCAAGTCTTGGTTTACGAGTACCGAGTATCATGTATCACTTTCGGTTTTGACGCCGAACGTCACTTGATCACAACTGAGCCAATCGTTTTTCTTTCTCTTGCGCTGCGGAATTGTGGGTAATCGTCTCCGCTGCTGGGTCTTAGTGCTCGTCTCTCACTGGTATAATCAACATCTGTGCGCGTGTGTACTGTTTACTATAACACTGTGACCACGTGTGTGTACATGTAAAGCATCTTTTATTGTGTTTGTATGTGTGTGTGCATGAAAGTCGTCCTGTGCGCGAATGTAAAGGCAAAGCAAGTCTTGTTAGAGAGGTTAAAAATCCATGTTCTCTCTCTGCACTAATTCCGTTATGTGTGTGCGCGTGCGTCATTAAAAATAAAGTTTAAAGATAAAGTTCAGGTAAATTTGTTAAATTTTTTTACTTTACAGCAGTGATTCCGTTAGTGTGTGCACGCCCTCCTTGTTAATTTTCTAAATGAAGCCGTGTTTCCCTTGTGAGTGTGTGTGTGTATGTGTGTGAATGTCGTCCCACACAGTAGTCCTCCCTCTTTTCAAATAAAAGAGAAGTGTAAGACGAGAGGAGGGAAAGGGGGAGGGTGTCAGCCTCCTCTTCGCGCACAAACACACACGCACACACACAGCGCGTGCATACAACACTAACAGAAACACAGCAACGGAACACTTCTTTGTTGGGATTTATAGGTAAAGTGCAGATTAATTTATAATATAGATTTACTTTATATTTTGTATTAATTATTTTTATGTATTTATCTTTTTGGGTTGTGAAACAAATTATCTGAATTTTTGTCATTTCTTATGGGGAAATTCACTTTGATTTAAGAGTGTTTTGATATACAAGCAATCAACAAATTATGCTCGCAATCCAAGGTTCCACTGTATATGCAAAAAAGGGCCAAACAAACAGAGCTGTGTTTCAGTTGTGCTTCATGTTTCTTTGAAGAAGCATGTTCACATTCCCTGACACTGGTAGGTGGGTGAGAAATTCCCAGGCACACTAATAACTAATGATGTCTTGGCGGATTTGGAGTTGGGAGTAAAACGACATTGTTGTCTGTTCTTTACCTGTGTGGCAATGTGATGGGCCCACCTTATTGGTTTATAGGTAAGTGATTCATCATGCACGATAACCTATCAGAATGGTTCTCGATTATATTTAAGGCGGGAGTTCTCTTACCTGGCATACGCCACGATTAGGACCGCCCTCACGGTGTGCGCATGAGCAGAAGGTGTGTGGTTTGTGTTTGTAGCTATGTGGCTAATAGAGAGAGGCATGTATACTAAACTGCCGATATTTCTTTTCCCTTAGTGTGCGCAGTGGCCAATTGATATCTGGTTGAGTCAGACTGTCCACTCTTTGAAAGGTAAGGTGCACGCTTCTTACGTGCTGTGTATTGCGGCATCGGGGTAATGTTAACTGGCGTTTGTTTACTACTTAGCCGTGGAACTTGTTCTGCGCATGCGCCCTTGTGCATGACATGTTTATGAGCTGTGAGCAGCGGTACAACTCGCGTGATAAAACGATTCATCCGGGGTGTGTCTGATGCTGTGCCGGTGAACCGTTCAAAGGCGGAAGTATCTGTCTTCCGCATTGACGGAGGACGGCGCTGCTGTTTTTCTCTTCCGGTTTTGTTGTTTCGCTTTCTTTTTTTTCTTTTGTGCATCTGCTCCGGGTTATCGGTTATACCGTGCCTGTGGAGTGTAATCATGGATGGCTTGCTGTAGGTTTGGAGCTGCCCTGCTGCTACGGCTATTTGCATCTGTAATCCTTACGGGTACTATGTTGTGTAGCTTTTGGAGAACTCTGAATTTGATATGACTGCTGCAGTGAGCATCTAGCTCGAAATTTCTGTTTTTGGTTTATTTGTTATTTGTCTTTTTTTCTTCTTATTTTCTGTTTGTGTGTTTGTTGTAAAGAGAATTTTTGCTCTTTCATTAGTTTGTTTGGTTTATGTCCTGGATGTGTGTGATTCATTGAATGTAACTCTGTCCATCTTGGGCACTGGGTGGCCGGGAGGTTGGCTATTTAGCTGGAGCACTGGTGTTATTAGAGCAGTGTGGAGTGCAGTGTTGCCTGGATTCACGGTTCACCGTGTGTGTGTGTGTGTGTGTGTGTGTGTGTAGACGCGTGTGTAATGCACGAGTGCACTCGTACTACCGGTACTTCATTTAACCTGTCCCAGCCATTGTGAAGTCTGTCTTTAATTTGGTTTTTTTCTGTTTTTGTGAGTATACAGAGTGCCTGGTTGACTTAAATTTAGCATTGTATGCTAATGAGTTTTTTTAAAATTATTTTATTGTGAAATAGAAAATAAAATTTTTGTACATTGTCCACACGTCTCTCTGGGTTCCTTGGCCTACAAACCTGTGTGTCTTAATTGGGTTATTTCCCCGGTTAACCTCGGGGTGGCGTAATCGGTTCCAAAGTATTTTTTTTTTTTTCCTAAGATCTCAGCACGGTGCCACACCTGTATACGGTTCATTACTCCATTTAGTAGATCTCTTCTCAACGAAAGACTCCAAGCGATACTATGAGGAAGGAACAGGAGGAGAAGAAAGTGAAAAGTGAAAAGATTGCCATCTTAATCAGTACATGCAAGATACAGGTAGTTCCGTTCCGGGAACACGTTCTTAAGTCCAGTTACAATTTGTTTGTAAGTTTGACATAGTAAGTCTTACACGCCTTTGACACAAATATACAATGTAAAGCATATCAATTCACTTCACTAAATTTGGCCTCTTTCCCAACACTGCCATCTTGGGCCCAAAAAAACGTAAAACAGGAAATGAAACTTAGTGAAATTAAAACTGTTATCGCTGTGCTTTTAAATTGTGAGGGGAATCTCAGATGCCTTTTTGTCTCTGTTTTCCACTCAGTTTTCTCTCCATTTTGAGCTGTTTTCCACTGTATTGGACTGTGAACTCTGTTGAGGATTTTCCAAAAGTCAGATTATTCGCCATCAGGACAGAATTACAGGACGAACATTTTCTATCATCGTGCCAACTCATTTCTCCCACACCCCCACACGCACACACACATATAATATACCAGAATTTAGACATTTTATACATTCACTTACATACTGAAAAAAATTACATAATTGTAAATATTGGTATCTGGTGCACTGCAGTGTCTATTTTTGGTACAATATATACAGTATGAGATACTTCCGTGATTTAACCAAAAGTAGAACCGTGGTCCGTTTGTATCTGCAGAAATTCATAACTCGAATGTTCACATGTCGGGGGCTACCTTTACTGTTTTCCTGCAGTTGCTTAAAAAAGCTTTTCAACGGTAAACTTAACTGTAACCCTTGAAAAACAATTCTTCTGAATAATACGATACAACGTTTCTAATAATTAGCTCTTTAATTAGAACAGCACTACCTCCACTTCTCCTCATTACAACCTAGCTGTACAATAGCATTTTCTATGACATCATGTTAGAGTCATGTAATTTCTCTCTCTCTCACCCTGTAGGTGTCAAAGGGCTCTAAGCTGGTGATGACGCCTTCTCGAGCCGGCGCAGATCTGTAACAGCATTTACTGGACGCGTAGCTAATAAACGCCTCGTGTGCAACTTCCTCTGTGATGGAGGTGGTACTGGAAACAAAGACCGGACAATAACACTGGATAAATAAATAAACAAATGAATGAATGAATTAATAACAGTGAATAATGAACCACTCTGGATAAGGGCGTGCCCTTAATGTTTAATGGACGTTCAAGTCAAACCAGGATGTTTGACTAAGAATAAAAGAGAACAGTTATGAGAGTAAAAACTCCCTTTATTCCTCTCTATAATCCCCTGCTTACACTAACGCACCTTTCCCAGTGTTTCCCAGTATGCACTAGTGCTCTACCATTCCGGAGCCATGATCAGACTGCAGATTGTGACCTAGGCAGTGTCTGAATTATGTTCCGCTCTTATGTAGTGAACAAGCACAGTGAAGAGAAAGCCATCCGGCCTCCGTGACATACAGCGCTGCACTGTGGTGGAAAAGTACAGTACACAGGTAATACACATAAGACTGTCATGATAGAACAGAACAGTATTAAGGAAGTCCAAGGTACAGTACATCAAAGTTTATTGTGAAAAGGCAATCACTTGGCAAACAGACTGCTGGACAAACAGACAGAAACACACAATACACTCTTTATAATAAACCTGGACAAAGATTATTAGGAGCAAATCTGTCAGAGAACCCAATTTGTAAAGTATTACATTAAATTACTCATCTGAATTATTATGATTATTATTATAATTATGTAGTACCTACAAAAACAGTTAAGGATGCATAAATTAAAAGGGTCTAAAAGGAGATTGAGATGGCGCTTACTTCCACTCGGGTTGAGCAGGGAGGTTCTCCGGGGATGGCACCGGCACCGAGGGCATCAGCGGAAGAAGACACTCTTCTGCAAACACCAAATAAAAAACAAACAAACACACACACAAACAAACAAACAAACAAACAAAGAGAGAATGTTCACTAAGACGCACAATATCATACAATATAATACAATAACTCCAGTTCATATACATCATATTCTACTGCAGAACAGGGGAAAAAAATATGAATCAAACATAAATATAAGCACACATCTGATGCTACAGTATACAGATTAAAATAAATGAGGGGTGTTCAAGTCAACCCGGGACTTTTGAATAAGGTGGTCTAAAACTGATTGACATTGACAGAAGACTTCAAGCGCAGTACGGTGATGAGACTCCTAGTGACAGTAGAACATTTGAACAATGCCAACGTTTAAAGAACTATTTTGAAAATCGACAGATGACTTTTTGCCAACTTGCAAAACAGACACATCTGTCTGTGGGAACTGTACTGTACGCACAATCAAGATTTAAGAATCTACTTTAAAAGAAAATACTAATAATCTACTTGCTCACTCAAGAAGTACAACTTAGTGTAAACAAGGCGTGAGATACTCATCCTTACAGAATGTGATTTCTTTGTATTAATAAGTTAGACAGAGAGTTCTGCTGTACAGAAAGACAGGCAGGCTTCAACCTGAAATAATAATAATATCACTGAATACATTCAAGATCAGCAGATTATTTTAAGCTTTAACCTTCAACGTACAGTATTTCTACAAATTCTTCCACTAGTAACTGAATACTGCTTTATGGAGATCATCTTCCACAACCTGCTTTAGCGCCCTGCTTTTGTTTCCATGGAAACGCGGCGAGCTAGCTAGCCTGGGATTAGCTGCTTGTTTTTCAGCAATGCATTTTTAATATGTTTTTTGATATTTTCTTAAATAAAAAATATACATATAAAATGATACAAATGATATGAAACAGCAAATAAGTTAAGTAGGTTAACTTTATTTGTAACTTAACTATTTTTAATTATTGCTACAAACTCTTTAAACGTCAATGATGGGTACTAATGCTCTTATTAACAATGCATTATAAATTATTATTATTTAATATATTATTATTATTATTATTATTATTATTATTATTACAGATTTCACCTCCTTCACCGTCCGGAGTTCCCTCGTACCCTGGGACTGTGTCGTCGCATCCAGCAGGGGTCGCTGTTGGAGTAGCAGACGCAGACATGGTTGAAACAAGCACACCAAACCTGTTGAACAGAATCACGGGTTTCAGAATCAAGTGCAGAAACACTGAACAACTATAAGTCTTATCAAGAGGTATCTTGTGCCTGTTTTTATTACGTCATTACAAGTGTATAGTACAAACATAATTCTTTTTTTTTTTTTTTTTTTAATCTGAGGATCAGTTACGGCTTTCCTGCCCTACACACACACACACACACACACACACACACACACACACACACAAGTTATCTCTAATTATCAAAAGCATACAAAAACAAGCAGCAAATATAGTTGCAAGCAATGATGAGCGGGCCCAAGCACCATGTGCCATCGCCACCCGGATGCACCACACAACCTGTTTGTTTTTTGAGCGTCTTTTGAGGCCTCTGGGTTTTGTATGAAAATATAAAGAACCGAGTGTGATAAAGGTACCAGAAGAAAACTTTTATCTTCTTTTTTCTAACAGCTGTTTTAGATCGCAAAACTCTGTATCTAAAACTACTGATTCTGTTTCAAGCGAAGAATTTTCATACAAAATATTTACTTTATTACTCTTTAACGCTCTTTACAGAAGTTTTTTTTTTTTTTAAATACTGAAATGTTTTCAAAAGCATCTTTGTTGATGCCATAATTTTTGTATTGCACAGTCTTTTCCAAAACTTTTAAAACAGCTGGTAGGACGTGCTGGAGAATATGAGTTTTTCTGGTCGTCACACTAAATACGGCCCCACGGATACCTGCCTTAGCAATCTGCAACAGAAATCCGCTGATGCTATTCGTTATCTCTTATGGCTCCAAAATCACTTTTAAATAACAACAACAACAACAACAACAACAACAACAATAATAATAAAAACAAAAATAATAATAACAATGAAAAACTACTACTACTACTACTACTACTACTACTAATAATAATAATAATAGTTATACAACAACAATAATAATAACAACAACAACAGCAATAATATTAATAATAATAATAATGAATAACTACTACTACTACTACTATTAATAATAATAATAATATTATACAACAACAAAATAATAATAATAATAACAATAATAATAACAATAACAACAATAATAAAAACAATCATTATTATTATATACTACTACTACTAAAAATAATAATAATAATAATAATAATTATTATTATTATTGTTATTATCATAAAAAATCATCACATCAGCATTTAAAGCATGACATTCTATAAAGAATAAAAGTGTTAACCTTACTTATAGACTGGTTTCCTCAGATTGTGATTGCTGGTCCTTTTATTGTTTTTATATTGCAATTAATTACAACTACAGCAAAGAAAAGCAATATATGGTAAATAAGGATAACTAAGCAAAATGGTGAGGAAATAATGGAACACAAAGTCTTGTGAGCAACATTTTAGTACAACAGAACTCCTTTTATAACACGGTTCTGCAACTCATGTTCTAACATCATGACCCTACTAACCAATTAGCAGATTCTGACCTTATAAGGTAAATTCTGATAAGCTGAGATGCTCTATACTGTCTCTAAATAGTTTTTAACCAGATCAGCAGAACAAACAAAAGAAGTGTGGTGACCACAGTGTCTACGCTTTAAAAAACATTTTTACGTGTAAATAACATCTTAGATAACTTCAGCTTTAATGTAGATGTTAATTTCTTCCTCATCATAGGTCTCAAGGTTGTTTTCCTATGGAATATGTGTGTCTTCAGTCGGTGTGGCCAATTGTCGATTGTGCATTTATTCTAAAATCAGCACAAATCCAAAATAGATAAATAAATATACAAATGTTTTAATCCAAAGAAGACAAAAATATGATTTAAAAAATGGTCATCTCAAAGCTTTTACTTTTGTTTTACCACAAATGCTGACCCCTTGGCAGCTCTTACTTTCTATTTGTAGTCACAAGTGTGTGGTTTTTCTGTTTTGCAAACACACTTGCACAAACTTTTATTCCTGTGTTCATCCTAGTTCTTTTATTTTACTTTATCTGTTGCTGCAACAACTGTTCAGAATGGGCGGATCTGGAGGCATCTACTGAATTAAAACATTTGTTTTTAGTTGTCTTTGGTTTCCTTTTTAGTTTGCAATTAATAATCCCAAACTGACTCCAAACGTAAAGGTCATAACTGATCACCCCCCAACATCCTCCTATATCGTTGACCCCCTCAGAAGGCCCGCGTAAGTAAATCTGCGTGAGTGCAGATTACACAGTGGAGTTTCATATTTTCAGAGCGCCTCGCTTCCCCGGCTTTAGGCATAAAGCCTAATCTTTGCCGATGGAAACAGAGTCTTTATGTATGGTCCCTGAGTTAGAACCTGAATTAGAGCTTGAGTTTAAAGACATGAGAGAGACCATGCAGTTGGGTGTCGCCAGTCTTGTCCCTAGGTGCGGAATTTTACTGGGAGCCAACAGCGTGGAAAAGCTGGGGGTGATGTGCTCATGTCTTCTGGTTCTAGTGAGGACTCTCGCTGCTACATTCCGAACTAACTGAAGCCTGTTTAGGCACATAATTGAACAACCAGACAGTAACGCGTTACAATAGTCCAGCCTAGAGGTGATAAAAGCATGAATTAATTTTCTGCATCGTTTAGTGACAATATATTCCTTATCTTGTCAATATTTCTGAGATGAAAGAATGCTATCCTGGTAAGATTATCTCCATGAGGTTCAAATGAAAGACTGGATAATACTATATTATAATCAATATAATACTATAATCAGGATTAAGCAGAAGGAAGTTAATTAACATCCAGTCTCTTATGTCCTACACACATTGCACAGGGAGTGAGTTTCTTATCTCTAATAATGTTTCTTTTAACTGGAGCTACATTACCGAAGGTATAACGGAATGTTGACTCTAAATATTCAGTCGCCTGAGTTCTGTGGTCAGACGGTGGCCCAATCAAAGTAGCTACCTCTGGGAGATTACTGATAAAGCTGTGTGTGGGAGTTGTGAATGTACAGTGGGTAACGGAAAGTATTCAGACCCCCTTAAATTTTTCACTCTTTGTTATATTGCAGCCATTTGCTAAAATAATTTAAGTTATTTTTTTTCTCATTAATGTACACACAGCACCCCATATTGACAGAAAAACACAGAATTGTTTACATTTTTGCAAATTTATTAAAAAAGAAAAACTGAAATATCACATGGTCCTAAGTATTCAGATCCTTTACTGTGACATTCATATATTTAACTCAGGTGCTGTCCATTTCTTCTGATCATCCTTTAGATGGTTCTACACCTTCATTGGAGTCCAGCTATGTTTGATTATACTGATTGGACTTGATTAGGAAAGCCACACCCCTGTCTATATACTGTAAGACCTTACAGCTGTCAGAGCAAATGAGAATCATGAGGTCAAAGGAACTGCCTGAAGACCTCAGAGACAGAATTGTGGCAAAGCACAGATCTGGCCTAGGTTACAAAAACTTTCTGCTCTACTAAGGTTCCTAAGAGCACAGTGGCCTCCATAATCCTTAAATGGAAGATGTTTGGGAAGACCATAACCCCTCCTAGAGCTGGTCGCCCGGCCAAACTGAGCAATTGGGGGAGAAGAGCCTTGGTGAGAGAGGTAAAGAAGAACCCAAAGATCACTGTGGCTGAGCTCCAGGGATGCAGTCGGGAGATAGAAAGTTGTAGAGAGTCAACCATCACTGCAGCCCTCCACCAGTCGGGGCTTTATGGCAGAGTGGCTCGATGGAAGCCTCTTCTCAGTGCAAGACACGCTAAACAAACCCTGAAGGACTCCACAATGGTGAGAAATAAGATTCTCTAATCTGATGAGACCAAGATATAACTTTTTGGCTCTTAATTCTAAATGGTATGTGTGGAGAAAACCAGGCACTGCTCATCACCTGTCCAATACAGTCCCAGCAGTGAAGCATGGTGGTGGCAGGTGGAGACCAGGTCCCACAATTTGCCTCTCAATTCTGGAGGACCTTTTGTAAACCCTGTACTCAGGGTTTCACCCCCAATCAAACAGTCAGACCGTTACCGCGTGGAGAACGTTGCTGCCCTGGGTAGAATACGCCCCCAGTTCCCAGGTTTCATCATCTACCGGCCTGTCTCCCTTCCAATGCCGTCTAGGTGCTGTATCAACCACCCTTGTTGCCTTCCCAAGAGAAGGAGATTAATGTCCCGTCCATTCAAGCTTTGATCCGATGATGCAAGAAGACTTGGCAGCAAGCCAGAAAAACGTTAGGGTTAGGGTTAGGGTTAGTTTGCGATTGTAGTTTGCGGTTCTGAAATCTTGATTTATTAAAGTGTCAGCTTCATCTTATTTCCAGTCACGTACTAAGAGGAAACATATGGAAGCAGGTAGAAGCAAACAGCATGTGTGCAAGGAAAAAGACTTTCACTTTTGTGAGGAAGTTTGTGAGAAACTTCCTCACAAAATCTATGGTCCATGTTACAACATGATTAAACCAAAGTTGCTTACAACTTAATGTATCCAAACTGTAGCAATGTTTTTCACAAAATCTAACAGTCCCAGGCTACAAGTCATGTCTGAATATAAATATCCTGGAGTTTGGGTAGACTCATAACTATCAATCAAACCACAGGTAAAGAGGGTTTGTAATCAAATTAAATTCTAATTTCTGCTTTATAAGGTCGGTATTAATTGTACAAGCAGCAAAGGTCTACAGTACATGCATGCTATTATATTGGGACATATTACAGTAAAGTACTGTTTAACTACCTGGTCACATGCAAACTCTTCTACATTGAAACCATTAGGATCTCTGTATAAGCAAACCTTGAAAATACTTACCAGAAAACCTGTTATCACCACTGTAGGATATTACAAATATACACACTTTTAAGTTTATATAACATGATAGTAAATTCGTGTTAAATTTCCGTTAAAGCAGCACAAGAATGGAACTCTGTCCAAGTGAGTATCCGAGAACTGGACTCTTGAGGATTGGTTTATTAACAATTAGACTTCTCAACGTTAACACAATTAATGAGATCTCTTTGACCTGTCTTTGTACTGTTATGTTGGTGTTTTAAATGTTTGTTTTATGTAATTTATTCTTTCTGTATACAGTACATATAATGTACTGGGTATATTCTGTAGATTCATGATTTGATGATTATAATGTGATATTGTTATGTATTGTTATTGGTAATGGTTTTTAGGGTGATATTTTATTGTCCAGGGACGGCAGATGAAAAAAATCACCCTTTGGCTCATTCTGGTACATTTAGAGCCACTGTATGTGAATTAATGTACAATGTCCCTGTCAAATAAATGAACAAACAAACAAGCTTCTACTCTTCCATTGTTAAAGCGGTCAATACAGTGTGCACAACTGTACAATTTGCATTTACCAATTAATAAGTGAGCAAGATCACATCTAATCCTCAGCAAGAGTTTGAACAATGGAGCGCATAGCCCGTGAATGTGCGGTACGGTTCTCTGAACATCAGAATATCAGAATTAAACCAAGACGACGTCTCAAAGCTCAGCCAAGAAAACCTGCCAAGCTGGAACAAGCTAGGAGAGGAGTGTGTTGTGGAGGAGGACTCTCAAAGCCAAACCTGAGTGGTGTTCCTGTCACATCATTCAGTTACGTGATGAGTGAAAGCTTAAGTAACTTTTATTATTTTACAACATTAAATATATATATATTTTTTACATCTTTTAACTAGTTATTGTATTGTATTGCTATGCAGTGTTAAAGGCATTGTCGTACATGTATAGCCCAGTTTAACTATAGACCGCATTAGTGCAAGTTCATCTCTTGCGGAACACTACTGTACACACTCTCCAGTGTTCCTCTTATCACCTAAGAACTCATTTCTGAGAAAGGGCAAGAGGGAAGAAGGCCAAGAGGTCAACACTAGTCCCTGGGACACTTCACTTTTGTAGAAACATCCTTTTTCTCTTATATTTATTTTTTCTTCCCTAAAAACTAATTTTAATTTTGTGACAATATTTTAGTCATTTAGATTTGGCTGGGCATTTAATAAGATTTGTTTTTGGGGCGTGGGGTTATATTTATACCTTTACATTTATATTTTTGCTTAGTCAAGCTTAAACCTTTATGTCTTCAGGTGTCAGCATGACGTCAGGAGGTAGACATCACTCAACAAATGTGAACAAATGTGTGATTGGATTTTGCTTAATAAAATATTACAGGATTATCAAAAATTTCACACAGTCTCCCAAAGGTCCACTTTATTTTTATAAATCCAGTGGTGCTCTTTTGACAACAAAACACTTTCCTTTCCTTTTTTTTTTTTTTTTGGATAAGCATTTGCTCCATTTGTTGTCTTTTGTTAATAGAATCCACAAAGCCTCAAACTTCACATACAGTATGACACTAAGGAGGCCATCTAAGCCCAACTAACAGCAGCTGTAAGGCTGAGTCATTTATAATATGATATTTTACTAATATTTGGTCATTTCACATATAATCAACCGGAAGTTCCAAACCAATACCTCACCAAAAAAGGATCACAAAAATTAGTTTAAATCTCAAAAGCCAAAGTTAAGTCATCAAATTCACATTGCATTCTAAAATCATAATGGATTAACAGGTTCAAATCAAGCCATTATTTAGCAGTAGTTTAGGATTGTTTATAGGTAAAACATGTAAGGTTGAATATATTCTGTACGGAATGATTCCATTTTAATTTTTTTAATGTGGTTTATACACAACTCTTAATGAATATTTGTCTCGCTGTTTGCTTTTTATTTGTTTCAGCACCTCAAGAACATCTTTAATGTGCAGGAAGGGGAACTAAAAGTACTTATTTAAACAAAGTTGACAAAAAAGGTTAAACCTCTCCGGGGTTCCAGCTGTTTAAAAAAAAAAAAGTTTTTAATTGTGTAACTTAAGTTTTAAGTGTGTTGCTTTATTAACTTTTAAAAATTAATTAATAAAATGAATTGCAAGGATTCTGTAGTTGCATTAGACTACATCACATGTTTAGATTGTAGAAATATTGTATGTCATTTGTCAGCTTTATTTAAATGATAAATAACCGTAAATTTTATTTACAGTACAACGACTATATTAACTGCAGTAGCCGTTTGATATTTACTGCAGTATTTGGGTATTGCTGCAGTATTACTACATTATATTGCATTATTACTGCAGTATTACTCCAGTATTAAGGGGAAGAGAAAATGCAGTGGTTTTCATGTCCAAATCACTGCGTTTCCTGCATATGTTCTGCATACAGTATGTAGGGAAAAAAAACGTAATATTGAATATTGGTCTACTGGAGACAATACTGAGATTCTCTGAATTCAGTAATGCAGAATGCTTAAATGATTCATAGGTTAATGAAACAGAAAAGTCCTTCAGGAGGCCTGGAGGAAGCCAATTTTGTACTGTGACCCAGTACCATAACAAGTATATAAGGAAATCTGAAAACTTTGTCATATGTGGAGTTATGTTATAAATTCAGTGTATACTGTAACTGCATTAGGAACATCTGCATAACTATTAGTTACATAACTTACTTTTCTTACATAACTAACTTACCATTACATCTCATGCAGATTTTCGATCTCAGGTGTGACCCAGTCGCGGCACAACAATAGATTGTATTTACAGCAGATCGTATTTTTTGGTATTTGCTTTTATGAAAACCTTTCAACAGCAAGTTGGAAACCTAACCACGTACACTAATACAAGCTAGTCTTGGGTTTTTTACATTCCAAAAAATCGTTTTTTTTTTTTTTTATAGGATAGAGTAAGGTGGAGGTGGTAGGTTTGGATCATGAGTTAGGACTCTAATGAGAGTTTTGTGGCAGTGGTCTCTGATGATGACTTTAAGACAGACCTAGATCTGTAATGATCAATATGTTTATGTTAAACCTGTTAAATATGATTAACTCCATCTACAACCTTCATTTATTTTAGTAAGATTCTATCATAATATCAATATGTAATGAATCATTAGGACAAAAATCATTCTTTTGAGTGTGAGGGGCTTGGGACATTTGTAGGGGTGTAAAGATTCATTCTGGTCACAAATCGAGTCATGATACTTTATTTATTTTTCAATTCATGATTTAGATTCTTAAAATATTTTCAATGAAATTTAAATGAAGAAAGCATTTGGCGGACACCCTTATCCAGAGTGACTTACATTTTTATCTTCTTATACATCTGAGCTGTTGAGAGTTAAGGGCCCAACAGTGGCAACTTGGTGGTCGTGGGGCTTGGGGTTTGAGCCCAACAAAAGTTTCCGCATCTTCCAATCTAATTTTGCACACAGATGAGGACGGGTTCCCTGTTGAGTCCGGTTCCTCTCAAGGTTCCTTCCTACTGCCATCTCAGGGAGTTTTTCCTTGCCACTGTTGCTGTCGTCCTCGGCTCGCTCATCAGGAACAATCTTATCATTTTGATTCATATACATTGCATAAAAACTTACTTCTTTTTATTGTGTAAAACTGCTTTGCGACAATGTCAATTGTTAAAAGCGCTATATAAATAAAATTGACTTGACTTGACTAGTCTAGCAGTTTGCCCGTGTAGCGTGGAGGATAAACACAAACGCGGAAGCAGCGCGAGCAGGCAGGATAACCACGCGATTTATTCTTAGAACTCTCTCACACAGAGAGCAAGAGTTTACACAATTAAACCCACGTTGTAACAACACACACTCAATCAGGAAAATGGCACAAAATGGTGAGTACTCACGAAATTGGAGAGATAGCGTCGGAGACGGCATTGGAAAACTCAATGACTGAGTGATGTGCGACGCCATCTTGTTTCCTTTTATACTTCCTGAATCGCGACCATACTACTTCCGGGTCCTAGTGCCGGTCACGTTGAGTGCGCATGACAGTACCCCCCCATCCAGGACCGGCTCCTAATGGTCCTGGGGTGGAGGATACCCGACGACGGTAGTCCCGTATAAGCTCAGGGTCGAGAATGAACTGGGCCGGGATCCAAGACCGTTCCTCGGGGCCATAGCCTTCCCAGTCGACCAGGTACTGCATACCTCTGCCCCGAGGCCGCGAGTCGAGGATCCGCCGTACAGTATAGGCGGGACCGCCCTCGATGATCCGGGGAGGAGGAGTTGGGTGGGTGGGTGGAACCATAGGTGAAGTGATAAAGGGTTTGAGCTGAGAGGTGTGGAATACCGGGTGTGTTCGGAGCGCCGCAGGCAGCTGGAGCCGGTAGGTGACAGGGTTGATCCGAAGGGTGACACGGTAAGGGCCGATAAACCTGGGTGAAAGTTTACGGGATTCTGTGTGAAGATGCAGATTCTTTGTTGATAGCCAGACCTTGTCACCTACATTGTACAACCGTCCCGGAGGGTGTCGACGGCGATGTTGAGTGGTGTAGCGAGTGTTGGCACGATGGATGGCTGCTCTTACTTGGTCCCACAGCCGCCGACACCTACGGACCAACCGTTGGGCCGATGGCACATCAACCTCCGGTTCTTGGTGGTTGAACATCGAAGGTTGGAAACCGTGGAATACCTCAAATGGACTCAACTCGGTGGCGGACGAAACATGGAGATTGTGGGAGAGTTCATCCCAGATGAGGTAGCGGGCCCAGGAGCGCTGACGATCGGCGGCGACGCATCTCAGATAGCGCTCCAGTTGTTGGTTGGCCTGTTCCGTCTGACCATTAGTCTGAGGGTGGTATCCTGATGAGAGACTACAGGTGGAGTTGATCAGACGGCAGAAGGCCTTCCAGAATCGAGCAGTGAACTGGGGCCCTCTGTCTGAGACGATGTCCTTTGGGAACCCATGCAAGCGGACTACATGCTCTAAAATCAGCTCGGCTGTGGTTTTAGCTGACGGAAGTCCGGCGAGGGCCACCAAGTGCACGGCTTTGGAGAATCGGTCGACGATGGTCATGATGGTATCCTTCTCTTCGGAGACCGGCAGGCCCGTGATGAAGTCAACGGCAATGTGTGTCCAGGGCCGACGGGGAACCAGGAGTGGTTGAAGTTCCCCCGGTGTTGGCTGGTTGGTGTCTTTAGCCCTGGCACACACTGGGCACGCCTGGACGAATTCCTCGGTGTCCTTTGCCATGGACGGCCACCAGAAGGCACGCCGGACGAATTGGAGGGTGCGTTTGGTGCCGGGGTGTCCGGAGAGGGGGGATGAGTGGCCCCATTGAAGGACCTCCGTTCTGATGTCACGAGGCACATAGAGTCGTCCAGGCGGCACTCCTGCCGGTTCCCTCTCCGCAGCCTGTGCCTGGCGAACCCTTGTCTCCAAATCCCAGCGGAGAGGTGCAATTATCTTGGATGGTGGGAGGACAGACGCGGGGTCCGCCCGGGGAACGTCCTCTTCGTATTGTCGAGAGAGGGCGTCGGCTTTGGTGTTCTTGGACCCCGGGCGGTACGACAGATGGAAATTGTAGTGCTCGAAGAAAAGAGCCCACCGCGCCTGTCTTGGGTTGAGCTGTCTTAGATTCCGGATGGTGATTAGGTTTTGATGGTCGGTCCAGACGATGAACGTCTCTCTGGTGCCCTGGAGCCAGTGTCGCCATTCCTCCAGGGCCCACTTTATGGCCAGCAGCTCGCGGTCCCCTACCCCGTATCGCTGCTGAGTGGGGTTAAATTTCCTGGAGAAGGCCTCCGAGTGGCGCAGTGGTTAAAGCGCTCGCCCTATCATCCGGAGATCGCTAGTTCGAATCCCGGGTGGTGCTGTAACCTCTCGCAGCCGGAGGTCTAGAGAGAGCTGATTGGCCGAGCTCTCTCAGAGGGGAGGGATGAGAGGTACTTAGTGCTCCCACATTAATCACGGCTCTACAGCCAGTCAGGGGCGTCTGTGAGCTCGCGCAACGGAGGGAGCGGATAGCGCTGTCCTCCGAGTGTGTTACGCCGCCCCCAACGGTGCGCGAGCGAGCAGTTCGAAAAGATGCGGTCGGCTGGCGTCACGTGGTTCGGAGGAAACACGTGATAGTCTTCGGCCCTCCCGGCTGAGTGGTAGTAGTAGCCTTAATGTGGGAGCCCCCTAGTGACGGGGAGGAATTGGACACGACTAAATTAGGGAGAAAATCGGGGAAAAATCCAAAAAAAAAAAAAAAAAAAATTTCCTGGAGAAGAAACTACAGGGATGTAGCTTCTGGTCTGGACCTCGTTGGGAGAGAACAGTTGGGAGAGAACGCATCCGAAGCGTCCACCTCCACAACGAATGGCTTACTTGCATCTGGATGGAGGAGGATTGGTGCGGTGGTGAAGCGATGACACGCCTGAAAGGCGGAGATGGCGGTAGAGTTGAGGATGAAGGGGTGAGATGATGGTCGTGTCAGGGCAGTTAAAGGTGCTGCAACTGTACTGTAGCCCCGGATAAAGTGACGGTAGAAGTTCGCAAACCGTTGAAGTTGCTTGAGGGTCTTGGGTAGGAGCCAATGACGCACAACTTCCAGTTTCTACGGGTCCATGGCCACACCCTGGGGCGAGATGACGAAACCCAGGAACGTGGTGGAGCGCTTGTGAAAGGCGCACTTCTCCAACTTACAATACAGTTGATGGGCGAGCAATCTCTTGAGGACTGCCCTGATGTGTTGGACATGTTCATCAACGGTACGGGAGTATATGAGGATGTCGTCTAAGTAGACAAAAACCCACCGGCCTAACATATCTCGGAGGACGTCGTTAATAAACTGCTGAAAGGCAGCGGGGGCGTTACAGAGTCCGAAAGGTATTACCAGGCTTTCATAGTGTCCTGTTGGGGTGATGAAAGCCGTCTTCCACTCATCACCCTCTCTGATGCGCACCAAGTTGTAGGCGCTCCGTAGGTCCAACTTTGTGAAAATGGTGGCGCCAGAAAGGGCGTCCAGGGCAGAGTTGGTAAGAGGCAATGGGAGACCATTTTTGATGGTGATATTGTTGAGCCCCCGATAGTCGACACACGCGGCGGCAGGTGAGGAGGAGGGCCGGATGGTGCCGTTGCGAAGGGCGTCGGTTACATACCGGTTACATTCTCCATGGCCTGCATCTCGGTGGCAGAGAGCGAGTAGAGGTGGCCGCGGGGAGGAACAGAACCCGGCTGAAGGTCAATCGCCAGGTCGTAGGGGCGATGAGGAGGAAGGTGAGTGGCCCGTCTCTTGCAGAACACTTCAGCCAGGTCTCGGTAGGCGACGGGGATGGCGTTGATGTCGATGGCGTTGATGACGTTGATGCCCGTAGGCAAAGTTCGGTGCAGGTCGGGCCCCATTGAAGGATCCGGTTTTGTGTCCATGAGATGAGCGGGTCGTGTTGCAGTAGCCAAGGGTGCCCGAGGATGAGGGGGGGAGATGAAATGGGGGTGAGGTGAAACCGGATCTGCTCTTGGTGCTGGTCGATGATTAACGTGATTGGTTGGGTCTGGGTGATGATAGGGCTGGATGAAAGGGGCCGACCATCGACAGATGTAATCCGAACGGGCTGGGATAACGCCTCGAGTTCCACTCCCAGTTCTTTGGCATAAGAAGAGTCAATGAAGTTGCCAGCGGCACCGTAGTCGATGAACGCCGTACTTCTGACCCATTTGTGGCCAAACTGGAGGTGTACTTGCACCGTGAGACGGGAAATGTTGGTAGTGGTGGCAGAGAGGTGGAGGGAACCCGGCGAGTCGCCCTCCTTACTCACCGGGCCTGAGCGTCTTCCCGGGCGAAGAGGGCAGATAGCTCTGTGATGCAACGCTGACCCACAATATGCACAGAGCCCTCCTCTGAAACGTCGTTCTCTCTCTGCAGCGGGCAAGGAGGCGCGTCCTAATTGCATGGGTTCCCCGGCTCCGGTGTCAACCACGGCGGGAGGTGGAGATCCGACAGGTCCGGTGGTGATGGCAGTGGAAAAGGGGCGTGCTTCAGGGACTGGATTGTAGGCGAGGACCGTGGAGGGTCGTGGCGTGGTCGGAGATGGTGATGAAGTGGCAGGCAGCAGGGTCCGGGGAGCTGGCCTCGGACGAGAGAGCAGTCGTTGGTCTATTCGGAGGGCGAGTTGGATCAGGCCCTCCAAAGTAGTGGGAAGCTCTCGTCCGGCGAGTGTGTCCTTTATACGGGAAGCCAGTCCCTCGTAGTAGGCCGTCCGGAGGGCGGTGTCTCCCCAGGTGGTTTAGATGGCGAGGATCCTGAAATCTGCCGTGTAACGGCTCACAGACAATTCTCCCTGCCGCAGATGGTATAACTTTGAGTCGGTCTCCACCTCGGCAGCAGGATGTTCAAAAGTGACTTTTAGTTGACGGGTGAACTCATTATATGAATGTGCTGTGTCCGAATCGGAGCGAAGAACCGCCGTGGCCCACTCAGCTGCCTGCCCTGACAGCAACGAGACGAGAAGGGCAATGCGCAACCGGTCTGTGGAGTATCTGGTGGAATTAAACTCAAACACAAGATCCAGTGTGGTTAAAAAAACATTACACTTCCCATCTGTGCCGTCCCATTTGTCCGGTAAAGCTAAATACACATCAGAGGGGGGTGGGAGTGGTGACAGCCTAGCCGGCCGAGAAGCCGCCTCACGGAGCGGGGCGCTCTCCTGCTGAAATTGGAGAGATAGCGTCGGAGACGGCATTGGAAAACTCAATGACTGAGTGATGTGCGACGCCATCTTGTTTCCTTTTATACTTCCTGAATCGCGACTGTACTACTTCCGGGTCCTAGTGCCGGTCGCGTTGAGTGCGCATGACAGCAAGTGGTGTTGGTGAGTGATTTGTGTACAGTTCCCACAGAGGGATAATATATTAAACCATACAGTATGTCACGGCGTGACAATCTCAATCTTTTGTTGCTTCTTGCTCACACTGTAGGCTCACTAAGTAGGAGGGCCTCCCCTTATGCGTGTATGCGAAGGGTCAGGGATGTGGGATAACAATCATCTTTAACGCATCTCAAGCTTTCTCCACATTATAAAAAAGAGGCGGAGAGGTTAGCTCGAAGTCCTGGAGGTCTACAGAGCAGAGTCGTGTGGCAAACACTTAAAATGTGTGCCAATGCAAGCAGGAGAGTGGCATGCAAGCAGAGTGATGTAATGTGCCCTAAGGACTAAGTGCGTTGAGGACAGCCACAAAAAGATGGCATGAGCTTCCGCGGCCCTTTTTGCTTTCGCAAAGAGCCAAGCCTCGGGATCCTGCTGCCGAAAAGAAAAAGGGCAATGTGCACTGCGTTAAGGTCCCTTTCCCCCAGCCAGGATCGTCCCAGCAGTATGGAAGGAGCGATGGCCGATGTTGTGCTGGGAGTGTGTTTGACTCTCGTCCACGGCCACACCGAAGCAGTGTTGGACAGGGCCAGTTGGCCAATCAGTGCAAGGAAAGCATTCTAGGGAGCATGCAGGAGCTGCTGCCAACACGGGCCCCCTCTGCCACTCTCCGCCAGCTTCGTACCCGCATGCCAGCCGGACACTGCTTCCAGATCCTTCGTCAGTTTCCTTCTTTATTTCCGTCCTCCCTCCTTAAACCCTTTCCTACCCCTTTTTTCTAAATAAAATGACCCTATTTTTTTTTTTTGTAATTAATAATTGCAGTTAACTATATATGTTTTTAATTCTTATAAAATATTGTGGCAAAAAAGCCTGACACACTTTATATTGACTAACTTGAACAGAAGCAATAATGCAGAACTGTTATAGTGAAAAGTATACAAAGGTGTTTTTATTAGAATACAAAAATACATTCATGCTCATTGGTACAGTATATAAATGCTAAATATCTCTGAGTACATGCATACACAATGAATAAATGTAATAATAAAATTCACAGTATAAATGGAAACAATTCTTTTTTTCTAGATAATCAGTAAGTAAGGAATAAATCACTTGCGACAAACTATTATAGGAAAATAATTAAAGTCTAGGTGGTGTGATGACATACAGTAAGATTACTGTACAATCGATTGTAAATTCTATTGATAAAATTAAAATGGCTTTATTTTTTTCATTCTGTTGCCAAGAAACCACAACACTAAAACTCCTCTGTCTTCTTCATGTGTCTGGAAACTTCCTGCATTACCTCTGACTGCTGCAAACTGGGGACCGGGCTGACACTGGAGACTCCTTCTCTCTCTCTCTCTCTCTCTCTCTCTCTTTCTAATTCTCTATACTGCGTATCCTGCACAGGGTCACAGAAAGCCTGGAGCCTATCCCAGCGCCTATCCCAAGGTGCAGGTGGGGTGCATCCCGGACCAAGTGGCAATCCTTCGATCGGCACAAGTATACACACACCAACTCACACACCAGGGACAGTATGTAAACACCAATTGGCCTAATCTGTATGTCTTTTACAGTAACTATGGAAGGAAACTTAGTACGTGGAGCAAACCCGCCAAGCACGGGGAAAGAATGCAAACTCCATGCACACAGACCCTGAGGCTGGAATTGAACCCTTGACCCTTGAGGTGGACATGTAAAAAAAAAAATTTTTTTTTGGATGAATCACAGTTTTTTCACTGTTCACAATTGAACAGTGCTATGGTCTACTGCTGTAAGTGCTAATAAAAGTTAAACTTTGATGACACAGACACAGACAGAGTCATCGTATTTGGCTGTGTAGAAACACCAACAGTTAAAGACGAAACAGTATTACGGGAATAATAAAAACTGTTAGACTGGACATTTGGAAAGTTACTGATTGGATGGTTGCTATTGATAGCGAAAGGCTAATGGCGCCGCAAGATCTCACCTCCATCGTATCTAAACGGTACGTCACTTTGGACTAATTGGCATCTAAATGAGTTGGCTCAACAGTTTCTTGGCCACTGAGAAGAAAGTCCACTCTGGCCTAGAGGACACTGATGGTCCAGTAAGCACAACCCTTAACTCGATCTCACCTCCACGGACAGAATATCATGGCTAACCATGCACTCTGACCCCAACTTCCTAACAAGCTGGCAAATGCTGTGCTGTAATGTACAGTATATGTGACAAAGGAAGGCATTATAAGGTTAAACAAAAATAATATAACTAATAAACCACACTAACCGAAATAATGAATGATTAATAACTAGTAAGGACAACTCATAGCCATACAATCATTTTCAGCTCTTTTCTAGAATTAGTGTTGCTAGTTCTCATGACTACTTCATGGCATGCAAATGTTCTTTGTTCTCTGTTCATCTTCCTGTTTTGTTATTTATGGGATCAGTTTAACGCTGGGTGTGACAGTGCAATGTTTTCTAGGCAGAAAAGTGTCAGTATTGGGTAACGTTTGGGTCTTGGAGTGAATTTTTTGGTTTGTGTTCAGAGCTGGTTAACATACTGTATAGTACAATCTGATGTGACCTGTGCCATTAAAATGCCATATAATATAAAATTACAGTATATAAAAATGCTTCATGCGTCAGGGTACATGGCAATGAAGCACGGCTACAGAAGCACAAAATCGTTAATAAAGTGATGCTTCCTGTGCTTTTTGAATGCCCTTTTTAACTCCATGCTGATTTATCTGTTAGTTAATACGGTAGATGGATGCCGATTCGTTCAATGATGAGTCTGTGGCCCGAATGAGTCGACTCCCAATGGTGAGCTGATCCAAATCATCTGATTCACTCACAAACAGATTTTCGCAACAGATTTTCCATTACTAGCTAAAAATGTTACAAAGCTGCTCATGTTTAAAAAGAGAAAGGAAGTGACAGGCATACACAATGCATACATGTACAGTATGCTGAACATTCATTTCACACTCATTCAAACACTATGGGCAATTTGGGAACGCTAATTTGGGAAGGCAAGTGTCTCGATATTTAATTGAGGCTACTACACTAGGATGCGCTTATCAGCTGATTGGCCAGGTGGCAGCGATCGTGAGTGAGTCGACTCTTTGGACCGACTCAGAGTCAACTTGCAAATCAGAGACTTTTACCATTTTATGTTTGATTTAGGTCTTAAAATGAGAATGTGTGAATGAGTCTTAACTATTACGTACAGTATGTAAATGAATAACTGACTATAACAGCGTAAAAATGATTCATATTCAGTGTCATTTGGTGTTTTTGATAGAAAAAATGCTGAATTATAAAGTCCGAATCTGGATTACATGACAGAGCAGCAGCATGTGGCCGGGTAGCTCTCGGTGTACACGCTGTTCTCGTTCCCAAACACCACGTAAGTGTGGAACTTCCCTTTCCAGGCGTAGTTCACCTTGGTGACGGGGATCAGCTCGATGGTGTGACGCTGCAGTGGGAAACATTCTCACATTAGTAACGTCATAAAAAGCATCATGCAAATAAAATGTGCTTTCAACTTCGGTACTAAAGAGTAGCAGTACCTGCTGCAGAATGCGAGAAGTCCGGATATACTTGGATTGATGTTCTCTTATTAAACGCTCAGACGCTTGGCTCAGTGAAGCGTCAGGGGAACCCACCACTGGATACAGCTGTAACACACACACACACACACACACACACACACACACATACACCAAAGTGTTTAGTTAAGTCTCTTTACCACGTGCATGAATGCGGCGTGCATTATTATTATTACTATTATTATTATTATTATTATTATTATTATTACCATGTACTGGGAGTCTGTGAACATCACCCTTCCGGAGACCTTACTGAAATTTTCCGACCTCAGACCGCTCGACTGCTCCACCAGGAAATCGTTTTTATAAGTAATCCTGAGGAGAACAAAACATGACCAGACCTCACAAAGAGATCAGAAATGATCTGCACTCCAATTATATCATAACTTCTGTTGGCTGCACTGTCTTAGTGTTTTCCCTTCAAGGCGGGACCCCAGGTGTTACATCAGTTCATTTGTAACTGCCTTGTGTCTTCGAGGCAGCTACGCCTGCCTACTATTGACTACAGGAGGCCACAAATGACCAGGAATAGGTTACGGAAACATACAGCACTTCTACAAGTCACAGAAATGCTCCAGGTATTTGAGACTCCAAGCTGTGATCTCAATAATGTACGACTACCAACAAAATCTCACCACTGGATCTTGAGGTTGATGAAGACGAGGAGCTGTCTCTTCCCTCGACACAGGCTACATTCACGCGAGCCATTTCCACTGCACCTGCTGCAGCTGCACACACACAAACCCAATCATTATAACATTGGTAAATAAAGTAGAACCACACCACCAACTCTTCGCATGTGAAGCGCAAACACTTGTGTGCAGTTATGTTTCCAATGGGAAAACCTGTCTAACTGTAATTGTTCCGTAGCTTACTTTTCTCTTCCCTGGCCGTGACAATGCGAGCAGGGATCGTTTCCGTGGCGAGTCCTGCTACCTTTACAAACCCAGCAAACTTTCTGAAAATAGATTGCATTGAGAGATATCATTCATGCTGAAAGAGCATAATAACATGGAGTAATTAAGTAATGTATACTGTACGTACAGTACTGATGTAACATTGGTAACTGAACTCACATTCCCAGACCCGGCACAGTCCTTGCATGGCTTTCTTCCCATCCCCATACAGGCATGACAGTTCTACAGATGATCATATATACATAAAATTATATACGCAGCAATGATCATTTTTAATTTACAATCTGTGGCCATAATAGGTCACATATATTGGCTTCTTTTAGGTGAAAATGTAAAACATTTTAAGCTGGAAAACATTCTGGAACGCATGTGTTTATGAAGAGTCTGAGACAGTGGTAGGCGTCTATGAAAAGTCTGAGGCAGTGGTAGGTGCCTATGATCAGTCTGCGAGAGTGGTATGATAAGTCAGAGACAGTGGTAGCACACACTGTGTGGCATCTATGATGAGTGGCGTCTATGATGAGTCTGAGAAAGTGGTAGGCGTCTATAAAAAATCTGAGACAGTGGTAGGCGTCTATGATGAGTCTGAGACAATGATAGACGTCTATGATGAGTCTGAAACAGGTGTAGATTTCTATGATGAGTCTAAGACAGTGGTAGGTGTCTATGATGAGTCTGCGAGAGTGGTAGGTGTCTATGATGAGTCTGAGAGTGGTAGTCGTATATGATGAGTCTAAGACAGTGGTAGACGTCTATGATGAGCCTGCGAGAGTGGTAGGCGTCTATGAAGAGTCCGAGTGTGGTAGACGTCTATGATGAGTCTAAGACAGTCGTGGGCGTCTATGATGAGTCTAAGACAGTCGTGGGCGTCTATGATGAGTCTAAGACAGTGGTAGGTGTCTATGATGAGTCTGCGAGAGTGGTAGGCGTCTATGAAGAGTCCGAGTGTGGTAGGCGTCTATGATGAGTCTAAGACAGTCGTAGGCGTCTATGATGAGTCTAAGAAGGTGGTAGGTGTCTATGATGAGTCTGAGAGTGGTAGTCGTCTATGATAAGTCTAAGACAGTGGTAGACATCTATGATGAGTCTGCGAGAGTGATAGGCGTCTATGAAGAGTCCGAGTGTGGTAGGCGTCTATGATGAGTCTAAGACAGTGGTAGGTGTCTATGATGAGTCAAAACAGTGGTAGGTGTCAATGATGAGTCTGCGAGAGTGGTAGGCGTCTATGAAGAGTCCGAGTGTGGTAGGCGTCTATGATGAGTCTAAGACAGTCGTAGGCGTCTATGATGAGTCTAAGAAGGTGGTAGGTGTCTATGATGAGTCTGAGAATGGTAGTCGTCTATGATAAGTCTAAGACAGTGGTAGACATCTATGATGAGTCTGCGAGAGTGATAGGCGTCTATGAAGAGTCCGAGTGTGGTAGGCGTCTATGATGAGTCTAAGACAGTGGTAGTCGTCTATGATTAGTCAAAACAGTGGTAGTCGTCTATGATAAGACTAAGACAGTGGTAGACGTCTATGATGAGTCTGCGAGAGTGGTAGGCGTCTATGAAGAGTCTGAGTGTGGTAGGCGTCTATGATGAGTCAAAGACAGTGGTAGTCGTCTATGATAAGTCTAAGACAGTGGTAGACGTCTATGATGAGTGTGCGAGAGTGGTAGGCGTCTATGAAGAGTCCGAGTGTGATAGGCGTCTATGATGAGTCTAAGACAGTCATAGGTCTCTATGATGAGTCTAAGACAGTGGTAGGTTTCTATGATGAGTCTGAGAGTGGTAGTCGTCTACAATAATTCTAAGACAGTGGTAGACGTCTATGATGAGTCTGCGAGAGTGATAGTCTTCTATGAAGAGTCTGAGTGTGGTAGGCGTCTATGATGAGTCTTAGACAGTCGTAGGCGTCTATGATGAGTCTTAGACAGTCGTAGGCGTCTATGATGAGTCTTAGACAGTGGTAGGCGTCTATGATCAATCTAAGACAGTGGTAGGCATCTGTCATAAGTCTAAGACAGTGGTAGGTCATCTATGATGAGGCTAAGACAGTGGTAGGTGTCTATGATAAGTCTGAGAGTGGTAGGCGTCTATGATGAGTTTCGGCAGATATGGGTCTCAAATCATTTGCGAGAATGAGTTTGTAAGAGAAATAGGTCTCGAATGACGAGTTTAGGGGAGCTGTAGGTGTCAATGTTGAGTTTGGGAGAGCTGTAGATGTCTAATGAATAGGTTAATATATATCTTCAGAGGTATAATACTGTAAACAAAATGACTACAGGGTCACCAGAGCTTAAAACTAAGTAAATGAACGTACACATTCCCCCTCCAGAACACTGGGAACATTTGAACCTGATGAATTGTGCAACTGCATTTAATCAATAACTAATAGAATGCTGATTCCTGTGATGTGAATCGACACTTGAATTATAATTCTTGTTTCTTTTTTTTCATTTGCACTGTTATACCTGTAGCAGTGTTTATATTGAGTTTGTGACAGTGGTAGGTGTCTATGTTGACTTTGGGACAGAAGAGGTTAAAGTAGGATAAGCATCAGTAAGTTTCAGTTTTCTAGTTTCTCTACCTTGACTGAGGAGGTATACGGCACTTTGATGGTCTGCGTTCGATCCTGGAAGAAAGCGGGTGCTTGGGCTGCGATCGCCCACGGTTCTGGAGCAGGCTGGATAAACGCATCCACAGGCTGACCTAAAACACATCACACACAGGCTATTATCTGCATGTCTTTGGACTGTGGGAGGAAACCGGAGCTCCCGGAGGAAACCCATCAAGCACACGGAGAACATGCAAACTCCATGCACACAGACCCAGAGGCGGGAATCAAACCCGGTCATTGAAGGTGTGAGGCTTCTCAGAAGAAGCATATTCAGGCGGGTGGGAATTACCAGGCACATTGTAAACACAAATAAGGTTTTTGGCATATTTAGTGGGATTTTTTATTTACCTTTATATGGTTCGTGACTCCATTCAGTAGATCTCGTCTCAGCGAAAGTCTCCAAGCGGTACTATGAGGAAGAGGAACGGGAGGAGAAGAAAGCGAAAAGTCAAGAGAATGTAAGCAATCATTACATGCAAGATACAATTTGATATAACGACGTTTCTAATAATTAGCTCTTTAATTAGAACAGCATTACCGCCACTTCTCCTCATTACAACCTAGCTGAAGCATTTTTCTATGACATCATATACAGTAAGAGTTTTTTTTTTTTCCCTCACCCTGTAGGTGTTAAAGGGATCTAAGTTGGTGATGACGCCTTCTCGAGCCGGCGCAGAGCTGTAACAGCATTTACTGGACGCGTAGTTAATTAGCGCCTCGCGTGCAGCTTCCTCTGAGATGGACGCAACACTTCTGGAAACAAAGACCAGACAACAACACTGGGTGAATAAATAAAGAAATACATGAATTAATAACCGTGCATATCAAACCACTCTAGATAAGGGTGTGTTTTTAATGCCGGACATATTCAAGGGACGTTCAAGTCAAACCGGGACTTTTAATTTCACAGAATAACAGAACAGTTATGAAAGTATTAACTTCTCTTCTTCTCTATATAATCCCCTGCTACACTAATACACTTATCACAGCGTCTCACTAGTGCTTGGATACCATCAGTTTGAAATGTTTTTTCGATCGAACTGCCTGTCTGCTCATGTCTGAAACGCTGGCCTCCCAGGAACTCCTTTAAGATGTGGAAATGGTTTGTAGTCAGGACTGTATTGGGACGTGGCAATAAAACTCCCAGCAGAGTTTCTGTAATGTTCAAGTGGTGTTGGTGAATGATTGTGTGTACAATTCCCACAGACAGATGCATCTTTTCTGCAAGTCTGTGACAAGTTATCCATCGATTTTTATAATTCAGGGCTTCCACTCTCTGAATGTTCACATGAATGACTGCAGTGGGCTCTACACTCCAAACTCCAGGCTTGCATACTGGTCTCCGGACCTCGAGCTAATCTCCCCACACCTCCCCGAGATCCATTACAATTATTCTCCACCATCCGTGCCAAGTCTACTAGCCTTGCCCCTTCACACACCTGCAGAAGAGGAGGTCGCCTATCTAGTAAGCCTTTGGAGTGAGTGAATAATGTTAAAGATTTAGGAGCATGCCCATAACTGGCTCACGCTGTGAAAAAGGAACAGCAGAACAGTATTGAGGAAGTGCAAGGTACACATTAAGGTTTATTGTAAAAAGGCTTTCACTGAGTAAACACTGCTTGCTGGACAAACAGATGGAAACAGACAATCACTCATCGTCTATTCCACTTTATCCTGTATTCAGGGTCGCGGCGGACCTGGAGCCTATCCCAGGAGGCTTAGGGCACGAGGCTTAGGGCACACACACACATACACACACTCGCACACTACAGACAATTTGGAAACGCCGAAGTTCCCCACCCAGCACGGGAAGACAGCACACAGAAATGGGACTCGAGTCTGACTGGGAATCAAACCCGGACCCTGCAGATGCAGTGTAGATTTTCTCCCTAATTTAGTCGTGTCCAATTCCTCCCCGTCACTAGGGGGCGCCACATTAAGGCTACTACTACCACTCAGCCGGGAGGGCCGAAGACTATCACGTGTTTCCTCCGAACCACGTGACGCCAGCTGGCCGCATCTTTTCGAACTGCTCGCTCACGTACCGTTGGAGGCGGAGTGGCACACTCGGAGGACAGCGCTATCCGCTCCTTCTGTTGCGCGAGCTCACAGACGCCCCTGATTGGCTGTAGAGCCGTGATTAATGTGGGAGCACTAAGCACCTCTCATCCCTCCCCTCTGAGAGAACTCGGCCAATCAGCTCTCTCTAGACCTCCGGCTGCGAGAGGTTACAGCATCACCCGGGATCGAACTGGCGATCTCCGGATGATAGGGCGAGCGCTTTTACCACTGCGCCACTCGGAGGCACAGTGTAGATTTTTAAGAGCAAATCGAAGAAGCTATCAAAGAACCAGATTTGTCCATAATATACAAAATATTAAGTTTTATTAATCAACTGAATTATTATTATTATTATTATTATTATTATTATTATAATTAACAGATTCTAAAAGGAGAGCGAGATGGCGCTTACTTCCAGTTGGGTTGAGCAGGGATGTTGTCCGCAGGCTGGCATGGGCGCCGAGGGCATCGGAGGAGGAAGGAACCCTCCTGCAAACACCAAATAGAGAGAAAGATAGTGTGAGAAACAGGCTAGACTTTATTAGTCTGTCTTACACAATATAAAACAAAAAACAGGGAATGTTCACTAAAACACACAATATACTGTAATACAATACCTACAGCTCATATACATCATACTGTACATGTACTGCAGAAGGGGCAAAAACTATACTAATTATATATGACTATAAGCACAAATCTGATGCTATATAGATACAAATTAATAATCCAATTTATTGATTGTGTGGCCCGGAGCTCACTGCAGTGACCAATGTGCAGAAGAGTCAGTGCATTTCCACATTTTTCGGCCATTAATGGAGCTCCTGAAAGGCCAGCGTTCCAGACAGCGCTCCTGAGATAATTAGCTGGGTTATTAATTAATATCATTATCATATGATAAAGTTAGTTTTCCCAAGATAACTTAAGCGATAACAAAAAATATTTAGGTTGTGATTATCCTGGGAAATCTTTACCTTTAACTCTTTTTCCCCAAAGCTGTTAAGATGCTGTTAATGATATCTTGAAACAGGTCTGTTCTTATGACAGTAATGAAAATTAATAATTGAGGTAAAATAAATGAAATAATGGAACTGCAATAAAAGATTATTAGCTAGCTAGCTAGCACGGGATCATCTGCTTGTTTTTCACCAAATGCATTATGTAGATTTGAATATGTTTTCAGAATTAAAAAAAAAATAAAAATCTGGACCACTATTTAAATATAAAATTATACAAAATGGCGAACAAGCTACGTTAGCGCTAAATTAGTTTTATTTTGTAACTTTTAAATATTTTTACTATTTCTACAAACTCTTTAAACGTCAACGACAGGTACTTACGCTAGATATTATTATTATTAATAATAATAATACTTTTTTATTGCTATTGTTATTTATATATGTACAGTGTATGTATTTATTTATTTTTTCAATAAACAGATTTCACCTCCTCCGCCGGCAAGAGTTCCCTCGTACCCAGGAACTGTGTCATAAAATCCAGCAGGGGGAGCTGATGGGACAGCAGACGCAGACATGGCTGAAACAAACACATTATTATTATTGGAAAAATATTATTATGTTTTTTAAATCCAAGGATGAGTTTCACTATATTTGGCATGGAATTAGAATGTGTAGTATTATGCTTCCTCTAAAGATTGTTCGTTGGAATGCAGCTTACATACATATACACTCACCGATCACTTCATTAGCGACACCTGCTTGTTAACTAATCAGGCAGTCACATGACAGCAACTGGATGCATTTAGGTACATGTAGACATGGTCAAGACAATCCGCAAGTTTTATGATTAATTAGTGTTAATTCATTTGATTAATCTAGAAATTTTAACACATTATTATTTTTTAATGCAACTTAATCATATGACCAAGTTTGACCTTAATGGCCTCCCATAATCGCATTGTGGTTACCCAGTTGTGTGTGATAATGGAAGATAATGCAGATAATAAAATGACAACAATGCACATGTATAGTATGTCTGCCAAATGCCTAAATGTAAATGATAATGCAAGTAAATTTGAGTATTTTAAAATTGTGATCAATCGTGACTAATGGCAGACTATGCCTTAAGTAGATTAATTCAATCAATTGATTAAAAATTAAGCCCTAAGCACTATAGTTACTGTATTGTATTATTGTATTATCATCAAAACCATTGATTATTTACAAACATAACTTTATAAAATGTATAAATAAATAACAAGAATATTTGCGTGCTTGTAAAGAAAGGAACATATTCCATGACAAACAGGAAACAAAAAATGTTGCCTAATGTTATACATGAAAATAGAAAGGAGAAGAGGATGGTGACAAATTTACCAGAAGAACTCTTTCATGTTTTACTAATAAAACTTGCAAATCTTTTTCACAGTACTGTAAGTAAAACAGCTGGTAGGTTTTACCGTGCATGCTGCAGAATATGAGTTCTTCTGGTAACCATAATAATGAATGGTTTTGTACATATAATGCAGACAGGACGTGAGACTGCTGGCTGGTCATGTTGTTTATAATCCAGTTCTTCCCTGATTAGGTTTGTGACCTATAATCAGGTTTATGAAAAAAGTGTGACTTGTTTATGCAATAGCACACTCGGGCTGCACCCTCGTGCCTATGACAGTACAACAGCATGACATTGAGTGTGATTCCACAAATGATGTATGAAAACCATGTATGATCAACAGATTATGATTATGATTTCTTCTTTTATCAGATAATTTACTCCACCAACATCCTTCTGCGACTGGTGGAGCTGGCGACTGACAGTTAGTGTAATTTACAGTGCAGAAGTGAAAGTATTTTTTAATTTTTACTGCTATTATTTAGCCCAATAGATGAGAAGAATAAACCATGGAAGTGTTGGACAGTCCTGTAAATCTAGTAAAGAACTAAAAAAAAAAAAAAGCTAGTACGTTATGTATGGTTTACAATCCATTGTAGAGGTTAAAATGTTTCTCATCTGACGTAAAACCTGCCCTAAGTTGTGTGCGGATCAGATGGTCTGCTGTGGCAACCCCATGACTAACAACTACTTCAATTATTATTATCTATAATTAAAACATTTTTGAATTATTATTTTTTTTATATACTCAAAATTATTCAACCCCCACTGATTTTTGGGGGGCCAAAATTACTAACTTGCAGCTGTCGGTAATAAATCAGTGAAACAAGAGCAATTTAAATGCCTCAACACAACTAATACACTAAAGTGGTTTCTCGAAAAGTCAACACTACATGCTACTTTTAATGAGTACTACAGTACCAAAATGATTCAACCCCTTCATGAGAAACATCTTTGGTACTTTCCGCTGCCGGAGCGAGCAAAGCAGCCCCCGAGCATCACCGAGCCCCCATCAAGCTTCATGGTTGTCAGGGTGCAAGTTTCTGCATATGCTTCATTATTTCTCTTTCAAACATACGGCTGATTTATAGGCGCAAAAAGTTTCATCAGAACAGATTTAAACTTCTGTTTTATATGTTTTTTTTTAGTTTCTTTTTTTAGCAAATTGGAGACGACTTTTCTTGTCTTTTAGGGGCAGTGGCAGAATACGGGGTGACCTTCAGTTTTCAGTATGCGCCTTATGGTGCAGTGTTACGATATTGAGTTTATTTGTTATTTTGTGTCTGGTTATGTGTGCTTTGTCTCTGCTGGGGGGGGGGGGGGGGGGGGGGGGGGGGGGGCGCCTGCCTGTCCTTTGTTGGTCCCGCCTCCTGCCGGATGATTGGGTATCCAGGAAACCCAGAGGCCTACTTAAGGCCTTCAGACCACAATACTACAGACCATGTCTTTGCTGACTGGTTTTCCAGTGGCTATTTGTAAAATTATATTGTGTATGACCTTGTGCTACGTTTCCGACTACGTTTTTGTGTATGCCCTTCTCTGGTTTTGGTTGCCCGGTTGTAAATACGTTTTGTCTATATTTGTATATAGTTTTGTAATTAGTGGCTTAGTAGGGAGTCGATGCCATTTTGTTTACACCTTATTTTTGGTGCAGGTTAGTTGTTTCACTTTGGTACTAGGTAGAGGGCATTTTGTCGGCCTTTTGGGGATTTGCTTATTCACCTTTTCGTGAATAAACACTAAGCAAATGCACTTTTGGTCTCGCCCCCTTTTTTCCTTTTCTTTTCCATTCCTGTTACGGCCCGACCTACACCGGTGCGTAACATGCAGTGTAATCTTCCTGTAGGCAGTTAATCGAGGGTTGTTCAACACTTCTTACTCGGGAATCTTGGTGCAGCAGGTGATCGTTTCCTCTTTCTGTTACGTCCAGATATACAGTATATATATATATCTCTCCCTCTATCCTTGTACTAATTTGTGCGAGACAGTAATCTCTTCTATTAATGTTATGGAACACTATCATGACTTGGATGTTTCTGCAGTCCAACATTTCAGTCAAACGCATCTCTTGAAAGTTCAGGTGTTTAATGTGATCTAAATCAAAAACACCTGATTTACACATTTGTGCTCTAATGAGGGATTTTAATCAGTGGGGTTGAATAATCCTGAGACTGCAGTAATCATTAAAAGAGTCGCCATTTTGTGTTGAATTTGGTGAAACCACATGCGTTTAAAATAGATTGATAATAAATCGCTCTTGTTTCGCTGACTTATCACAAACAGCTAGCTGCAAGTTCGTCATTTTGGCCAAACACCTAATTTCGAATGTAACTGTATATATGAAATAAACTAACTGGCTATTATTTGTCAGTTTTACGTTTGCGACAAGTGAAAATCCCACAACTCCTCATCGTTCACGCTTAGCCCAGCTTTCCCCGCCTTCTGTGCGAGGATTGGCTGACGCTTAATGACGCTGCAGCAATCCGCCAATCCAATTGGTCCACGAAGTGCCACTTACCCAAAGCGAATTCGTTTCCGCTCAGGTAATGACGACGCGGCCCTTCGAAACGTTTCTCTGAACATACTGTAAGTTCCGGTTGTAGCGGAACCGACTCTAAAGTTGTCAAAGTGTCAAAGCAACTCACACACACACACACACTGTCCCTTTAAGGGGGAAAGATGACCAAAATAAAAACGACGCGTTCTCCATTTTTTTTTAGGAAGAGATACAAAGTTGCTCTATGTATATAAAGTGGTCTGGTTGTTGAATAAATCTCTCTTAGGATGATTAAAACAACTGTACCTGGCGCTGAAGGTGATGAAGGCACGTACCCAGGGTTGTCGATACCGCCCATGGCTCCGTAATCACTTTTAAATAAGTATAATAATAATAATAATAATAACATTTCTATGTTAAAAAATCATCACGTCAGCGTTTAAAACTTTACATGTTATAAAGAATAAAAGTGTTGCTCTTACTTATAGCCTGGTCTCCTCTCCATGTCTGCAGGTTTAAAGTGCTCCAGCACACTGCTGTCAAGTGTAGGGTGAAAGTCCTGACAACTTCCTTTACCTCATGTGACCGCAATATGACTCCGATTGCTTTAGTTTTTCTTTTTTCTTTTTTACATTACATTTAAATAATAACTGACAAGTAATTTATTAAAACGTGCAATAACAAAAACGATCGTATATCCTATAATACCTGTGCATACACAGTTGAACATATTTCGCACATAAAGGTAAAATGTGATCTGTAGACTCAGTAAAGACGATACACGTCGCGACCCCCTGACACACACACACACACACACACACACACAGAGCATCCAATCAGACAGCGAGGTTTCGAATATATTTGCTTGAATAACAAACGACAGAAAAAGCAAATGTATTTTTTTTTTCTTATCCTCTCATTTTAATCCTAAACATGCCTGGGTTTTGTTGTATCTACAGTATGTACACTCCTCTTGTTTTCCTCCAGAGCAAACACACTTTAGTTTCACTTTCATTTCATGTTCTACAGAACGTACTGGTATGGACATAATGGATCCTGAACACACGATTCACTTGTTATTTTAATTATGAGTATGAGGTATGAAATATTTGCACATATTTAACATCACATTTTCACCCTGCACACACACACACACACACACACACACACACATAGGTGCATCTCAATAAATTAGAACATCGCTGAATCAAAAAGTTGATTTGTTTCAGTAATTCAATTCAAAAAGTGAATTTCATATATTATATAGATTCATTACACATAAACTGATATGTTTCAAGTGTTCATTTCATTTCATTTAGATGATTATGACTTACAGCTAATAAAACCCCATAATTCATTATCTAAAAAAAAAAAATCAAATCAAATAAAGATTTTTAACACAGAAATGTTGGACTACCGGAAATAATAAACATTTACTGTACAGCACTCAATACTTGGTCAGGGCTTTAGTTGCATGAATTACTGCAGCAATGCGGCGCTGCGTGAAGGCGATCAGTCTGTGGCACTGCAGCCTTCAGCTCTTCTGCGTTGTTGGTTGCATCTGGTGTCTCACACCTTTCTCACATACAGTACAGACCAAAAGTTTGGACACACCTCCTTCTCATTCAAAGAGTTTTCTTTATTGTGTTCTTTATTGTGTTCTTTAGCCCAAACGCGTCTCTTCTGCTTGTTGCCTGTCCTTGGCAGTGGTTTCCTAGCAGATCTTCTACCATGAAGGCCTGATTCACACAGTCTCCTCTTAACAGTTGTTCTAGAGATGTGTCTGCTGCTAGAACTCTGTGTGGCATTGACCTGCTCTCTGATCTGAGCTGCTGTTAACCTGCGATTTCTGAGGCTGGTGACTCAGATGAACTTATCCTCCGCAGCAGAGGTGACTCTCGGTCTTCCTTTCCTGGGGCGGTCCGCATGTCAGCCAGTTTCTTTGTAGCGCTTGATGCTTTTTGTGACTGCACTTGGGGACACTTTCAAAGTTTTCCCAATTTTTCGGACTGACTAAACACTTGAAATATATCAGTCTGTCTGCTCTTCTTGAATTGAATTATATATAAATACACACGGGTATACCCTGCCTCTTGCTCTAAGTCTCCTAGGATAGGCTTCGGGCCCTGCCACTCTAAAAACAGGATAAAGTGGTATAGACGATGAGTGAGTGAGTGCGACTGCATACATACAGAACTCGAGACAGGAATTGAACACCTAGATTTATTCTACAATCAGCATGAATCCACTGGAGAAACATACAGTATACCTCAAGTGACTACGAACACAAAAGAGCTGTTTGTAGAAGACTCCTAGCTTTGAATCTATTTTCACATAATTTCGAGCACATTCAGAGCTTCTGCTCTTGTGTGATAATTGAAAGTTAGAAAGGCAAATTATATTATTAACAGAGGAGGGCAAAGGACACAAATCCTGTACTTGAGTTAATGTAGAGATCCCCTAGGGCAAATATTACTTAAGTAAAAGTACAGGGTGGGCCATTTATATGGATACACCTTAGTAAAATGGGAATGGTTGGTGATATTAACGTCCTGTTTGTGGCACATTAGTATATGTGAGGGGGCAAACTTTTCAAGATGGGTGGTGACCATGGTGGCCATTTTGATCTTGGGATCCAACTTTTGTTTTTTCAATAGGAAGAGGGTCATGTGACACATCAAACTTATTGGGAATTTCACAAGAAAAACAATGGTGTGCTTGGTTTTAACGTTACTTTATTCTTTCATGAGTTATTTACAAGTTTCTCTTTGTTCACAGCCATTGACATGGTTAACACGTGATGAGCGGATCGAAATTTAGCAAACTGCTTGCTAAGTTTCGTGAAACTGGTTCAGTGTTGGATTTGCCAAAATGTGGACGCATGAAAACTGTCACTAATGAACAAACATCAGTGGCTGTCCTAGCTTCATTCAGCAAGAGCCCACAGCGTAGCACTCGCCGCATGTCACTGGAGAGTGGCATTAGTCGAACATCCCTTCTGCGGATATTAGCTACTCACAAATGGCACCCTTACAAACTCCAGCTACTGCAGCATCTCAACGAGGATGACCCAGATCGGCGCACACAATTTGCAGAATGGGCAAAACAAAAATTGGAATAGGACCCTCAGTTCACGCAGAAGATTTTGTTCAGTGATGAGGCAAACTTTTATGTGAATGGTGAAGTTAACAAACAAAACCACCGCTATTGGTCTGACACTAACCCACATTGGATAGATCCCTCCAAGACTGTTGGAACAAAAAAAGTGATGGTATGGTGTGGTATATGGGGTACAAATCTTCATCAATGAAAACCTCAAGGCCACTGGATATTTGAAATTGCTACATGATGATGTGTTTCCCTCTTTATGCACTGAAGCTGGCACGTTCCCTGAGTTTTTCCAGCAAGATGGTGCACCACCACATTATGGGTGTCAGGTCCGAGCATTCCTAGATGAACAGTTTCCTGAAAAGTGGATTGGTCGTTGTGGGCCAGTTGAATGGCCCCCAAGGTCTCCCGATCTGACCCCCTTAGACTTTTATCTTTGGGGTCATCTGAAGGCAATTGTCTATGGTGTGAAGATACGAGATGTGCAGCACCTGCAACTACGGATACTGGAAGCCTGTGCTGGCATTTCTCCTGCGGTGTTGCTATCAGTGTGTGAAGAGTGGGAGAAGAGGGTTGCATTGACAATCCATCACAATGGGCAGCACGTTGAACACATTTTATAAGTGGTCAGAAACTTGTAAATAACTCATGAAAGAATAAAGCTATTTTAAAACCAAGCACAGCATTGTTTTTCTTGTGAAATTCCCAATAAGTTTGATGTGTCACATGACCCTCTTCCTATTGAAAAAACAAAAGTTGGATCCAAGATGGCCGACTTCAAAATGGCCACCATGGTCACCACCCATCTTGAAAAGTTTGCCCCCTCACATAAGTAATGTACTAATGTGCCACAAACAGGACGTTAATATCACCAACCATTCCCATTTTATTAAGGTGTATCCATATAAATGGCCCACCCTGTAGAAGTTCCACAGGTACACTTTATTGAAAGTAAAAATGTAGTCACCTTCAAATGTTTCAAGTATGTAAAGGACAGTGTTTACTGTACATTAGCTCACATTAGGGTTTTTTTTTTTTTTTTTTTTTTAAAGATGAAGACATTAGAATTTGATAAATCATTTTCTACTAGGGAGGCAAAGAAGACTTTACTTGACCTCAAAATATTCCGCATATTAAACTTTTTCTGATGTAGGGTGAGGGCACTCATTGTTACTTTCAACACTACAGTACGCTAAATGCTTTGTGTTGGATGAGACGGCAATGGGACAAACTGGTGTGATTTTTGATAGTATTTTTCAACAGTAATAAACTTGATTAGGAACTTTTAAACTGAACTGATTGGAAGCTTAACCGTGCACGTTTGACGGATGTACTATACTGTATCGCACAGGGTCTTTGATATTACACTTCTATTTTAATAGTCTAAAGATAAAATGATGTTAATAAATAAATGCGAAATAAATAATGATGATAAAATGTAAGTATGGAAGATGTAATGCATTTCATATCTAATAGTACTCACATAACTCAAATATTTAACTCTCCAAAAGCAACAGAATGAGTGCAGAATTTATTTGCACACGTAAGACCAATCTAAACAGACGCTGAAACCAAAACAGCTCTCACTTCCTATTTGCAGCCACCAGTGTGTGGTTTTTCTGTTTTTACATACACACTTGCACACATTTTATTGACATACTTGTCCTGTGCCCATCCTAGCATTTTCATTCACCTTCGTCTGCTCATATACAACATTCTCAGTACAGGGTGTCCTTACACTTCTCCACTTGAATACTGTAACAATTTATAATCACACTATGCATTATCACACAGACTCCATCATGCCATGCTGCGGAAGGAAGGAGGAGGACGGGGGGGGGGGGGGGGGGGGGTGTTGTGGTTCTTTCTTTACCACTGAGAAGTCTGTGAGTCTATTAGGGATAAATATAAATCTACATCTGGATTTCTGTAAAACTGCTTCGCGATAATGAATATTTTTGAAAACCTTATTTAAATCAAATGGATTTGAGGCTACTAATTCAGCAGATGTTTGCATCAATTGACCTTCTTATATAAAACCATACCCTTCGTATAAAACAAAATAAAGGAAATACTTCACTCTAACACACATGCAACCTTTTTATTTTTAGGCATAAGACACCAAACCCAAAAACCAAAATCTGTCCTCATTTTGCACAGAGCAGTGCTGTGAACAAATCAGTGTTTCGCAATAACATGTAGACATATTTGGATGTACTTTACATATAACATATTTGGATATACTTTTGAGAGTCCCTCATCTGTTCATTAAACAACGTAACGTCATTCATCTATTAAAAACAAACAAACACATGATTAAAAGCCAACAACTAAATCTAGCAAACAATATACTGTATGTATGATGTTTAATATATTGTAGGATTAATGGATATTTAATTTACAAAAATGATTGGTTATAATTTGATTTATTTTAATACATACAGTAAATAAAACGTCTGTGTTCGTATTTCTCACGAGAGAGCATGAACCATTGCACTATAATCCCAATCACTCATTCTCTATAGTGCTTATCCTGTTCGGAGTGATGGGATCCAACATCCTGGTGGAGGTGCCAATCCATCGCAGCACACAAGCACTCACAGTCACACACACACACACACACACACACACACACACACACACACACTATGGGCAATTTGGAAATGCAAATTAGACTAATCTGCATGTCTTTGGACTGTAGGAGGAAACCGGAGTACTCGGAGGAAACCCACCAAGCACAGGGAGAACAAACTCCACCCACATCTGTTCTCTGGTTTATTCACACAACAAAGAGCTGCTGTACTGTATATACTGTAAGTCTTAAGCTAATGAGTAAACACAAAGTAAATACGTACAGTATCAGGTACACCTTCCACTACATCAAAGAGCATGCGCTATATTCATGTTCTATAGACATCCAGGGAAATAATTTGCAGGAAGTTTTATAAATTATATATTGCACCATATAGTTAAAGGAAAATATCAGAAAACACTAACACAATGACAAATTGTGTCATCGGAAAAAAAAAAAAAATGCATATACTGTATATGGTTTATAACCTTAAACCTAAATGCATCTGATAAAAAAGTAATGAGAAATCATTTTGAAAGCCCAGGATAGACCAAATACAGTAGGTCAACGTATAGGGATGAATGTACAGGTAACACAAAAACAAGAATGATAGAAATGTTCTTCTTTAAATGGCGTGAATAAGCACTTAGAAGTAAGCATAAAGGTAAGTCGAGATTAGTAAATATGAGTGAATGAATAACAAGTGTTTATGTAGAAAATCACATGCATACTACAAGCATCAATAACTGACTATATCAGTGTAAAGATGATTAATATTCTGTGTCATTTGGTGCTTTTGATGGGAAAATGCTGAATTATGGGACTACATGACAGAGCAGCAGCATTTGGTCGGGTAGTTGTCAGTGTACACGCGGTTCTCGTTTCCATACACAATGTAACTGTAGGGCTTCTCTTTCCAGGTGTAGGTCACCTTGGTGACGGGGATCAGCTCGATGGTGTGACGCTGCAGTGGGAAACATTCTCAGGTCAGTAACGTAATAAATAGCACTATGTATGTTAAATTTTACCCACTTTACTTTAATTCTAGCATTAAAATCTTTAATGAAATTGTTTTAACTTGATTCTCTGGTAACATTGATGTGCTGCTAACATCAGTACTAAAGAGCAGCAGTACTGTACCTGTTGCAGAACGCGAGAAGTCTGCAAATACTTGGATTGATGTTCTCGTATTAAACGCTCAGACGCTCGGTTTATTGAAGGGTCAGGGAAACCCACCAATGGGGAAAGCTGAAACACACACACGCACACACGCACAAACAAACCACGATATAATACAGTCTCTTTGCCATCTGCATTAAAGCTATGCTTATACAGTAAGCACGACTTGTGTTTGCATGCGTGTGTGTGTGTGTGTGTGAGTTTGAAAACAGTTTAAATACCTTGGACTGGGAGTCTGAGAAGATCGTCCTTCCAGAGACCTTCCAGAGATTCTCTGACTTCAGACCGCTCGTCTGCTCCACCAACAATTCCTTTCTATCAGTAGTCCTGAGGTGAGCGAAATGGTAAGAGATAACCTTTAAAATATCATGTGCCAGTATGAAAGACTAATAATAAAATGTTAATAATTGCGTGTTAAAACAAAGTCGCCATATACTACAAGATGGTTTAAATAAATGAAGCATTTACAGTGTCAACAAAATGTCTAGATTTTTACAGTGCTATGCAAAAGTATTCATACCCCTTGAATTTTTCCACATTTTGTCACGTGACAACCACAAACGTAAAATGTATTTTTTTTTTTTTTTGGAATTTTATATGATAGGCCAAAGTGGCACATAATTGTAAAGTGGACGGAAAATTATAAATGGTTTTCTAAATTGTTCACAAATAAAAATCTGAAAAGTGTGGCGTGCATTTGTATTCAGCCCCCTTTACTCTGATAAAATGTTACCTTACTAAAATCCAGTGGAAACAATTGCCTTCAGAAGTCACCTAATGAGTAAATAGAGTCCACCTGTGTGTAATTCGATCTCAGTATACATGCAGCTGTTCTGTGAAGCCCTCAGAGGTTTGATAGAGAACATTAGTGAACAAACAGCCAAGAATCCCAAGGAACACACCAGACAGGTCAGGGATAAAGCTGTGGGGAGGCTTAAAGCAGGGTTAGGTTATTTAAAAAATATATATATCCCAAGCTTGGAACATCTCCCAATCCATCTTCCAAAAATGGAAAAAGTACGGAGAAAACGGCAAACCTACCAAGACATGGCCGTCCACCTAAACTGGCAGGCCGGGCAAGGAGAGCATTAATCAGAGAAGCAGCCAAGTGGACCATAGTAACTCTGGAGGAGCTGAAGAGATCCACGGCTTTGGTGGGAGAATCTGTCCACAGAACAACCATTAGTCGCGCATTCTGGCCTTAATGGAAGAATGGCAAGAGGAAAGCCATTGTTGAAAGAAAGCCATAGGAAGTCCCGTTTGCAGTTTTCACTGTAACAAGCCATGCGGGACATTGCAAACATGGGGAGAAAGGTGTTCTGGTCAGATGAGACCAAAATCGTATTTTTGGCTAAATGCAAAACACTATGTGTGGCGGAAAACTAACACTGTGCATGGTGGTGGAAGCATCATGTTGTGGGGACGCTTTTCTTCTTTGCTTTACTGTAGGTATTTGTTTTCGATGTGTTTTTGTTTATGTGTTGTGTGATGTTATTCTGAGGCCAAAGACAAATTTCCACATGTGTGGACAATAAAGATTTCTAAACTTCAGCTGGGACAGGGAAGCTGGTCGGAGTTGATGGGAAGATGGATGGAGCCAAATACCGGACAATCTTAAAAGAAAACCTGTTAGAGTCTGCAAAAGACTTGTGACCGGGGCAGAGGTTTATCTTCCAAAGGACAACGACCCTAAACTTACAGCCAGCGCTACAATGGAATGGTTTCGATCAGGGGTGGGGAATTATTTTTCCCCAGGGGCCAAATGAGAAGCAGAAAATATTGTAGAGGGCCGGGCCAAAAGTTTGAAATCTACTCTGGTTATTAATTTTGTTTCTATAAGTAAACGGCGTTGTTTACAGAAGCTGGTAGGAGTATGTGTTATAGTTAGATAATGAGTTGCAGCTGCGGACTTGTTTCAGAGTACCTATACGTAAACGACGCACACGCTGTAAACAGGTCTCAAAGTAAAAGCACTGCTGTTTTAGTCCATGCATTATGCAAAATTTTGAAAGTAGGTTTTATTTTCTTAATTCCAAGCAACCTTTCGCGGGCCAGTCAGAGTCGGGCCTTGGGCCGCCTTGGGCCGCGGGCCTTAAAATGCCCGGGTCTGGTTTAGATCAAAGCACATTCATGTGTTAGAACGGCCCTGTCAAAGTCCAGACCCAAATCCAATTGAGAATCTGTGACAAAAAAATTGCTGTTCCCAGACGCTCTCCATCCAATCTGACTGAGCTTGAGCTATTTTGAGCATGAGCTAAAGGGCAAAGAAATTCACTCTCTAGATGTGCAAAGTTTACTTTTTAGATACTTATTTAAATAACTGAAAACCATTTAGCATTTTCCTTCCACTTCACATTTATGTGCCACTTTGCGTTGGTCTATCCCATAAAATCCCAATAAAATACATTTCAATTTGTGGTTGTAATGTGACAAAATGTGGAAAGGTTTAAGGGTTATGAATACATTTGCAAGGCACTGTACCGTGCTGTGCTTATACTATATGTATATCATATTGCAAATTTGTCATATTGCCTTCCTCTCTTTAGGAATGCAGGTCTAATCTATTGAAAAATGTGTCATGAATGCAGGAGATCTCACCACTTGATCTGGAGTTTGATGAAGAAGAGGAGTTTTTTCTTCCCTTGACACTTTTCACATTGACAGTAGCCATTTCCAGAACACCAGCCACATCTGCCCCCCCCACACACACACATACACGCATACACACTGTAAAACTCTTGTCCTGCTAAACACCCTTAACCGTGTTTGCTCCAGCGGTGCCGTAAAAATGGCTGACCCTGCGCTCTGACCCCTGCCTACTAACAAGAAGCTGGGATATGTGAAGAATAAAGAATTTCACTGTGCAGTAATGTATGTGTGACCAATAAAGGCTGACTTAACTGACTTTAAAAAAAGAGACATTTGTTTTGTGGTTTATTACATTTTAATTATGAAAATAATCATGAATACATAATGGACCAATCTGTCATAATTTTTTTTTGTTATTTGTTAGGTAGACAAATATATTTATTTTGTGAGAACTAAGGATACAAACAGACCCTGTTTGTTCAGTTAACTAATAAAAGTGCTTGTGATAGGTTGTTTTATTATTTTAAGTTAACTCAACTTTTTTTTTTATACAGTGCAGTTTCCTACACAATACAATAATGATAAAGAATATTAGTTATTACATAAATTCAACAAAGTAACATTTTCCAAATTGAATATGGAAAAAAAAAACATGTGAACTTCATGGACATATGAATTTTTTTTATTTTTTATGAGCAACCAATCATTTCTGCTTCAGTAAATAGGAACAAGAAATAAACATTATCAATAATGAGCATAATGTTTCAGGACTGGATTATGTTGAGGAAAATATGTTTATGTTGGATATTAAAATTTCAAAGACCTTGTCTATCTCTGGTTTGTGTGTTTGTTTGTTAATTTTTCAAAAATGTACTGCGATTATTAATTATACATCAGTAAACTGGTAACAGTATAACAGGCACACACGGCTCACCCATGCCAGCCCATCCACAAATCATTCTTGATTTGGATTGTGCTTCATCGGCTCTACAGCCAATCAGGGGCGTCTGTGAGCTCGCGCAACGGAGGGAGTGGATAGCGCTGTCCTCCGAGTGTGTTACGCCGCCCCCAACGGTGCGCGAGCGAGCAGTTCGAAAAAGATGCGGTTGGCTGGCGTCACGTGGTTCGGAGGAAACACGTGATAGTCTTCGGCCCTCCCGGCTGAGTGGTAGTAGTAGCCTTAATGTGGGAGCCCCCTAGTGACGGGGAGGAATTGGACACGACTAAATTAGGGAGAAAAATCGGGGAAAAAAAAAAAAAAAAAAAAAAAAGAATTAATTGGTTTGGCCATTTCAAATGTTTCTGCTCTCCCTTTCGTGCATTAGTTTTGTTTTTCAGTCTATTTCAATGAACAACTCAATTCAACATGTGAATTAAAATCCAGACCCTTTAATGACCATTTGTAATGAAATAATCAATAATTCCCATTATTATTATCTTACAGTATATACACACAGTGCTGTAAAAAGGAATTTGGAAACCGGGGTACCCAGAGGAAACCCACCAAGCACGGGAAGAACATGTACTGTATACAGACCCGACACGGGAATCGAACCCAGGACCTGGAGGTGCAAGGTGACAGCGCTAAACACTAAGCCCAATAAGAACGTCATAACAACAGTTAAACATGGTGGGGGTTTGTGTGATGGCCTGGGGTTTTGCAGCTTCAGGGCCTGGGCGACTTGCTGTAATTGATAGAACCATGAATTCTGTGCTCTACCAGAAAATCCTAAAAGAGAATCTCCGGCCATCTGTTTGTGATCTCACGTTCAAGCGCACTTGGGAATGACCCAAAACACACCAGGATGTCCACCTCTGTGAATGGCTGAACAAAATAAAATGAGGGTTATGGACCGGCCTAATCACTTAAGTCCGGACTTGAGATGACCTTAAACAGGCTGTTCATGCTTGAAAACTATGAAAAAATTGGGCTAAATTAGAACAATTCTGCATAGACGAGCGGGCCAAAATTCCTCCTCGGCGATGTGAAAGACTCTTTGCCAGTTATCACAAATGTTTGATTGCAATTGTAGCTGCCAGTAGTTTTAGGGAATAATCACTTCTTCACATACTGTAAGACCACATATCTTTTTGACTTAATAAATGAAATCATCATTTAAAAATTGCATTTTATATTTACTTCGGGCTATCTTTGTGTAATATTGAAATTTGTTTGATGATCTGCATCATTTAAGTGCGACAATTATGCAAAAAAATAAATAATAATAATAAAATAACAATTGTGGCATGCAAATGAAGGAAACCAAAACCACTCTTGTTTCACACACACGCAGGAAACTTGTTAGTTTTCCTTTCTATTCATGCGAAAGCCTTCTCCTGTGTGGGTTAGGATTGGCAGATGCCTAATGACGCAACATCATTCGGCCGCTTCCATTCGTCCATGAGGTGCGACTTACAGTACCAGAAGCGAGCGCGTCTCACCACTACATTTGCACCACAAAGCAGACTAATCAGGATTATAAATACTAAAATATTTCCAATAACTAAGGTGAAAATACTGATCATGTGCTATAATATAGTATATTTATATTTACATAAATGAATATATTTATATTCATACAGATCAATATATTTATCTTAGGATGATTAAAACAGCCTTACCTGGTGCTGAAATTGCTGAAGACATATTCCTAAAGTTATCGGTGGCAAGTGTCGCTCCACAATCCCGTTCAAATACTAATAATAACAATAACAATAATAATAAATATCATAATAACATTACTGTTTAAAACTCCACATGCACATAATACAAATAACTAAAGTGTATCGAGTGTTGCTCTTACTTTCAGACTGGTTCCCTCGTCACTCTGCAGGTTCCCCAAAAACACCCACTGATTCATAGTGGGAAAGTCCTGACCACTTCCTTGACGTCATGCAATCAAGTTATCAACAGTACTGTACATTACATATATTAAAGCAAAATGTAATCTTTCTATACCGTTAAGAAAGTACACACTATGAGTGATGACATCCAATCGGCACGTTCTTGAATATACTTTATATGCGTCAATAAAAAAGATGAAATTGTCATTTCATTATCTAATTTTAATCAGCTATAAAATCACATCGCATGCTTTAGGATCTTAACCAAACAGGACATTCTATCATTTCTCCAACAAACGTACATTATATTTATTACATTATAAACATCAATTATTTTCACTTTATTGAAAAAGGTGTTATTTCACTTTAAATACATCAAGTCAAATCACAAAAATTATAATTGATTTGTCCCCTCATAGCGTGGTACTGTGCCATAAAATCCACTCTCTCAGTAAATACCTGTGAATATACACAATTTATGTAACAATATATACGTAAACTGATAAATAAAAAAATGTTACTCAATGTACACACAAGCACAGCAGTCACATCATTAATAAACGACAGTGACCCGGTTCCATGGGTACATGCTCGTGCCATAGCAGACTGTATTGTTTCCTCCATGTTTGATGTGGTCCGCTTTGGTACACAAGCCCTTCCATTTCTTCACTATTACTCATCTCTTCCACTTATTCTGGTAATGTTATTTTCATTTGTCTAAAGAATCTCATTCCAGCACTAGACAGGTTTTTGACCTAATCTAGCCTTTCTGCTCTTTGTTGATTTGGCCAGACCACCCCCCCCCCCCTTTTTTTTTGTATTATCTTATATACCATATATTATATTATTTATTTTTGTATAGTTGTCACACTTAAATGATTCAGATCATGTTAAATGTTAATATTACACAAAGATAATCCAAGTAAATAAAAATATGTAGTTCTTAAATGGTGATTTCATTTATTAAGGGGAAAAAAAGCTGCCCAAACCTACAGTACAGTACCTGGACCTACAGTATGTGAAAAAGTAATTGTCCCCTTAACCTAATAACTGGATGTGCCTCCCTTGGCGGCAACAATTGCCATCAAGTGTTTGCGATAACTGGCAATGACTCTTTCACATCATTGGAGGAATTTTGGCCCACTCTTCTTTGCTGAATTGTTTTATTTCAGCCAATGTTTAACCTTTTTAAGATCATTGCACAGCATTTTAATCAGACTTATGTCTGGACTTTGACTAGGCCCTACTAAAAAAATTTTTTTTAGCCATTCAGAGGTGGACTCGCTGGTGTGTTTTGGATCGTTGTCCTGATGCATAACCCAAGTGTGCTTCAGTGTGAAGGCACAAACTGATGACCGGACATTCTCCCTCAGGATTTTCTGGGAGAATGCAGAATTCAAGGTTCCATTCAGGTCCTTGTCATGGTCTGGCTGATGCTACTCTGGCTAGACCGGCTGATGTAGTGGTTGCTGTGGGCAAGTAGGGCAGGCATACTGTAAATGCAGAGGGGTTCTTGAAACAATTTTTTTTTAAGTCTTTTTATTAACAAACTCAAAAACAGACACAAACAAACAAAGAAACTAAAACAACAAATTCAAACTATAATTAGGGCTCAGGGCTGCACCCAGGCTAAGAGCTAACACAGGGAACTGAGCGCTGACACAGAGGCTAAGAACGGACACAGGGACTAGGAGCTGACAAGGAGACATGGAGCTGGAGCTAACTAAAGACACAAAGGGACCAGAGCCAGACAGGACAAGACGGGAGCTAGAGACGGGAGCTAGAGACGGGAGCTAGAGACGGGACAGGACAATACATGGCTAGACATGAGACAGGACAAGACAGGGCTAGACACGAGACAGGACAAGACAGGGCTAGACACGAGACAGGACAAGGCACGGCTAGACACGAGACAGGACTAGACACAGGACTGGAGACAGGATTGGAGACACAGTCTAGAGACGAGACAAGACATGGGACACAGCCTAACTAAATACTAAACAAGACAGCTCCATGAATCCATCTACACAAGGAACATAAAGAAAACCAAGGTTACAAAATATAAACTTAAAGAAACTAAACAAAAACCAAACAAAACGGAATGCCCGTTGGACAGCAATAATGCTCGACCCAGTTTCCCAGAACAAACTGCTATTTAGTAGATGTTTAATGAGCTACCTCGGTTCAGGTGAGCACTCATCACCTGACCGAGGTGCCGTCTGGGAAACTGAGTCGACCAACAAAAACTAACAAACAGTGCCCTCCAGTGGAGGACCCTCACAGTCCTGAAAATGCAAATCCTCAGACCATCACACTACCACCATCATGTTTGACTGTTCGCATGATGTTCTTTTTATGTAACACAGGGTTAGTTTTACACCAGATGAAACAGGATGCACGCCTTCCAAAAAGGCATTTAAACTTTTGTCTCATCAGTCCACAGAATTTTTGCCCAAAAGTCTTGAACAAAATCAAGATTTCTTGGCAAATGTGAGACGCGTCTTTATGTTCTTTTTGGGCAGCAGTGGCTTTCACCTTGGAACTCTCCCATGGATGCCATTTTTGCCCCCAGTCTCTTTCCTATTGTTAAGTTATGAACACTGACCCTACCTGAGGCAAGTGAGGTGTGCAGGTCTTTAGATGTTGTTCTGGGTTCTTTTATGAGCTCCTGGATGAGTCATTGTTGTGCTCTTGGGGATAATTTCGGGAGCCCGGTCACTCCAGGGAAGGTTTTCTCCATTTGTGGATAATGGCTCTCACTGTGGTTCGCTGGAGTCCCAAAGCCTTAGAAATGGTTGCGTAACCTTTTCCAGATGGATACTTGTCAATGACCTTGTTTCTCATCTGTTCTTAAATTTCTTTAGATTAGATTTGATTCAACTTTAATGTCACTGCACATGTACTGTAGGTCCTGTACAAGGCAACAAAATACAGTTGGTGATACAGATGGTGTTGCTCTTTTTAAAAAAATTTTTTTAGATATTTTAGCATGCGTCACCTTGTTAGATATATTCTATTTAAGTGAGATCTTGATTAAACAGGTCTTTCATAATCGGGCCTGGGTGTGACAAGTGAAATTGAAAAAAATTAGTAATTTATGATTTAGCAAAACAGGGGATGGGCAATTACATTTTGACACTGGGCCAAGTAGGTTCGGACAGCTTTTTAATCTTAATACAAAATGCTGTTTAAAAAAAATATATATATATACTTATTAACACATATGCAACAACAACAAAAGAAAAAAAACAGAAAGGGGAAAATACTTTTTTTTTCATGGCACTGTGTATACAGTATCTGCTTGACATACTGTATATACAGTAAATGCTGAATTCTGAACCACTGTGCCTTTACGATATGTTGCTGTTGGTCTTTTGGCTGCTTCCTCATCGAGGCGTCGCCACAATGGACCATCCGATCCGCACAACAACTTGTCACAGGCCCTACACCGGATGCCCTTATTGACACAACCCTCTCATTTTTATCCGGGCCTGGCACAGCATCCAGTGGCTGGGGTTTGAGCATTGGGTGAGAATCAAACCCAGGCCTTCAGCATGGCAGACAAGAAACCCACTGTACAATTGAGCCGCAAAGGTCCTTGCCATTAAAATGTGAAAAGTAAAAATAAATTAATTAATTAAAAAAAAGATAAATGAACTGCTAGAGCGGGAAATTTTATAAACTTCCAGCAGAGAATGATAGGATGTATTGCCGGATAATGAAAAAGGAAGAACTCAAAGAGCGGTGGAAGAGTTTGAAAGGTATTGAAATTTAAAGGAAAAATTAAAAGAAAAAACACAAATATAAAATGTCTTTTTATCTCAATCAGAATTTTATTTTTATTAAATTAAATCACATTAAATCTCAAAGCATCTGAAAATTTACAGTATCTGGAAATAATGTTAATTTGTCAAATTTGAAAAACTGAAAGAGTCGCCTCCTACTGGGGGAACTGAGCAAAATCAACTGACGCAGAAGTTGAAATTCCCATCATTAGCAAATAACATTACAGAGCTGCTCATCTTAAAAAAGTAAGCTATAGGGTTTAGTTAAAGGGTACAGTAAGTCCCAAATCACATACTAATCTCTACTAAATGTAAGAATGTCAAACTTTTTGTGTATATATATATATATATATATATATATATATATATATATATATATATATATATATACACAGTTTGTGAAAGCCTAGAATATACCAAATAATTCAACATGTAAGAAAAAAAAGACATTTTGCTTCAAATATAACAAAAACTACATATATAGATCTTCGTTAAAAGGGGTCAATAAGCAGTAAGCATAAAGATAAGTCTAGATGAGTGAATATGAGTGAATGAATAACATGTGTTTATGTAGAAAAGAACAGTGTCCTGATATTTAACCGCAGCCTACCAAGATACACTAATTAAGCTAGTAATGATGTGAAATGTATATATAATAAGACTCTCTACCTGGCCCTGCTCTAACTACATATCTGAAAAGCCATTTTGGCTAATCACATGTATACTACAAACATCAATAACTGACTATAAAAGCATCAAGATGATTAATATTCTGTGTCATTTGGTGCTTTTGGTAGGAAAAATGCTGAATTATAGGATTACATGACAGAGCAGCAGCATGTGGCCGGGTAGTTGTCAGTGTACACGCAGTTCTCGTTCCCAAACACAATGTAATTGTAGGGCTTCTCTTTCCAGGTGTAGGTCACCTTGGTGACGGGGATCAGCTCGATGGTGTGACGCTGCAGTGGGAAACATTCTCACGTCAGTAACGTGATAAATAGCATCATGCAGGTTAAATTTAGTTTCCAATGAACTTATGATGCTTTGATGTGAATAACTACTAAAACACAATGGTTACTTTAACTCTAGCATGAAATCTTTAATGGAATAGTTTTAAACTGATTCTCTGGTCACCGCTAACATCAGTACTAAAGAGTAGCAGTACCTGCTGCAGAATGCGAGAAGTCTGGAAATACTTGGATTGATGTTCTCGTATTAAACGCTCAGACTCTTGGTTTATTGTAGGATCAGGGAAACCCACCAATGGGTGAAGCTGAAACACATATATGCGTGCATACAAAAAAACACAAAGCACAATATAATACAGTCTCTTTGCCATCTGCACTAAAGCTACGTATGTGTGTGTGTGTGTGTGTGTGTGTGTGTAAACAGAATAAATACCTTGGACTGGGAGTCTAAGAAAATCGTCCTTCCGGAGACCTTCCAGAGAATCTCAGTATTCAGACTGCTCATCTGCTTCACCAAGCATTCCTTTCTATCAGTAGTCCTAAAGGAGAGCAAAACATGACCAGACCTCACACTTCAGTCACAAAAATGAAAAATAACGGGATGTTTAAGACCTGCAAGTATCATAATTAAAAACTAAATGCAGTAGGGATCTGCTGGAAAAAGAATTCTCAGCTTATTGAGAAGTCTTATAGGATGAGCAACATTGCTACAGAAACCAGACAGTTATTTTTAAATGGTAAGAGATGAAATATCATGTGTCAGTATGACACACCTGTAATAATAAAATGGTAAATAAGTTTGGCTTTAAAGACAAAGTCGCCATGTACAGTGGAACCTTGGATTACGAGCATAATTCGTTCCGGAAGTGGGCTCGTGTTCCAAAACACTCGTAAACCAAATCAAACGATTCCCATAAGAAATAATGAAAACTCAAATGATTCACTCCACAGCCCCAAAAAATAAATACATAAAAATAATTAATACAATCTATAAAATGAAAATAAAACAAATTAATCTGCACTTTACCTTTAAAAAAAAGTACAAATAAATCCCGACAGATAAGTGTTTCCCTTGGTGCGTGCAGGCGTCGTGTGTGTGTGTGAGACGAGCAGAGTTTCTGTGTGTTTGCGAAGCCATGGGGGCAGGTGAAAAGGTGAGCGAGTGATGCTCGGTGTCAAAATAAGAGTCCCTTGCGTGATACATGATACTCGTCGCTCGTAAACTAATACTTGCTCGGTTTCCGATTAAAAATATATTAAAAATCTTTGCTCGGTTTGCGGAACACTCGTAAACCACGTTACTCGCAATCCGAGGTTCCACTGTATTACAAGATGGTTTAAATAAACGAAGCAGACTATAAAACATAGTGTAGTCAAAATTACTATATTGTTACAGTGCCATGCGAAAGTATTCACACCCATTGAACTTTTCCACATTTTGTCACGTTACAACCACAAATGTAAATATAAATGTATTATACAGGTATTTTATGTGATAGACCAACACAAAGTGTCACATAATTGTGAAGTGGAAGGAAAGTGATAAATAGTTTTCAGTATTTTTGGCAAATAAAAATCTAAAGTGTGGCAGCCACCAGAATACATTGCCTTCAGAAATCTCCTAATTAGTATATAGTGGGTAAGTTAAACTCATTATAAACACTGTTTTTTTTAGAGAACATTAGTGAACAAACAGTATCATGTAGCCCGCGGAACAAACCAGACAGGTTGTGGAGAAGTTTAAAGCAGGGGTAGGTTATAAAAAATATCCCAGTCTTTGAACATCTCACGGAGCGCTGTTCAATCCATCTTCCAAAAATGGAAAGAGTACGGCACAACTGCAAACCTACCAAGACATGGGCGTCCACCTAAACTGACAGGCCGGGAGAGGAGAACATTAATCAGAGAAGCAGCCAAGAGGAACATGGTAACTGTGGAGGAGCTGCAGAGATCCACAGCTCAGGTGGGTATTAGTCGTGCACTCCACAAACCTAGCCTATATGGAAGAGTGGCAAGAAGAAAGCCATCACTGAAAGAAAGCCATAAGAAGTCCTGTTTGGAGTTTGCGACAAGCTATATGGGGGACGCAGCAAACATGTGGAAGAAGGTGCTCTGGTCAGATGAGACCAGAATCAAATTTTTTTGTCTAAATGCAAAATGCTACAGTATGTGTAGCAGTAAACTGAGGATCTGTGCATGATGGATGCTTTTCTTTAGCACGGACAGGGAAGCTGCTTAGAGTTGTGGGAAGATGGATGGATCCAAATACAGGAGAATCATATTAGAAAACGTAGAGTCTGCAAAAGACTTGAGACTGGGACAGAGGTTCACCTTCCAGTAGGACAACGATGCTAAACATATAGCCAGAGCTACAACGGAATTGTTTAGATCAAAGAACATTCATGTGTTAGAACGGCCTCGTCAAAGTCCAGATCTAAATCCAATTAAAAATCCGTGGCAAAACTTGAAAATTGCTGTTCCCAGACACTCTCTATCCAATCTGACTGAGCTTGAGATACTTTGCAAGAAGAAAGGGTTAAAAATTCACTTTCTAGATGTGCAAAGTTGGTAGAGACACAAGAAAGGAGGCGCTTCAAAATATTAACTCAGGGGGGCTGAATACAAATACACTCAACACTTTTAAAGCCTCCAAATGGTGCAGTGGTAAAGTACTCGCCCTATCATCCGGAGATCGCGAGTTCGATTCCTGGGTGATGCTGTAACCTCTTGAAGCCGGAGGTCTAGAGCTGATTGGCCCGAGCTCTCTCAGAGGGGAGGGATGAGAGGTACTTAGTGCTCCCACATTTATTATGTCGTCTGTGAGCTCACGCAAGCGGAAGGAGCGGATAGCGCTGTCCTCCGAGTGTGTCATTCTGCCCCCAACGGTGCGTGAGCGAGCAGTTCAAAAAGATGCGGTCAGCTGGCGTAACGTGGTTCGGAGGAAAAACGTGATAGTCTTCGGCCCTTCCAACTGAGTGAGTGGTAGTAGTAGTCTTAATGTGGAGCCCCCTAGTGACGGGGAGGAATTGGACACGACTAAATTAGGGAGAAAATGGGGGGAAAAATACACTCCACACTTTACAGATATTTATTTAAACAAATAAAATCCATTCATAATTTTCCTTCCACTTAACAATTATGTTCTATTTTGTGTTGGCCAATGACATAAAATCCACAATAAAATACAATTCCGCTTGTGGTTGTAATGTGACAAAAGTTCAAGGGGTATGAATACTTTTGCGTGGCACTGTACAGTCATGTGCTTTTTCATATAGCCTCCCTCCCTTTAGGAATGTAGGTCTAATCTATTTAAAAAGGTTATTAAATGCTGGAGATCTTACCACGTGATCTTGAGTGTGGTGAAGAAAAGAAGTCTTTTATTCCCTTGACACTTTTCACACTGACAGAAGCCATATCCACAGCACCTGTCACAGCTGAGCCCACACACACACACACACACACATACACTGTAAAACCGTTGTCCTCTGTGTAGTTATGTTGTTCAGTATAAGTTTGCATTGGGAACATCTGTATAACTCTAATAGTTACAATACGTAGCGTACGTTATTCTTCCACCGCCATAACACGACGTGCAGATTTCGGGTCCGCAGCATGACCCAGTACCACCACACGAATAGCAGATGGTCTGAAAACTTTTGTCACATGTAGAGTTATGTTTCAAATTCAGTACATAATTACATTAGGAACATCTGTATAACTGTAGAAGTTGTTACATAGCTTACTCAAGGCTTCCAAAACCGCCACACGCCATGCAGGTAATCATTCCCATGGAAAACCCAGCACCGCCACAATCGCGGCACAATTGCTAAAAGTGGATCACATTTACAGTAGACACATCATTTACATCGTATTGTACGTACTGTTGTACATTATAACTGTGGAGTAATGTATAATGAAGTAAGTCTATGACTCACTTTCCCAGAGCCTGTACAGAGCGTGCACTGGTTCTTTCCTTTCCCCATACAAACATGGCAGGTCTATAGATAATTATATATACAGTCAATCACAGACACTCATCAGTGAAAATTCAATGTTTAATTTAATTTAATGCCGTCAGGCTATTTTTAAAATTTATTTATTTAATGCCATTTTTAGCATTTAATGCCATCAGGCTAACTGATGACCACTATGGGACACATTGGTTTTTGTGCCACATTGTAACATAGTGTAATAAATGACATTTCAAACAAAGCAGCAGCATGTTGACAACCTAACACTTCTTTACAATACCTTTGTGAAGGGGCCTTTTGGTTGTGGTAGAGCTCATCACAAAGGAGTTTGGAACAGTTTAGGTCTCTAACCTACGGAAGCGCATTGCATTCACAAAAAAAAAAAAAAAAAAAAAATCACAGGAATTATCTCATAATTATGAGTTAGTATCTCATAATTATGAGATCCTTATTTCATAATTATGACTTACTAACTCATAATTATGACTTATCTGTGGCAGGGGGACATTTTAGTGCATGACATCAGAAACGAAAGCTACTGTAAAATGTCCCCCTGCAACAGACTGCTCCCACCTTATCTCATAATTATGAGATACTAAGTCATAATTATGAGTTAGACATAATTATGGGATCAGGATGTCATAATTATGAGATATTAAGTCATAATTATGAGATAATACCTGTGATTTTATTTTCTTTTGTAAATGCAATACGCTTCCGTACTAACCAGGGGGTTGGGGGTATAATGTGATGTCTAGTGTAATGAGGAACTCTGATCATTACTTGATTAATGATAATGTTTTCATGAATCAAATCATTCAGTTCCTACGATATAGGGCAGACAAGCTCATAGTAAATGAGGGAGTGTGTGGGTGTATGTGTGCCCTGCTATGGATTGACACCCCGTCCAGGGTCTACCCCACTTTTTCTCGAGTACCCTGTTATAGGCACAGGATAAAATGTAAAGTGAGTGTGTGAGTAAATTTTGTTAAAAGTATTGTAGGAACTAAATTGACTCGTAGAAGTATAATGAATCATCATATATTTTTTTAAAATATGAAAAATGAATAGATGAATAAATACACTGTTAAAATCCTCCCTAGTATTCATTATGCAATATTTAACTCTAAATATGTGTTGTGCAGATTAGGACCTCTGGTGTTCAAACAGATGCATAATTATTAGAATGCTGACTTCCATACAGTAAACCACACAATATGCGCATAATATTTATTTATTTATTTATTTATTTATTTATTTATTATGCATCATTACACCCTTAGTGGAAGGTCTCTTGTGGACGGTGTAGGATTTTGAAATGAGTTGGGAACAGTGTCAGTTCAGCCAGCATGAAAGGTGTGAGAGTTTAAGACCGTAGATTTCAGTTTTCTGGTTTCTCTACCTTGACTGAGGAGGTGTACGGCACTCTAATGTCCTGCGTTTGATCCTTAAAGAAAGCAGGTACTTGCGCTCTGATATTCCATAGCGTTGGAACACGCTCGATACACGCATCCACAGGCTGACCTGAAACACGTCACACACCATCTGGAGTTTTAGAATTATATTCCATCACAATTAAAGGCGCAGTGATGACATGGTTCATTATAGTCGGTCTTATACTATAGGAAAAACATTATTCTGATCAAATTTTTTCAATGTGGTCCACCAGGCAAGTCATGCTTGAAGATGTTTTGTTTGAAAAATATCTTCAGCTTAGAAATAAAACTTTGAAGCTAATTAGTTTAAATGTACTGTAAGGAAATCGTATACAGTAGTTCCCAGTTTAATTTTGTGCAATTCTCAATGCCACAGAGAGAAAAGACCTTGACCTTATCTTGTTACGGTGGTGTTAGAAGACCCTAAGCTTGAATTGCTTCACCTGTATACGGTTCATGACTGCATTCAGTAGATCTCATCTCAACGAAAGTCTCCAAGCGATACTATGAGGAACGAACAGGAGGGGAATAAAGCAAAAGTTAAAAGAAATGATTCAACTATAATAATTAACATACAAGAAACTATTTTGATTCTCTCAATTAAATTAGCGAATTAAGAACCGTGAAAAACATTACTGTAGCATTCATCTGAATAAAAGCATGACCAGAGCCCCTACCACTGTCATAAAAACAGGAATAAATACAATGGCCACCATTGGCCTCCATGGTCCCTAGTTGGACTACAGAGGTACTTTCCCTAAATGACTTTGCAGTTTGAGACTTTTGCATTTTCTATGAAATTCTATAATGAAAAATATAAAAATTTTAAATGGGAAAAATTAATTAAATTATTATTTTTTTTTGTTGTTGTTGTTGTTCCACACCTTGTAGGTGTTGAAGGGCTCTAAGCTGGTGATGACTCCATCTCGAGCCGGTGCAGATCTGTAACAGCTTTTACTGGATGCGTAGCTAATAAGCGCATCACGTGCATCTTCTTCTGTAATGGAGGTTATACTGGAAACAAAGAACACGCAAACAAGTAAGAGTGGTATGATTAGGTACACAAAAAAATTCTATTTGAAATTTGGATGCGTAGAATTTTCTTTGTTAATATCACACGTGAACATGAATTGATATCTAAAACTTGATTGACAACCCTCCATTCAGCCAGATGTTGTAAGTCAACAGTTGCAACATCAGCATTTTCACGTCAGATTCTCATCTCATGAAAATCGCATTGACACATTTGGCTAAACTCCATTCTTATGTTGTCACTGAAGGTCCTATACATCTAGAGTCCCCTGCTGCTCACTGTTACTCAAGGAGTTTTGTTCAAGTTTCTATGTCTGTCATCATTCAAGTTGGATCAGCTATTTGCTGGTCAGTTAGTTGTTTACCTTATTAGTGGAATTCCTCAACTATTGATGGTTGTGTTGTTGAAGTGAGCTTGGTTCATCTAGTCATGCTTCTAGCTCTCTCATCTCATTGTTTTTGCTCTTGTTCAATTCTATGGATGACATTGGTCCAAAGGGTACAGTATAAGTGTTGACTTTCAGTCTCTCACATTGCATTGGTCACTGTGGTTTTCAGGCACAGCTCTGCTCACAGCATTTCAACTGGGTTGAGGTCTGGACTTATTTTTTATTTTTAGCCATTCTGATGTAGATGTACTGGCGTGCCAAATTGTAACGAAGTTTTAGCTGTCGGATAGATGGCCTCACATTTGCCTCTAGAATTCACTGGTACAGAGAAGATCATAGTGTATACGCTACATACGGAGGAGTCCATAGTCAACTGTATGACTGCAAGGTGTCCGGGTCCTGTGGCTACAAAAACAAGCCCAAAACTGCTGTGCTTGACAGTGGGCATGAGGTGTTTCTGATAAAATCCAGTTAGGTTGTCGCCAAACATGGTGCTGTGCATTAAGGCCAATATGGATCATCTGTCTATAAGACATTGTTCCATTGTTGACATTGTGGTTTCTCCTGAAAAAAACGCTTTCAAACAAACCATTCTTGTTCAGTCTTCTTCTAATTGTGCAGTAATGGAACATTTACTCTGCTCAGTGAGGCCCGTAGGGTGTGAGATGTACAGTAGCTCTTGGGTTGTTGTTGTTGTTTTTTTTAACATTACACAGTCTGATCTTGAGGTGAGGGGGGGAAATCCTCCCCTAGAAAGATTGGCAACTGCCTTAAATGCTTTTCACTTGAATAATCTCACTGTAGAGTGTTGAACAAATGTTTTTAATAACGCTTTCCAGAAGCAGCAACAATTGCTTCTCTAAGTGGCATTGTGTTAACACACACCCGACTGCTCCAGCACAGCAAACTGGCAAAACGTATTCTTTTATAGACGTCTGCATTTCTGCTGATGTTCCGTTAATCAAGGGCTGATGATTAGCAACGCCTACTGTAGCTGCAGCTTACCCTCCTAAATCCTGGAAGCAGTAAGAGGTACTTAATATTGCCCACATGTTGTTGTTTGTTTGTTTTTTGGCTTCATTTTTGTTAAATAAATAATGGCAGTGTAAAATAAAGATTATATGTTTTTCACCTGAGGTCTTTATTATTTGCAGAATACTACCACCCGCTGTGATCAGATGTTTGTTTTATTACTGTATGTTTTTTACTTACTTCCTGTTGTCTAGGGCAGGCCGGGGGGTGGAGGGCACTTTGGGAGGGAGCTCTCCTGCAAAAAAACAGAGAGAAAAAAAAAAGATTAAAAAAAAAACAGAGTGGGATACAGTTGATCAGTTTGTTCAGATTAAACGTTTGACAAATCGGGATGGTTTGAATTAAAATTTGTGAAAATGGCTGTGGACTGTATCCTGATACAAACCGTTTTGTAGCCTAAATGGGGAACCTCAATAAAATGGAACTTTATGTTAAGTAAAACACATTTTCTGTTAGGAAATTGCACTTTTTTTTTTTTTGATTTTTCCCCCGATTTTCTCCCTAATTTAGTCGTGTCCAATTCCTCCCCGTCACTAGGGGGCTCCCACATTAAGGCTACTACTACCACTCAGCCGAAGACTATCACGTGTTTCCTCCGAACCACGTGACGCCAGCCGACCGCATCTTTTCGAACTGCTCGCTCGCGCACCGTTGGGGGCGGCGTAACACACTCGGAGGACAGCGCTATCCTGAGGAGCTCACAGACGCCCCTGACTGGCTGCAGAGCCGTGATTAATGTGGGAGCACTAAGTACCTCTTTGAGAGAGCTCGGCCAATCAGCTCTCTCTAGACCTCCGGCTGTGAGAGGTTACAGCATCACCCGGGATTCGAACTAGCGATCTCCGGACCCTAACCCTAACCCTAACCCTAGTTGTAGAAGAGATCTGTTTATGCTTAGGATAAACATCCTAATAAGGATAGGTTCCTTTTGAGAATTAGCACTGTACAAAAAAAAAAGAAAAAAGGATCGATTAAGAACCCCCCCCAATTTTTCATGAAACACACTACATCTTCAGTTTGTTTGTTTGTTTATTAATCAATTTACACTGATTATCAATTATACATCAGTTCACTGGTGACAGTATAACGGACACCCAAGGCTCACCCATGCCAGTGGGGACCAAAGGCCAGCCAATCTAGTCCAATTCCACAGAAAGGCCAATGCAGCACAAAGCATTCTTGACTTGTATAGATGATATCACATAGATGATAAACACATAATTCAGGCTTCTGTGGCCTTTAAAAAAAAAAAAATTGATTTAGCCAATTCATATGTTTCTGCTCTCTCCTTCATACATTTGTTTTGTTTTGTTTTTCAGCATATCTCAATAATGAACGACTCTGAAATTCAACACTTATGTACCTAATTTGTAAGGAAATAATGAATTATTACCTTAAATTGTTATCTTCTACACACAAAGTGCTGTGAAGAATTATTGGCTTTGATGATTGGTATTTTTTGTTTGTTTGTTTGTTCTTATTTTTGTCACACTTTAATGACTGAGATCATAAAACTAATTACAAACAAACATGTGAAGAAATTGTTGCCCCCCCCCCCACACACACACACCCAAATAAGCCTGAAACAAGCCTGATTACTGCAAGTCCTGTTGAATCAAGGGTTCACTTAAATAGAACCTGTTTGACAAAGTGAATCACGCTAAAAGTTCTCACATTACGCTGCAATCAAAAGAAACAGATGAGAAACAAAGTAATTGACGTAGCGTTCTGGAAAGGGTTATAAAGCCAATTTTAAGGATTGAGACTTAAGGAAACAACGGTGAGAGCCATTATTCACAAATAGAGAAAGCCTGGAACAGTGGTGAACCTTCACAGCTCATCCAGGAGCTCATAAAAGAACAAGTGTTAATGATTCAACAATAAAAAGGATACTGGATCAAAATGGCCTTCATGGGTTCCAAGGCAAAAGCCACTGCTGACCAAAAAGAACACAAAAGCCTGTCTTTTGGGCAAACATTCTGTGGATTGATGAGACAAAAAGTTGAACTTTTTGGAAGCTGTGCATCCCACTGCATCTTTGTTTAAAACTAACACAGCATTTCATAAAAATAGTGGTGTGGTATTCTGGTGCTTTGCAGCTTCAGGAGCCGGATGAATTGCCATAATTGATGGAATCATGAATTCTCTTTGCTCTACCAGAAAATCCTGAGGAAAAAATGTTCAGGCCATCAGTTCGTCACCTCAAGTTCAAGTGGGTTATGCACAGTGGCGGCCGGTCAATACGGGGCGCAGGGGCGCCGCCCCCCCTTAAAGTTAGGCAGAGAAGAATGCTACTTTAACATGTAATTATTTAACATAATAATTACTAATTTTAATAATGAAATAAAGTCATTTAGTCACAATATTCCACTGTATTTCTTAATATAATTTATTTGCAATAAAAAAAAATCTAAACTGTATTACGTTCATTTGTGTTCGTGTACGCGGGGCGCCGGACAAACGAGTGTCTATGTAGGCACGTAAATCTTTGAAAAGCATGTGACCTGAGGCTGAGGCTCTGATTGGATCTTTTCAAATTATCCTTCGGGGCGCAGCACTGTGCGCCCTGAACCCTCCCACTTTTGTTCTTAGCGAATCATATTGTTTTTAAATATTTTGGCTCATGTGATTGGACCGTTCTCAACGAGTCTTTCAGCACTTCTTATGGCGAGCGGAGCTGCTGACTGGATGCGATGTGAGTCATGACTTTATTTTATACTAGTAGTAATGATCACCGCATAATCACCTGATAAAATAGGTATGATAAATACCTATTTACAGGCGAGTATTAAAAGTTTAATTTTAATTTTGTTTGCGCCCCCCCCCCCCAAAAATTTTTTTTTGCACCAACCGCCACTGGTTATGCAGCAGGACAATGATCCAAAACACACCAGCAAGTCCACCTCTGCATGGCTGAACAAAACAAAATTAAGGTTTTGTAATGGCCCAGTCAAACTCTGAACTTAAATCCAATTGAGATCCTTAAACAGGCCATTTATGTTTGAAATCTCTCCAATGTGGCTGAATTAAAACAATTCTGCAAAGGAGAGTGGGCCAAAATTCCACCACAGCGATGTGAAAGACTCATTGGCAGTTACAACAAACGCTAGACTGCAGTTGTGGCACAAAAGGTTTATGGGCAATGACTTTTTTCACATAGGACCAGGTAGATTTGGACAGCTTTTTTTCCTCTCAATAACTGAAATCATTAATAAACTGCATTGTCTCTCGTGTTATCTTTGTGCAATATTAAAATTAGTTTTGACAAAAAACAAACAAAAAAAAAAGGAAGTACCTGTACATACATACATACATCATACATACATACATACATACTGTATATACATAGTGGCATCCAATAGAGGTAAACCAAACAAACCAAACACACAAACACAGGAAATATTATAGGTTAGTATTCCTTTCCATTCGTGCTAAACTCTTCTCCTGTGTGTTTCAGCACTGGCTGATCAGGTGCAACTTACCAGAAGCGAACTCATTTCACCACTACAGGTGCACCACAAAGCAGAATAATCACGATCAAATAAATACTACAATATTTCTATTAACTAAGTTGGTTTAACTAAGGTAAAAATTCTGATCATGTGCTGTAAGATATATTTATATTTACATAGATGAATACATATTTATACAGCTGAATATATTTACCTACAATATATTTATCTTAGGATGATTAAAACAGCCTTACCTGGTGCTGAAATTGCTGAAGACATATTCCTAAAGTTTATTCTAAAGTGTCGCACCACAATCCCTTTCAAATACTAATAATAACAACAATAATAAATACCATTACTGTTTAAAACTCCACATGTACATATTACAAAGAACTAAAGTGTATAGAGTGTTGATCTTACATTAAGACTGATGCCCTCTCCACTCTGTCAGGTGCCCAAAAAAACCCACTGATTTATAGTGTGAAAGTCCTGACCACTTCCTTGATGTCATGCAACCAAGTTCTCAAAAATGTACAAATGTACAAATGCTATCTCAAGCTTTGTTATTGACATCCATATACAGTATACTCAAAACTTGCTGATTGGATGCCATCACTCATATTGTGTTATTTCTTGCACACCTGGAACCACATAAAGTCAAATTTTCAAAAATGAATGGATTTGTCCTCTTGTACCCTGTCATGAAATCCACTCTCTCATAAATATCTGTGAATATACACAATGTGACCCACAAGTCTGGCTCCATATGCACATCCTTTTGGTTCAGAACAAAGAATGGTTCAAAACTTACAAAAAGAAAATCTAATAAAAAAGTTGTTCCCAATCCCAACCATGGTCCTACAGAACGATCTACTCTGCACGTTTTAGTTTCAGTTTAACAGTTCTCAGCCAATCTGATTCAAGAAAGACTATTTATTAACTGATTTGTTAAAGCCGGTATGCTGAGAGCTGAGAAACACTCAAATGTGCAAGCAGGGTGACCCTCTAGGACCAGGGTTGGGAAACAATGAAATAAAACCTGACCTAACACAAGTCAATAATTGCCAGTAGGTTATCAGAATCTGAACATTCATTGCACTGGAGAAGGAAATAAATTCTGCATGTAAAACATTTACATAAACTGAAAAATTTAAATATTTACTGTTCATATATGCAGCACACAAGTGCAGCAGTCCCATCATTAATAAACACCAGTGATCCAGTTCCACTGGCAGCCGTACATGCTCATGCCATAGCACCGTTTCCTCCATGTTTGATGCGGTACGCTTTGGTACATAAGCCCTTCTATTTCTTCACTATTACTCATTTCTTTCAATTATTCTGGTAATGTTATTTTCATTTGTCTAAAGAGTCTTATTCGAGAACTGGACAGGTTTTTGAGGTAATCAAGCGACATCTAATCTGGCCTTTCTGTTCTTGACGGGTCTCCAAACCCCCTTTTTACTTAATGTGTATAATCTTATATATCAAATATAATTTATTCATTTATTTACTAACTCACTCATCGTCTATACAGCTTAATCCTGTATTCAGGGTCGCGGGGGGCCTGGAGCCTACCCAAGGCGTCTTAGGGCACGAGGCGGGGTACACCCTGGACAGGGTGCCAATCCATCAAAGGACACACACACGCATACACACTCACACACTACAGGCAATTTGGGGACACCAATTAGCCGAATCTGCATGTCTTTGGACTGTGAGAGGAAACGGAGCACCCGGAGGAAACCCACCAAGCACGGGGAGAATATGGAAACTGCACGTACACAGAGACGGGAATCGAGCCTGGCCGGGAATCGAACCCGGACCCTGGAGGTGCAAAGCGACAGTGCTTCATTTATTTATTTATTTATTTGTTTTTGCATATTTGTCACACTTAAATTATTCAGGTCATCAAACCAATGTGAATATTACACAAAGATAACCCAAGTAAATACAAAAGTTTTTAAATGGTGATTCAATTTATTAAGGGTAAAAAATCTGTCAAACCTACTTGCACAAGTAATTGTCCCCTTAACCTAATAACTGGTTGTGCCGCAACAGCCGGCAACAATTGCAATCAAGCATTTGCGATAACTGTCAATGAGTTTTTCCCTCATTAAAAAAAGGAAAAAAAGATTTATTCACAGAACAGGGAGGAATATAAGGCATTGGCCTATGTCGTTAGTAAACACAAAGTAAAGAGGTTTCAGGTACACCCGCCAATACATCATAGAGTCATTGGCATGTCCTAAAGACATCCGGAGAAACAAAGAGTGGGAAGTTTTATAAAATTCAGGCCAGAGAATGACTGGATGTATTGCCAGATAAGGAACAAGGAAGAACTCAAAGAGAAGTAGAAGTATTTGGAAGTTATTATAATTAAAGGAAAAATGTCAAAAAACACAATGATTTCATCAGAAAAAAATATATCTGGAAATTATGTTAATTTGTAACGCTTTAAGTTTAAGTTAAAAAATTTAAGTTAAGCCAATCTCTAATGTCCTTCACTTAAGCAGAGATTTTGTCAATTTGGTAGATGGAGTAGGCGTACAGATAGAATAAAGTTGAATGGTGTCGGCATAAAAGTGATAGTTAAGAATAATAGTGGGCCAAGAACAGATCCCTGGGGAACACCTCACTTCAGGGGGACGATGGGTGAACGAAAATCCTTAATAGAAATGTAGAATTGTCTATCTGAGAGATAGGAAGAAAACCAAGAGAGAGCAGTACCAGAGATGCCCAGATCAGGGAGACGAGAAATAAGTAAATCATGGGAGACAGTATCAAAGGCAGAGCTGAGTAGTAGTAGTAGCAGTAGTATAGACAAGGAGCCAGAATCACCAGATATACTGTAAGGTTTAGCTAAAGGGTACAGTGAGTCCCAAATCAGACACTAAACTCTACTAAATAGAATGTTAAAATGTATAAATCCCATTTGGGTATTGCAGTAATTAGAACTTGTAATGTAAATATTATATATTTACAGTTTGTGAAAGCCTAGGCTGGACCAAATATTTGATTTTGGGAAAACATGTTGCTTCAAATCTAACACAAAGACAGGAATTATCGATCTTCTTCAAAAGGTAAGTAAATAATCACTAAGCAGTAAGCATATGAAGATGAGTCTAGATGAGTGAATATGAATGAATGAATAAAAAGTGAACAAAAAAAAAAAAGAAAAAAAGAAAAGAACATAGTCCTGAAATTTAACTACAGCCTATACACTAATATACACTAATTAAGCTAGTAATTATGTGAAATGTATTCAGTGTATAATAAGACTCTCTAATTTGCTCTGCTCTAACTACATATCTGAAAAGCAATATTTATTTGATTCGGCTAATCACATGCATACTACAAACATCAAGAACTGACTATAACAGCATAAAGATGATTGTCATTTTGTGCTTTTGATAGAAAAAATATCTGGATTACATGACAGAGCAGCAGCATGTGGCCGGGTAGTTGTCAGTGTACACGCAGTTCTCGTTCCCAAACACAATGTAACTGTAGGATTTCTCTTTCCAGGTGTAGGTCACCTTGGTGACGGGGATCAGCTCGATGGTGTGACGCTGCAGTGGGAAACATTCTCACATCAGTAACGTCATAAATAGCGCCATGCAGGTTAAAGTTATATACACACTTTACTCTAATTCTAGCATAAAATCTTTAATAAAATTGCTTTAAACTGATTCTCTGATTCTCACATTAATGTGCTGCTAACATCAGTACTAAAGAGTAGCGGTACCTGCTGCAGAATGTGAGAAGTCTGGAAATACTTGGCTTGATGTTCTCGTATTAAACGCTCAGACGCTCGGTTTATTGTAGGATCAGGGACGCCCACCAATGGGTGAAGCTGAAACACACATACAGGATGCGTATACACACACACACACAACCACAAACACAGATAACCAACAATATATTTCAGTCTCTTTGTCATCAGCACTAAAGCTACCCCAGTGAATAAAAATACACTTTAGTGTGTTACAAATATATTGAAATCTTCGATAATACATTGCAAATATACTAACAAAAAGTTGTACCAGCAGTTAATATATAAAACGTATACTAACATCATGATTTTACCAAATTTTGTAATTAAACTTTAAATAATTGTATTATAGTACACTTTCCAAAAATAAACTATGGGAAATTTTTTTTTTTTACTTTTTTAAAATTTGAAATTGGCCAGACGTACAACAGCATGCGACTGCTGCAATAGGAATATATTCATACTACAGTACTGGTGTATTTGTAAAACGGTTAAATATTGTTGTGATGTGCTGATAATACATAAAATATATACTTTAATTTCATTAATTACTGTCAGGTACTGCATGTACATTAATACACACACAGCCATATATTTTAAGTGTACTAAGTATACTTAAAGTTGTTCCACTTTAGCACACAAAAGTATACTTAATGCACTTAAAATTGTGCTTTTGTACTATTTCATTACAACTTAAATACACTTATGCAAAATTAGTTGTTCCAAAATAGCAAACTTCAAGTACACTAGTCATTAATCGGGAGCAAGTACACTTGAGTATGCTTTGACACGCTAGGATTTAATATACTTAGTGCACTTTTTTTTCACTTGGGTGACGTGTGTGTGTGCGTGTGTGTGTGTGTACTGTATGTGTGTGTGTGTGTGAAAGCATTTTTATTACCTCGGACTGGGAGTCTGTGAATATTGCTTTACCAGAGACCTTACTGAGATTCTCTGAATTCAGACCGCTCGCCTGCTCCGCCATGTATTCGTCTTTATAAGTCACCCTGAGGAGAGCAAAACATGACCAGACCTCACACTTCAGTAAGGGCAGGGCAGGGGTAGCTCAGTGATTAAGGCATTATACTATGGTTCGGAAGAGCCAATCGGCATTCAGAATCCCTAGTATATTAATCACCTGCCTGATCATCTGTCATCATCAGCACCTGTTTCTCCCTGGTTTATGCCTTAAGTTGGATACTTTTTCATGATTGAATGATGTATAGGTCATTTAAATAACAAAACGCATTCCTCTGATACTGCTCAGGACTGAACATAAGAAACAACAAAGTCCAAGTCCATATATATATATATATATATATATATATATTATATATATACAGTATATGTAAAATGTGCTTGTTTGCATGTCATATTGTGAATATTTTATATTGTCTCTCTTTATGAATGCAGGTCTGGTCTATTAAAGGAAAAGAAATTCTCACCAGTAGACTTTGAGATTGATGAAGACGAGGAGTTTTTTGTTCCCTCGACACTTTTCACACTCACGAACGCCTTGTCCATAGCACCAGTCACAGCTACACACACAAATACAAACATATCATAAAACTCTTGTTCAGTGTGTAGTCATGCTATACTGTATGTTATATACTGTACCTTCCTTGGTAACATCTGTATAATTGAAATTGATACAATACGTAGCGTACATTTTTCTTCCACTGCCATAACAGGAAACGCAGCGTCCGTTTGCGTAGCGTGACCCAGTGCCACCACACGAATAGCAGACCGTCTGAAAACTTTTGTCATATGTGGAGTTTTGTTTTACTGTAAATTCTGTAATCACATTGGGAATATCTATAAACTGTATCAGTTACATAACTTACTGTTGTCTTCCCGTGCCGCCACACATACCGCAGCTTCGGAAAGCCTGGCATGACCCAGTACCAGCACACCTCAAGCAGGATTTCTACAACGGATCAGATTTATAGCAGATGCATCATTTATGTTGATAGAGCATGTTCAAATATGGAGTAATGTATACTGAAGTAAGCATGGAAATATGACTCACATTCCCGGAGCCTGAACATCTTGTGCATTGGATGATTCCTGTCTCCATACAGACATCGCAGCTCTGTGGATAATAATATACAGTATATGAATCACAGACACTCACTGGTTTCATTCAGAACCATCACACCAACTGGTGACCACCATGGGACACATTAACAGTACAATTAGCTTTTTGGTGTAATGAATGAAATTCAAATAATATAGCCATCCGCTTTATTATATATTACAAGCTAGTTCGGGATTTTTAATACAGCAAAAAAATTGACATTTCGGACAGGATGCTGGTGGTGGCAGGTCTCTACGAGTTTGGGACAGTAGGAGGACTCTAATGAGAAATAAGTGGCAGTGGTAGGTCTCTGATGATGATGACGATGATGATGATGATGATGTTAAGACTGATGTAAATCTCTAATGATCAGTTTGGGACAGTATGTTTATGCTAATCGCTTTAAATACAATGAAGTCCATCGACAACCTGCATTTATTTTAGTAAAATATCATAATATTAATATTTAAACAATATGAGGCCAAAACTCATTTGTTTGAGTGTGAGGCAATTTGGGGCAGTTGGGTGTAATGATACCGTCTCCATGATCAATTCAGTTAGATTCTCAAAACGTTCATTTATCCATTCGTCTTCCATATGGTTTTATCCTGTATAGAGGGTCATGGTGGACTTGGAGCCTATATAGGGCACGAGTCAGGGTACACACTGGACAGGGTGCCAATGCACAATCCCATGGCACACACAAGGAACATCAATTAGGGTAATCCGCATGTCTGGAGTAACTGTGGGAGGAAACCAGACTATACCAGACGGAAACCCACTATGCACGAGGAGAACATGTTAACTCCATGCACACAGACCAGAGGCGGGAATCTCTCCATAAGTACCCCAGAGAACATGTCATACATTATACTGAATTAATCGTATCTGTTTTGCTTTTTTTCATACACAGTAAGCACACACGAATGAGTGAGTGTATGTGTGTATGTCTGTGCCCTGCGATGGATTGGCACCCTGTCCAGGGTGTACCCGGCCATGTGCCCTAAGTCTCCTGGGATAGGCTCCAGGCCCCCCGTGACCCTGAATACAGGATTAAGCGGTATAGATGATGATGATGATGATGATGATGATGATGATGATGAGTAAGCACACACACCCTACAGTACATTTCTACTAACACACCAGAATCATGATGTAGCACATTTACACAGTAACAGCTCGTTACACAGTTCTTATTTGCACACTGCTTGTTTGCAGAAAGGATACAGAGTAATTTGTACTTCTAGTTTCTCGTATCCACACCATATTTATCTGCTTTTTAAATTGTATTTTAATTTGTTTATTGTCTTTTACTTCTTATTTTATTCCATGATTCATATTCAATTTTTACTTTATGGTCACGAGTGGTCGTATAAGCTTTATAATTCGTCGTATAATTTCCAGCTTAGGTGGTGGATAACGCTATCGCCTTGCACCTCCAGGGGCGGAAGTTCAATTGTGTAGCGTTTGCATGTTCTCCCTGTGCTTTGTGGGTTTCCTCCGGGTACTCCGGTGTCCTCCCACTGTCCAAACACATACAGATTAGGCTAACCGGTGTTCCCAAATTGGCCATAGTTTGTGTGTGTGTGTGTGTGTGTGTGTGTGTGTGTGTGTGTGTGTGTGTGTGTGTGTGTGTGTGTGTGTCTGAGTCTCCTGGGATAGGCTCCAGGCCCCTCACGATCCTGTACTCAGGATAAAATGGAATAAAAGATGAACCGTTGAATACACTTCCAGCTTAAATCATTATTAAATCATTTTTATTAAATCATAGCTGTATTTTTCCAGTGTAATATTTTTACTGTAGTGTCATTTTTCTATTTTTAGGACCTGGAAAGTCATGTACTGTGAGCATTTCACTGCATTTCATACTGTCAGGGGTAACCCCTAGAGGGCGCCTAGCGCCCAGAGACTTTGTGGTTGTAGTTTGTTTAGTTTAACTTCATTTCCCAGTGTGCAACTCGGTCAGGTGACATGGGCGCTCACCTGAACCGAGTTGGTCATTAGTTTCGTTATAAATAGTCTGTTTAAGTTTCAGTTCGTTGTCTTCTTGCATCTGTTCATTTAACCCTTAGTAAATGTCAGTAAGTCTAGTCCGTATATATTTCGTGTCTTGGTTTATTTTCGTATAAAGTATAGTTGTTTATTTGATTTCCCTGTTTGTTATTAATAAAACATCACTCATTTGAAACATCCTGACCTCTGCGTTTATGCCTCGAACCCCCAAACGTGACACATACTAACATTTTTATTTGAATTCGATTTTATACAGTGTTTTGACTCTCAGGGATGTGCCGAGTACCCACACCACGCAACTGCCTTATATGAATAATTATTACATTACACATTCCCACATCATCGATTTATGTATTATTTCGCATGATTACACTCCTAATGGTAGGTCTCTATGACGAGTTTGGTTCTGTGTCTGAACTGCATGTTTTGTTCTAATAACTGAAAGGCTGCTCATAAGTGAGTATGTTTCACTTTTCTGGTTCCTCTACCTTGACTGAGGAGGTAAACGGCACTCTGATGCCCTGCATCCGATCCTGGAAGAAAGCGGGTGCTTTGGCTTCGATCGCCCACGGTGCTGGAGCAGGCTGGATGAGCGCATCCACAGTCTGACCTGAAACATGTCACAGAGGAATGCACACCAGCTCACGTTTCAAATGTAAAAAAAAAATGTCATGACATTGTTTATTACACGACATCCTGGATAATAACATTATACAATTATAATAGAATGTTATAATAGAATAACATTACTAATGTCTACATTTGGTCAACTATTAAAGACATGTTAGAAGATGTTTACTCACTCATTCACTTCATTGTCTATGTAGTAGAAGCATATACAGTATTTTTTTTATCTAAAAGTATTTTTTTCGTTGTCTATACCACTTTAGCCTGTATACAGGAGACTTAGGGCAGAGTACATCCTGGCAATCCACCGCAGAGCACACTCAATTATTCATTCGAAGGCAATTAGCCTAATCTGCATGTCGTTGGACTGTGGGAGGAAACCCACCAAGCATGCAAACAGACCCCAAAGGGAATCAAACCCAGAACCTGGAGGTGCAAGGCAACAGTGCTAACCACTAAGCTTAATTTTGTTAATTACCCGTGTATGGTACTTGAGTCCACTGAGTCACTCTCGTCTCAGCAAACGTCTCCAAGCGATACTATGAAGAAAGAACATGAGAATGTTGTTTTAGTGAAGACCTTTATAATTATTTTACCATCATCACTCAGCGCAGTTTGGCCCATAATCTGTTAAATACTAACGGCAGGAATAACAGAGGGGGCGGGTTATCGGGCACAGCGGCGGAGCTTGTAGACGACTTTCTCACATACACACACACAAACGCGCACACACACACACACACACACACACACACTAAAGGAATCACTGCTGTCTGGCTCACGGATTACATAAATTGTCTAAATAACGGATTACATTTTTGAAAATATACAGTAAAAAAGTCATCCAAGTACACCCACTGATGGCGAAGTGCTCCATCATGCTGGAAAAGGCATTGTTCATCACCAAAGTGTTCTTGGATGGTTGAGAGAAGTTGATCTCGGGGGATGTTTTTGTCCCATTCTTTATTGTGTTCATGGTTGTGTTCTTAGGCAAAATTGTGAGTGAGCCCACTCCCTTGGCAGAGAAGCAACTCCACACATGAATGGTCTCAGGATGCTTTAATTTTGGCGGGACACAGGACTGACGGTAAACTTTTGGCCACAGCTGCTGGCGCCCAACCTGAGCCGCGAATTCCTCACTGTATAGATGTGGTCAGGCAAAACAGACCTCAATGGGATTAAGGTCTGGGGAAAAACTGCCTGCAACAGCCTTGTAACCTTTGGCCATGGTTGTACATTTTGGGGAAAGTGGAAATGTAAATTAGACTCGCCTCACCTTGTAGGCGTTGAAAGGCTCTAAGCTGGTGATGACTCCGTCTCGAGCCGGTGCAGAGCTGTAACAGCATTTACTGGATGCATAGTTAATAAACACCTCACGTGCATCTTCCTCTGTGATGGAGGTGACACTGGAAACAAAGACCAGACAACAGACTGGTTAAATTAGTACATTTATAACAGCAGTTTATACATTTGAAGAAATATGAACCTCTTGTCATTAAAACATATTCTGGTAATATACTTAACTATATATATTAAGAAATTATCATTTGGAGGTTTCCAGTTCAAATCCCAATGACGTCAAAGCCATCGGAGTCTACGAGTCTACTATGAGTCCATGCTCCCTTGGTACTGTAGGTATACTGTGGCAACAGTTGCCTAGCAAGCATGGTAGTGTAGTGGTTAGCACTGTCGCCTTGCACCACGAGGGTCTGGGTTTGATTCCCGGTCAGACTAAAAAAATCCGTAAAATATGCAGTATAATGTGTGTGATCCCGTAGAACCAAAAATATTGCTACCGTATTTTTTACAGTAAACTTCTGGCAACCACAGCTGCCAGTTTTTTTCCGTAAAATTTACGGATTTACACACCGTTTTTTTTTTTTTTTTTACAGTGTAGAACGTAGGACTAGGTAGGAACCAATAACAAGAGCCCATGGAGCCAATGGATCAGTCTTCAGTCAAGAAAGTCTAATGGATGTTAAGCACAATGATAAAGTCCTCCAGTCTTACAACTATTATATCATCACACTGGCTATTGGTTTTTGTTAGCTTTAGTGGCATAGTAGTAGACCTACATTAAATCCTTAAAACACTTGCTTTGTCAGTTTTGTCATTTTGGCTCGCCATAATAATGTTGAAGAAAGAAATGGTTAACGTTTGATAAATCAGAAGGTTTGGTTAATTAATGAAGGAAACAGGTGTTCTATAATGGCATTACTGTTTATAAAAAAAAAACATGCTCTTTCACTTTTTTTTTTTTTGGTAAAAGTTTGCACAGAGAGTGGAAAGGTGCTTACTTCCAGTTGGTTTCTGCAGGGAGGTTTTTTGAGGCAGGCAGGGGTGCCGAGACCTTTGGGGGAGGAATAACAATTCCTGCAAAAACCAGATGGAGGAAACGATAGAATGAGAAACAGACTAGTCTTTATGAGTCTCTTCTGATAAATAAAAACAAAAAACAGAACATGTTCCTTGAAACACACAAAACAACACAAAAACTATAGTTAATATTGATTTTGTAGAACAGACATTAATATCTACAGTATCTCTCTCTCTCTCTCTATATATATATATATATATATATATATATATATATATACTGTATACCCATTAAGTTTGTGTAAAATGTATTACATTTGTAATATAATTAAATTATAAGCTGCAGATTTGTATTACGTTTGTCATTCAAAATGTTTGCCGGCTGTTATTTGTTGGCGGGTCTTACATGCAGTCCTCATCAGAAGTATACAATGCATACTGTACTTATCATAGTGTTTCACTAGGGCTTGGATACCATCAAGCCATCAAGGTAGAAAGTTTTTTTTTTCAGTACAACGGAGCCATGATTGGGCTGACTTATGCACATGTGACTTGAATGACCCTTGTATGCCGTAGTCATACTATTACAGTACTTTTTTTTCTAATACAAAAAAGCCAGGAATAACATTTTTTTTTACTTTACATGTTTATTTCATTCATGTAATATAATAACCTTTATTGGTCATTCTATATAAACTTATATAAATTTTACATTTTAAAATAAGATTGGAAAAAAAAGCTCAATCTAAATTCTGAGGCACATTGTTCATCACACACGTATTTAGAGTTAGCATCTTGTTTAAGGGGTAGGTCTAGAAAAAATCTCACTAACATTACTACTATCTCTCTCTCTCTCTCTCTCTCTCTCTCTCGGTCATTGATTTAGATAAACGAACGTCACCTCTACCATCGGGCAACATCCCCTCGTACCCTGGCACTGTGTGATAATTTCCAGTAGGGGGAGCTGAGGGAGTTGCAGGGGCTGTAAAAAAAAAAGCATATTATACCTGTTATGCAATATATGCACACACACACACACACACACACACACACACACACATTTCTCAATCACTGTGGTGTTGAATGTTGTTCTGTTGAATTAATTAATTAATTGAGAAGCACCTACAAATCCAACTCTTCATCACCATAACCCCCCCCCCCCCCCCGCCCGCCCCGCCCCCCAACCCCCAAACCCTCCACCCCGCAAATCAACTTTTTTTTGTTTGTTGCTAAAACTGTCTGCTGGTTAATGACTGCAACTTATTGGAAACAAGAGTAGTTAAACCACATAGTGTCAAAGTTTAGACAAAACAGGTAGTAAAAATATTTTTATTAAAAAATGTTTACATACTGAAACATTGTTTATCATCATTAAAAATAGCTTTACCTTGTGTTGAAGGTGGTGAAGACATGTACCCAGGATTGTCTATGCCACGTGTGGCTCCATAGTCCCTTTGAAATAATAACAAAAATATAATCACATGTATGGTTTAAAACACTGACTTTATATTGTAAAAAGTACAAAAGTGATCTTGATCTTACTTGAAAGTTTGTCTTTTCTCCATATCATCAGGCGCAAAAAGTCTCCTTGCTCCCGAACAACAAAACACTGTTGTGATGAGATTTGCAGGGGGGGGAAATGAAAGTACTGAAAACTTCCCTATACCATACTGTATGTCATCAGAACGTGGCTCAGGCTCACACAGGAACGGAAAACGACATTAAAATCAGAATGACAATCTCTAGGAAAGCTATCGACCAAAACACAGTACCCTATGTGTTTTTCTATGTTATACATATAATACAGATGAATAAATGTGTGTCCCTAATAAGCTACTGTACTTCTGACGTTTATGCAACATCTCATGCAAAATGAAGGAAGGAAAGAAAGAAGGAAGGAAGAAGGACTTTTATTTGCACTTGTTAGACCAATCCTCACTGACGCTAAAAACAAAAGAGCTCCTACTGTAGGTCCTGGTTGCAGTCACCAGTGCCAGTTTCGTCTGTTTAACTATGCGATACCCTAATACACTCTTTTAACACATAACAGTCCTGTGCTCAACCTTTATACTCTTTTATTACTTTTATTAGTACTGATCATTATAAAAGCAGTAAAATGGCTTTGTGACAACAAATATCAACAGTCAACAGTTGTTTACATCAATGGAATTTCATACCCAACACCCACACGTACTCATTAAAAATACCTCCCTCTTCCTCCCTCTAACACACTCTAACTCAAAGAGAGGTGAAAACATTTGAAAATTAATATAGTTAAAGGAAAATATCAGAAAATATCAAGCACAATTGCATTTTTTTTTCTGAAAAAAAAACAAACAAAACAAATATGGATACACCTTTAAACCACAATGCACATGAAAAAAATGATGGGAAATAATGTTCATTTGTTAATTGCAGCCATGATTAGACAAATAATAATAATAATAATCATCATCATCATCATCAGTAGTCAAAATATTGCATACTGTACATACAGTATTAAAAATCGTAGAAAGAAAATAGAAAGGCAAAATAGTAACCTGCTATTGAGGAACTGAGCAAAACCATGTGACTTACTGAAGTTGGAATTCCCATCATTGCAAAATAAAGTAAGTTTAGTTAAAGTGTAAGTCCCAAATCACATACAGTACTAAACTTTACTGAATAGAATGTCAAACTTGATAAATCCCAGCAGAGTATTGCAGTGATTAGAAATTGTAATGTATAATGTACATATATTCTGTATTTACAGTTTGTGAAAGCCTAGGCTAGACCAAGTATATGAACGGAATATTTCAACGTATATGGAAGAAGAAGAAAAAAACATGTTGCTTCAAATGTAACACAAGAACAAGATTTACAGATCTTCACGAGGTGTAGTTAAGCTCTCATCATATTCACAACTCTCCATGAGTGAATATGAGTCAATGAATAATAAGTGTTTCTGTAGAAAAAAAAAAGGTTTTGATATTTAACTACATTCTACAAAGATACAAAGCTAATTAAGCTAGTAATTATGTGTCATTTGCATAAAATATGACTCTCTAACTGGCTTTGCTCTTGTGTCTTTTTACGTTTCAGGCCCTTGATGACAGCAAACTTGCCCTTATTACTCATCGCACCACCCCCATTACCCTGCAGTGTTCAGTCTACCACATCGAAACCATCACCTTCTTAACTCTTCAAAATCCTCCCTGATACTCTTTTAACAATATACTCTTATACATTTTTTATATACTTATATACTTATACTTTTTTTGGGGGGATTTTAGTACTGATCATTGAAAAAAAAACGGGCAAACTGCTTTGTGACCATAAACATTTTTGGATAACCTTTTTCTTTTTTTTTTTTCTTTACTAAGGTTACCTAAGGTTACTTATTCAACAGGTGTTTGCATCAATGGACCTTCTTATACAAAACCATACACTTTTATTAAAATATGATTAAATCTGACAAAAAGTGCAGTGATTATGAGTAAGTAAGCAGTAATCCAGGATTTACTGATTTCAAAGTACATATTCCAGAAGCACCGAGTGTAAGGTGGAAGTATACAGTATCTGGTATGGGTTACTAGTTCATTGCAGGGTGCCATGTGCAGTATATACTGTACACACATTATTCACACACTCGTTCATATTTTAGGGGGACGTTTTATAAGATAATCCACCTAGCATGTTTTTGAGAGTTCGGAGGAAAGCAGAGAACCCAGAGGAGATGTAGCAGGTGTTCCGCATTACAATGTGTTAAGTTTCAAATTTGATGAATGAACCGCGAGATGAGTCCTCTGAGCTTCAACATGCTTGCGGACAAAAGGGGAAAATGCAAATCACACACACAGTGGAGTGTCAGAATGTTCTCTGGTTTATTCACAAAACAAAGAAGAATATAAGTCTTAAAATATAATATATATATATATATATATATATATATATATATATATATATATATATATAAAAAGAAAAATGGAAAGCTGAAATTGTTGCCTCGTATTGGGGAACTGAGCAAAACCATCTGACTCACTGACACAAGTTGAAATTCCCATCATTAGAATATCAAACTTTACAAATCCCAGGAGATTATTGCAGTAATTAGAACTTGTATTGTACAAGATTATATCCAAAAAGTTTCAACATTAGTTCTTTTTACAAGCTCTATTTTTTTTGCTGAGCGTCCTCCCTCAGCTGCCTTAAAGTCTAGAAGAGTGAATAGCAAGTGTTTATGTAGAAAATAAAATAGTCTTGATATTTAATACGGTGGCCGAGAAGTGCAAAACAAGTTAACAAAACGAAAACAAAATAACAAATTAAAAACCACAATAACAAAACCCAAAACAAAATAAAACATTCAAAAACAAAATAACGAAACCCAAATCAAAATAACAAAACCCAAAACTCATTTGTTATTTTGTTTTGCGTTTTGTTAATTTGTTTTCGCTTTTGCTATTTTGATTTTTAGTTTGCTATTTTGTTTTTGGTTTTGATATTTTGATGTTGAATTTGTTATATTTTGTTTTCGGTTTTGTTAATTTGTTTGTGAATTTTCTATTTTGTTTCCGGTTTTGTTCATTCGGTCTGCTCCTCTCGGCCGTTCAGAAACGAACCGGAAAAGGTAGGTATAGTTTGCGAATGAAATTCTTACCGCTGATTGGACGAGACATCTGTCACTCAAGATATACAGGAAGTACTGTAGCGGCGGTAGATTCGTGTGTGTATGAATGTGCAAACATGTACTGTCCTTATTGTTGTTTCAAATATGGCGTTCTGCCAAATTTTTGCAGTTCTTGTGGAAAAAATATTTGGCTTTTAAAAGAGACACAGCAGTTCGCAAACTAATCTTTATACCGTGATATGTCATCAGCATATCCAAAATCACGGCATACGAATGTCCGTCCTCAAAGTAACGTTGAATAAATTCAATTTCCTTGCTTTCTAATGAAATTTTTTTTTCGGTTTTGCAGACCGAAAAAATGGTTTAAAAGTGAAGCAGAACACACAAGAAACAAAGTTAGAGACACAATTTCCTACTTCCTGTTTATCTTGAGTGACAGGTGTCTCGTCCAATCAGCGGTAAGAATTTAATTCGCAAACTGTACCTACCTTTTCCGATTCGTATCTGACTGGCCGAGAAGTGCAATACAAATTAACAAAACCCAAAACAAAATAACAAATTCAAAACCAAATTAACAATTAGTTTCGGGTTTTGTTCTTTTGTTTTCGGATTTGTTAATTTGGTTTTTTAATTTGCTATTTAGTTTTCGGATTTGTTAATTTGGTTTTGAATTTGTTATTTTATCTTTGAATGTTATTTTGTTTTCGGTTTTGTTAATTTGTTTTGCACTTCAAGGCCACCGTAATTTAACCACAGTTGCTTTAACTATATCTAAAAAGCAATAATTATTAGATTTTTAAGAGCATGCATACTACAAACATCAATAACAGACTATAACAGTGTAAAGACGATTAATATTCTGTGTCATTTGGTGCTTTTGATATGGAAAATGCTGAATTATGGGATTACATGACAGAGCAGCAGCATGTGGCCGGGTAGTTGTCAGTGTACACGCAGTTCTCGTTTCCATACACAATGTAAGTGTAGGACTCGCCATGCCAGGTGTAGGTCACCTTGGTGACGGGGATCAGCTCGATGGTGTGACGCTGCAGTGGGAAACATTCTCACGTCAGTAACGTGATGAATAGCGCCATGCAAAAATAAAAATGTTGTTTCAATGTACTCATGATGCTCGAGTGTCAGTAACTACTAAGACACACACTTTACTCTAATTCTAGCATAGAATCTTTAATACAATTGCTTTTTTCTTTTTTTTATTTGAATTGTTTTGGTAACATTAATGTGCTGCTAACATCAGTACTAAAGAGTAGCAATACCTGCTGCAGAATGCGACAAGTCTGGAAATACTTGGATTGATGTTTTCGTATTAGGCGATCAGACTCTTGGTTTATTGTAGGATCAGGGAAACCCACCAGTGGGTAAAGCTGAAACACACACATATGCATGCATACACAAAAACACAAAGCACAATATACTGTAATACAATCTCTTGGCCATCTGCACTAAAGCTGTGCATAGAAGCATGACGTGTGTGTGTGTGTGTGTGTGTGTGTGTGTGTGTGTGTGTGTGTGTGTGTGTGTGTGAAAAAGCATTTTTATTACCATGTACTGGGTGTCTGTGAAGATCGTGCTTCCAGAGACCTTCCAGATATTCTCTGAATGCAGACCGCTCGACTGCTCCGTCAAGTACTCACTCTTATAAGTAATCCTAAAGGAGAGCAAAGAAAAAGCAGAATTCTGAGATTCTTAAGAATTCTTCTAGGATTAGTAACATTGCTATTGAAAACATATATAGTATATAGTATATACATATACGCTGACAATCAGAGGTGGGTAGTAACGAGTTACATTTACTTGAGTAATTTCTTGAAGAAAAAAAAAGTAATTTTATGAGTAGTTTTACCGCACCATACTTTTTTACTTTTACTTGAGTAGATTTGTGAAGAAGAAACGCTACTCCTACTCCGTTACATTTGGCTCCACTCGACTCGTTACTTTTCTAACCGTTTAGTCCACACATTAGTGATGGGTCATTCATGAACGATTCGTTCTTTTGGAACGAATCTTTAACGTGACTCAGAAGAACGAGTGATTCGTTCATTTTCTACTGGACGCGCATGCGCAAATCATCGCAAAACCTCCGTAGGTTATGTACAGGAAACAGAATGGAACGTTTATTAATGACTCTTCTGACTCTGAGTTGTTCGTTCAGGGCAATAGATTCAAAACGAATGACTCAGACTAGAAGATATGAGAGGTGAGCTGCTCATTCTGTTCAATTTGATAATTATATATATATATGTCCTTATAATAAAACAGTGTCCTGCATTGTAATATTTTCATTACTAAAACTATAGCCAAAATTTGTGTATGTAGCCATGTTGGGGGTCTGTTTATTGAAAATGTAACATTTTATTTTATTTCTGAACTAAATGACTCAAAAAAAGATTCAAAGAACCGAGTCACTAAAATGATTCGAACTTCCCATCACTACTACACATGTAGCCGGTGAATCTGCCGCATGACTGTTTCACCAATCAGATGCAGCAACAATAAGCACATGTAGTCAGGCGGCATCGTGGGAAGAAATCTTCAGCCGGGATCCCTGAAATCATATACAAAAGCATGCTTCGCTTGCAAAAGAAAAGATTCCTACTGCGGTTTCTTCTCTATCTGCCAAAACAGACACTTCAGCATATAAAAACACGACTTCTAACCTGAGGAAATTTGTCGCATTGAGTTTAGCTGTTTCACTGAATGTTGCAATGTTAGCATATAGAATTATTAGAATTATACAATATACCTGTATACATACACATACACAGGCTTTTCATCGGAAATCGAGCAAGTATTAGTTTACGAGCGCCGAGTATCATGTATCACGAATGCGACTCTTATTTTGACACCTAGCGGCAAGTGATCGCAACTGAGCCAATGATTTTTCTCTCTCTTGAGCTGCGGGAATTATGGGTAATCGTCTCCCCTGCTGCGTCCCCTGTGTCAAAATAAGAGTCCCCTGCTGTATCGTACTGCTCGTCTCTTATAATCATCTTCCTTTTTTTCTTCTGTGTGCGCACGTAATTTGACACTCACGCTCACACACACACACACACACAGCGATCTCCCCCGGCTGCACACGCGCTTTATTCACACAGAAAACTCTGCTCTGTCGCGATTCTTTTCAAAGGTAAGGTGCTGGTTCATTTGTTATTTTTTTTACTTTACAGCAGTGATTCCGTTAATTAGAAATTAATTTCTAAACTGTTAATTTGATATGTTGGTTGATTGAAGTATTGACACAATACTTTTGATTATGTAAAGCTGCTTTGCAACAATGTCAATTGTTAATTGTTATTATTTTAATTGTTTTAGCGTGGCTGAGCAGGTCTAAGTGGTGGTTTGGGGCAGTGGTGTCTCAGAGGTCTAAAACACTGAGTTACTGACCCGCAGTCCGATCCCCAGCTACATCAGGTTGCCACTGTTGGGCCCTTGAGCACGGCCCTTAACCCTATCTGCTGTATCATGGCTGACCCTGCACTCTGACCCCAGTTACGCTGGGATATGCGAAGAAGGAATTTCACTGTGCTGTAATGTACAGCATATGTGACAAATAAAGGTTAAACTTGACTAAATGATGTGGATTAAATTGTAGAAACAAAAACAACTGTTTTACTGCGACAGGCCTTGTAGCAATTTAAACCAATTTAAAATTGTTTATGTAACAGCCTCAGCAGCAACCTCATTTCCCCTCTCGTCTGTTCCAACCACACAGCATTCAGCATCACCAGTATACTAATCACTGACCTGATCATCTGTCATCATCTGCACCTGTTTTTCACTGGCTTAAGTTAGTTTTTTTTTATGCTTGAATGATTCATGTGTGGAAATGTGTGACTGGACTAAATAGAGAGACCAAAAGTCCTTTAGGACGGATGGAGATATATTCCTTAAAAATACATAAAAAATAAGTATACCATATTTTGAATGTTTCATATAGTCTCTAGTAATATTATAATAGTAATATTAGTATTATCCATATTATTGGTACTGTATATTATTACTAATTATTATTGTTAGTAATAGTATAATACTAATATTCATATAGTCTCTCCATAGCGATGCAGATTGAATCTATTGAAAACGTGTTCTTGAATGCTGGAGATCTCACCAGTGTATCTTGAGATTGATGAAGACGAGGAGTTTTTCCCGCCCTTCACACTTTGAACATACACAGAATAATTTTCCGTGGCACCTCCCACAGCTGCACACATGCAAACACACTGTAAAACTCTTGCTCTGGGTGTAGTTATGTTATTTAGTTCAGTATACAGTAGCTTGCATTGGGAACATTGTTATAAGTGCAGTAGTTACAGTATGAAGCGTACATTTTCCTTCCACTGCCAGAACAGGGACTGCAGATTTCAGTTTCGTAGATATACCCAGAACCGCCACATGTCCAGCAGATATTCTGAAAACTTTTGATTCAGAACATAGTTTTTGCAGGAATAAACATCTTCACAATGATATAATAATAATGAGATAATCTTCATCTTCAGCTGTATTAGTTGCGTACTGTAGCTTACTTTTGCCTTCCAAGGCCGCTACACATCATGCAGATTTTCCTTTCCTCGCATTCCCCACTTTCATAACACGTCATGCACATGACCTAAAAAATTACAGCAGATACATCATTTACATTGTAAGAGCGAGTTAAAATGTGGAACAGCTTACGCTAACGTAAGTACGTAAATATGACTCACGTCCCCAGAGCCTGAACACGTCGTGCATAGCATGTTTCCATTCCCCATACAGGCGTGGCAGGTCTATGGATAGTCGTATTTAAATCACAGACACTCATCAGTGAAAATTCAATAGTTCATTTAAATGCCACCATGGGGAAAACTTTTAGTTTTGAAATATTGTACAGTAATGTAATAAATGGAATTCAAAACAACAGTATGTTGAAAACCATACTATACAATACTACATGCTGCAAGTCTAGGGATATTAAAACAAACAAACAAAAAAATGTTTGTTTGTTTTATTTTGGGACAGATTGATGGGTCTCTAATGATTAGTTAGGGACAGTATCCCTATTTAATATCCCAATAATATTATTTAATATGCCAATACATTAGCAATCTGCAACCTGTGTAACAAGCCAATTCCACGAGGCGGGAAGCACCCAAAGCATTTTAACACCACGAGCCTCATCAGACATTTGAAGGTTCGTCACATAAAGGAACACGAGCAGTTTTCAAAGTTGGCTCGCGCTAAGAGAGCGGGACAGTTCATATGCCTAGATCATCAGCCGCTCTCTATTGTGGAAGACGAAGGATTCCGGCGACTCACGTCCTACTTGTCTGTTATTTAAGTTAATTTTATGCAATCTACAGGAAAGTTGTATTCGTCAGGCTCTAAGCTGTTCCCAATTACTAACCAAGCGCAGGCTGCTATGTTTTAAGTTGACGTGTTGCACATGCTACTTGCCAATAAATACAGTTGTCAATTCATGATATTCCTTTTCTTGTAGTTTCAATACTTCATTTACATTGTTGTTAGATATAGTTTAATAAATAATGCTACACGATAAGGCTTCGAGTAGACCCTGTAATCGGTGATCGGTATCGGCCGATACAGCTTCTAGTGACTGGAGATCAGTGATCGGCGCCAAAAATCCTAAACGGATCACCCCTAGTAGATAACTAATGATCAGTTTGGGACAGTGCTACTTCTCTAAGAATCACTTTGGGACAGTCCTATGTCTTTAATAGAGGGTTTGGAGCAATTGAAATGAGAAGATCAATGGTACACTCTATGCATTGGATCAGTGTATGTGACGGTCTTCATGAATCGATTAAATTCCCATCTTAGAAAATTCATCATCCACTCAGGAAAAAGAATTCTGAAAAAAAAAATGGATACTAATAACCTTTCTTTCTAATAGATTTGAACAATATGTATTTTCCTCTGTAAAGCCCTAAAGCAAAATAACTACAAACAGAACTTGTGAACGAAATTTGCTATAGATTCACCTTAAAAAAATGAATGAGTATTTTACTGACTTCCTAAAAACAGTGGCCTTCAGTTTGTCAGTAAGATTTAGTTCCCTGGTTTCTCTACCTTGACTGAGGAGGTATACGGCACTCTGATGTTCTGTCTTCGATCCTGAAGAAAGCGGGTGCTTGGGCTGTGAGCGTCCATGGTGCTGGAGGAGGCTGGAGAAACGCATCCTCAGGCTGACCTGAAACAATGACCGTTGTTAAAAGAGCTATAAATATATATATATATATATATATATATATATATATATATATATATATATATAATATATTATCATATAATGAATGAATTTAAACACATCATCACCCACCGGACAAGCCATGTCTGAAGATGTTTTGTTTGAAAGATATCTTCAGCTAATTTAGCTAAAACGTAAGGACAGCTTATAGCTGCCAGTTTAGTTTTGTACAAGTTTAAATCATCCCAGCACATCCCACCAAGAGAAAGCTGATTGCTCTATTGTTGGGGCATCCAAAACTTGAATTGCTGTTCTTTACCTATATAAGGTTCATCACTCCATTCAGTAGATCTCTTCTCAGCAAAAGTCTCCAAGCGGTACTGTGAGGAGTAGAAACGCGAGGAGAATAAAGCAAAAGTCAAGAGAATTCAATCATTTTTTTTAATCACTTAAATAAACCATTTAAATGAATAAAGAATCTTGAAAAACATTTATATGAATTTGCAGGTTAACATTAATATGAATTAAATATTTTTTTTCTCTAAATGACACATAAAACAGTTAGTACTACCTGAACTGGTTACAATTTAGCATTTTCCATGAAATTATCTAATAAAATATCTTAATTTTTTGGGAAAAGTGAAAAATAAGGTGAACTAGATGTTTTTTTTTTTTTTTCCCCTCTCTTCCCACCCTGTAGACATTGAAGGGCTCTAAGCTGGTGATGACTCCATCTCGAGCCGGCCCCAAGCAGTGCCAGCTTTCACCGGACGCGTAGCTAATAAAGGCCTGTTGTGCAGTTTCCTTTGTAATGGTGGTTATACTGGAAGAAAATACACATTCAACAATACAACAAGACCAAATTAGGGAGAAAATCACGTCCCGTCTTTAACCATAACAGCAAGACTGGCATGATCAGCAGCACAAAAAGTCAAACTTTCCGTATCTGAAATTTGCACATTCATTTTCTTTAGAATACTCCAGTTTCAGTTTAAAATAAGAATAAATCAATGATGTGAAAAAAACCATCCTGATTCACCGTGACCCTGAACAATTTATGTTTAAGTGTTGTCCTGTACAGGGTCATGGGAGGCCTGAAGCCTAACCCAATAGACTTGGTACACCCTGGATGAGGTGCCAATCCATTGCAGGACACACAAGGACACGCATTCACACACTCACTCACGTACTAGTGCACTATGGAAAAGGGAGGTGGGATTCGATTCGACCATGGACCCTGAAAGTACTTACTTCCAGTTGGTTTGGGCAGGGAGGTTGGACAGGGCAGGCAGGGGCGCCGACGGCACTGGGGGAGGAAGCCCTTCTGCAAAAACCAGAGAAAGAAAGAAAAAAATTCTCAGTTTGTTCTGATTAAACATTTAAAAACTCAGGATGGTTCTAATTAATATCAGTCCAAAGATGATGTCTTTGCACTGTATCTGATACAGTTTTTTTTGTTATAGCTTGAATAGTTTTGGGACTGAAACTGCCGCAGACAACTTTGTTCCCTGGTCTCCATCCATGAACAGTAGGAAACTTAAATAAAATAAACTTCATGCTAACTAAAACATATTAACCTATTAATAATGAACCTAATTGCACTTTTGGCCTTATGGCACACTGTATGTGTGGAAGGGATTTTGGGATGCCTTCAGCATCCAGAAATAAAGATGAGGAAAGACCATGAGATTAAAAGTTGTGTCCAAACTTTTGACTTGTAGTGTAATTTAAATGTGATTATGTGGTATCACCCAAATGAGGACGAGGGTCCCTTTGGAATCCATTGTTCATTGTTAAAATCAGCCATACAAACAAAATTGGATTGATTAAGAAAATTCCACAATTTCCTGGAAAACACTACAAATACTGTAAACTCCCCTGATCCTAATTCAATCGATCACTCAGATGTCAGAGTCAGTTTTGGCACAATGGAAACCCAAAACTGTGGTGCTTTTAATGTTATGAATGATCCCCACTGGGTAATTAATAGACTAATTTAATGTTTAACTGAGCCACGTATGTCTGATTTTTCTAAAACAAAATGGAAACATCTTGATCGTAAGCTAAACAAAAATAAAGCATTAAATATTCTGCGCTGCTACATAGAGACATTCTAAAAATGCATGAATTGATATGTTATATTTTTTATTATTTATTCACATTTTATTGACATTTCTGTGATAACTATGTACATTGTTCAAGTAATTATGAAAAGAAATCAAATAGTATTGTAACAGGATAACTAAAAAGTTTTTAAGGCGTCTTAAAGATGCGAGTCTCTATGGATTCTTGCTCTTTTTTATTTTTGCAGAATTATTGCAGAACGTTTCAGTCAATAAGCATGTCTATGGTTTCACAATTTTTACAGGATCTTAAATTTATGGTTTTATTATTATAGGGACGCCTTTATTAAAAATCTGTTAGAGCTTCTATTGGCTGTGATTATGACACCAGTGACAATTAACAATAGCAGTGACCTACAGTAATGTGTGCACAATTAAGCTTCTGCTTCACAGAACAAGAAATACACACTTAAGTAATAGGCATAATGTTAAACATTTTAATTATGTTTTGAAAACATTCTTGTTTTTGTTAAAAATAAATAAATAAATACAATTTTTATTTCAGAGAATTTCTCTATCTTTGGTTTGTTTGTTTGTTTGTTTGTTTGTTTGTTTGTTTGTTTGTTTATTAAACAACTTTCACCTCCATTAACCAATGTCTCCTCGTATCCCGGCACCGTGTCATAATATCCAGGGGGAACTTTGGGGCCGGATTTTACTGCAACAACAACAACAACAGCACACAAACCTGTTAGGAAAGACTAAAACTCTCCAAGAAAATGAACTATTTCAAAATAAAAATGAAATAAAAAAACTGCCTATAGTATATACAATGTGACCCAAAAGTCAGGCTCCATATGTATTCTATATAATTTGATATTTTTCAAATAAATAAAACTTTGGTTCCTAACCCTGTTCCTGGAGGACCACCTGGGGTGCACCTTTTAGTGTTTCTAAGCTCCTAGCACACCAGATTCAACTTATTGACAGATTAAAAACTTTTCTGAATTGAAGTGGGTGTGATAGAGCCGAGACAACACTAAAACATGCAGGTCAAGTGGTCTACAGAACCAGGGTTGGGAACCACTGAAACAAAGCCAGACTAAACACTATTCAACATTTGCCTTTGGCAGAAACTGGGCTCTCAGTGGGCTATCAGAATATATTCATGGACATTCATTGCAACAAAGGAGGAAATAATTTTTGCATGTAACAACATATACATAAACTGACGCAATGTTCCTGTACTCAGTGTGCACACAAGCGCAGCAGTCACGTCATTAATTAACACCACTGACCCAGTTCCCCTGGCAGCCATACATACAGTACCCATGGCATATCACTGCTTCCAAAATGTTAGAGGATGTTGTACTGTACTGTATGCTTAGTAACGTGAGCTCTTCCTTTTCTTCTCCGTACTTTTCTCTTTCAAACGCTTTCTCTTTGGCCCTGTTTTTCCATTTTCTACACACTCAATCTTTCCAGATTCCCATTACCCCTCCCCTATTGAGGTGAAGCTCTCTGAGTCCTCTCCTTTAGTGTTTCAATTATTCTGTCACCATCCATTTTAGTTATCTTTCTTCCATGACATATATTTTTAAACAAGTTGGACATTTCTAGTCATGTTTCTGCTCGCTCTCAGAGGTTTGCCAGCCTATTGCTGTCCTCATTCACTTGCATCAGCACCTCTTTGGACTGCATGTTAAGAGTTTATATACAAGATACAGTAGATACAAATCTCGCGCACACATACAGGAAATCTGTTGCGAAACTAACTTTCCATTCTTGTAAAACTCTTCTCCTGTGTGTGTTAACATTGGCTAATCCTTAGCGTTCTGCCGCTTCCATACATCTATGAAGTGCGAAGTGACTCGTTTCACCACTATAGTTGCACCACAAATTGTCAAACGTTTAACAAAGCACACTTATCATGCGGAAAGGACAATAAATAGTCAAATATTTCTGTTAAACAAAGTGAAAATACTAATCATGTGCTGTAAGGTATATGTATATTTACATACTTATATTTATACAGTTGAATATATTTAACTGGATTAAAACAGCCTTACCTGGTGCTGAAATTTCTGAAGCCATGTTCCCAAAAGTTATCTGTGGCACGTGTCGCTCCACAATCCCTTTCAAATACGTACCACTACTGATAATAATAATAATAATAATAATAATAATAATAATAATAATAATAATAATAATAAATACCATTATCAACACATTACTGTTTAAAACTCCACATGCACACATTACAAAGAACAAAAGTGCATCGATGGTTGATCTTACCTTAAGACTGGTGTCCTCTCCGCACTGCCAGGTGCCCAAAAAAAAAAAAAAAAAAAAAACCTCATTGGTGTGATGAAGTTTGTTGTGTGAAAGCCCTGACCACTTCCTTTTACATCATGCAACCAGGTTTTCTGTCTTAGAAATGTACACATGCTGTGCAGTATATCATGTGTATTAAAGTAAAATTTTGTCATGCGCATTATGAGTGGTGTCATCCAATCAGCAAGTTTTTTGTATATACTGTATACTATACTGTATGTATGTCTTCTTAATCATACATATGTCTCAGATTCAAGATTCAAGACTTTAATTTGTCACATACAATAGTTACAACAAGTAGTGAAATGCAATTGAAACAAACTCCAGACTGTGCAGATGTTTTAAGAAAAAAGAAATAGAATAAAAAAAGAAGTATGTACAAAACACAAATAAGACTATGATATGAATTATATACAATATAATATAAATATCAATTATACATTAAATAGATATAATAGTATATTATATTGGTAGCCCTTAAAATGCTGAGCATTTTAGACATGATTTGTTTTGCTGTTTTTTTTTTTTATTTTTTTTTTTTTATAAATATATATAGGGCTCAGGATTGTGCAGTACAGAGTGTCAATTCTTTATTATTATTATTATTATTATTATTTTTTGCACAGCCAAGCCAATATGATGAACTGGATTTTATTTCATTTCAATCAATTATACAATCATGACTATGCAAGAAAATATATTTTTTTTAAAAATGTGTCACATAGGCAAAGAAATAGCACAAATCCACATGATCATGTCTTTTCATGATTGTTTTTGGTTCTTTCTATGGCAAAAAAAAATTTTTTAATTAATAATATGCTCATTTTCTCAGTTCTACATTTTTGCACCGTCATTCCCATTTTGTTCTACCTGACATATCCGAAAACCAACATTCAAATGCACACAATGCATCCAGGCAAGCACCTTTAATTATCACTGACTTGACATATGCTGTGTTGCTGGCATCTATCTATGCCGCTTGGGTTTTTAAGTTATACTGATTTATAAAAGATAAACTGTATATATTTTTTAACAACTTAAAAAATATATATATATATATTGTCACATGCTTTGGCCTCTTACCTAAACCGGAAATTGTAGCATTACTTTTACAGATGAAAATGATTTATTATTCATATATTATTCTAAATAAATGTATTTACAGCCAAAAATGTTCCTCCATTGAATCACACACTAATATAATCGTAAATAATAATAATATTTGTAACACTTTGCAGTCAGTGGTCAGCTGAAATCTAAAACCCAGAGACATGAGCAAATGCTGCGTTTCCTCACTGTGGCAGGTTTTTGCCTTCGCTTTTCCCGCAGGCGCCTTCAACTGCTGCTTTACTTATTCCTTTTTTTTTTTCCTGCCCTCAGTTATGTTGCTTCAGTAAATGCATGTGTAATTGGGTTGATTTCCAGTGACTGACTCTGCTCTTTAGGAACATGCTGTTTCTTTGCCTTGGGTTGCTTTCACTGTGTGTTTTTGCGATTTTAGATTTGAGAATTTTGAGGAATCTGTGCAGAAAGTAGAGCTCAATACATGTAACAATTCATCCTTATCCATCTATCGGCAGTTACATCATCAATGATCACAAGTTACCTAGTTCAATTGCAAACATACATGCTCACACTATAGCACAGTGTTAACCAACCATTGGAACCAAGATGAACCTGGTTTTAGCAAAGAGTATCAGTTTTAGGCCCACTGCTTTTTTCCCTTTACATGCTTCCTCTGGGCAACATAATTCGTGAACATGGTATTAGTTTTTCATTGTTGTGCTGATGACACACAATTATACAGCTCAGCAAAACCAGATGAGAAAAACCAGTTTGCTAAAATCGAGCAGTGTGTGCAGGACATAAGAGATTTAGTGTTGATTAATTTTCTTCTGCTTAATCCTGATAAGACAGAAGTTCTGGTCATAGGACCACAGGTAGCTAGAAGTAAGCTTTCTGATCACACTGTGACTTTAGATGGCCTTTCTGTTCCATCAAGTGCAACAGTAAAAGACCTCGGTGTGATTATAGATTCCAGCCTTTTGTTTGAAGCTCATGTAGATAATATCACCAGGATAGCTTTCTTTCACCTTAGAAGTATTGCCAAGATAAGAAATAATGCAGAAGAACTAGTTTATGATTTTATCACCTCTAGGTTGGACTACTGTAACGCCTTGCTGTCCAGTTGAACAAGCTTATAAATAAATGGGTTTTTAGCCTAGTCTTAAACACTGAGACTGTGTCTGAGTCCCGAACATTAATAGGAAGACTATTTCCATAACTTTGGGGCTTTGTAAGAAAAGGATCTGCCCCCTGCTGTAGTTTTAATAATACGTGGTACTGACAAGAACGTAACTAGATCACTAGGTCATTAGAACCAGAAGATACGAGCACATCACCCCTATCCTATCTACACTGCATTGGCTCCCTGTAAAGTTTTGCATAGATTTTAAGATACTACTTTTGACGTATAAAGCATTAAACGGTCTCGCGCCGCAGTATCTGAGTGAACTGCTATAAACGCTATGCAAATATAATTGAATTCAACTGAATGAAATGATTTTCCTGTATAAATCGTTAGTTATTACGATAGAAAACTTCAGTTAAATATATCATATAGCAGGCACACATAGTGATATTTGAGAGGTGAAACGAAGTTTATAGGATTTACAGAAAATTTGGCAGGTGCGTAAATTTGGGCTCCACAAAAAAGAAATGAACTCAATATTTAGCAGATCCTCCTTTTGCAGAAATAACAGCCTCTAAACGCTTCCAATGAGAGTCTGGATTCTGGTTGAAGGTATTTTGGACCATTCCTCTTTACAAAACATCTCTAGTTCATTCAGATGTGATGGCTTCCGAGCATGGACAGCTCTCTTTAACTCACACCACAGATTTTCAATTATATTCAGGGCTGGGAACGGAGATGGCCATTCCAGAACGTTGTACTTGTTCCTCTGCAAGAATGCCTTAGTAGATTTTGAGCAGTGTTTAGGGTGGTTGCCTTGTTGAAAGATCCAGCCCCGGCGCAGCTTCAGCTTTGTCACTGTACCCTGGACATTGGTCTCCAGAATCTGCTGATATTGAGTGGAATCCATGCGTCCCTCAACCTTGACACGATTCCCAGTCCCTGCACTGGCCACATGGCCCTACAGCATGATGGAACCACCACCATATTTTACTGTAGGTAGCAGGTGTTTTTCTTGGAATGCTGTGTTCTTTTTCCTCCATGCAGAACGCCCCTTGTTAGGCCCAAATAACTCGATTTTAGTTTCATCAGTCCACAGCACCTTATTCCAAAATGAGGCTGGCTTGTCCAAATGTGCTTTAGCATCCCTCAAGCGGCTCTGTTCGTGCTGTGGGCGGAGAAAAGGCTTCCTCTGCATCACTCTCGCATACAGCATCTCCTTGTGTAAAGTGCGCCGAATAGTTGAACGATGCACAGTGACTCCGTCTGCAGCGAGATGATGTTGTAGGTCTTTGGTGCCGGTCTCTGGGTTGACTCTGACTGTTCTCACCAGTCGTCGCTTCTGTTTATCCGAGATTTTTCTTGGTCTGCCACTTCGAGCCTTAACTTGAACTGTGCCTGTGGTCTTCCATTTCCTCAATATGTTCCTAACTGTGGAAACAGACAGCTGAAATCGCTGAGACGGCTTTCTGTATCCTTCCCCTAAACCATGATGGTGAACAATCTTTGTTTTCAGCTCATTTGAGAGTTGTTTTGAGACCCCGTGTATGAGTAGGGTGAGTGTTATTGTGTGAGAGAACAAAGAAAACTGATCAGATTGTTCAGTCCTGCGTGGAGTCCTGTTTGAGAGCCCGTATAGCCTGCGGGAAGAAGCTTCTCCAGGTCTCACTATCTACCTGGCCTTGGTCCAGCATCCAAACCAGGTTGTTATGTGTCCCGTCAGGATTCTCTCTATGGTGCAGGAGTAAAAGTCTCAAGCGTCTGAGGTAGTAGGGACGCTGCTGGTCCTTTTTCACCACGGTTTTGATGTAAAAGGAGCATGACCGGTCCTGCGTGATATGAACGCCGAGGTATCTGAATCTGTCCACTCTCTCCACTGGGTTCTCTTTGATCATGGGGGTCTGGTAGTTCCTCTCCTGCTTTGTGCTAAAGTCCACTATTAGCTCCTTTGTTTTGCTGACGTCAGGAGGAGGTTGTTCCTCTGGCACAAATTCTCCAGATTTCTAATCTCCTTAAGGTAGGCCATTTCAATGTTGTCAGAGATCAGGCATTCCACAACGGTGCTGTCAGCAAACTTGATAGTGGTGGTGTTGGTAGAGGCTAGGCAGGGATACAGTCATACTGTCATACTCGTGCAGTAAGTGCATCAGGGGGCTCAGATCACATCCCTGAGGGACTCCGGTGGTGAGGGTGAGGGAGGCTGAGACATGTCTGCCCATCCTTACTGTCTATAATCTGCCAGCTTCAGCTTGGTGGTGAATGTGGAGGGACTTATAGGATTAAATGCCGTCCTGTAGTCAACAAACAGCATTTTAACATCATTTTCCTTCCTAGTGTCCAGCACAGGCAATAGTTATTCTTTTATTATATATTAATAATAAAATATTATTATTATTATTATTATTATTTTCTTATCACACATCTGTCACAAGTTTGTTATACCGATGTACAGTATAAAAGGTAAACTGTATAGTTTTTTAAACCACCTTAAAGTCATAAAGTAATAAAATTACATCACATGCTTTAATATATTAAACTAAACAGGACATTTTAGCATCACGTTTAACTTTTTCCTCCCCACACATGTACAGGCTGAAAGGAACCCACTGGAACCTGAACATTATTGTTACATGGTTACATTGTAAATCTTTATTATTTTTCTTACTGAAAAAAGGAAGGCGTTCATGCACATAACCAAATAACCAAAATCATCGGATTTGTTAAATGCTGTGACAATTGCATATTGTTCACCTCGTCAAAGGAACTAAATAAAAATAATAACGAAATACAATTTTTTTTTTTAGGGCATCTTAAGGATTACTGTTGAGTCTTAATAAATTATTACATTAAAATAAAACTCAGCAAATAATTTTTTCACTGTTTAAACAATTTCCGCAGGATCTCAAGTTTATTGTGGCCTTATTATAGTAAACGCTTCTTTTCAGGCTGTTAAGGCCAGTGACCATTAAGCATGGCAGTTTCCTAATGTGGCCTGTTCATGGAAGCTTCTACTTCAGTAAACAGCACAAGGAATACACCGTTAACATAATGTTTCAGATGTTCTCATTGGATTATGTTGAAAAAATATTGTTTTATTAAATATTTTGTTATAAATTTCAGAGATTTTTTTCTATCTCTGGTTTATTAGTTTGTTTATTGAAAAAAAAAAAAAAAAAAAAACTTCATTATTTAAGGTCCCCTCGTACTCTGGTACTGTGTCCTAACCTCCAGCAGGGGACAGTGATGGGGCCAACATTACTGCAACAACAACATCCACCACTGAATCAACACCACCACAAAACTCAAGATACTGTAAGCCCACTGTATAGGGCCAGTACTCTAGATGTCAGTGGGTTACTGGAATCTGAACATTCTCATTGCACTAGAGAAGGAAATCATTGCCATCTGCATGTAACAACAAATACAATAAATAAATGAATAAATAAGAAATATGCAATGTTTTTGTTTTCACATAGGAAGGGCAGGCTTGGACAGCTTTTCTGCTGAATAAATGAAATCTCCATTTGAAAACGGCATTTTGTGTTTACTTTGTGCAATATAAAAATTTGTTTGTATATCTGTGTTTGTTGAAGCAGAGACTCTGCACTACAGTACTGTGCCACTACAATGTGGTGTTGGTCTTTTGGCTGCTCGCCACGATGGACCAACTGATCCACATGACAATGACAACTTGGCACAGGTTTTGCGCCAGATGCCCTTCCTCACACAACCCTCTCATTTTTTTCAGTGGCTATCTGGGGGTTAGATATTGCACGGGAATCAAACCCAGGACTTCTACATGGCAGGCAAGAAACCTACCACTGAGCCACCAATGTTCTTGCTATGACAGTGTGTTAAGTCAACAAAATTATGAATGAACTTCTAGATCTGTCCGTTGTGCTTTAATATGCTGATATGGAAAGAGGCGTGATCACACACAGAGTAGGGTGTCAGAATGTTCTCTGGTTTATTGACAGAGCAAAGAGGAATAATAAAAGGCAGAAGCCAATGCTGTGAGTAAACACAAAGTAAATATGTATCAGGTACACCTGCCACTACATCAAAGAGTTATCGGCATGTTCTATAGACATCCAGAGGGTGGGGAGTTTTATAACTTCTTGCAGAGAACAATAGGAACTGTTGCCAGATAACGAACAGGGGAGAACTCAACGAGAGGTGGAAGCATTCGAAAGCTAGTATAGTTAAAGAAAAAATATCAGAAGACACTAACACAATTGCAAATAATTGTAATTATAGTTGAAATATGGGTAATCTAAATCTCATACATTCAGTATTTACAGTTTGTGAAAGCCTAGGCTAGACCAAATAGTTCAATGAATATTAAAAAATATATAAAACAAAAACAAGATTTATGGATCTTCTTTAAAGGGGTAAATAAACACTAAGCATAAAGATGAGTCTAGATGAGCGAATGAATTACACGTGTTTATGTAGAACAGAAAATAGTCTTGATATTTAACCACAGTCGCTTTAACTACATATCTGAAAAGCCATAATTCTTTGATCATGTGATTCTAATCACATGCATACGACACACATCAATAACAGACTATATCAGTGTAAAGATGATTAATATTCTGTGTCATTTGGTGCTTTTTATATGGAAAATTATGGAAAAGTAATGCTGGGACTACATGACAGAGCAGCAGCATGTGGCCGGGTAGTTGTCAGTGTACACGCAGTTCTCGTTTCCATACACAATGTAAGTGTAGGACTCGCCATGCCAGGTGTAGGTCACCTTGGTGACGGGGATCAGCTCGATGGTGTGACGCTGCAGTGGGAAACATTCTCACGTCAGTAACATGATGAATAGCGCCATGCAAAGTCATTTCAATTTTCTTATGCTGGTTGAGTGTTAGTAACTACTAAAACACCCACTTAACTTTAATTCTAGCAAAACATATTTAATAAATTATTACTTTTCTATTTTTTTATTTTTTTATTCTTCTGGTTGCATCAATCGGCTGCTAACATCAGTACTAAAGAGTAGCGGTACCTGCTGCAGAACGCGAGAAGTCTGGAAATACTTGGACTGATGTTCTCGTATTAAACGATCAGACTCTTGGTTTATTGAAGGATCAGGGAAACCCACCACTGGGTGAAGCTGAAACACACACATACAGTATGAGCACACACACACAGACACACATGCACAGTATAATTCAGTGTGTGTGTGTGTGTGTGTGTGTGTGTGTGTGTGTGTGTGTGTGAAAAAGCATTTTTATTACCATGTACTGGGTGTCTGTGAAGATCGTGGTTCCAGAGACCTTACTGAGATTCTCTGAATGCAGACCGCTCGACTGCTCCGTCAAGTACTCATTTTCAAAAGTAATCCTGAGGAGAGCAAAGAAAAAGCAGAATTCTGAGATTAGCAACACTGCTACTGAAACCACATACAGTTATTTTGAAAAGATATTGAAATGTGGATTTGGCAATGTGACACAGTGCCATTTTATCAGAGCTTTTATCATTTTATCAGAGCTTTCGGGTCGAATTAATATGTAGCACTTTGAGATTTGCTTCAGATATGAAGTACATTATAAATAAAATGTATTTTTTTAATTAATACTGAGATAACATGTTGAATAATTGTGTCATTTAAGTTAAAGTCGCCATGTACTTCAAGATGGTGTAAATAAAGAAAGCAAACTAATTTGAGAAAATGACATTTCTAAATTGTTAATTTATACATTATTATTATTATTATTATTATTATTATTATTATTATTATTATCATTATTATTTTACGGATATAATATAAATTATATTATTATTATTATTATTTTACTCATATAATATAAATTATATTATTATTATTATTATTATTATTTTACTGTGATATAATATACATTACATTATTATTATTATTATTATTATTATTATTATTATTATTTTATGATAGCAATAAGTAATAATTATTGATTATTCACTTCTATACACTGTAGTAGGTAGAGAGTAATTAGCCTGAGCAGATCACTCTTAAGCCTGTTAATCCATGTTTTATAACATACAGTTTTATAATAAATGGTTTTAGAATCATTGTAATCCTTTCTACCAATTTAAAGTTAAAAACACATTATACAAGTTAAATGATGTAGATTAAATTAAAGAAACAAGAAAAACTGTTTTACTGCGACAAGCAGTAAAAAACAATTTAAACCAATTTAAAATTGGTTGTTTATGTAACAGCCTCAGCAGCGACCTCATTTCCCCTCTCGTCTGTTCCAACCACTCAGCATTCAGCATCACCAGTACACTAATCACTGACCTGATCATCTGTCATCATAAATATTCCTTTAAAATACATTAAAAATAATGTTCATATTTTGAACGTTTCATATAGTCTCTCTATAGCGATGCAGATTGAATCTATTGAAAACGTGTTCTTGAATGCTGGAGATCTCACCAGTGTATCTTGAGATTGATGAAGACGAGGAGTTTTTCCCGCCCTTCACACTTTGAACATACACAGAAGCATTTTCCGTGGCACCTCCCACAGCTGCACACATGCAAACACACTGTAAAACTCTTGCTCTGGGTGTAGTTATGTTATTTAGTTCAGTATACAGTAGCTTGCATTGGGAACATTGTTATAAGTGCAGTAGTTACAGTATGAAGCGTACATTTTCCTTCCACTGCCAGAACAGGGAAAGCAGAGTTCAGTTCCGTGGATATACCCAGAACCGCCACATGTCCAGCAGATATTCTGAAAACTTTTGTCGTATGTTTAGTCATGTTTCAAATTCAAAATATAATTGAATTTGGAAACATCTTCATAACTGTATTAGTTGCGTACTGTAGCTTACTTTTGCCTTCCAAGGCCGCTACACATCATGCAGATTTTCCTTCCCTGGCATTGCCCACTTCCATAACACGTCATGCACATGACCTAAAAATGGATCATATTTACAGCAGATACATCATTTACATTGTAAGAGTGAGTTAAAATGTGGAACAGCTTACGCTAACGTAAGTACATAAATATGACTCACGTCCCCAGAGCCTGAACACGTCGTGCATAGCATGTTTCCTTTCCCCATACAGGCGTGGCAGGTCTATGGATAGTCGTATTTAAATCACAGACACTCATCAGTGAAAATTCAATAGTTCATTTAAAGTCATCAGGCCACCCGGTGGCCACCATGGGAAACTTTTAGTTTTGAAATATTGTACAGTCGTGGCCAAAAGTTTTGAGAATGACACAAATATTAGTTTTCACAAAGTTTGCTGCTAAACTGCTTTTAGATCTTCGTTTCAGTTGTTTCTGTGATGTACTGAAATATAATTACAAGCACTTCATACGTTTCAAAGGCTTTTATTGACAATTACATGACATTTATGCAAAGAGTCAGTATTTGCAGTGTTGGCGCTTCTTTTTCAGGACCTCTGCAATTCGACTGGGCTGCTCTCAATCAACTTCTGGCCCAAATCCTGACTGATAGCAACCCATTCTTTCATAATCACTTCTTGGAGTTTGTCAGATTTAGTGGGTTTTTGTTTGTCCACCCGCCTCTTGAGGATTGACCACAAGTTCTCAATGGGATTAAGATCTGGGGAGTTTCCAGGCCATGGACCCAAAATTTCAACGTTTTGGTCCCCGAGCCACTTAGTTCTCACTTTTGCCTCCATCATGCTGGAAAATGCATTGTTCTTCACCAGACTGTTGTTGGATTGTTGGAAGAAGTTGGTGTTGGAGGGTGTTTTGGTACCATTCTTTATTCATGGCTGTGTTTTTGGGCAAAATCGTGAGTGAGCCCACTCCCTTGGATGAGAAGCAACCCCACACATGAATGGTCTCAGGATGCTTTACTGTTGGCATGACACAGGACTGATGGTAGCGCTCACCTTTTCTTCTCCGGACAAGCCTTTTTCCAGATGCCCCAAACAATCGGAAAGAGGCTTCATCCGAGAATATGACTTTGCCCCAGTCCTCAGCAGTCCATTCGCCATACTTTTTGCAGAAGATCAATCTGTCCCTGATGTTCTTTTTGGAGAGAAGTGGCTTCTTTGCTGCCCTTCTTGACACCAGGCCATCTTCCAAAAGTCTTGGCATCACTGTGCGTGCAGATGCGCTCACACCCGCCTGCTGCCATTCCTGAGCAGCTCTGCACTGGTGGCACTCCGATCCCGCAGCTGAATCCTCTTTAGGAGACGATCCTGGTGCTTGCTGGACTTTCTTGGACGCCCTGAAGCCTTCTTAACAAGAATTGAACCTCTTTCCTTGAAGTTCTTGATGATCCTATAAATTGTTGATTTAGGTGCAATCTTAGTAGCCACAATATCGTTGCCTGTGAAGCCATTTTTATGCAACGCAATGATGGCTGCACGCGTTTCTTTGCAGGTCACCATGGTTAACAATGAAAGAACAATGATTTCAAGCATCACCCTCCTTTTAACATGTCAAGTCTGCCATTCTAACCCAATCAGCCTGACATAATGATCTCCAGCCTTGTGCTCGTCAACATTCTCACCTGAGTTAACAAGACGATCACTGGAATGATCTCAGCAGGTCCTTTAATGACAGCAATGAAATGCAGTGGAAAGTTTTTTGGTGGATTAAGTTAATTTTCATGGCAAAGAAGGACTATGCAATTCATCTGATCACTCTTCATAACATTCTGGAGTATACGCAAATTGATATTATAAAAACTTAAGCGGCAACTTTTCCAATTTCCAATATTTATGTAATTCTCAAAACTTTTGGCCACGACTGTACAGTAATGTAATAAATGGAATTCAAAGCAACAGTATGTTGAAAACCATACTATACAATACTACAGTACATGCTGCAAGTCTAGGGATAGTAAAACAAACAAAAAAAATTTGGGACAGGATTCTGGGTGTGGCAGGTCTTTATGATGAGTATGGAACAGGTTTCTAGGTCTCAAATGAGGAGTTAGGGACAGTATCTCTATTTAATATCTCTAGACTTGCAATAACACACACACACACACACACACACACACACACACACTTATGCATATGCATACAGTACAGACCAAAAGTTTGGACACACTTTCTCATTCAAAGAGTTTTGTTTATTGTGTTCTTTAGCCCAAACAAGACTCTTCTGCTTAGTGATTGGAAGACTCCTGGTTCAAAACTCATAACCACCAAGTTGCCACTGTTGGGCACTTGAGTACAGCCCTTTACCCTCAACTGCTCAGATGTGTAATGAGATAAAAATGTACGTCGCTCTGGATAAGGATGTTTGGCAAATGCCTACATGTAAATGTGCACATAAACAAGTTGACTGGCTCTTCTCGTCCTAAGAGCCAACAGTTCATTATACTGTTGGCCCTGTGTTGACATGCATATGACAAATAAACTAAACTTCAAACAGTATCTCTAATAAGGAATTTGGAACAGTGGTCGATCTCTAGTGATGACTTTAAGACAGAGGTAGATATCTAATGATCAGTTTGGGACAGTGTCTTTAATAGGGGGTCTGGAGCAATCAAAATTAGAAGATCAATGATACACTCTATGCATTGGATCAGTGTATGTCACAGTCTTCATGAATTAGTCAATTAGTTCCCTGGTTTCTCTACCTTGACTGAGGAGGTATACGGCACTCTGATGTTCTGTCTTCGATCCTGGAAGAAAGCAGGTGCTTGGGCTGTGAGCGTCCATGGTGCTGGAGGAGGCTGGAGAAACGCATCCTCAGGCTGACCTGAAACACGTTTGCTGACGATGGAGTGACTGGTTGCTTTATATTCCAGTAAGCCCTCATGTCTGTGCTTCCTTCTGGCTCTCCCTTTTAGGTATGTTGTTATATTTAGTCGCGCCGAAGTCCCTGCTTGCATTTTGCACTAAATATACATTCTGTAACTGTGAGCATAGCAAACCATTCTCTTCTTTTCTCTTTTTCTATTTTCTCCCTCTCTCTGTCTCTCTCTCTCTCTCTCTCTCTCTCCCTGTGGCTTTCTGTCGAGGTACACAAGCCTCCCAGTGATCCAGACCCCGTCTGCCCTCTGGACCTGTCTGACTCATCTTGGTGCCCCGTTTCAGGTTGGAGATCTCATCGCATGGAGGCCCGTTTCATCTGCTTGGGGTGCGTGTGGTGTCTGGGGACGGTTCCACTTTACTACGAAGGCGGTTCTGACCTCGGCTGATTCAGACAGCTGTTCTCTGAGGACCCTCGACAGCTGTCGCTCCATAGTCAGGACTAGAATTTCCTACTGTCTACCCGAGCCTCCAATAACGAACCGGACTCCATATTAACTTAAAGACATCATCTGTTATATTGAACTTTCAGCTGCCCATCACACAGTACGACTGCACAATGATCCCTGCTGTCCGTTATCACCCACATGAGGATGGGTTCCCTGTGGAGTCTGGTTCTGCCTAAGTTTTCTGCCTAATGCCATCTCAGGGCATTTTCCCTTGCCACCATCGCCCCCGGCAAGCTTATAATTATGATCGATACACTTTTTCACATTTCATACTCATTTCCATAATTTTCTTTTTGTTTCTGTAAAGCTGCTTTGCGACAATACCCATTGTTAAAAGCGCTATAAATAAATAAATAAAATGCATTTACAGGAAACACATCATCATCCACCAGACAAGCCATGTTTGAAGATGCTTTGTTTGAAAAATATCTTCAGCTAATTTAACTAAAGCTTAAAGCACATCCCATGCACATGCTCTATTGTTGGGGCATCCAAAACTTGAATTGCTGTTTTTTACCTATATAAGGTTCATCACTCCATTCAGTACATCTCGTCTCAGCAAAAGTCTCCAAGCGGTACTGTGAGGAGTAGAAACAAGTGGAGAATAAAGCAAAAATCAAGAGAATTCAATCATTTTCTTTTATCCCTTAAATAAACCATTTAAATGAATAAAGAATCTTGAAAAACATTTATATGAATTAACATCAATATGAATAAAATAATATTTTTCTCTAAATGACACATTTTGCAGTAATTAGCAATAAAACAGTTAGTACTGCCTGAACTGGTTCCTATTTAGCATTTTCCATGAAATTATGTAATAAAATACAGTGGAACCTCGGAATTGCGAGTAACGTGGTTTACAAAACCGAACAAAGATTTTTAATATATTTTTCAAATCGGAAACCGAGCAAGTATTAGTTTACGAGCGCCGAGTATCATGTATCACGCATGCGACTCTTATTTTGACACCGAGCGGCAAGTGATCACAACTGAGCCAATGATTTTTCTCTCTCTTGCGCTGCGGGGATTATGGGTAATCGTCTCCCCTGCTGCGTCCCCTGTGTCAAAATAAGAGTCCCCTGCTGCGTCTTAGTGCTCATCTCTTATAATCAACATCTCCCTCTTTCTTCTGTTAGTGCGCACGTAATTTGACACTGTGCCCCACACACACCGACACACACAAACCGACACACACACATCTCCTTGGCGCTTTAACGCGCTTTATTTACACAGAAAACTCAGCTCTGTCGCGATTTTTTCAAAGGTAAGGTGCTGGTTCGTTTGTTATTTTTTATTTTTTACTTTACAGCAGTGATTCCGTTAGTATGCTCACGCGAGTATCATTAGAGAGATTTCCTTTTTTTTTCCCCCGTTACAATGCAAAACAGTGTTTGCATTGTGTATGTTATTTGTGAAACTTAAAAAGCGAGGTGTGCCTGCGGACACAAAAGGAAACACTTAACTGTATGGATTTATTTTTACTTTTTTTTAAATGTTAAGTGCAGGTTAATTTGTTTTATTTTTACTTTATATGTTGTTGTTTGGGCTGTAGAACGAATAATTTGAGTTTTCATTATTTCTTATGGCAAAATTCAATTTGGTTTACGAGTATTTTGGAATACGAGCCCGCTTCCGGAACGAATTATGCTTGTAATCCAAGGTTCCACTGTATCTTCATTTTTGGAAAAGTGAAGAATGAAGTGAACTACACATAGATATAGATTTCCCTCTTCCCACCCTGTAGACATTGAAGGGCTCTAAGCTGGTGATGACTCCATCTCGAGCCGGCCCCAAACAGTAACAGCTTTTATCGGATGCGTAGCTAATAAAGGCCTGATGTGCAGTTTCCTTTGTAATGGTGGTTATACTGGAAGAAAAAGAACATTCAACAATACAAGACCAAATCAGAGAAAATCACGTCCCGTCTTTAACCATAACAAGACTGGCATGATCAGCAGCACAAAAAGTAAAACAGTATCTGAAATTTTCTTAAAAATACACTTCAGTTTCAGTTTAAAATAAGAATAAATTAATGATGTGAAAAAAACATCCTGATTCACTATGACCCTGAAAGATTTATGTTTAAGTGTTGTCCTGTACAGGGTCATGGGAGGCCTGAAGCCTAACCCAATACATGTTTAAATAGAGTTAGTGAGGAAGTACTTACTTCCAGTTGGTTTGGGCAGGGAGGTTGGACAGGGCAGGCAGGGCTGCCAAGGGCACTGGGGGAGGAAGAAGCCCTTCTGCAAAAACCAGAGAAAGAGGGAAAAAATTCTCTGTTTGATTAAACATTTGAAAACTCAGGATGAAGAATATGGCTTTGGTCTGTACCTGATAAAACAGTTTTCTGTTACAGTTTGTGATTGGAAACCTTTGCACTTTTGGCCTTATGGCATAAGTGTAGAAGGGATTTTTTTGGATTTGTGTCAGAACTTTTGACTGGTAGTGAATTTAAAATTAGATTATTTGGTATCACCCATATGAGGATGGGTTCTGTTTGAGTCCATTGTTCATTGTTAAAATGCGCCATACAAACAAAATTGAATTGATAAAAAACAAACAAACAAACAAAAAAATCCCTGAACCACTACAAATACTGTAAACTCCCCTGATCCCAATCCAACCGAACACCCAGAGTCGGAGCTGCCCCGGCCCTAGGGGTGCTCCGATCAGGATTTTTGAGGCCGATCACCGATCTCCGATCACTAGAAGCTGTATCGGCCGATACCGATCACCGATTAAAGGGTCTACTCGAAGAATTATGTGGTATTATTTATTAAACCAGATTTAACAACAATGGAAATCAAGTATTGAAGTTACAAGAAGAGGAATATCATGAATTGACAACTGTATTTATTGGTCAGCAACACGTCAACTTAAAACATAGACGTCTGTGTTTGGTTAGTAACTGGGAACAGCTTAGAGCCTGACGAATACAACTTTCCTGTAGATAAAATAACAGACAAGTAGGACGTGAGTCACCAGTGTTATGCACTAAAATGCCCCCCCCCCCCCCCCCCCCCCATATATAATCTCTATCAGCGATTATAGCAGAACAGAAATTCATAGGTTTATTATTATCAAATATGATGTCACAATTATAATTTACCCTGGTCACGTCACAGGTGTCAAGACCATTAATACAAATTCTCATATAATGTTTATTTTCTGACACATTAATTTTGCAGGGATTTGTCATGTAAGTGTATAATGTCATGTATAGTGTTTGCACTAAATAAATATTTGTTATGAAGACTTACACGATTTTTTTTTTATTAGAAAATAAGCTGTATAAAAAAAATCCATCTTGTACTGTATATGAAAAAAAAAAATTTAGGAAAAGAAATTCCTATTCAACATGTATTTTTTTATATTGCTTATTTTATAATCAAATTCGTTTGGTCTAATTTGTAATTTCTAATTCATAAGCCTATAAATTTCTGTTGGTTATATAGGGGGGGGGGGCAATCTGTGGCAGGGGGGCATTTTAACGCATAACACCGGAAGACTGCCGATCAATCGTCCCAAAGCTATTATCGGCCGATTACGATCGGCGACCGATCAATCGGAGCACCCCTAGTTACGAATGATCCCCACTGGCTAATTAATAGACTAATTAAATGTTTCAGTAAAAAGCTGAACTGAGTCAGGTATGACTGATTTTTCTAAAACAAAATGGAATCATCTTGATTGTAAGCAAAACAAAAATAAAGGATTGAATATTCTGCACTGCGACATAGAGACATTCTAAAAAAGCATGAATTGATTTGTTGTATTATTTATTATTTATTTGATTTTCATTCCTGTAATACCTTTTAAGTTGTTAAAGTAATTATTAAAATAAATCAAACTAATATTTTTCCAAGATAACTAAATAAAAGTTTTTAGGGCACCTAGTGAGTCTCTGTAGATTATTGCACTTTTTCATTATTGCAGAATTTATTGAAGAAAATTTCAGTCAATAAGCGTTTCACAGTTTTCACAGAATCTCAAATTTATGGTTTTATCATTTTAAGGAAAATCTTAGAACATTTTTTATGGCTGTTTTGGAACAGGGCTGTGATTATGACACCGTTAACAATGAACAATAGCAGTGGCCAGCGGTAATGGCACTGAAATAAAGACACAAATAAAGTCACAATTTCCAAATAAAATATCGGAATTAAAAAAAAAAAAAAATTTGGATCAGAAACTAACCATATTTAGATTTATTGTCTTGTTAAGAAATAATGTTAACCTTAATCCAACAATGACTAAAATGTGGACTGTTAGTGGAAGCTAAGAAATACTGTACACATTTAAATAATGGGCATAATGTTTCAAAATTGTTTAAAAAAAAATTTTTTTTTAATTTTGTTAAAAATTTTTGCTTAAAAGTTGATTTCAGAGAATTAGTTTGTTTGTTTATTAAGCAACTTTCACCTCCATTAACCAATGTGTCCTCGTATCCCGGCACTGGGTCGTAATAGCCAGGGGGAACGTTGGGGGCGGATTTAACTGCAACAACAACAACAACAGCACACAAACCTGTTAGGAACGACTAAAACTCTCAAAGCAAATGAACACAGTAGAACTATTTTAATAAACAAAATACAATGTGACCCAAATGTCTGGCTCCATATGCATTATATACAGTGGGTGCAGAAAGTATTCAGACCCCCTTCAATTTTTCACTCTTTGTCATAGTGCAGCCATTTGCCAAAATCTTTTAAGTTTTTTTTTTTTCCTCATTAATGTATGCACAGCACCCCATATTGACAGACAAACACAGAATTGTTGAGACTTTTGCAGATTTATTAAAAAAAGAAAAACTGAAATATTACGTGGTCACAAAGTATTCAGACCCTTTGCTGTGACACCCATATATTTAACTCAGGCTGTCCATTTCTTCTGATCTCCTTGAGATGGTTCTATACTTTCATTTGAGTCCATCTTTCCAGTATAATTGTTTGATTATACTGATTGGACTTGATTAGGAAAGCCACACACCTGTCTATATAAAAGACCTTACAGCTCACAGTGCATGTCGGAGCAAATGAGAATCATGAGGTCAAAGGAACTGCCTGAAGAGCTCAGAGACAGAATTGTGGCAAGGCACAGATTTGGCCAATTCTGCTGCACTTAAGGTTCCTAAGAAGCCTCCATAATCCTTAAATGGAAGACGTTGGGGATAACCAGAACCCTTCCTAGAGCTGGCCATCCAGCCAAACTGAGCTATCGGGGCAGAAGAGCCTTGGTCAGAGAGGTAAAGAAGACCCCAAAGATCACTGTGGCCCGACAGAAGCCTCTCCTCAGTGCAAGACACATGAAGGCCCACATGGATTCTCCAATATGGTGAGAAATAAGATCCTCTGGTCTGATAAGACCAAGATAGAACTTTTTGGCCTTAATTCTAAGCAGTATGTGTGTAGAAAACCAGGCACTGCTCATCACCTGTTCAATACAACAGTGAAGCATGGTGGTGGCAGCATCATCCTGTGGGGGTGTTTTTCAGCTGCAGGGACACGACGACTGGTTGCAATCGAGGGAAAGATGAATGCGGCCATGATCCTGGACAAGAACCTTCTCCAGAGTGCTTAGGACCTCAGACTGGGCCGAAGGTCCACCTTCCAACAAGACAATGACCCTAAGCACACAGCTAAAATGGCTTCACAGCAACTCCGTGACTGTTCTTGAATGGCCCAGCCAGAGCCCTGACTTAAACGCAATTGAGCATCTCTGGAGAGACCTGAAAATGGCTGTCCATCCAACCTGACAGAACTGGAGAGGATCTGCAAGGAGGAATGGCAGAGGATCCCCAAATCCAGGTGTGAAAAACCTGTTGCATCTTTCCCAAAAAGACTCATGGCTGTATTAGATCAAAAGGGTCCTTCTACTAAATACTGAGTAAAGAGTCTGACTACTTAGGACCATGTGATATTTCAGTTTTTATTTTTAAAATAAATCTGCAGAAATGTCAACAATTCTGTGTTTTTCTGGCAACACGGGGTGCTGTGTGTACATTAATGAGGGAAAAAATGAACTTAAATGATTTTAGCAAATGGCTGCAATATAACAAAGAGTGAAAAATTTAAGGGAGTCCGAATACTTTCCATATCCACTGTATAATTTGATATTTTTCAAATAAATAAAACTTTGGTTCTCCCAGCACCCCAAACTTAACGTATCGACTAATTAACAGTCTTTTCTGAATTGAAGTGGGTGTGATAGAGCCGAGACAACACTAACACATGCAGGGCAGTTGGTCTACAGAACCAGGGTTGGGAACCATTGAAACAAAACCAGACTAAACACTATTCAACATTTGCCTTTGGCAGAAACTGGGCTCTCAGAATCTGAACATTCATTGCACCAAAGGAGGAAATACTTTTTGCATGTAACAAGTTAGTTATTCAGTTCAGTTATTATAGTTCAGTGTATACAAGAGTCAAGTCATTAATAAACACCACTGACCCAGTTCCCCTGGCAGCCATACATACAGTACCCATGCCATATCACTGCTTCCACCATGTTAGAGGATGTTGTACTGTACTGTATGCTTAGGAGCGTGAGCCCTTGCTTTTCTTCTCCGTACTCTTCTCTTTCAAACGCTTTCTCTTTGTCTTCTTTTTCCATTCCATGTAACTCAATCTTTCCAGATTCCCATTACCCCTCCCCTATTGAGGTGAAGCTCTCTGAGTCCTCTCCTTTAGTGTTTCAATTATTCTGTCATCATCCATTTTAGTTATCTTTCTTCCATGACATTTATTTTTAAACAAGTTGGACATTTCTAGTCATGTTTCTGCTCGCTCTCAGAGGTTTGCCAGCCTATTGCTGTCCTCATTCACTTGCATCAGCACCTCTTTGGACTGCATGTTAAGAGTTTATACAGTATATAAGATACAGTAGATACAATTCTCGCGCACACATACAGGAAGTCTGTTGCGAAACTAACTTTCCATTCTTGTAAAACTCTTCTCCTGTGTGTGTTAACATTGGCTAATCCTTAGCGTTCTGCCGCTTCCATACATCTATGAAGTGCGAAGTGACTCGTTTCACCACTATAGTTGCACCACAAATTGTCAAACGTTTAACAAAGCACACTTATCATGCGGAAAGGACAATAAATAGTCAAATATTTCTGTTAAACAAAGTGAAAATACTAATCATGTGCTGTAAGGTATATGTATATTTACATAGTTGAACATACTTATATTTATACAGTTGAATATATTTAACTGGATTAAAACAGCCTTACCTGGTGCTGAAATTTCTGAAGCCATGTTCCCAAAAGTTATCTGTGGCACGTGTCGCTCCACAATCCCTTTCAAATACGTACCACTACTGCTAATAATAATAATAATAATAATAAGAATAATAAATACCATTATCAACCCATTACTGTTTAAAACTCCACATGCACACATTACAAAGAACAAAAGTGCATCGATGGTTGATCTTACCTTAAGACTGGTGTCCTCTCCGCACTGCCAGGTGCCCAAAAAAAAAAAAAAAAAAAAACCTCATTGGTGTGATGAAGTTTGTTGTGTGAAAGCCCTGACCACTTCCTTTTACATCATGCAACCAAGTTTTCTGTCTTAGAAATGTACACATGCTGTGCAGTATATCATGTTTAGTAAAGTAAAAAAATTTCATATGCATTATGATTGATGGCACCCAATCAGCAAGTTTTTTTTTAAAATATACTGTATACCGTATGCATATCAGCAACAAAGCGTGAGCTGACTTCTGACATAGAAATTATTATTTTATTATCTTCTTAATTGTACATATATCGAAAATTCAAGATTTTTTAAAATAAATATAGGGCTCAGGATTGTGCAGTATAGAGTGTCAATTATTTATATATTTATATTTATTTATTTATATTTATAAATAATGTACATTTATATATATTTATTTTTTTTTGCCCAGCCAAGCCAATTTCACAGTCCTTAGTGGGCCTACAGAGGTTCCTACATACAGTAGGTTTCTATCTATCTATGCACGTGTTCATGGGACAGCCTGCAGCGGGTTCCGAGCCACCTCGGCCTGAATCGTCATTCACAAAAGTACGGTCTTCCTTTTTTTTATTATTATTCAAATGTTTCACTTTACACTGTAAACCCTAATGCTCAAAGTAATTAAACATATTGAGTACTGTTAACTTAAATAATTACAATCAGTCAAATTAATAGACTTTTATGAGTATTTAGAACTTTTTGGTATTTATGAGTTTGTAGAAATGACACATTTCAAGTTATTTTAACAAATTTGATGATTTTTTTTGTTTTTTTTTTATTTTTTCCCCGATTTTCTCCCTAATTTAGTCGTGTCCAATTCCTCCCCGTCACTAGGGGGCTCCCACATTAAGGCTACTACTACCACTCAGCCGGGAGGGCCGAAGACTATCACGTGTTTCCTCCGAACCACGTGACGCCAGCCGACCGCATCTTTTCGAACTGCTCGCTCGCGCACCGTTGGGGGCGGAGTAACACACTCGGAGGACAAAAGTGTGCTCCCTCCGTTGCGCGAGCTCACAGACGCCCCTGATTGGCTGTAGAGCCGTGATTAATGTGGGAGCACTAAGTACCTCTCATCCCTCCCCTCTGAGAGAGCTCAGCCAATCAGCTCTCTCTAGGCCTCCGGCTGCGAGAGGTTACAGCACCACCCGGGATTCGGACTAGCGATCTCCGGATGATAGGGCGAGCGCTTTAACCACTGCGCCACTCGGAGGCCCCACAAATTTGAGGCTTTAAGTAACTGTAAGTACTTAAGTAACAGTAACTGTCACCTTAAAAATCTTTCAGACTAGTGATTTTGTGTCTGACGTCATCAGGGCAATAAGGGCACTGGTGGCTCAGTGTTAGGTGTGTCGGTCCCAAGCCCAGATAAAATGGGAGGGGTGCGTCAGGAAGGGCGTCTGGCGTAAAACCTGTGCCGAGCTTGTGTGCGGACCGGATTGTCTGATGTGGCGTCCCATCGCTGAAAGACCAGCAGCAATTTATGTTTACAAGTAAAGAAAGATTCATATGAATGAGTTCAACAAACTCAAAAACTGATAGTTCTGTTTACTTAAAATTGGAATCACCGTTACTTAAAACATTTGATGTAACTGATTGGAGTTTTGAAACCTCAAATTCGAGTTTGCGGTGTACTGTGCTCGAAGTCTTCCGTAAATGTGACCCTTTTACTGCATATGCCGAATTTCGTCACAATTCCCGGTTTGACTTGAACGCCCCTAGTAACTGGATTTTATTTTCTTTCCTCAGTGCAGGAAAACATGTTGAAAATCATGGTTGCGGTTAAAGACGGACGTTGGGCTTTTTAAAAGTGTTCGAGTAATCCTTTAACGACTGTGTACAGTACAGTGCTCTGATAACTCATTGAATAAAACAATCATTTTAGGCCTATCTGTACTAATGCTGACACGGATTCTTCTATTCTATTTATATCATTAGTGATAAAGTCAGTTGTTCTGTTGCGCAGTGTCTCCTAATGTGTAATGCATGAAGTCAGCTGTAAGCTAAGCTCTCAGGATGGAATTGCTCCTGTGGTTTGTCCAGACTGGATCTCTGCAGAGAGAAGCTGTTCTCCATCTGCTTTCTACTCTACAGGCCAGAAATCGTCTTACATAAACACAAACACACACACACACACACACACACACACACATGCGTATTTACTCTGACACCCACAGCTCCACGAGCAGCTTCGTCTGACGTCTATCATTTTTCCCATCAAGTGACGATGTGACACTAAATAAAGCAGGATCCCCTGTGTATCTTCTGACTGAGAGATGAGAGGAGGAAAAGGAGGAGAGAGACAAGACTATGTGTGGGAAGAGTAGCGATGCCTGCTTGGACGCTCGGTAGCTTGTAAAAGCCGAGATGTGGCGGCTGAGTTGCAGCATCAACCCCAAACGCTTTCCCGATGGAGTTTCCTCCTCCGTCAGCTCGGTGAAGAAGGGATCGGGTGGAGGAGCGAAGGGGAAGAGGAGGGTATTCTTCTCTCTGCGCTGCCGCATGGGAGTCATCAAAGGAAGAGTGAAAGGTACTTGTGTGTGTGTGTGTGTGTGTGTGTGGGTGTCTGAAATAAGAATGAAGGCAGGGTGAAAATGCAGAGTGAATATGATATTTAATAAGACGTGTAATGCAATGCAATACATGTGTGTGTGTGTGTGTGTGTTCGCATAAAAGTTTTCAACAGTTTTTCCCTGTGCTTTATAAGAAACAAAGGTTATGTGTAATATCTATAAGTCTCAGCAATCCTTCAAAGAACCACATGATGGCACTGTTGCTATCAAAAATCTATTATGTGAAAAAAACGAAACAAAAAAATTATATATCGCACACGGCCCTGAGCCGATCTTCAGTATGGTGGTGTTTGTGAAAGTGTAATTCCTGTTCAAGTGTAATTAAAGTATACTTTTCTATATATTAATAAACTTTATAGAGATTTTCTTATTCTTGACATTTCTGTAAATATATCCAAGCTAAACCTCTAGTTCAACTAGGGACCGTGGAGGTTATTGTGCTCATTCCCATTTTTCCGAATGTGGTACTACCTCTGGTCAACTCATTAAAAATAAAAAAAATCTTTACACACTGGCAATTTGAGGATGCCTGTAAGTCTAATTCGCATGCTTTTTGACTGTGGGAGGAAACGGAATACGCATAGGAAACCCACCAAGCACAAGGTGAACATGCAAACTCCATGACGGAATCGAACCCTCGGCCCTGGAGGTGCAAGGCGACAGTGCCAACGTGCCATTAAGTGGAAAACAATGTTAATTAAATAAATATACTTTAAAAATACACCTGGAACTCGACCAGGTAATCCTGATATTTGAAATGAAGAGAGTTAAGTGAAAGACATACCAAGAAACTCAAGTTTTAAAAAAAAACAACAACAAAAAGTCAACTCAAGAATTACTTCTGGGACAGCCATCTTACCAACTGAATTTTTTTAATTTTTCCATTTTTTTAATTTTTAAATTTAGTCGCGTCCAATTCCTCCCCGTCACTAGGGGGCTCCACATTAAGCTACTACTACCACTCAGCCGGAAGAGCCGAAGACTATCACGTGTTTCCTCCGAACCACGTGACGCCAGCCGACCGCATCTTTTCGAACTGCTCGCTCGCGCACCGTTGGGGGCGGAGTAACACACTCGGAGGACGGCGCTATCCGCTGCTTCCGCTCGCGTGAGCTCACAGACGCCCCTGATTGGCTGTAGAGCCGTGATTAATGTGAGAGCACTAAGTACCTCTCATCCCGCCCCTCTGAGAGAGCTCGGCCAATCAGCTCTCTCTAGACCTCCGGCTGCGAGAAGTTACAGCACCACCCGGGAATCGAATTACCAACTGAATTTCATCATAAGGTTACGACAAGCGTTGAGGTTATTTAACAACATTTCAAGCAATGCTGAACAGATTGACAGCAAAATGAGATAAACTTTCACTTTCACTCATTTACTGCAGCACATTATTGTCCTCAGGTGCACATGGATGTCTTTGTACACAGTATAAACCCGTCCATCCATCTAAGAACCTCCAAGTCCAAAGTCCAAACAGGGACGGCGAAGGCCAATGGTGACCGCTGTATTTACTGTATTCACATTTTGTACGAGCGTGGTAGAGCGTAATATATATATTAGAAGTGTTGAACTATCACTAGCGCTGCCTTTGCTGCAGTTGGGAGCCAGGATTTAATTCAATCCAATTTTATTTATATTGCACTTTTAACAAGGGTCATGGTCTCAAAGTAGATTTACGGTATAAAACAATATGGAAATGAGTTGTGAATAAATGTGTATAAATTATAATTATCAGATTATCCTCGATGAGCAAGCTGAGGGCGATGAAGGCAAGGAAAAAAAATCCCGGGGAGATGGCAATCAAAAGAAACCTTCAGAGGAACCAACTGACTCAACAGGGAACCCATCCTCATTTGGGTGATAATGGATACGAGGCATTGATCTGCCTCGTATAAGCGTGTTTTAGGCCTGAAAGTGCAGTCTCACAGGAAATATGTTTAAGTTCATGTGAAGTCCACTTTTGTTTGTTGGAGACTCTTTCTAAACTGTTGAGCGACTGTAATTACAAACCATCAGAAAAGAATTGTCTGCATCAGCCAAGGTCAAGGCCGTCTTCATGGTCAAGTGACACTGTCCACAGTCCGCACATGTGTCCCAAGCAGTGACCCAGAGAACCATGTGATCAAGAAATCCAAGCAGAAGTGGGTCACCAGGATGCTGGCAGAGAGAGAGAGAGAGAGAGAGAGAGAGAGAGAGAGCAGTTAGGATGTAAAAGTAATATTTACTGTTAGGGTTCTTTATCTAAAAGCATTAAAATTTTCCAACATCAGCTGTCTTGCAGTTTACTTCTTAACCAAGCTCAGGAGAATTCAATTCAATTCAATTCAATTTCATTTGTATAGCGCTTTTAAGAATTGTCATCATCGCAAAGCAGCTTTACACAATCAAAAGAATTATTTAAGTTTATATGAAATGTGAATGTGTATGGATCAAAAAATGGTCAGATTGTTTGTCCCTGATGAACAAGCCGTGGACAACAGTGGCAAGGAGAAACTCCCTGAGATGGCAGTAGGAAGAAACATTGAGAGGAACCGGACTCAACAGAGAACCCATCCTCATCTGGGTGAAACAGAAAGCAGGAATTGATCTGCGTTCATACTGTGTGTTGGCTGGCTGGCAGTTCAATATAACAGATGTTAACAGATATTAACTGATGTTAATATGGAGTCCAGGTAGTTATTGGAGGTTCAGGTAGACTTGTAGGAAATTCCTTGTAGGAAGAAGCTGATTGACTGATAAATGTCATTAAAGCGACATATTATTAATACTAAATTGCATATCTTAATTGCTACAAACACATCCTGCCTTATCTGCCATCACATCCTGATATATCCATTGGGGCATGCAGCAATTAGCGAAATCATCAAAAGATAGCAGGGATTTGTTTTTGCTGACATACTGTGTTGGGCAGCTGGGAGTTCAACATAACCAAAGAAGTTAACATGGAGTCCGGTCCAGTTTGGCACCAGGACGAGTCGGACAGGTGCAGAGGGCAGAGGGGGGCTGGATCACTGGGAGCTCAGGAGCAATGTGTGTAGCTCCAAACCAACATGAAGCAGAATCCAGCTGGAGGCGGTCCTTCTCTGGATGCCTCAGGATCCTCGCAGGGTTGGTCTCCAGTCACACAGTAACCTATGAATCATTCAAGCATTACAAAAAAAACATACATAATTATAAGGCATGAAACAGTGAGAAACAGGTGCAGATGGTGAAAGATGATCAGGCTGGTGATTAGTATACTGCTGAGGCTGAATGCTGAGGGGTTGGAACAGATGAGAGCGGAAACGAGGTCGCTGCTGAGGTTGGTACATTAACAACCAATTTGTTTGTTCGGGCACTTTGCACCCTTTTGCAGTCAAAATTTTATTTTGTTTTTTTTTTTCTTCAATGTTCGTACTTCATTGAAGAGAAAGAAGATGTAGTCAGTACAGTATGTCCTGTAAGAAGTTTGTTTTCGATTATGAGTCTAAATTGTGTTGGCAAAAAAGTATAAAGTAAAGTCTAAGATGTCTGTTTGTATCAGGTACTGTAGCAGACAGGTCTAAGTTCAATCAAACTTTTATTTAATTGAAGCTCGCAAACAAATCTATTAAATGATCCTAAAACAGTGACAGCAAGACAGGCTTTTACAAAGAACATAACCTAGAGCATGCAAGAGCAAACCAGAAATCAAAATTAAACCAGAGAGACTAATTGATCATCAAGAACCAATGGACTAGGTACAGTACGAGCTTGTTCAGTAACACAGAGTGTACAGCTGTGGCCAAAAGATTTGAGAATGACACAAATATAACAATTTTGCCTAAGAACACAGCCATGAATAAAGACTGATATAAAAACATCCTCCGAGCGCAACTTCTCCCAACCATCCAAGAACAGTTTGGAGACGAACAATGCCTTTTCCAGCCTGATGGAGCTCCTCGATATCCAGCAAAAGTGATAACTCAATGGCTCGGAGAACAAAACATGGAAATATTGTGTCCATAGCCGGGAGACTCCCCACTGAGGATTCAACAGCCAGGTGGACAAACACACATTCTAAGAAACTCCAAACATTGATTATGCAAGAATGGGCTGCAATCAGTCAGGATGTGGTTCCCAGAGGTTGATTGACAGCATGTCAGGGTGAATTACAGAGATCTGGTAAGAGGGTCAACATTGAAAATATTGACTCTTTGCATAAACTTAATGTACTTGTCAATAAAAGCCTTTGACACTTACAGTATGAATGGCTTGTGATTATACTTCAGTATACCAGAGTAACATCTGATAAAAACATCTAAAAACATTGAAGTAGCAAACGTTTTTGAGAATTTATATTTGTGTCATTCTCAAAACTTTTGGCCTCGACTGTACACTTTGCAAAGTAAGTGTGGTCCTTATGTCCTGTGGATGAATAGGACTACTCATTTGAATGTGAATAAACAAAGAAACAAACAAATATGATACCTTTTTCATTACAAGCTTATTAACATCTATTGCGTTTTCACATAAACCAGAGGTCGAGTGCTTGAGCCAGACGGGAGTGGCTGCAGATTCAGATCTGTCTGACCAAATCATAGAAGAGAGGAAAGAGAAGAAGAACACGTCTCTTCGATCGCTTTGTCTGTGCTCAACATGTCAGAGTGTGTGTGTGGTGAAGGGAAATGGGTGTGTGGGGGGAGGTCTGGAATGTTCAAGAGACAAATGGACAAATGGAAAGACAGGTGTGAGCACTGGAGGGCCTACATCATCATCATCATCCCCCAATACCACCACCTAAACCAACACACACACACACACACACACACACACCCATACACATAGTGTCAAGAAGGGAAGTACCCAGTTGCTGTCTCTCTCTGGCTGAAAGATCTTCTGACTCAGTGAAACGTGAGAGCCGTAAGACAGCCCAACAGACAGCAGAGTGCTGTTAAACCGCGTAAAGTTGATTTCCGCTCCGCGGTTTTAATTTGCTGTCCTCCAGTGGGCTGAAATTAAACGCAGTAATGTGTGTAATTAGTTAATCACATACTTCAGCTGGTGGGGATAGGCATATAGCAATGAAAAGATTATTTATAAGCACTGAATGTAATTAAGCATGGTTAAAAACAAACTGTTATAAAATGTGAAAAAGGTAGACTGTGCAGCTATGGAGCATCATAACTATATATTTAAAAGAAAATCTAAAATTATTTTTATCAGCGTAAGAAAAACTTAAATATTATGTTTATTGGCGCAATGGGGATTTATTCCTGCACTTTTTTCATGCAAGAAACACATTTTGAATTAGAATTAGATTCATGTTTATAATTAGGCCAAGATGATTTTGCATCATTAATCTTTGGATTAAATCCATTTACATGACCAGTCAGATAAACCAGGAAGTGTAAAAACTATCTTGGTAATTTCTAGCACGGTTGCATAGTGGTTAGCACTGTCGCCTTGCGCCTCCACGGTCTGGGTTCGATTCCTGCCTCGGGGTCTGTGTGTGCATGGAGTTCCCCCATGCTTGATTGGTTTCCCCTGGGTGTTCCTCCCATAGTCCAAGGACATACAGATTAGGCTAATTGGTGTTCCCAAATTGCTCGTATTGTGTGAATAAGCTTGTATGTTTTTGAGTGTGTGTGTGTGTGTGTGCCCTGTCCAGGGTGTACCCGGTCTCGTGTCCTGGGAAAGGCTCCAGCCCCCACAACCCTGTATACAGGATAAGCGGTATAAACAATGAGTAGCTAACTGTGCAAGACAAATATCCTGGTTATAATTCACTGAACTATCTACTGTAGGTCCCTGGACCCTTATTCGAGCCCTACTGCTTTAGGAATTGGCTACACAATTTGTTCATAAGATATCAAGCAAAAAATCAAGATATTGCTGTCTGATGTTTCGTTCTTTAATTTTCGCAAAAACAAACAAACAAAAAAAAAAGCAAACAAATCAGACAACAAATATGCCTTGGGACTTAAAGAAAGTAGGAATTTCTTAATTTCTCTTAATTTAATTTCTTTCAAAAATACCTAGAAATATTTCAGACCTTCTCATTTTATCCAGGCTTCACTGCATCTGGCAGCTGGGTTTTGGGCATTGAGTGGGAATTGAACCTGCGCCTTCCGCATGGCAGGGGAGACAACTTAGTCACCACTGAGCCACCAATGCCTGTACAGTATGTTTCAAAATCGTCACCTTGCACCAACAGGGTCCGGGTTTGATCCCTGGCCAGGTTTGATTCCCGTCTCTGTGTGCATGGAGTTTGCATGTTCTCCCCGTGCTTGGTGGGTTTCCTCCGGGTACTCCGGTTTCCTCCCACAGTCCAAAGACATGTAGGTTATGTTAATTGGCGTTCCCAAATTGCCCGTAGTGTGTGAATGAGTGAGTGTATGTGCCCTGCGATGGATTGGAACCCTGTCCAGGGTGTGCTCCGCCTTGTGCCCTGGGTCTCCTGGGATAGGCTCCAGGCCCCCCGTGACCCTGAATACAGGATTAAGCGGTATAGGAGATGAGTGAGTGAGTGAGAGTAATTTACAATTAATTTATGTCAAATCGATTTGATCTCCGTTTAGAAAAAAAAATCTGCAAAAAGCATTTTTTCTGTTAGTGGAATTAATATAAGTAAATATACAGTATGTAGGGTGTGTGTGTGTGTGTGTGTGTGTGTGAGATTGAATACATTGAGTATGACTGTTAGTGGCACAGGGCTTTACTGTGTGTGTGTGTGTGTGTGTGTGTGTGTGTGTGTGTGTGTGTGTGTGTGTGTGTGGCGCAGCACAATGAGTGTTGACTCGTAACACCCTCTGTTGACTCACGTGTCTGTGTGTGTGTGTGTGTGTGTGTGTGTGTGTGTGTGTGTGTGTGTGTGTGTGTGTGTGCGTAAACAGTGATGATGATTAACAGGGAAGAAAAAAGTAAGGGCAGAGATGAGTGAGGGAGGAGCGATGGGAATGAGAGGAGGAGAGAAAGAGAGGGACGGTCTCTGCTCAGTGACTTGGAGTCTCATTGCAGTGTCTTTATTCCTGCTTCATGTTACACTCCCATCACAGATGGAGCTTCCCACTCGTGCTCGTCTCTGCCCTCATACACAGATCAGACAGGGTGAAGTAAGACACTGAGTTTGGAGACTGAGGAACAGATAAGGAGTGTGTTGTGTGGATATTTATTCCTGTTTGGAGTCTACAGTTTGGACGTTACATTGATGGTGAAGGATCTGTTTGGAGGTTAATGTTTGGATGTTTTGAATAGACAGTGGACACTGTGGCATGGGCAGCCTTTGTCTTTGGACAATACAATAGTCTATTTTTGGATCCTGGAGTATGGATAGTGAGTACCTTCCTGCATGTCTGTCTATTAAAAAAATCAGTGGATAGGTCTGTTATAATCACATATAGTCAGAAACTAGTGTAAAGGCACGTGTTGTCAGTATCTTAGTCTAATTTACCTGTTCCACATTAAATTCAGACATTGGTGCTTCTGTGATGATTTCACAGATATTGTAGTATAAATGAGTAAGATCTCTATAGAGATTGTAGGCTGTATACTGAACTATAGAAAAGACTGCAGATTCAATAACAGAGCATGAATAGTGCATTCATTTGAACTGAAAAAAATATCCATTGTTATTGTTTTGATTTAAAAGTTTGGATGTTGGTTTGACCATGGATAGCCGGTATCTCTTCAAAGACTCATGGTTGAAAATGAATAAGCAGTATCTGTTTATAAACTTTCATTTGGATATTGGAGTTTGGATATTGGACAATGAATAGCCAGTATCGCTTTGGATACCATACTTTAGGTGTTGAAGTATGAATAATTAGCATCTCTTTAGAGACTACAGTTTATGTAGTGGAGTGTGGGAAGACAGTATCCCTTTAGAGACTAGCGTTTGGATATTATATTATGAATAGCCAGTATCTCTTTAGAGACTAGAGTTTGGATATTAGAGTATGAATATATAATATCTCTTTAGAGACCAGAGTTTGGATATTAGATTATGAATAGCCAGTATCTCTTTAGAGACTAGAGTTTGAATATTAGAGTATGAATATCTAATATCTCTTTAGAGACTAGCGTTTGGATATTATATTATGAATAGCCAGTATCTCTTTAGAGACTAGAGTTTGAATATTAGAGTATGAATATCTAATATCTCTTTAGAGACCAGAGTTTGGATATTAGATTATGAATAGCCAGTATCTCTTTAGAGACTAGAGTTTGAATATTAGAGTATGAATATCTAATATCTCTTTAGAGACTAGCGTTTGGATATTATATTATGAATAGCCAGTATCTCTTTAGAGACTAGAGTTTGAATATTAGAGTATGAATATCTAATATCTCTTTAGAGACCAGAATTTGGATATTAAATTATGAATAGCCAGTATCTCTTTAGAGACTAGAGTTTGGATGTTCGAGAATAAAGAGCCAGTATCTCTGTTGAGACTAGAGTTTGGATATTGGAGAACAAAGAGCCAGTATCTCTTTAGAGACTAGAGTTTTGGACATTGGAGAACAAAGAGCCAGTATCTCTTTAGAGACTAGAGTTTGGATGTTGAAGAATAAAGAGCCAGTATCTCTTTAGAAACTAGAGTTTGGATGTTTGATTATGAGTACCCAGTATCTCTTTAGAGACTAGAGTTTGGATATTGGAGAACAAAGAGCCAGTATCTCTTTAGAGGCCAGAGTTGTGATATTAGATTATGAATAGCCAGTATCTCTTTAGAGACTAGAGTTTGGATGTTCGAGAATAAAGAGCCAGTATCTCTGTTGAGACTAGAGTTTGGATATTGGAGAACAAAGAGCCAGTATCTCTTTAGAGACTAGAGTTTTGGACATTGGAGAACAAAGAGCCAGTATCTCTTTAGAGACTAGAGTTTGGATGTTGAAGAATAAAGAGCCAGTATCTCTTTAGAAACTAGAGTTTGGATGTTTGATTATGAGTACCCAGTATCTCTTTAGAGACTAGAGTTTGGATATTGGAGAACAAAGAGCCAGTATCTCTTTAGAAACTAGAGTTTGGATGTTTGATTATGAGTACCCAGTATCTCTTTAGAGACTAGAGTTTGGATATTAGAGTATGAATATCTAATACCTTTTTAGAGACTAGAGTTTGGACATTGGAGAATAAAGAGCCAGTATCTCTTTAGAGACTAGAGTTTGGATGTTGGAGAATAAAGAGCCAGTATCTCTTTAGAGACCAGAGTTTGGATATTTGAGAATTAATAGTCAGTATCTTAATAGAGATTAGAGTTTGAATATTACAGTATGAATAGCCAGTATCTCCTTAGAGACTAGATTTTGGATATTGGAGAATAAAGAGCCATTATCCCTTTAGAGACTAGAGTATATTAGAGATAGGGATATTAGAGTATGAATATCCAGTAAATCTTTAAAGACTATTGGAGTATGAATGCCCAGTATCTCTTTAAACAGTACAATTTCTTTTGGGTATGAATATCCAGTATATATTACTAGAGATACTAGATTTGTTGAGAGATAGATATTGAGTACAACTCTAATTGGTATCACTTTAGAAACTAGTACTTAGATGTAGCCTGAACCAAATTTAGATGAATTTTTAGAATTTTTGAAAAAAAAAAAAAATACATTCAAATGTAAATAGAGCTACAGTATTCAGATCATTACTACTTTGAGGGAAATACAAGCACACATACATACAGTATATACTTGATTATGTTCAGTCATTAAAACTATACTATAAAACACTTACAAAGAAAATCTGCTTTTGAAAAATTCGAATTTTTCCACACGTTCAATGATAAGCGATCTGTCAAAGACACATAAGACAAATTGAACCTAAAGTGCACACACTGAGGAGCTCGGCCTTGATTTGGAACGCGTGTGCTGTAGCATGCTTAGTGCGAATTTAACAGTGATGCTGTAAACTGCACTCTGGCTTAGCAAAAGTATATGTGGAATATAGACGGGTCTCATAACTCAGCGTGGAGCGGCATGGAGACGTGACACTTCAGCCATGCTGTGTGGTTTACGGAGAGAAAGCCGCAGTGGTGAGTCTGGTCTATTTTTGTAATATCTTCATCTATAAAACCAATACACTTTAATAATGTTTTTTATTAAAAAAAATAGAATACGAAATGAATATTATGATGATTACTACACCGGGACTTCTTGTAACATTTTTTGTATTTGAAAGCCTCATTGCTATGAGATTAATGATAAGACAGGGCTCATTAGTTCTTCTTTTATGAATTTGTTTATTTTCATTTTCATCATGCACTCATCTCTTTAGAACATTCCTCACTGATGGCTGAAGGTGGTTATGAAAAACTGTGGAGATCTGAGAGAGACGTATTAACCAGGTCTTGTGTCGGCTCTATAAATAAAAGCAGGTCTGAAAATAGGCGCCACCAGCATAGTAGGAACATCCGGCATTTAACCTACATCTGAAACGGTGTCATCACAAGCCGGGCTGCCAGAGTGCAACAGTCTAAATTACTTTGACTTTTTCATTGACTTGTGTAAAGTGTTCCATGTGTAAAGGATTTAAAAAACTTTTTTTCCCCATAAACTCTTGAGGGTGAGTCAGAAATTATCCGCATCTGGCTGTAGAAGTTACTTTAATAAAAAGGAAAAGAAAAAAATGCATAAAATTGTTCACATAATCTCCTCGCTTTGTAATACACTTTGTCCATCTGTCAACAAGCTTTCACATTCCTTCATTACATTTTTTTTTTTTTAATCTGAGCTGCGAGCCACAAATCCACCGCCGTCTTCACATCTTCCTCAGAAGCGGATCTTCGTCCTCGTAGTTCTGCTTTCAGGAGACCAAACAGGTGAAAGTCTGGCGACGGGGCGAGATCAGGACTATGGGGAGGACGCGTGGAGACGTGCCTCGTCATGAAAGATCACGACGCCCTTGGGTATCAGTCCTTTGCGTTTGATCCGAAGTTTAGTCTTCAGCTCTTCAATAAGCATCTCACTGTGACGAGCGCTGTTGATTGTTGAACCTTTTTCCTGATGTTGTTCCAATACTTCTGGCCCTCGAGAATCCCAGAAAACTGATGGTGGACTTTTGACATTTCTCTCGGTCTGCGTTTGAGGATGTTTCCATTCCACTCTCGTAGTGATGAATCTGTGTCTCATCACAAGTAATGATTCTCTTTATGAAAATTTCACCTTCCAAATTTTGTTTGTCGAATTTGCAAACACTTCTGTTTATGCTCTTCTGTGAGTTATTTTGGCGCAAAAAGCTAATCACTGATTATTTGCATTCATGAACAGACTAGCATTTTTTTTAAATACATTTTTTTTGTTCCAATGTAGATAAATATGCCAGTCCAGAGATCCTCATGTGTGGGATGTGCTTCCTTGCATTGTGCGTGTGGTGTGTGTGTGTGTGTCTGTGTGTGTGTGTGTGTGTGTGTGGCAGTGATAGCTCTGACCTACAGCATTTGGCACTCTCTGTAAAATGTCACAGGGAGACTGAGGGACATGGCAGGGGTACGACGACAGGCAGCATCCACTTAGCAGCATCGCTACGCCACAACACGGCAGATTTCACGAGTGTCTAAATAAAACACACTGAGTCAGTGTCGCCCCTGGCAAGTTGGCGCTATGAACGATTATTTATGTTGCCTTATATAGAAGTGAGTTTTACTGGTGGTTAGAGGTAGTGGTGCTGAAAGCTTTGCTCAAATTGTCTAACATTTGCTTTTAGTTTCAGTTTTTCACTGGAACTATAAGTCATATGTATTGTAGCACTCTTTATATAGGTTTCTACAGGAGCTAGTAGTTTAGCATTGTGCAACTTCCAACCTTATAAAGAGGAAGAAAGTGATTTGGTTGGGATGTGATTTTTAGCTCTGTGATGCCCTTTTATGAATTAAACATTAGAATCTCCTTTTGACAATTTTATTTATATAGGATTTCTTTAACTAGTACTAATATCCACTAGAGCTTTGGTACAAATCTAAACACTGCAAAATACTTAGGCCTCTCCCGGGAGACTTAGGGCACAAGCTGGAGTACACCTTGGATGGGGTGCCAATCAATTAGCCAAATCTGCAAGTCTTTGGACTGTGGGAGGAAACCGGAGTACCCGGAGGAAACCCACCAAGCACGGGGGGAACCTGCAAACTTCATGCACACAGAGGCGGGAATCGACCCCGGACCCTGAAGGTCCAATGCGACAGTGCTAACCACTAAGCCATCGTGCTACCCCAAATTTATCTTCTATTTAATATTTAAAGATTACAATAAACCAAAACTATAATATTAACAAACAGATTGCTAAACATTTCTACTTGTTCAAAATTAAAATGATTGACCAATAAAAAAACGTCAAGCTTAAAATTCGGAAAATAATATTTAGAAATAGGTTTAGTGATCTTCTAACAGATTTCCCATGTTCTTATAATGTGAATATCAGATCTATTATAACTATATTCAAGAAATGTCTTTTTTTTTTTTTACAGCAAAGAAATGATGGAGCATCCCAGTACATTTTATTTTGTGTCCGAACCATTCCCTTCATTCCAGATGTTCTTGCAGCACTAATTATGATTATTATTTCACTCTTCCAGATGACGGCCCTTATTCTAAAGGGAATAAAGACTGCGCAGCCAACGAGAGCAGCGTGGTCTCAAAGAGGCGAAGCATTCCAGGTGAAATGCTCGTTAAATAAGATTAACAGGATTCTGTATGCGCGCACACACACACACACACACACACACACACACACAGATGTCGTGATGAGTCCTGTGTGCTGAGGTGAACAGACAGCTTGTCTGCACCGGTGCTCATGCTGAACTCTATAGAGTCTCTTTAGAGTACAGAGTCTCTGCTTAAATCTTGTCCCCTTTTTTTGTTCCTTTAACACGTTCTTGCTCCCTGAGGATTTGCGAGAACAAATTAACTTCTGTTTATAGATCAGCAAAGACTGGAAAATAATTATAATTTCTAAGAAGGGATCTTTAAATGTTCCTCATCCATTTATAACCTGAATTCCTCTGATGTGTATTAGCTTGAACACTGTCCAATAGTAATGTTGGAAACTAATAACAGCAAGGTAGTGTGATGCGGATAGAACCTTTGCATATTCATTTCTGTGCAGCGGTCATATGTCCTATATAATACACACATTAATATAAACCATGCAATCCAGACTACTCTCATAACTACTTGTTATGCAAAATGAATTGATATCTGGCCAGTCAGATTTAAGAACGTAACAGCACTGTGTTATAACTGCTTTTAAAAAGCAACACCGCCGAAATGATTCATGGTCAGGGGCGTGGCCTATTTGATTGCCAAGAATCGAAAGGGTTTGTTACGCTCGTCTGTCTAGTCATAATCTAATAACAAATCACAAGGCAGGCTTGAGAGGTCAGCAATAGAACACAGGAAGATATAACACACTTTATTTATTTCATGATGAAATCTTAAAGGTCACATATTATGCGTGTGTTAATCCTCCATCTGAGATAGTCTAAGATAATGCATTTTTTAGACCTTAATTTCTCTCCCGCTGTTTCAGTCCTCCCTCCTATAACTTGCTGTTATAGTGTCTGCGTAAATGAGCAACCGCTGAGCCACGCCCCTTGGATGAACATCAGCGCTAGAGCCGAGCAACAAGCCTGGGGGAGAGTTTCCCCTCATATGAGGTCACAATAGGAGAACAATTTAATTGGCTTGTTTAAGCCGCGCCCAATCCAAAAAAGGAAGAAGAAAAAAAACAGGGAGTTAGTTTATTTTTCATAGACACATTTGAATGTCTAAAAGTAAATTTTGCAGTAAACAAAATCAAATTATTTATTTATTTATTTATTTCCACCTTTAAATAGTGCTGCTTAAATCTATTAAATTATTTCCATAAATGGTAAAGATGCAGGGTCAACCTGCTGTCCTAATGCTTGTGTGTGTGTGTGTGTGTGTGTGTGTGTGTGTGTGTGTGTGGATGCAGATGAGATTCGAGGGCTGACCACAGTGGAGCTGATCAAGAGAGAAGGTTCCAGTCTCGGCCTCACCATCTCTGGAGGTTCGGATAAAGATGGCAAGCCTCGAGTCTCGAACCTCAGACCGGGAGGCCTGGCAGCAAGGTGAGATACAACGCTCTGTCTCTCTCTCTCTCTCTCTCTCTTTGCTGTTTGCTTTGTGCTTTGTACAGATAATAACGATAACTTTCCATGAGTATAAACACCACTCATAATCAAAAGGCAGTCCTGCTAAATACTAAAACGAGAATTTTATATATCCATACAGAATGTTTTGGCCAGTACGTTGTCATAAATACACACATACTGTACAATATACAAAGTTGCACCGGCAAGCTATAGCACAGAGAGCATTTACTATTTGACGATACGTCACCAAGACATCACCATTTAATCACAAATTCCCACTAGGTGACGTTTGGATGAGGACATTCTACAATTAGACTTTGTTAGCTTTCACTTTGAATCGCATGTGTGTGAAAGGAAGAAACACTGAATGCCATCAGAAAGCAATTCTGAAATGAATAGGCGGCACGGTGGGCACCTCCGGGGTCCGGGTTCGATTCCCACCTTAGGGTCTGTGAGTGTGTGGTGTTCGCATGTTCTCCTCCAGTTACTCCGGTTTCCTCCCAAAGACATGCAGATTAGGTTAATCGGTGTCCCTAAGTTGTGTGTGTGCCCTGCAATGGACTCGCACCCTGGTTAGGGCTAGACTCCTGGCTTCCAGCAACTCTCTATAGGTATAGAAAGTGAATGAATTCATTAACTTTGAAATGAATAGTTGACGATCACTTTGATATTTATTTATGAAAATGTTTTCGATGTAAAGATGTAAATATCCAGCCAGTAAGCCAGAGAAGTTTGGCACATCGCCTACTTTCACAAGAATTGGCCGTTTGACTGACCGTATGAAGTCTTTCTTTGTCCGTAGCTGGGTGACAAACACTATTAACTTGAAATAAATCATATATACATACGTACGGTATATAGCATATTAGCAATGACCAGCTGATGGAAGTTTCAAAAGCCATTCAGGATACTGAAGCTTGTGGCCAGATGAGTGTCTGAAAGGTTTTATAGTAGACCCTTTATGGGATGTGGGCAGAGCGGCAGACGCTGGGGCGTGCCAGGTGTCAGCGGTGTCAATATTGTCAGGAGAACAGGAAGTCTGGATCAATGACGTAAGGCCCCGTGGTGGACGGCGCAGGGAACATTATCCTCCTGGCACACGTCACAGCCTTTTCTCACTTTATACTTTATACTTATATTCCATAACTTTCATATTCAGTGGGCACATTTAACATTAAATTGGATAAGGTTTAAAGATTCCTTTTCATTTCATCTGACATTTTGTGTAAACGCTTTGACCTTTAAGTTCATGTGTAAGGTGTAACATCGTACCAACTTACCGCATATGCAGCTTTAGTTTGTGTGTGTGTATGTATGTGTGTGTGTGTGTGTGTGTGTGTGTGTAAGCTTGTGATCTCGGGGTCATTGCTCATGAATCACAACATAATCTCAGACCATGAGGTCAGACAAACAGGTTCAGATATTGAACTTGAGCACTACAGCTGACATGTAAGGTGCTAAAAAAAAGATTGCAATAGTGTGTGTGTGTGTGTGTGTGTGTGTTGGGGGGGGGAGGGTGATTTGGGGGGTGACGAGTTAATCCTCTTCTCAGTTAGTAGCACAAGAAGGTGTGAGACAGTCCAAAAATACCATGCAATCCTGTTCACTGCATGTGTGTGTGTGTGTGTGTGTGTGTTCACTCATTCAGTCATCTATTATACCGCTTATTCTATACAGGGTTGAGGGCGGCCACACCCCAGACAGGGCGGTAATCGATCACACGTCACATACACACACACACACACACGCAGGCAATTTGGGAACGCTTTTATACCGCTTATTCTATACAGGGTTGAGGGCGGCCACACCCCAGACAGGGCGGTAATCGATCACACGTCACACACACACGCGGGCAATTTGGGAACGCTAATTAACCAAATCTGCATGTCTTTGGACTGTGGGAGGAAACCCAACAAGCACAGGGAGAACATGCAAACTCCATGCACACAGACCCGAGGTGGGAGTCGAACCCGGACACCAAAGAGATGATGACTAAGAAGCACCTCCATCCTCACTCTTATATCTGAAATGCCACCAAATTAGGCATGAGTCAAATTTATTGAATGATTCAGTTCAATTATTTATTCGGTTGTGTGGTTTGCCACAAATGTGCAGCCTACAGTATATCCTGCTGCCAATCCGAAACAGACTGCTACTACTACATGCAAAGACACAGTATGCTTACAGCATTTGGGTTCTTATCCAGAGCATTATTTCATTACACATATGAGCGGTTTTAGAGTTATAGACTGTGCTCAGTGGCAGCTTGGTGAGCAAGCTTACTTTAACCACTGAAGCTACACACCTGCGCTTAGAAATGTCCATGCAAGTCAAACATGCGGTACTCAATGAACTAAAGCTGAGGAATAAGGAGTGAATCCTGAGCTTGACTAAAATGATTCACAAAGCGACAGGAATCTTGCGAAAAAATCATAAACCGTAAAACCAGTCAAAACGTCTATTTTTATTTCATACATAATGGATATGTATTTAAATACAGTGGAACCTTGGATTACGACCATAATTCGTTCCGGAAGTGAACTCGTATTCCAAAACACTTGTAAACCAAATCAAACCTTCCCATAAGAAATAATGAAAATTCGTTCCACAGCCCAAAAAAATAAATACAGAAAAATAATTAATACAATATATAAACAAAAGATTTAACAAATTAACCTGCACTTTACCTTTAAAAAAAAGTAAAAATAAATCCCAACAGATAATTGTTTCCGTTTGTGCGCGCAGGGGCCTGTATTTGTGTGTGTGTGTGTGTGTGCGTGTGTGTGTGTGTGTGTATGTGTGTGGAATTGGCCCCTTCCCTCGCCTCGTCATACTTGCTTTTTAAGTTTGAGTGAGTTTGGTGAGGGGAGGTGTACAGGCGAGAGAGTGTATGTGTGTGTCGGTGTGTGTGTGTCGGTGTCAAAAAACTCGGCATTCGTAAACCAAGACATGCTCTTTTTTCAAGTCAAAATTTATAAAAAAATCTTTGCTCATCTTGCGGAACACTCGTAAACTGAGTTACTCGCGATCCGAGGTTCCACTGTATATACATTTATTTTATATGTATTGAAGCTCATCAATAGCAACTAGAAGACTGTTTCCAAATTCGATTTAGGTTTAGTAACTCTATTCCCGCCTTGCATTTGCATATTAAAACGTGATTGGCTGTTATATATATTTGATGATGCAATAACACTCGTCTCTCATATCAACCCCATCGAGGAGGCCGTATTATACCGTAGTATAAGGTCCTGTGACCAGAGTGGAGGAAATAAAAAGAGTGTTTGTTTGTATTAAATTCTAAATACACATGTTTAGCTACAGTAAATTGCTTCTTAATGCAGAGTGAATGTGCAGAGTGTGTGAGAGAGTGTATGTTAATGGTGCTAACGGGCAATTGCACAGTGCTGCGGGAGAGGAGATAGAAAGGCTTAAATTAGCATCCACGCCAGCAGTTTACTGCATGTGTCAGCTCAGGCCACACTACACATACACATGCACACACACACACTACACATTATACACACATAGCAGGTTGTTGCTTTGCAAAGTAAAGGAGTTCTGTAAAGCTGATTTGAGTCATATCGTCTTGCACAGACCTGCCTTATTTATACTGTACAGCTCTTTCTTTATTCATAATTCCCAGTCTGTGTGTTCATCCCAGGAGTGACCAGCTGAACACGGGCGACTACATAAAGTCCGTGAACGGCATCAACCTGTCGAAGCTGCGGCACGACGAGATCATCAGCATGCTGAAGAACATTGGAGAGAGGGTGGTGCTGGAAGTCGAGTACGAGCTGCCTCCTCTGGGTACGTCATAAAAAGACTTATAAAGCACTCGTAAATTTCTAGTTCCTGAAGACAAAAAAAACGAGGGGCGTTCGAGTCAAACCGGGACTGACGTGATGAAATTTCCCTGTGGCCTTGCACATACAGGGTTCGATTCCCGCCTCAGGGTCTGTGTGTATGTAGAGTTCACGTTTTCTCCCTGTGCTTGGTGGGTTTCCTCCAAACCAAGTCCTTGCAGATTAGGTTAACTGGCGTTCCCAAATTGCCCGTAGTTTGTGTGTGTGTATGTGTGTGAATGCCCTGTGATGGATTAGCACTCTGTCCATTATGTACCCCACCTTGTGTCTCCTTGGACAGGCTCATGATCCCCCTTGATCCTGTGCACAGGAAAAAGTGATATAGCTGATGAATGAATGAATGAACATACACAACAATACACAGTAAGGTGAATTGCTTTAAAAACACACACACACACGTTTTGGCAGCGCTGCAATTCGAACCTGCACCCACGAAAAGACTGGAGCCTAAACGCACCAAGACAGGAACTCGGCTGAGAGTCATTGCCACATCCTGACCTCGCTCCAAGCCATTTCCACATATTTGGGCCTAGGGGTTCCTGGGAGGCCAGGGTTTCAGATGCGAGGTGGGCGGTCTGATCGTACCCTGATGGTATCCAAGCGCTAGTGAAACACTGGGATGAGAGCATTATTGTAGCAGGGGATTGTATAGAGAGATAAATATTTTTAAAGTTTTTACTCTAATAACCAAAAGTCCCAGATTGACTTGAACACCCCCTGATGTGGGAACCCACCAGGGGTTTGAACCCCAGAGCTAGCGCTATCGTAGCACCATGTTTTCAGGACACTGTGTCTCTGTGTAAGCTCAGTACCAGAGCGAGGAACTTGGTGAGTGTTATTCCGGAGAACGCTGCCAGCTGTTATTTCTGTCTCGTTGTTGCTGAGCTGCTCCACTCCGTCTGTGTGTTTCAGCTCCCAGCAGTCCGAGCAGCGTCATCTCCAAAACCATCGAGGTGTGTCTCGAAAAAGAAGGGAACAGTTTTGGATTTGTGCTCCGAGGTACATCTGTGTTCGTAGCTTTTTCCTTTTCTGCTCGAAGCCTTTTGATCTATTTTTCAACTTATAATTGAATTACATGAAGAAAAAAAACCCCCAGCAAATTCGTTCTCTAATTCTCACTATAAACAAATAAACAAATGTTTTATTCCCCACACCTTAGTCATGTAGCTGTGTGTGTGTGTGTGTGTGTGTGTGTGTGTGTGTGTGTGTGTGATCTTCAGGTGGGTTTCATGAGGACTGGCATAAGGCTCGTCCTCTAGTGGTGACCTACGTCAGACCTGGGGGCCCTGCAGACAGGTGAGAGAACATGAGTCACACGTGAGAGAGAGTGTGTGTGCGTGTGTGTGTGTGTGTGTGTGTGTGTGTGTGTGTGTGTGTGTGTGTATGTGTTCAGCATATCCATGTATGCTACGAGACAGCTCTGTGGAATGTGTTAGACTTGTAATCTGTGTCACAGGTGTGTGTGTGTGTGCGCGTGTGTGTGCGTGTGTGCGTAGGTGTGTGTATGTATTTGTGTGTATGTGTGTGTGGGCGTGTAGGTGTGTGTGCATGTGTGTGTATGTATTTGTGTGTGTGTGTGTGTGTGTGTGTATATGTGTAGGTGTGTGTATGTGTGTAGATGTGTGTGTATGTGTGTATGTGTGCATGTGCGTTTATGTGTATGTGTGTGTGTTTATGTGTGTGTGTGCGTGTGTATGTGTGCATGTGCGTGTATGTGTGTAGGTGTGTGTGCGTGTGAGTGTATGTGTGTAGATGTGTGTGTGTGTGTGTGTGTGTGTATGTATGTCATGGGGCAGCTTGGGAAATGTATTAGACTTGTAATCATTTGTTTGAGTCATGGTTGTGTGTGTGTGTGTGTGTGTGTGTGTGTGTGTGTTTGAATTCAGCCACTCCATGTATGCTATGAGACAGCTCTCTGAAATGTGTGTGAGCATGTGTTTGTGAGGTTGGTTTGTCATTTGCTCTGAATGTTGCATACATTTCTGTCATTGTAGTGAATGGGAAGTGCACACACACACACACACACACATGCACACACACAATTTATCAGCTAAAACATGTTTGATACCTTTAGTGTTGTGATTGTCCCATAGAGCTAACATTGCTACCAAGTAAAGACTGTCTTTAGCATTTCACACACACACGTTGCGTTTGTAACCGTTACTGCCTCTGTGTGACACTTTTATCCTGTAAAAATAGACAAAACGGCGTCAGAGAGCTAAAAACAGCCGAGCTGAATCACGTTCCTCCTCAGCACACGGCTCAGTGTTCCTGGGTGGCGGGATCACACTCTGGAGGAATGATGATGTGTGTTGAAGCGAGCGTGTGATTACGTTACACAATGCTAAGCTAGATGCTAGCTACAGTTACAGTAGCATGTGTCTGCAAACACTCACTCACTCTTCATCTGTATCGCTTTATCCTGTGTACAGGACGCAGGAGACATAGGGCGCGAGGCACTCGGGGTGAACCTTACATGGGGTGCCAATCCGTCGCAAGGCGCACACACACACACACACACACACATAGACACTCACATTCACACACTACGGAACAATTAGGAACGCCAGTTAGCATAATCTGCATGTCTTCTGCCTGTGGGAGGAAACAGGAGTACCCAGAGGAAACCCACCAACCACAGGGAGGAACATGCACAACTTCACACACACACACAGACCCGACGCAGGAATCGAACCCTCAACCTGGAGGTGCCAGGCGACATTGCCAGTCACTACGCCACCATGCTGCAATACTATCGCTCTCTCTCACTCACACTCTGTGGGTGAGTCTTTCCTCCCCCCATAAAAATGTTCTAATCATATCTATTTAACCCTTTTGCTCTCTCTCTCTCTCTCTCTCTCTCAGGGAGGGCACACTGCGTATCGGGGATCGATTGCTTAGCGTAAACGGAGTGGCTTTAAACCGACGGAAACATGCCGATGCTCTCACTCTACTCATGCAGAGCAGCCAGGAGGCTTGTTTCCTCATCGAGTACGACATCGCGGTCATGGGTGAGCGCACATGCACGCTCAAGCACAAACAATCCCTTTCCACTCACCCTGCTTCACCTCATTTCATAATTTGGCTTTACCTTCCCATACGACACATCATCAGTACCTACACTCCAGTTCACACACCCAAACTAAAGAAGTGTTCTGAATTTGTCTGTGTGTGTTTGGCCAGAGTCAGTGCAACGGTCTTCAGGGCCTCTGCAGGTGGAAATCACTAAGAGCGCCGGCTCTGTGCTGGGTCTGAGCCTCACCGGTGCCCTCTACAAGAACAAACATGTCATTACAATCCATAAAATCAAACCTGGCAGCGTTGCAGAGAGGTACATCATCATCTTCTCCAGCACACACACGAACACACATGCACACACAGAGCATGATTTGATTTTTAATGTCTCTTTCTCCATGTGTGTGTGTGTGTGTGTGTGTTTGTGTGTGTGTGTGTGTCAGGTGCGGTGCTCTGCATGTAGGTGATATTCTCTTGGCTATAGACGGCATGAGCACTGAGCACTGTTCTTTAATGGAAGCTCAGCAGCTGCTGGCCAACTCCTCAGAGGTCACCAAGCTCGAGATCCTGCCTTCAACACACAGCCTACATGACACGGGTACACAAACACACACACCCTCTTTGACCTCTCCGCTGGCACTGTTTGTTGTGCCTGAAGGGCTACTGTTGTATGTGCAGTGAATCATGGTTAATCTACAGAACGCTCAGGGCATGCACACACACACACACACACACACACACCGCAAGCATGTTCATGGAACAGAATATGTAAGACTGGAGTGTGAAGCAGAAGGAAGCAGAGGGGGGAAAGAAAAGATTAACGACACATGACATGTAAACAATCAACACACGGCATTTCAACATTTATTAGACATTTGTTGTAGTTTCTAATGGTTTAAAACATGTAAGAAATGTTGCTGCTTGAGACAAATGAGGCCGTAAACATTAAGGCCGTTGGATGGAATCGAAAATCCCAATGTACAGAAATTATATCAAAGTGATTCAACAGTCTGCAGTTCACAGCTACATATACCGGCATCAGACACCGGATTAGCGAAACTCTTCAAGATACTGTAGAAGACTAAAAAGTACTGCTGGAAGACTAAATACCTGTACAGGTTGGTAGTCATGTAGCTGACTCGATCCTAAACTAAAAGCTAAAAAAGAAAGCTTTGCTTGTTAACTACAAGGGGTGAGTCATAGATGATTCAAATTTATTAACTTTTAGAAAATACAAGTCCATCTTTTTTTTTTTTTATACATATAGATCTATAGATCGGTCTAGAGAGAGCTGATTGGGCAAGCTCTCTCAGAGGGGAGGGATGAGAGGTACTTAGTGCTCCCACATTAATCACGGCTCTACAGCCAATCAGGGGCGTCTGTGAGCTCACGCAAGCGGAAGGAGCGGATTGCGCTGTCCTCCGAGTGTTACGCCGCTTGAGCGAGCAGTTTGAAAAGATGCGGTCGGCTGGCGTCACGTGGTTCGGAGGAAACACGTGATAGTCTTCGGCCCTCCGGAGTGGCAGTAATGTGGGAGCCTTAATGACGCGGAGGAATTGGGCACGACTAAATTAGGAAGAAAATCGGGGCGGGAAATAAAAAAAGAAAAGAAAAAAGGAATGAATCCTCATCTGTGTAGGGCTGCTTTCATTGGAGCAAACAGGTGAAAGTCTGATGGAGTGAGATCAGGACTATAGGCAGGATGCTTTAACAGAGTGTCGACAGAAGTAACGACAGAAGTAGCCTTCACTTGTGCGACCTTTCTTGAATTTCAATTCATACACTTTCTCCATACTGCTCTTAAAGTCTTCAATAAATAACGTCTCCAGGTTCACCCTCAGACCCATACAGATCATAAGGCATCTATTTTTGCTCGCACCACAGTTACAAATGAACCAATGTATATGTACACACCTGCACCGCAGTGACCAGGAGCCTCGAATGGAAAGCGCTGATCAGGACGAAGTTTTAATATAACCGGAGTGCGGATTATTTCTGACTCACCCTCGTATCATTATCTTTTCTTTTATTCATTTTTCAACACTGCGGTCTGTGTGTGTTTCATGAGCCAGTGTTGGAGTGTGTAACACTCAGAGTGTGTGACAGATCTCAGCTATAATGCAAACACAAAGCAAGTTGTCCTTTGCACTGTTTACCACCTAAACCGAGAAATCTGTCGGATGATAAAACTGGGCATCTGCTTGAGCGCCCGCTGCATGTCTGGCACCGTCTTACAGCTCTGCTTCCAGTCAGGAGATGTGACACGGAGAGGAGTCTGCGCTGGGCTTCAGCCACCAGAGAGAGAGAGAGAGAATGGATTAAAATGACAGAACAAATGCCTGTTTGTGATTCAGATTATCCAAGGTTCAGAAAGTGACAGTGAGAAAGAAAACATTGTGCTTTTTTCCCCCATTTTCCCCTTAATGTGACCTCATACGTATAAGAAGAAACCCTCCCCGAACTTGTGATGCTTGGGAGTAGATCTTTGACATAGACACAGAAACAGCACAAAAGTAGGGGGAGTGACACAAAGGGAGTTTAATGCATTATCTGAGGGTCATTTCAGCTAGAGCATTAACACACACACACACACACACACACACACACACACACACTTTGGGGCAGCTTTGAGCCCTAGGTGGGGTACATCCTGGACAGGGTGCCAATCCATCGCAGGGTACATACACAACGGGCAGAGTAGCCAAAAAAAATTACTCAAATAAGAGGAGCTGTACTGTACTTCAAACTAATATTACGTAAGTAGAAGTAAAAAAAAAAAAAGTATTCGGTGAAAAGACTACTCAAGTACTGAGTAACTGTTTCATCATAATGTCCAATTTATTTATTTATTTTTAGAAATTATGTAAGCAGTCAGACAAAATGATAAACTAATGTACAAATTGCACAATTTCCAAATAATAAATTTAATGAAACAAATTTAATAAAATAAATGAATAAAACTAAATGTCTTTACAAATAGCAAATTAAGGAATAAGAAATACGAATAAGAATAATCCCTTTTTCCACAATATAAAGCTTTAAATAAAAATAATAATAAATCCCTACTGTAGGTGACATCTGTATGATTGAACAGTGTAACTATTTCCTGTGTAAGATTTGCTGTATATTCAGTCGCCCTGCAAATGACTCAGCAGTCTCAGCATGACTCAAAATAAAATTAAAACATGTGTACAAGAGGTCTCACTTAACTATAAACTGTGTCCAACAGAACAAATGTAAGGAAATTATATATATATATATATTTTTAATTATTTTTTTTGCCTCTAGCTTATTTGCTAATTATATATGTTAAGATTGCAGCATGACCGCGACATGTTTGCTTCACTGTCTATCACCTAACCCCGCCCCCGCCTTCTGTGTGGTCGTTTGACGCCGTGCGGTTATTGTTATTGCGGCTGATTGGTCAAACGGCGTCAGGTGATTATTGTTGCGACATCTGATTGGTGAAACACAGTCACGTGGTATATCCACCGGCTGCATTTCTCTGGCGAACAAAGAATAGCTAAAGTGCCGAATGTAGGGGAGTGAGAGTAGCGTGTCTTCTTCACAAATCTACTCCAGTAAAAGTAAAAAGTACTGTATGGTGCGGTAAAACTACTCATAGAAGTACATTTTTACTTAAGTAAATGTAACTCGTTACTAACCATCTCTGACAACTTGCAATTTGGGGATGGCGGTTAATCTAATCTGCATGTCTTTGGACTGTGTGAGGAAACCCACCAAGCATGGGGAGAACATGTAAACTCCATGCACACAGACCCCGAGGTGGGAATCGAACCCCTTGATCCTGGAGGTGTGAGGCCACAGTGCTTACTAACCACTCCAATAAATCCAAAAAAAAAAAAAAATCCACCACTTGCTGACTAGTGCTGATTTTTATTGAAAGGAATCCTACTCAATTTTAGACGGGTGGTTATAATTTGAAGGCTGATATAAACGATGAATAAATTCAACTTTCTTGTGTTGAAGGTTCAAATGATTGCATATAATAACGTTTTTTTTTTTTTTTTTTTAAATGAAGTGTGCCAATATTTATAAACATGTATGCTCTCCTCCAAATGGAAATTTCTTGCACTGATTTGTGAACTTGGGTACAACAAAAAAGGTTTTTTTCCCAAAGAGTTGATTAGTCCTGATGGGCGTGGCTTTAACTAACCAGTGGAGCAGGCTGGTGGTTAATTTAGCATCATTAGTGTTTCCTCTTTCATTCTGTCTTAAACACACTTTTGTTCTTACAAAGCTAAATCCCAATGGTGTCATTTATGTTGAAGCTATCATAGACGTGTTTTATTTATCCTTAAAAAAATGTATATTCCTCCATTGCTCTCAGCTTTATCCAAGCTGGTGAGGAAATGTAAGAGACAGAGAGAGATGAAATATGCAGAACATGTGCCTTAAGCAGTGTGGACAATCTTTTACATACAAAAAAAAATATTTTCCCTGAGCAGGATGTCTAAAAGATCATCTTTCTTCTTGTCAATTGCTTCCATCTGATTTTGGTACTGTACATGTGTATGAGTGGTGGCTTACAGACATGACTGTGTGTGTGTGTGTGTGTGTGTAGTGCGTATCCAGAGGAGCAGCCAGCACCAGTGGGAGTCTGGTGTTAACCACTTCAGTGGCTCTGCACCAAGCCAAAGCAAAGCCCCATCAACCTGGAGCAACACCACGCCTACACACTCCCACTGCACATGTAAGTGCACCATCATGCATATCTGTGTGCACTGCACATATGAATTGTATATACACTTTACATCCTAAATAGTGCTTGCATACATCTTCTATCCCAACCCCATCCTTAGATGTTTCCTAGATTTAACATTTTAACACAACTTTTTACAATAAAAATATCTGATCTGATATGTAGCTGTGGCATCAGGCAGCTCGTCTCAGACGTCAGGCTTTCACAGTGGTAAGAGCGGCTCTGTGCATCCAAGCCCGTACCCCTGCAGCACTCTGCCCTCGTACCCCTCAAGCCCACGCACCAACACCACCACCAGGAGGAAGCCCAGGAGAGCCGAGCACAAGAGCTCATGTAAGAGAACATTTCTCTTGCCTTATTGCTTAAATTTCCAAGAACTATAATCCTACTGTTTCTACAGATCCTCAAAACGGTTCGTGTACCATGATGCATCTGCCTAATTTCCTATTATCTGCCATTCTTTCTCATCTGTCTCTGGTCTGATCTCTTTTTTGGTGTTGCCTGGTCTTTTGGTTTGTTCCCTCAATGTCTGATCACTCTTCTCTCTCTGTCATTTCTTTCTCTGATATAATTAAATTAGGGCTAGTCTCTCTCTGACCTCTTTCTTTCTTTTTTTTGTTTCTGTCTGATCACTTTCCTTTCTCTCTCTTCTATCGCTGATCTCTTTTTGGTATTTCCTGGTCTTTTGGCTTATTTTCTTACTGTCTGATCACTCCATTCGCTGTCTTCTAATTCAGATCTGATGTCTTTTTGGCAACGTTTGACCTCATTTCTTCCTGTTTGATCGCTCTCTGGTCTCATTCTGTTTTTGTCATATCTTTGATCCAATCTAATTAGGGCCAGTCTCTCTCTCCCTCCCCCCCTTTCTGTTTTTTTGTCAGATTTTTCATTCTTTTTTTTTCTCTGATCACTTTCTGGTCTCTCTCTTCGGTATCTCTGATCTGATCTCTTTTTGGTATTGCCTAGCATTTTGGTTTGTTTCCTTGCTGTATGATCACTCCATTCTCTCTCTTCTAATTCAGATCTGATGTCTTTTTGGTAATGTTTGACCACATTCCTTCTGTTTTTTTCTCCTGTCTGATCACTTTCTGGTCTGATTCTCTTCTTTGCCTGGTCTTTCTGGTATTTACTGGTCTTTGCTTTTGTTTCCTTCCTGTCTGATTGTTCAAGTCTATCTCTGGTCTGATCTCTTTCTCTGCTTTTGTCATATTTTTCATAGAATTTTTAATGTTTTTTTTTTATGTCTAATCTCTCTGAACTCTATTTTTCTTTCTGATATTGTCTGATCACTTTCTGGTCTCTCTCTCTATTTTGTATCTCTGGTCTGATCTCCTTCTAGTATTGTCTGACTTTGGTAGTATCTGTCTTTCTTTTTTGTTTCTTTCTGTCTGATCACTTTCCTTTCCCTCTATTCTGTGTCTGGTTTGATCTTTTTCTTCTGTCTTATTTCTTTCTTTGATCTTGCCTGATCTCTCTCTCTCTCTCTCTCTCTCTCTCTCTCTCTCTCTCTCTCTCTGGCCTCTGATCTCTCTGTTTCCACCCTTTTCTCATCTCATCACTCTTCAGTTTGTTTATTCCTTGCTGGTTTGCTGTTTGTGGTTTTCGATATGGTTTATCTTATTGCCTTGTTTAATCTCTCTTTGATCTAATGTGATCTCTCCTCTCCTCTCTCTCTCTCTCTCCACTCTTTGGCTGCATCTCCGCTTTTTCGTTCCATTTGTTATTTTGCTGCATGGTCAGTGTCTCTCTCCAGCACGGTGGGTGTTGGTGGTCAGGTGGTGCACGTGGAGATCAATGAGGTGGTGCTCAGAGGAGATCCGCTCACGGGCTTCGGCCTGCAGCTCCAGGGAGGAGTGTTTGCCACGGAGCCGCTGTCTGCACCCGCCTGTGTCCGATTCATAGACCCGGACTCACCTGCAGAAAGGTGACGTGTGTGTGTGTGTGTGTGTGTGTGTGTGTGTGTGTGTGTGTGTGTGTGTGTGTGTGTGTGTATATATATATATATATATACACACATGTGCTTACATGTGACATTCTATAGAATCTAAAAATTGTTTAATCATAGTTCAGATGTCTGTAACTTCGGTGTTAATCTTATTCTTGTTTCTCATTTAAAGGTGCGCTAATTGGTAGATCAAATCAAAGACCGTAAAAAATATTACCCAGAATATTACTCTAGGATGTGTAATGAAGGCACAACATTCTGAGCTAATTATCCACTACCTAAGATGCAGATTATATTAACAAAATGAGAACAGGATGTTTTTCATCAAACATACTTTTTGCACTGGTTAAAGAGCAGGGACAAATGAATGCACTCTAAAACAAGCTCAGTGCTTCGGGCTCCAGTTCAGTATTCGGTATGGTGATTGTGGTCGAGAGCCAAGACCGTCTCAATGTCTCACATAATTGTTGTGACCGTAACGTCCATAGCATATGATTTACATCATTCTCATCTTTTAGCTAGCACTCGTGCCTTGTGAGTGGGGGCGGAGTCATACTGGAAGTGACCACGCCCATTAGGATCTAAGAGGAGCTGCGGATTGCTTTAATCTAAAGGGACAAGTGCCGCCAAACCATGCTAGCAAAAAATAAAAATAATGCCCCCATCGATGCATGCGATGTATAACAGCACAATTTACATTACAGTATATGCAAATCTATTACTAGCACCATTTGACCAATCAGAATCAGGAATTCATTATGGCTACAGTATGATTATTTTGAAAAACTAGCATCTTTTCCAAACCAGTTGTTTGTTTGTGTTCGTTGTGAGAGATGCTGTTATTTATACGCTCGATTATACGGTAGGTGTGGAGTGCTGCAGGTTGGAGACAGAATTCTCTCCATAAACGGAATCCCAACTGATGACGGGACGCTGGAGGAGGCCAATCAGCTCCTCCGAGACGCAGCTCTGTCCAATCAAGTCACGCTAGAAGTTGAGTTTGACGTTGCAGGTAATTTAATCATGTTGCGTCTGTTCCTGCATCTACACCTGGTTTTGACACTAAAAAGTCCACCTGTACTAAACCCTTTGTAAGATTGAGAAGACTCTCGATGAGTTTCCATGAGTAAATGAAAATCCTTCATTTATCGACTGTAATTTATTTCTACTTCCTTTTTCAGAATCTGTAATCCCAAGCAGTGGTACCTTTCACGTGAAGCTGCCAAAGAGGCGTGGTGTGGAGGTGGGCATTACTATCAGTGGTAAGTAGTGACCAACAGGTGGCGCTATTGTTTAGTAATAAATAAGATAGACTACTTCTTACTTCAGCCAATGTACGAGGGGTGTTCAAGTCAAACCGGGAGTTTTGCTTGCACAGAATAAGAGAACACAGTTATGAGAGTTGTAAACTCCCTTTATTTCTCTATATAATGCCCTGCTACTGTACACTAATGCACTCTTCCCAGTGTTTCACTAGAGCTTGGATACCATCAGTGTAGAAGGTTTTCTCAGTACTGTCTGCTTCAGGTCTGAAACGCTGGCCTCCCAGGAGTTCTTTATTGGCCCAAACATGTGGAAATGGCTTGGAGTGAGGTCAGGACTGTATGGGGGATGTGACTATAACTCCCAGCTTGGGCTCTGGTAACGTGCAAGTGGTGCTGCAGGTGTGTACAGTTCCCGCAGACACACTCTCTTCCACAAGTTATCTGTTGATTTTTGTTAATTAAGCATTCCACTGGCTGAATGTTCACAGGAATTGCCCCGGCAAAGGACATTCCCAGCATTCGGACATACTTATCCAGAGCGACTTACATTTTAACTCCTTCTACATCTAAGCAGGGCCTTGCTCAGGGGTCCAACAACTTGGTTGTGCTGGGGTTTCAACCTGTGGAGCTTCTGATCAGTAGTCCAACCACTGAGCTACCTCTGTCCTCCGAGCCACCTCGGCCGGGATCATCATTCACGAACGTACAACGTACCGAACGACCTTCTTTAAAACATTTGCACCTTTTAAAATCTTTTACTGCTGTCTGCTGTAAATGTCAGTCGCTTTTACACCTTCGTTCGCCAGAAGTTTCATCGTTTGACTTGAACACCACTCGTATTATGCCATTTCCATATAAACTGAAAGGATTTTTATAAATGACAGTAAGTTTATAACATCGCAGCCAGCAAGAAGGCAGGCCGACCTCTGATCATCTCCGAGATAAAGAGAGGGAGCATCGCTCACAGGTATGTTTATCACAATGAGATAGTTCATGCAGTTTAACACATGAGCTAATGTTTCTGCACTGTTTGGTGTGTTTGTGTATATCCACACGCATGGTCACAGAACAGGTACGCTGGAGCCTGGCGATCGTTTGCTGGGCATCAACAATGTAAAACTGGAGATCTGTGGAATTGACGAGGCGATGGCGGTCCTCCAGCAGGCTGAGGACATGGTCAGACTGCGCATTCAGAAAGACGAGGACAACTTGGGTGTGTGTCGGACTAAAGATGGGTTATACTAATATTTTACTTTATATATATATATATATATATATATATATATATATTATTATTATTATTATTATTATTATTATACTATACAGTCCCTTGCATAACTATTCACACCCATTGCATTTCTCTCTAATGTGCTCCTGGCTCAGTCACTGACTTGTACTTGCACTGGCTTCGCTAGATATGAGTCCAGTTATGCTATACATAAAAAAAAAAATTTAAAAAAAAAAAAAGATTTGATGCATTTATCTTCTTGCAAATGTGTACAATGCAAGGGAGGTGAATACTTTGAACTAAAGATAGAAATTCCAATATAAAATCAAATAATAAATCAATTTTTTTATGGAACATACAAATTTATAAAAGTTACAAATAAATTGAATTAAAATATAAAATTGATAAAAAATATCAAAATTACACAAAAAGTGCAATTGTAAACTGAGAAATATAAAATTTTATACATGTATGTGTACACTGTACAGTGGATTAGTAGTTAGGACTGTCGCCTTGCACCTTCAGGGTTTGATTCCCGCCTTGTGCATGGTATCTCAGAAAATTAGAATATTACTTAAGAACAATAAAAAAAATATTTTTAACACAAATGTTGGACTACTGAGAAGTATGAATATATACAGCACTCGATACTTGGTCGGCGCTCCCTTTGCATGAATTACTGCAGCAATGCGGCGTGGCATGGAGCCGATCAGTCGTCAGAGCGATCAGTGGTGTTATGGAAGTCCAGGTTGCTCTGATACCGGCCTTCAGCTCTTCTGCGTTGTTGGGTCTGGTTGGGTCTCGCATCTTCCTCTTCACAATACTACATAGATTTTCTACGGGGTTTAGGTCGGGCAAGTTTGCTGGCCAATCATGAACAGGGATACCATGGTGCTTAAACCAGGTATTAGTACTTTTGGCAGTGTGGGCAGGTGTCAAGTCCTGCTGGAAAAGGAAATCAGCATCTCCGTAAAGCTCTTCAGCAGAGGGAAGTGCTCTAATACCTCCTGGCTGCACTAACCTTGGACCTGATAAAACGCAGTGGACCAACACCAGCAGGTGACGTGTCTCCCCAAACCACCAATGACCTCAAGCAGTTTGGATTCTCTGCGTCTCCTCTCTTCCTGCAGACTCTGGGACCTTGATTGCAAAATTCAGCCTTTGGCCCACTGAGCAACACTCCAGTCTTTTTTGTCCTTAGTCCGGGTAAGGCGCCTCTGTTTTTGTCGTCACTGGTTCAAGAGTAGCTTGACACAAGGAATGCGACAATTGTAGCCCATGTACTGGATACTGTACGTCTGTTTAGATTATAGTGTGACACCCTGAGTCTCCAATATTGAACGTTTTCACAATATTCTAATTTTCTGAGAAACTGAATTTTGGGTTTTCTTTAGCTGTGTAAGCCATAGTCATCAAAATTAAAAGGAATAAACACTTGAAATACATCAGACTGTGTGTAATGAATCTACGTAATGAGTTTTACTTTTTGAATTTAAATACTGAAATATCAACTTTGCAACGATAGTCTAATTTATTGAGAAGCACCTGTGTATGTGCCCTAGTCGAGGGGGTGAATACTTTTGCAAGGCAGTAAGTGTATAATCTTCTGTTCCGTAGACGAGCTGGAGTCATCAGGCTCTGTGATTTTCACCGTGGAGCTGAAGAGACACGGCGGTCCCCTGGGAATCACCATATCTGGCACAGAGGAACCCTTTAACCCGATTCTCATCTCCAGCCTGACCCGTAATGGTCTTGCACACAGGTACACACACTCTTACTCATGTACGTACATGAGGGGGTCCTCGTGCTACTGCTATTTTGCTGTTGCCATGGAAAGTCAAATCCTAAAGAGGTCTGTGTGTGAGTAGGACCGGGGCTCTTCACGTTGGTGACCGCGTGTTGGCCATTAATCACGTGAGTTTGAAGGGGAAGCCGCTGAGCGAAGCCATTCATCTGTTGCAGACTGCCGGAGATTCTGTGACGCTCAAGATCAAGAAACGAACCGAATGTAAGTCAAACACACTGGCACACACAGCAGGTATCTCCAGCACAAATGTGTGCGCGCGCGAGTGTATGTGTATGATTATTGACTGTGTGTATAGGTTACTGAGATCTTACTGAAGATCCTGAGGTATCCATCATTGCCTCATGTTCTCATCTCTCTCTCTCTCTCAGCTGTTTTTGAGTCGAGCTCGGGCAGTCCTCTGAGGGCGGGATCTGGCCTCAGTGACACAGAAGACGACCGCTCTGATTCACTCAGGCGCTGTAAACACGCCGCGCTTCGCCAACTTGCCACGCCCCCCAGCATGGACTCAGCCATGGACTCATGGGATGGCTCCGCCCTCGATGCCGAGTATGGGAGTCAAGGTGAGTCTGGGCTCAGGTGTGAGTAAGTAAGTTATTAAAAACATATATATAAAGTCAGATCCTGAGACGATTATTTTATTTGTCCGAACATTTGTTTAAAATTATGAATATTAAATGTATGTTTTAATTTAAATTTAATGAAAAAAAAAAAACCTCATCCCAAGAGTGTGTAACTAATGATACTTCTAGTTAGTAACTAGTGTAAGGATCTGTCCAATTCTTATCCATGGAAATTAGTAAGCATCCACAAAATGCCTAATTAATTTGTATAATACCAATACTTTTATAATATAATTTGCATTTCTATTTTATTATTTGAATTTCATTTTCTATATCTCTATTTGTAACAAAATAAAATATCCAAATATTTCATTTATTTATTATAAAAAATAATAATAATTAGTACTTTTTCGCTGTTTTCTTTAATTATTAAAACACCCAATGACCCAAAATGGTGAAAAATAATGATATTAAAGTATTTACTGTATACTGTATAAAGTTGGCGGTGATGTTACTGCTCCATAAACGCAAAAATCTCAAAGAATATTAAAGAAATATTTCAGACAGTAAATATATGTACATGACAGGGGCTTACATCCATCGGACATCTGACCTGACCGTCCAGCCTAACGAGTGGAAACGAGCCAATCACAGAAGCCCACTGACCTCCAGGAGAGACGCCCACCGAGCTGCAGTGCATGATGGGAAATCAGGAGAGGAAGGCTGGAAATATCAAGGGTAAGATAACTCAATTATTTTATTTATTTTAAATGTTAAGCTACTCGTTCAATGCTGGTTTTCAACATGCGTTCCCCTCCTTTTTTTTATTATTACATATTTTTGTATCAAGAGATTTCTACTTCATCCATGCTGGACCATTATTGACTGGTTGTGTGTAGTGTTAATTACTTGCGCTTATTTACAGCTCGGGTCTGTCTGCTTTCCCTTGGGCTCTCCTCTGCTCCGTGTGTTCAGTTAAACAGTTACAATTTGACAGGACGAGAATAAAGCCATTAATCACTTTATTATAAAAGTGGTTGAGCCTAAGGGAATGTTGTACTTTGCTCTAACATTGTGGGAACTGACTTTTGCTCTTCTGGTGTTAACTGCATGGATCTGCTCTGATCATTAAGTTATTATTCGGCAACAAAAACAATTTTCCACTTTACTTCAAATCGGCCCAGATGTGTTTGAAGCCTGAAGGTTTTTATTTGTATTTATATATATATATATATATATATATATATATATATATATATATATATATATTTTTTTTTTATATATATATATATATATATATATATATATATATATATATATATATATATATAAAATGAGTTTGCGTGACCAGAGACCAAATGTAACACTCAGAACCGACCTCCAGGCCTTGTATCTCCTTGATTGGTCATGGAGTATCGAGGGAACCGGCTACACCTGGCTGTGTGTTCCATTATTAATGAACCTTCCAAAAATGTGTACATGTAAGAAAATTGTGGTAATTCCTGAATGGTTACTGTCAAACCCTTTTAATTAAATCTGAAAGTCTTAAGTGTTGCATTTCAAATTGAATGTGATTGTGTACAGAGGCTCAAATGCCAAAAAAATGTTTGTTCCAAAATTTATGGACCTGACTATATACTGTATTCTATATAAAATTCCCACTTCAGGCTTCAAGTCTTTTGGGCTCAGTGGAAGATTGTACCCTGTGCATTTTGATTTTCCTTTCATTCTTTTGTTTTCTGTGCCAGACGATGTGAACATGAATATTAAATCTCAGTACATGGCACAGAACAACAATTATTTCTCCTATTTTTTTTTCTTTGTTTGTGCTTCTTCTTCTCTCTTTCTCAGGTGTTCTGTCCTTCATCCGCCTTACTAATCACCCACGGCTCTCCGGCATCATCCTTTCCTATCGCTACTGTTTTCCAACACGTTGGCCATGCCTCGAAACAGGCCATGGCAACTTCAGCTGTGTGTGTGTGTGTGTGTGTGTGTGTGTGTGCTTTTAAATATCTTGCTTATTCCCCTCATGCTGTGTAAAGCATGTTCGAGATTTGACAGCAGCGTTACAGTAGAGGGTGCTAGAGTTTTAGAGAGCTTGTTATGGAAGAAGGGGGGAAAATCTCGTGCACATGGACTTGCATTACCCAGGATCCTTTGCATTGACGCAGATCTGTTAGCCCTATGCGTCGCCGTGGCAACACTGACTCTCAGGAGAGCTATTGGTCGCAAGCCCTGCAGGACCTGGAGACGTGCGGGCAATCAGAAATCCTCCGAGAGCTGGAGGTAAACAATCCTGAAGTTCAACTGCTTTTATTTCTAATGCTAAACAGTTTAAAAGAAAAAAAAAAAAAAAAATTTGTAATGAAATTCATTGGCAAATGCCATCTTTAAAATAGTTTTATGCATGTGATTAAAACTATGAACCAGATATCTTTTATTCAATATTAAAATATTGAAGAAAAAAAATAGAAAATGTATAAACATATTAAATGTTAAATATTAATGTACTGTACTATAAAATTCCATAATTTTTTCTTGTTTGATTCAGTGATTTATTTTCCGTATTTGAATACCTGCTAGGCCACCATGATGTCAGGCAGCACGCTGAGTTTAGGGGACGAGAGCGAGATCTGCAACGACGGTGAAATCAACCTTCCACCACTGAACCTGAAGCAGTGTTGGGATTGCAGCACAGAAACTGAGCTCAATGACTCGAACCCCACCGTGCCGTTAGAGCTACGCAAGGTATAAACGACTTCATCACTGACTTATCCTCACACCAGGAGCAAAGGAACACCACTGTAACAAGCAGGCCACTAGTTCGTACACTAATTTAGTCAACTAGTGCTGAAAGACAGTGTGATCAGAGATCCAGAAATATCTTAATGATGTCACACAGATTTACAGTCATCCATAAACACGAATATAAACACAGGATATAACTTTTTAACAATATCTTGGTGGCCATCTTGGACGATCGGAATGACTTTGTCCTTATTTGGTATCTTTGCATCTCTGAAAATTAACTTTTATTTACAAAATGTAAACGTTCTCACAATATTTTAAGTGTATTTTAAAAAATAATTCGACATTCGTGGAGTGTTCAAGGCAAACCGGGACTGGTGAATGAAGGTGTAAAAGCGATTGATGTTTACTGAAGACTTCAAGCACGGTACAGTGATGGGACTCTTAGCAGCAGTAACACATTTTGAATAGTGCAAATGTTTTAAAGAAAGATGTATATCTGAATGATGATCCAGACGAGGTGGCTCGGAGCCGGCTGCAGTCGTCCCCGTGAACATCCAGCGATTAGAACACCTGATCCGGCCGGTAACTTGTCGCCAACTTGCGGAAGAGACGCATCTGTCTGTGTGAACTGTACACACACAATCTTTTACCAACGCCACCTGCACATTACATTACAGGAACCCTACTGGGAGTTATTGCCACATCCCAGTACAGTCCTGACCTCACTCCAAGACATTTCCACATGTTTGGGCCATTAGAGGAGTTCCTGGGAGGCCAGTGTTAAAGTCTTTCAACCTTGATGGCATCCTGGGATAAGTGTGTTAGTGTAGCAGGGGAATACATGAATATATAAAGAAATAAAGGTGGTTTTGACTCTCATAACTGTGTCCTGTTATTTTGCCCAATCAAAAGTCCTGGTTTGACTTGAACGCTGCTTATATTTATGGACAGGATTTTGCTTGAGATGGATTTAGTTACGTTAGCCTCAAAGTAACCGTGCACTTGAACCGAACTCGCCAGTCACTAAGCACACCCCTGACTAAATGCTGACGAACACTTTAATCCGGAATTCTAATTTCATTGATTTCTGGAAAGCTGCTTCGTGAGAATTCATTGTTGAAAGCACTTTACGAATTAAATCAAACTGACTTTTTTTGCTCCATCATAAAAGACATCCATGTGTCCTTGGAGATCCTAGTCACCTTAACAATCATGGTAAAAATACCTAAGATTATCATCACCCTAATTCTAAGGAGGGGATGAACGGGAATTAATTATAAAATTGCCTCAATGTTTCAATCAGCATTTTTTTTTTTTCTTCACTTTATAGTTCTTCGTATTTAAAAGCTTGGATAGATTGTACAAAGTTAGGATTTTTGTTTCATGGTCAGTTTCTCCTGTTGCTTATTTTACCTCTGTCGTTCTCAGATCTGTGTCCTGAAGGATGAAGACAGCAGGGATTTTGGCTTCAGTGTGTCCGATGGCTTGCTGGAGAAGGGTGTGTTCGTGAACATGATCCGGCCGGACGGTCCTGCAGATCAGGCGGGGTTACAGCCGTACGACCGAATTCTTCAGGTACTGTAAGAGAACTTCCTTTCAGGCTTACGCTGGAGTGTGCACACCAAGTGCAGTCTGCAAGGAATAATTGCTAGTTAAGATCAAGGATATTTTGGATGATATACTTGACATACTGCTAGTTAGGGTTCTGGACATGTTCAATAGTAAGTGAATACTACTTAGATCAATTATAGGGGAACTTTTTTTTTTTTTTTTTTTTTTTTTTTTAAATCTTGACGTTCTTTGATCTAGCACATTTTCATACAAGGGAGAGTCAAAAATGATCCGCATTCTGGCTGTAGAATTTATTTTAATGAACTTTTAGAAAAGACAAATGGCCCTTGAGAATCCCAGAAAACTGTACTCATTGACGAACTTTTTCTTGGCTGTTGATGGAGGATGTTTCCGTTCCATACTCCAGTCGTCCATCTCGTCACCAGTAATGACTCTCTTTAAGAAACGTTCATAGTATTGCTCCTAATTTAGTTTGCAGATATCCAAACTCTTCTGTTTGCCAACAGAAGTTTTAATATGACTTGCGTGTGGATCATTTTTGACCCTCGTACATGTTGTTGTGAGAAAAACAAATTTAGATTAAAAACCTTAAGTCACATGTTTATAAATCAAAAAATAGACTGTGACACTCTGTTTTCTGTCTGTAGAAAATTCTCCTACTTTAATGGGGGGGAAAAGTATCATACTTAAGCCATGTGTGAGTGAACACAGCCTTTGTTTCTCCGTCTCAGGTGAATCACGTGCGCACGCGGGATTTTGACTGCTGCTTAGCCGTGCCCCTGATTGCCGAGTCAGGAGATCAGCTCCAGCTTGTCATCAGCAGGAACCCCCTCACACAGGCACCTCAGTGGTCCCCTAAAGACGTCCAGGACCCCTCGGACACGCTTCCTCCAGTCCCTGTCCGCAGCCCGATGAAGACAGAACTCGGGTCTGAGGTCGTACCACTGAGTTGTGGGTCACTGTAGAGTAAAGCACGCTCTGTCTTCTGTATCTCTCTCTCTCTCTCTCTCTCTCACACACACACACACACACACACACACGTCTTTTATTTCACTTCTTACACAACTGAAATCGCTTGCACACAGTTGGTCAGTTTCCATGACACCACTTAAAAAAAAAAAAAAAAAAAAAAAAAAAAAAATTGGAGATCACCAGGTTCACTTCTACCCACTCAAACTTTTCACTTTGTTAAGGAGTCCAGTTTCATTTTAGTTTATATTCAGTTCGCTCACTTTTTTTTTTTTTTAGGTTCTCACACACGTGCACGCTTACACACTTTCACAAACTTTGGGTTATAATGTCCTGAAGTGTTTTTATGCAATTGGTTATAAAGAATATGACACGCACAGAAAGAGAGAGCAGATTCACACTCGCCTTGGAAGTTTATAAAGACATTTTTTTTTTTCATGTTTAAAAAAAATAAAATAAATAAATAATAATAATTTTCCTGCTAACTTTTACACACCATCGATTATTGTTCTGTTTTTATATGTGAATGCAGATGATTTATGGTGCTGCTTTAATGTGTTCAAAATTTTTTTTTATATAATCTGCTTCAGTTCAAGCTGGCCTGAGGGCCCGAGAGAGCAGATCTACTGTAGACTAGATTCAAATTATGAAGTTTGGATATATTTAAATGTATACAGAGAAATGTGTGAGAATGTGTACTGTAAAGAATACTGTACATGATATGTATAGGTGTATGTGTTCTTATGAGAAGCCAAGGCTTTGATCGCTTGATCATTTTTATACCGCAAGTGTGATAAGTCTGTTATTAAAGTGTGAGATTAGTTTTAATCATACCTCTTTTAAAAGTGGGACAGATTTCCCCGGTCAATGGTTTTACCCACATTCCTTCACTGCTTCGTGAGTGTCTTAAGTGTACAATCTGATAATGTGTATATGGAAATGAATGCTTCTATTATTGGATGCAAAAGATCCTCCTTTTTTTTTAAACAAAATAAAGAATATGAGCCATTGTGTGTTTTTAATACTTTATATCGGACACGAGGAAAGACTGACAAACAAGTGGTCATGATGTAATCATTGGAGCTGAAGACATTTTGGAAAAACTATGGAGATTATTAAGTAATTATGGGTGTCTTTAATGTTAACTTTTATTTATTTTTTAAATGTTACTGAGGTGAATTATTAATTATGGGGTTTAGAAAAGGTGTTCACAGTAACTTTCATGTTGGCTTAGGTTAAAGAGTTAAGGAGAAAAGTTATCAAAATTGGAATGCAATTTTGCAGCTTCTCTGCAATATGTCTCGATCAGCTTTGCACATCTTGATCCTGATATTTTTAAGATTATGATTCAATTGTTTGCCAAATGTCCATTACAGCACAGTGAAATGATTTTCTTGCATATCCCAGCTAAGAAGCTAGAGCCAGAGCACAAGGTCAGCCGGGATACAGTGCTCTGGAGCATTCAAAATCCTCAACGATGGCAGCTTGACGGTGCCGGGGGATGAACCCCCAACCTTCCGATCAATAACCCAGAGCCTTGACTGTTAGCCTCCTTTGCTACTGAACTCTCTGGAATTCTTCTTGTATTGACCATCTGAAGTACATAAGTCTTCATACCTAACTCTATTTGCTTTGTATTGAGTATACAGTACATACATTTTTGAAAATGAAAAGAGTACAAACATTTTACACAGTTCTAGCCATTTCTTTCACACAATTCTGATTTTTTTTTTGGATCATAAACATTTCTATTGAATTTCTGCCTGACACAACTTGAACCCTGATGCACTTCTGCCTCTCTCTTTTCGACTTCCCAGTCAACTTCCTTACGCATTTTTAATCTTCATTTGTTATAATTGGAGTGCTCCTGTGCGTCAGAGTGATTTGGGTAACGACCCGAGGTAGCCTGTGGGACCAGGACCCAGGAGCGCTGACAGGTCTGCCAGTGTTAGCTCAATTAGGCCAACGTGCCATCATAAACCTGCACCCTGCTCTGAGTATTCAACTGAGAAACACACTAATTTTAGCTTGAAAGTCAGTTCATGGAACGGGACTGCAGTGGGGACTAAACTGTGGCTGAACTCAAGTTTAAAAGCTCATGTTAGAAGAAGCTGAAACCCAATGAATGATATTTATTATTGCTGACAGGACTGTTTTTATATCAGCAACAAGTAACAGCATTTAATACAAATTTATATAAATAATTTAAAAAATTTTTTTAGTTGGGCGGCATGTGGTGCATTGGATGATGCTCTCATCACACAGCTGCAGGGTTCCTGGATCTATCTCAAGCTCACATTACATGTTCTCCCCATGTCCATATCGATTTCCTCAGGGTTCTCTGATTTCCTTCTACTTTCCCAAAAACATGCTGGTACATGGACTGGCAACTCCAACTTCTCTCTGGGGTAAACACGAGTGGGAATAAGTGTGTGTGTGTGTGTGTGAACTGGCTCATCAACCGGGTAGTATTCTTGCCTGACACTTACAGTAGTGATCAAAGTACAGCGGTACCTCGGCATACACATTTAAAAAAAAAAAAAAAAAAGCCTTTATTTTGTCACATATACATTACAGCACAGTGAAATTCCTTCTTCGCATATCCCAGCGTAACTGGGGTCAGAGCGCAGGGTCAGCCATGGTACAGCGCCCCTGGAGCAGTTAGGGTTAAGGGCCTTGCTCAAGGGCCCAACAATGGCAACCTGGCTGAGCTGGGAATCAAACCGCCGATCTTCCGATCAGTAACTCAGTGCCTTAGCCCACTGAGCCACCACTGCCCCTAATCCGTTCTGGAGGTGAGTTCATAAGGCAAAATTTCGTATTGTGAAATGCATTTTCCCATGGGAAATAATGTAAATGCAGATAATCCGTTCCAGCCCCCCAAAATATTACCAATATTATGAATTTCCAACACTATAATCATATTTTTTTGCACAATCAAAACATGTAAGAAAATACATGTAAATGAAGTAAAATATGAAATTAATGGATATTAACCATGATTTATGATTCCTCTTGGCACCGGCTGCTTTAAACGTTAAACTGGCTTCCTTTTCTTCTTGCTACCGTCCTTGCTAACACTCTTGGGAGCCGTGGTGCTATGTCTTCACTAAATCTTGCACAAAATGCTAAATAAACCCACCAAAAAATTATGTAAACTCTATGTGCTTGGCTTTCCAACAAGTTATGAACGGCTCCTGGATGCAAGTGCAATTTAGCATGAAATGCCAGGAATGCTTTGTATGCTGAGGCAAATTACTTGTTCTTAAGGCGAAAATTCATGAGGCAATGCCGAGGTAACACTATAGACTCTGGATCCACCACGGCATACTCAAGATGAAAGAATGGCAATTCCCTAAATTACTCATTTAAAAAAAAAAAAAAAAAAAAAAAGGTATTTATTTTTTGTGTGAGAAAAGTTGAATTTAGAAGGTTAATGGAAAAATACTAAAGCTACGTCTGGCAGCAGTTACTCAGTAACCAGCTGAAAAGCTAAATTCCAGGACTGTTGCAGAATGTTAAATCAAATGACCTTTAATTCCTTGGAGTGTAATCTGCTTGTCTTTTCTAAACAGAAAAAAAAAATATCCTCAGTAGAAAAAGACCCCTCAATGATTTCATTTCCTGACTAGCCTTCTAACCCTTTAAGCATACTGAACTAGCATCAACAATAACAAACAAGACAGCTAGCATGATACTGACTGAGTCTACAAACTAGCCAGGTGCTAATGCCTAGTTTGGTAAATATAAACTGCTGTGAGGAACAATGCATACACATCCTTCTTCTTACTTTTCTCACCATGCTAAAGCTTTGATTTGTTAGCAATTTCTAGTAGCCACTTAATGCTACTTTAGCTGATGCTAAAAGGTTGCCTCATTATAAATTTACATACACTGAACGATCTGTGTATGTAAATTTATAATGAGGCAACCTTTTAGCGTCAGCTAAAGTAGCATTAGCTGATGCTACTTTAGCTGATGCTAAAAGGTTGCCTCATTATACACATCCTTCTTCTTACTTTTCTCACCATGCTAAAGCTTTGATTTGTTAGCAATTTCTAGTAGCCACTTAATGCTACTTTAGCTGATGCTAAAAGGTTGCCTCATTATAAATTTACATACACTGAACGATCTGTGTTGCACCACCTGTATTTAACAACTCTAAGTAAGTAGTCATGAGGCTTGAATTGGATAATTACTGCAGTGATTATTACGTGATAGTGATAGTGATATAATCCTACTTGATCCAACGCAGCGCTTCTAATTTCTTAACTATGTGAGAAAACATATCCTGTTGTCGTGTCAAAGATGTTACTCTATTTCAGAAGTGTCATATTATTGTCCTGAATCAAGCACAGAAAACAACTATGGAGATTGCTGAAACTATAAAATTGGGGTAAGAATGGAAAATCGCATTATGAAAAACCTGGAAGGATTGTGCTGAATCATCAGCTTCAAGCAAGAAATGTGTTTGGAAAAACATCCTGAATGAGCTTGATGGGAGATCACTCACTCACTCACTCACTCACTCATCTATACCACTTAATCCTGTATTCAGGGTCACGGGGGGCCTGGAGCCTATCCCAGGAGACTTAGGGCACAAGGCCGAGTACACCTTGGACAGGGCACACACACATACACACACTCATTTACACACTACGGCCAATTTAGGGAATGCCAATTAACCTAACCTACTTGTCTTTGGACTGTGGGAGGAAATCTGAGTACCCGGAGGAAACCCACCAAGCACAGGGAGAACATGCAAACTCCATTCACACACAGAATCGAACCTGGACCCTGGAGGTGCAAGGCGACAGTGCTTGATGGGAGATCACTTAAAAAACAACAACAAAAAACACAGTAAAACTTAAGGCTATGTTTAATAGTGAAAGTAAGAGCATGCACAATGTGAAGAGAACTCAAGGGTCTGGGAGTGAACAGCTGTAAAATCTTTAGAAAACCACTTATCAGTGAGGCTAATCGGAAATAAGCTTCAATTTGCTAGGCTTGAATTAAGAATGAAACTGTGGAGCAGTGGAAAAAAGGTCATCTGATGGGTCCAGGTTTGCCATGTTTCAGTGTAAGGGTAAGAAGAAAGGCAGATGAAATGATGCACCCATCAGGCCTTGTGCGTACAAGCCTGTGGGGGCAGTGTTATGATCTGGGGTTGCTTCAGTTGGTGAGGTCTAGGTTCAGCAAGGTTATGTGGCCAAAGAATTAGGTCAGCTGACTAACTGAATGCACTAAATGACCAAATCAATTGATTTATTTCTTCCCCGATGGAGCGGCCATATTCTAAGGTGACGATGCTGGGATTAATCACCTCAAATCGTGAAAGTGTAAGTCGGGGAGCATGGGACATCATTTTCACACACAAGTCCAGACCTTAACCGCTTTGAGAATCTTTAGGATGTTCTGGAGAAAGCTTTACATAGTGGTCTGACTCTCCCTTGATCTATAAAAGAAAAAAAAATAATGAGACTATGAATGAAAATAAATGTGACATTGTATAAGCTTATCAAAACGAAGCCACGGCTGTAATCAAAGCAAAAGGCAGCCAGATGAAATATTACAGTGCATAACTTTTTTTTTTTTTTTTTTGTCATGTGTAGAACATTGAGACACACACACTTATTCCCAGAGGGGGAAAAATTTTTTTTTATTTAAGATCTAAATGATGCAATATGCATCTTGAAACGAGTTCATAACAAAGCTACTTTGGTTACACAAAAAGTTTCAGGTTACAACAGTATTTGTTTGAATGGACCTTGTTTTTAATGCTCGTTCAAATTGTTCATTTCGCACATGTTCAAGCGGAAAATTCTAATTAATAAAAAAAAAAAAAAAAAAAAAAAGAAAAACAGACAAAACCACTTCTTTACAAATATTGCACACTGTACGTTTAGGCTAGCATTTTGCTCAAAATTTGTGAACGTGTTCAGAAAAATAGAGGCGAATCACTGACGTAGTGCACCATAGAAAATGGATGATTCAGAAGGCAAATGTGATCGGAGAGGAAATACTAGTGAGCAAAGTGTGTGTTAGTGAACAGTGTATAGAGTATAGAGGGAGTGTATGTGTGTGGTTTGGTTTAGGTACAGTATACAGCCATGAAGTGTGTGCTACAGTGTGCTCGCTGCCATTAGAACCAAATCTACTTATGGAAAACCAACATTAATGCGAATATTTTTCAAAACGTTTATACTGATTTACACTGGGTTAGAATTATAAGTGTACTATGAGTTTCTACTCTTGTTGATCATTGGTAGAAAAATAGTCATTCTTTACTCATTCACTTGTGTAATTTTGGCTGAATTCCTTATTCGTTCTTTGATCAGTTAAATATTTTCGATTCTGGCTTAGTGGTTAGCAAGATCACCTCAAAACTCTAGGACTTTTGTCCTGTATAGAGTTTGCATTTGGGTTGCATTCACTTTCTGGGTTTCCTCTCAGTCCAAAGAAATTCATTGTAAGCTAAATGGCATGTCCATGAAACGCTGAAAACGCTCGTTTCAGTTTAGAAGTTTATGCAGGGGCAGACGAAACCCAACATCTACTGTAAATTGTTTAGGTTAACATTTGTCCAGCTATCCAGCAAAGTCTTAAGAGAAAAAAAAAAATTATATTATAATTTATTATATTATATAATAATAAAGATAATATTTGGTAAAATATTTTGGGCTTGTTTCCAGACCAGTTTGTTGGACTAGCAAGAGACGATTGGACAGAACCAGACCTAACACCTCTCGACTTCTGACATCTGTACAGTAGTCAAATAACAACTGAAAAGAAAAACAAAACTTCTTCTCACCAATCACCTTTATCCTTCTAGATGACCCTGTCCCTATCTACAGGACAAGAATCCTCATTTATGGGAGACGTCATGGTTAGCACTGTCGCCTCAGGGTTACCTTTACAGTATTTGACAGATGCCCTTATCCACATTATATTTTGTCTCGTTATTTATCTGAGCGGTTGAGGTTTACGGGCCAACTTGGGGGTGCTCGGGGTTGAACTTGAAACCTTCTGATCAGTCATCCAATGCCTTGACCGCTGAGCTACCTCCAACCCCTAGGTGGGAGGTTTGGATCTCATCTCCACTCTGTGTTTTTGTGTTCTTCCCACACTTCAAGGGTTCCCAGGTTCCTAGGATAGACTCCATACCCATACAGTCACCCTGTACAGGAGACGGGGTACTGTATAAGGTAAAGGACGGACAGACGGGCACCTTTGGGATAATTTGTGGATTGATGCCGTTATCATCAGCTGCAAATACCAAATACAGTAATATCTTTTGGAAGAACGGTGTTCACTGCTCCAGAGACTAATCATCGTTGAGGCTGACATATTTAGGATCATTATTTTTGGTTTTACTTTAAAAGTTAGTCATTTTCACCAGCCAATTAGAAATGAGGATTTTCCTGGTTATGATATAATTAAATTATAAGAAAGAATAAAGAAGAGTGTTTTTAAAGGTTTTGACTGGCAGTGCACGATAAGGATGTAGGACACAAGGCTGTGTGGAGTAAAGTGAAGGGGTTATGGGTAATAGACAGTCTAGATAAAGATGAAACAGACTGCAAAGGTATGTATTTGATGAGAATGTGTCTTGTTTTTTGAAAAGGGGACAGGTATTGCTGGACTACGGGTAAATAATTCACCCTAAGAGTCAGCAGTGGGATGGTCAGGCACTCCTGAATTACTTTTAATTAAAAAGAAATGAATTTAAACTCCTCTCTTAAATGAGAAGAGCAGTATGTGATAACTAGCGTCTATAAAAAGCACAGCTGCCTACTTTATTAGAGCAACAGGATGGCTGGATATATACTGTACTGTATGCGAGTGTGTGTGTATTTGTGTGTGTGTGTGTGTGTGTGTGTGTGTGGCAGTGATTACTAAAGTGCACAGAAGATTTTTAAAAGGGCACCATTGAGAAAATGGGCAAACACATGAGGAATTTACCCTCTCCTAAAAAAATCAAATGTGTGTGAGAGTGTGTGTGTGTGTAAGCAGTGCAAGAGCTTCCGCATAAAGCGGAGGTACATTCAGCTTCATCAAGACGAAGAACGCTGTACAGGAAACCTCAACGTACGAGAAGGGTCACTGCGACAAACAGTCACTACGGACTTGCTGATTAGTGAAGCTATTTTAAAAATAAAAATCACATTTACTTTTCTGCTGTATTTGCCATTGTCTTAAAAAAAAAAAAAAACAATAATAAAAAAAAAAAAACAATGATAAAATAAAAAAATTTAAAAACATCCTGAACAGCTTTCACAGTTCCTACAGTATCCGTCTCTGCTTCGTGCGAAAAAGACGATACGCCTCTCATAACAAATCTAGATCACAATGATTACAATGAAATTATAATAACAACAGGAATAATACCACAATAATAATAATAATAATAATAATACAGTTCCTAAACAGTAAAAGATATTATTAGGCAAGTTACCTTCTTGTGTAAAAACACAACTACAACACACTATGAAGCAGTCTGATCAGACTAAATGACAGAAAAGGCATTTCAATTAAAAGAGCATAAAAGGAAACACGGTTCTCTCATAGAGAGTCTCACATTGTAGTTTCTACGATGGTGTGAGCGGGTTTGGTGAGGGCGTAAGTGCCATTAGGGTCGAGCGGGTGGAGCAGCTCGCTGTTCTTCAGGACGCATTCTTTCGGACGAGAGCTCGCTCCTTTCACTGGCGCCGCAACGGCCTTGATCCGCTACACACAAACACACACACACCAGGTTAATGAAAAGTCAAGACTCGTGCTACTGTAGTAGCACATGCCAGGCATGTATAGTATACACGAGCTAAAAACTTCAACGTGATTTAATGCAATCGAATGGAAGACGTACTGTACAAGGCGTGTTCAAGTCAAGCCGGGACTTATGATTGAACGCATAACATGATCCCCTGATACAATAATGCACCTATCCCAGTGTTTCCCCAGCGCTTGCCAGGATCGGACTGTCTGCTTCACACCTACGTGTCAATGTCTGTGTCACGTCATGTGGAAATGGCTCGGAGCGAGGTCAGGACTGTACGGGGGACGTGGCAATAACTCCCAACCGAGTTCCTGCGATGTGTTAGTGGTCTTGGTGAGTGACTGTGCGTACAGTTCCCACAGACAGATGCGTCTCTTCCGCGAGTGGGTGACAGGTTATCCGTCGATTTTCGAGGATCAGGCGTTTCGCTGAACGTTCACAGGAACGTCTGCAGTGGGCTCCAAGCCACCTCGGTCGGGATAGTCGTTCACAGATATACAGCCTTCTTTAAAACCTTTGCAAGAGTCGCATCAGCGTACCGTGCTTGAAGTCTTCTGTAACTGGCAATCGGTTTTACACCTTCATTCACGAGAAATTCCATCCCAAGTCCTGGTTTGACTTGAACGCCCCATATACTGTGTGGATATACACAGGGGTTGGACAATGAAGCTGAAACACTGGGAAATTTATATTTATATGTACTGTATAGTATATACAGTATATTGTATATGATGATGAGTATGAATGAACAATGTATATGTTTTGTTGTTTTTTTCTCTAGAAAAACAATTGGTTGGTTTGTTTTTGCGTTAAGGGCACATATGCACAAATGTATTTTTCAATCATTTTTGGATGTCATGTGACCAAAAAATGTCTGACTCAGACAAAACATGTCCACCACATTTACAGTTCAGCATGTGGCAGACGCCCTTATCCAGAGCGACTTACATTTTTATCTCATTATACCATACATCTGAGCAGTTGAGGGTTAAGAGGGCCTTGCTCAAGGGCCCAACAGGAGCAACTTGGTGATGGTAGTGGGATTTGAACTTAAGACCTTCTGGACTGTAGCCCAATGCTTCAACCACTGAGCTAAGCCTGCCCGGCACATGAGGGACATAACCACCACGACCTTTTTCCTTTTTCTATTTAGTCAATAAACCTACTGTGCAGGTTTTCCGCCTTGTATGAGGTCATTCCAGGTGAGATGAAAAATTAGAGGGAAGGGGGAAGAGACAATATGTATAGGCTATGCAACTCCCTGACGAAGTTATTAGGTGTGGAGTAAAAGTTTGCAGCACCCCGTCCATTGTGTACCATTGCGCTCATGCCTTCAGTCTCCAGGCGCCCAGTGACCCTGTATGATGAGTGAGTGAGTAAAACATTGCAGCCTGCAATGTTTTCATTGGAAAACAATCCACCATAAAGTGGAGCTACTGTTATAACCACGGGGTTAACTGTTTTCCCATATCAGCAGGGGGAACAACATTTTCGATTTATACTGTAGAAGAATGACGCGTCATAATTTTTTATCCGTTTATGATTTTGTTTATTGTTATGAGAATGTCTGCGAGACGATCTAATTCCATTATGGTGTCAGCTCTGGTTTATTGCTGCTATAACGTAAATGGTCACCCTGTGCTTTACAGACGTTTAACAACACTGATTGTAGCGATAAATGCATAAAACCTCTGACATCAATCTTAAAAAAGTAGAACTGCTACGGTTCAAGAATGACATGTTCAGGACATGGGGTTAGGGATAAATAATCGTAAAATTTTGCAATGGTAACTTTGACCCTAAACACACAAACCTGTTGTTGATCATTTTCCTCTAACAGCAGACAAAGTGCAAAGTGTTTTATTCCTTTAAAGAATTCACCTCGATCAGCGAGCCATCCGATTGGATGATTTTGACGACGACCACCATGGGGATGCAGATCATCGAGGCCAAAGCTAGACACCAACCCACTCCGATGGACCAGTCGGGATACTTGTACACTTTGTTATACGTGAGCGGTTTGTATTTCACCAGCGAAAACACAAAACAGCCCTGAAACACGAAGGGGAACGGGGGGTTAAGGAAAAGTCCTTAGAAAACCTTCCTTGGTCATCACACACACACTCTCTAGACTTACCACACACAGCACAGGAGTGATCAACATCCAGCTCCATTTCATCCAACCGTTTGGTCTGTAGCCAATCATCTCCTCAATAGCATTGTAGAAATTATCAGCGCCTGCAGGCAGTCACACACGCCGTTACATTCATAACTGTGCAATAGTCCTCGTCGTCATTATAGTGTATGCGTGCGTGTGTGTGTGTGCGTGTGTGTGTGTGTGTGTGTGTGTGCTGATGAATATCCTTACTAACGTATGATACATATGATACGGATCAGCAAAAAAAAAAAAAAAAAATTCTGAAGCAACAAAGCTAATTATACAGCTAAAGCTAACTCACACTGGAGGTCTCTCTCATGTTGTGACCTTCAGAGGTCATAGCGATTTTCTAATGTGTTTTGGGACCCACTGTGAGACTTCATCATGTAGCTTCAACACCAAAAGACAGAGCTATCTGTAGCGAAAAGTTGTGCAGATGATACCATGGGCCGACTTTTAACTTAAGTTTATTTTTGAATAATTTATTTAACGATATACAAAAGCATCCTTCGTTTTTTTTTTTTTTTTATCTGTGCAAATTTTCTATAGACCGTAAGCCATTCCCGAACCCTTTCTACAAAACTCTTTCTACAGAACTCTATTGATGTTCGTCCACACAACTTGGATACCAATATTCTACTGTATTTCCATTGTTTTCTATATCCACAGATATATATTTATTGATATTTATTGATATTATATTATATATACAGGTATATATTTAGTTGTATGATTAGATATAAAACAGATAGAGAATGCAGCGAGTGGGAGATAGAGGTAAATACCGGAGGGAAGAGGGGAGTGTAATATTTATGCAGTAAACAAACAGATCTTATAAACCACAGCACTGACAGTTACACTTCCAGGAATACTATATGCTTTGTTTTGTGTGTGTGTGTGTGTGTGTGTGTGTGTGTGTGTGTGTGTGTAGGAGAGGGAGAATTGAATTCTGTGGTTCTTCTAGGAGAAGGTCACATTCACTGCGAACCTCAGTGATTGATGTGAATGTGTGTTTGTGTGTGTGTGTGTGTGTGTGTATGCATGTGTGAGCACATTAGCAAGATGGACAAATGTTGGTTCAAATCCATCGCCCACACTTGCATAGAGGACAAAATGTGCTTTGAGTCATTTGGCATCACACGCATAGCTTTCTGATGCATGTGTGTGTGTGTGTGTGTGTGTGTGTGTGTACGTGAAAACTCACCATAAACCCAGGCTACCGCCACACATTCAAAGAATGCAACCCAGAGAAGGCACACACCGCTTGCTGCATAGTAATCAAACAGCTGGAACACATACATGCCACCCTGGAAAAAAAAGAGAACAAGTGCCAATCAATCCCAGTGAAGGAGGCGTGACCTATGTGTCGATCAAGCCCAGTGAAGGAGGCGTGACCTATGTGTCTGTAAGTTGTAATGAAAGAGGTGTGGCTTATGTGACTAAGTTCTAATGGAGGAGGTGTGGCCTATGTGTCTGTAAGTTCTAGTGAATTAGGCGTGGTCTATGTGTCTGTAAGTTCTAGTAAAGGCGTGGCCTATGTGTCTGTACGTTCTGGTGAAGTAGGCGTGGTCTGTGTGTCTGTAAGTTCTAGTAAAGGCGTGGCCTATGTGTCTGTAGGGTTTAGTGAAGGAAGCGTGACCTACAGTATGTGTCTGTAAGTTTTAGTGAAGTAGGCGTGCCCTATGTGTTTATGAGTTCTAGTGAAGGAGGTGTGGCCTATGTGTCTGTAAGTCCTAGTGAAGGAGGTGTGGCCTATGTGTCTGAAAGTTCTAGTGAAGGAGGTGTGGAATATGTGTCTGTAAGTTCTAGTGAAGGAGGCGTGGCCAATGTGTCTGTAAGTTCTAGTGAAGTAGGTGTGGCATATGTGTCTGTAAGTTCTAGTGAAGGAGGCGTGGCCAATGTGTTTGTAAGTTCTAGTGAAGGAGGTGTGGCCTATGTGTCTGTAAGTTCTAGTAAAGGAGGTGTGGCCTATGTATTTGTAAGTTCTAGTGAAGTAGGTATGGCCTATGTGTCTAAGTTCTAGTGAAGGAGACGTGGCCTATGTGTCTATAAGTTCTAGTGAAGGAGGCGTGGTCTGTGTGTCTGTAAGTTCTAGTGAAGGCAGGTCTGGCCTATGTGTCTGTAAGTTCTAGTGAAGGAGGTGTGCCCAATGTGTCTGTAAGTTCTAGTGAAGGAGGTGTGGAATATGTGTCTGTAAGTTCTAGTGAAGGAGGTGTGGCCTATGTGTCTGTAAGTTCTAGTGAAGGAGGTGTGGCCTATGTGTCTGTAAGTTCCAGTGAAGGAGGTGTGGCCTATGTGTCTGTAAGTTCTAGTGAAGGAGGTGTGGCCAATGTGTCTGTAAGTTCTAGTGAAGGAGGTGTGGCCTATATGTCTATAAGTTCTAGTAAAGGAGGCGTGACCTAGTTCTAGTGAAGTGGCCTATGTGTCTAAGTTCTAGTGAAGGAGGCGTGGCCAATGTGTTTGTAAGTTCTAGTGAAGGAGGTGTGGCCTATGTGTCTGTAAGTTCTAGTAAAGGAGGTGTGGCCTATGTATTTGTAAGTTCTAGTGAAGTAGGTGTGGCCTATGTGTCTAAGTTCTAGTGAAGGAGGTGTGGCCTATGTGTCTGTAAGTTCTAGTGAAGGAGGTGTGGCCTATGTGTCTGTAAGTTCCAGTGAAGGAGGTGTGGCCTATGTGTCTGTAAATTCTAGTGAAGGAGGTGTGGCCAATGTGTCTGTAAGTTCTAGTGAAGGAGGTGTGGCCTATATGTCTATAAGTTCTAGTAAAGGAGGCGTGACCTAGTTCTAGTGAAGTGGCCTATGTGTCTAAGTTCTAGTGAAGGAGGCGTGGCCAATGTGTTTGTAAGTTCTAGTGAAGGAGGTGTGGCCTATGTGTCTGTAAGTTCTAGTAAAGGAGGTGTGGCCTATGTATTTGTAAGTTCTAGTGAAGGAGGTGTGGCCTATGTGTCTAAATTCTAGTGAAGGAGGTGTGGCCTATGTGTCTAAATTCTAGTGAAGGAGGTGTGGCCTATGTGTCTGGAAGTTCTACTGAAGAAGGTGTGGCCTATGTGTCTGGAAGTTCTAGTGAAGGAGGCGTGGCCTACAGTATGTGTCTGGAAGTTCTAGTGAAGGAGGCGTGGCCTACAGTATGTGTCTGCAAGTTTAGAGAAGTAGGCGTGGCCTATGTGTCTGTAAGTTCTAGTGAGCGAGGGTAAATTTTTGGTTGCTTTAAATGTATCCTTCATGCACTGTTTGGACAAACACACACACACACACACACACAGTCTCAGTAAGAGAATCATTTCTTACATTAGTGACCATGGTGAGTCCCACTAGGTAACTGATGACACAGATGACAGCGATGAAGATCTCTCTCCGGTATCCCTTCCTTAGGAGGGATGGGTACAGGTCCACCAGGGAGGTGATCTGACCCTCCACTTCTACAAACTGAACACACACACACACACACACACACACACACATACAAACACACACACCCACATACACACAACCACAGTGAACTGTATAAATCAACTTTTACTCAGTGATATTTATATTTATACAATCATGCTGAGGATTTTTTCAACCTGGTCTGAGACATTTGGACCGTTGTGTGTGTGTGTGTGTGTGTGTGTGTGTGTGTGTGTGCGCACAACGGTGCAATCTGTCAAATCGCTGTAACACCCTCTGCTTTTCATCAAGTCATGTGCAAAGTGGCTAACTGAAGCCAGACCTAAATATAACACCCCCATCCCCCCAGCCTCCGAGTCGGAGGTAATATTTCATCTCCTCACTGAGCGTGTGTATGTTAGAGTTACGAATGCCTGTCATAACACACAAATACCATTAAACTCACACTCCAGGGCTTATGTATTTGATCTTAGCCTGGCTCGAGTGTCTGACAGCATTGTGGCATGAAGATGACTGTAGAATGGCAGAACAAGCACCGTCGGACACCTCACGCCACATATCCAGTTTTTTGTGTTTCTACTGATTTGTATAAACTGTAAAAAAAAATTTAAAAAACCCTTCATCTGGGGTGCTTTGTTGAATGCATATATGTACGTCAGGAGACCCACCTGACTGTCTAGACCCAGCAGCAGAAGCATGATGAAGAAGAGTATAGCCCAAAAAGTGGGCAGTGGCATCATAGTGACTGCTTTCGGATACGCGATGAAGGCCAGTCCGGGACCTGAGAGTGATACACAACAAAACAAAAACCTTTACGCACTAATAAACGCTACTGTACATATATACACCTTATAAAAGAATTAGAGCATTGTTGACCTTTAACCCCCGGCATACCTGACTCAGCTACGTCGGCGATGGCCACGCCCTGCTCCTGCGCCATGAAACCCAGGACGGAGAATATGGCAAACCCGGACACAAAGCTGGTCCCGCTGTTCAGGCATCCCAACAACAAGCAGTCCCTACACACACACACACACACACACACACACACGTATACTACGTTTACATTTACAAGCGAGACAATCTGCTCTCTGAGCTAATAAATACTTATAGTGGACTTCAGGCCTGAATACTAAACACTGTCCAGGTATCGACACTCTGACCTCACAATGAATCTTAAAGAGTTAAAAAGGAGCCACGCCCGAGTGCTTACCTATAGCAGTTATATTTATATTTATTATAGCTTCCTAGTGAAGTCATTGCACCAAGACAAATAGCATAAGAGAAGAAGATCTGAGTCCCTGCATCGATCCACACCTGGGATACAGAGGGAGAGAAAGAGAGATGAAATGTCCCAGTTTAATTCAGTTATAATTCTTTTCATTATAATGCATATACAGTATGTTTGCATTTAAATATTATGTAACTTTGTTGTGAGGGAAAGAGAGAAAGAAAGAAGCAGACAAAGGAAAACAGAAAGGGAGAGAAAAAAAAAGGATGCACGAGAAGAAGAGACAGAGAATGTGTATGAGAGAGAGAGAGAGAGAGAGACGGACAGGGAGAGAGAGAGAAAGAGAAAATGTATGTTCAAGAAGTAGATAGTGAAAGCAAGTAATACAGAACGGGAAAGAAAGAGAGAGAGAGAGAGAGAGAGAAAAAAGAAAGCATATCCACAATGGAAAGAAAGAAAGAAAGAAAGAAAGAAAGAGAAAAAAAGAAAGCATATCCAAAATGAAAAGAAAGAAAGAGAAAAAAAGAAAGCATATCCACAATGGGAAGAAAGAAAGAAAGAAAGAAAGAGAAAAAAAGAAAGCATATCCACAATGGAAAGAAAGAAAGAGAAAGAAAGAGAAAAAAAGAAAGCATATCCACAATGGAAAGAAAGAAAGAAAGAAAGAAAGAAAGAAAGAGAAAAAAAGAAAGCATATCCACAATGGAAAGAAAAAAAGAAAGAAAGAAAGAAAGAAAGAGAAAAAAGAAAGCATATCCAAAATGAAAAGAAAGAAAGAAAGAAAGAAAGAAAGAAAGAGAAAAAAAGAAAGCATATCCACAATGGAAAGAAAAAAAGAAAGAAAGAAAGAAAGAAAGAGAAAAAAGAAAGCATATCCACAATGGAAAGAAAGAAAGAGAAAGAAAGAGAAAAAAAGAAAGCATATCCACAATGGAAAGAAAGAAAGAAAGAAAGAAAGAAAGAAAGAAAGAAAGAGAAAAAAAGAAAGCATATCCACAATGGAAAGAAAAAAAGAAAGAAAGAAAGAAAGAGAAAAAAGAAAGCATATCCACAATGGAAAGAAAGAAAGAAAGAAAGAAAGAGAAAAAAAGAACGCATATCCACAATGGGAAGAAAGAAAGAAAGAAAGAAAGAAAGAGAAAAAAAGAAAGCATATCCACAATGGAAAGAAAGAAAGAGAAAAAAAGAAAGCATATCCAAAATAAAAAGAAAGAAAGAGAAAGAAAGAAAGCATATCCACAATGGGAAGAAAGAAAGAAAGAAAGAGAAAAAAGAAAGCATATCCACAATGGAAAGAAAGAAAGAAAGAGAAAAAAAGAAAGCATATCCACAATGGAAAGAAAAAAAGAAAGAAAGAAAGAAAGAAAGAAAGAAAGAAAGAGAAAAAAAGAAAGCATATCCAAAATGAAAAGAAAGAAAGAGAAAAAAAGAAAGCATATCCACAATGGAAAGAAAAAAGAAAGAAAGAAAGAAAGAAAGAAAGAAAGAGAAAAAAAGAAAGCATATCCACAATGGAAAAAAAGAAAGAAAGAAAGAAAGAAAGAAAGAGAAAAAAGAAAGCATATCCACAATGGAAAGAAAGAAAAAGGAAAGAAAGCAAGTAAGCTAGAAAGAGGAAGAGAGAGAAACATGCAGACAGATGAAGGCAGAAAGGGAGAGAAAGAAAGAGGAAAATGCACAAGACAGAGAGAGAGATAGAAAAAAATATCAGCTACTTTTAAAATGTAAATGTAAATGAATTAATGATATAACTCATTAAACAATTTATGCTTTTACTAAACAATTTCTACTTTTACACACACAGACACACACAGGCTGTACCTCAGGGTCTTTGAGGCGGCTCAGATCGGGGTACAGGTAGAACTTAATGCCCTCGGCAGCACCAGGCAGAGTCACGCCTCGCACCAGCAACACAATGAGCATGAGGAAGGGGAAGGTAGCGGTGAAGTACACCACCTACAGGAGAGAGCCGGAATAAACCGGGACGCTAATGACTCAGTATCGTGTGTGTACACAAACAGTACATTTTATTGACGTAACGTTGTTTTTCATCTGTATTTTCTGTATGTATATATATGTATATATATCTGTCATTGTTTTGGTGGAAAAAGCATCCCCACACTGACACACACACACACACACACACACACACACACACACACACACATATATATATACACACATGCTCACACATTTTGGTCTAAAGTCTAGTTTGTCCATCTGTCCCTTCACCCTCATCTCTTCGTCCCACCATACCTTCCTCCCTCCCTCCCCCTGTCCTACTGTCTCACTTTTCCGGTGGATTTCACTCCTTTCCAGATGCAGAAGAAGCAGATGACCCAGACGGCGAGCAGACACAGAGCCAGATCCCACTTCAGCTCGCCCACCTCATCAATCCCCGACGACAAACTCAGCACGTTGCGCCTGATACAGAGATAGAGAGAGACAGAGAGAGAAACAGAGGGAGGAAGACAGAAAGAGAGAAAAAAGAATAATCATGCACAAGAAGGAACAATAGAGAGAATGTGAAAGAGAGAGAGAGAGAGAGAGAGAGAGAGAGAGAGAGAAAAAGTATGCATAAGAAGAACAGAGAGAGAGATGGAGGAAAGAAGACAGTAGGACACAGACAGATGAAGATGGATAGTGAGACAGTGGCAGAGAAAGACAGGTTGAGGTTGAGAGAGAGAGACAGAAGGGGTGAAAGAGAAGGGAAAAGAGAGATGAAGGAAGAAGCAGGCCGAAAACGGAAAAAAAGAAAGGAAGAGATTATAGCGCGTCTCTAAAATAAAACGAATAATGTGGTTTATAATGTGAACGTAAAAAGTATTAATTCAAATCACAGTCCATTTTGAATATGTATACTGTATATTGAAATCCTGTGTACTGAACCCTGTTTAAACCCTTAAAGATGATGTGTGTGTGTGTGTGTGTGTGTGTGATGTTGTCACGCGCACTCACTCCCAGAACTCGGTCACGGGCGAGGTGAAGTTGGTGACGTTGGCCTGAGAGCCAGAGGGTTTTGTTCCTGCGGATGGTGTCTTCGACGCAGTTCGGGGTGTTCCAGCTGTGGCGACACCGCGCCCACGGCAGCTCCCTCTGCAAACACTGCAGCAGGTAATACAGACCCCAAGCCAGGATCACGATGTAGTAGATGTTCAGCAGGGACACGATCACAATGGATGCGTAGCCAATTCCTGACATACACACACACATACATAGAATATTAGTCAAGAGCTAACGTTATGTTGCATGATCTCTTTGTTGTGCATTTTATATCTTATCCGGGTGCTTGCGGTATTCAAGGGAAATGTTTAGCACGTTATCAACATCATCGCCATCTACAGCACTGGAGTGGTATTGTAAGTAGATTGTGAAGTCACTTTTTTTTTTAAAGAAGGTCTTTAAATTAGAGCAACAAAGACTTCATGCATTCATTCATATATTCATCTTCTATACTTCTGAGGCCTATCCTAGGAAGCATTGGGCACAAGGCGGGGTACATCCTGGAAAGGGTGCCAATGCATCGTAGGGCAAACATGCACACACCACATGTTCATTCACCCCAGTTAACCTAATCTTTATGACTTTGGACGAAACCCCACCAAGCACTGGGAGAGCATGCAAACTCCACGCACACAGACCCGAGGTGGGAATCGAACCCTGACCGTGTAGGTATGAGGCCACAGTGCTAACCATTACACCAGCGCGCTGCCTGCAAAGAGGAGTTATTTTATAAATAAGCTGTGCTAAGTACTCGCTCATTCTCAGTCATCGTCTATATGGCTTTATCCTGTGTACACGTTCGCGGGGGGGCCTGGAGCCTATCCCAAGAGACTTAGGGGAAAAGGCAGGGTATATCCTGCACAGGGTGCTACTCCATCTCAGGGCACACATACATACACATACTAGAGAACTTTGGGAACGCCATTTAGCCTAACCTGCATGTCTTTGGACTGTGGGAGGAAACCGGAGTACCCGGAGGAAACCCACCGAGCACGGGGGGAGAACATGCAAACTCCATGCACGCAGACCTGAGGCGGGAATCGAAGCCATACCCTGTAAGTGCAAGGCGACAGTGATAACCCCTACGCCATTGTGCTGCCTTACTGCTAACACACTAATCACAAACCTCAACTAACTCAACTAATGGTTGACTCAAGAGGTCAGAGTGACCTTAAACTGTCCAACGACAAATGTTGGGCGTGGACATTAGAAGTCTGGAGCGCGTCTACATCTCGTCAAGTATGTTCACGCTTTTTCATTTGGCTTATCAGTTTCTTTTTGTGGAGCGCTCTGAAAGCCAACTGGCAACGCTACGACAACCGTCTCTACCGAAGAGGATTGATTCAGCGAGTCCTGGTCTTTAAACAGCAGGTTCCCTGACGCTAATCTCCGGAGAGCAGACTCGCTCGGATTATCTGCGATCGTCCCGCTGTTCAGGGCGATCCCCGACGGGGTGAATCGGAGTCGAGTTTGAGGACGTCGATGTGTCAGATCGGGTCAGAGCTTTCCAAAGCCGTGTAGAGGGCATGCCACCAGCAGGCGCCAGATCTGTTAACACTCACGCCACAGCTGCACCTTTTATTTTCAGCTTGTTCGTTCTACTATTGAGCACCAACCAGCCTTCCTGCCCCGACGACCTCTAAATGTTTCCGTAAAAGTCGAGGGCAGCCAAGAGGCACCGGGCCAGGTATAATTGCGACAGCTGACTCTAATCCAAAGTGTGTGATTATGTGTGTGTGCGAGTGCCGAGAGTGTGAGCGGCCGAGTGTGTGCGCGTGAGCCCGTGGGGATGTTCAGCTGCTCCAGTCTTCCATGACGTTTCTTTACCACAGCATTCTACCCACCGGACAAAAAGGGGAGTCTGTAAAGGACCGTGCAACCTTGTCTCCCTTGTCAATCTGTGAAGAAAAAAGAAAAAATCGCGCTCTTGCTTCTTGAGGGTTTTGATGTATTGATGATGAGCGCTTGGGTGTGAGACTCAGGACAATAATGAAAGAGCTTATGATGAAGTCTCAAAAAAACACATTTTTCTGTCTCTCACTCTTATTCGTGCTGCAAACAGATGAGATCCAACCGAGAAATCTATCTTAGTCATCGCTGGCTGCTGTTGCCATGGCAATGCAGATTCCAAAATGTCCTGAATACTGGGGTCTGGGCGTTAGTCAGCATGTGTGTGTGGGTGCACCATTGAAACAGGACGAGAGCAGAGACCGTACTATAGTAATAGAACCAGGTGTGTGTGTGTGTGTCTGTGTGCAGGTTATGTATTTATGCATTATTTAAATGGGTCAAGGGTTCAAAGGTACATACAGTATAGTGATAGTGGCACGGTAGGGTGTGTTTCACTGCTCTGAGCACATTGATAATCGGTACATGATTGCAAAACGATGTTGTGGCTAAAATCTGACCGTGTTGTACGATAGCGGACGATCAAAGAAAAAAGTGCTACAGCAAACATCATTTAATGCCTATAAGTTATATATAATGCTAGTGCCTAGTAAGTGTAAACACTGAACAATACATCTATTCTTACATGATGTGCGAGTGTAACATAATGATTATCTGTGTGTGTGTGTTTACTGCGCCAAATATCTGAAATTAAATAGAAAGTGGGTGTGGCCCAAACCAGCTTTATTTTTATTATTATTATTATTAAATAATTCCCCTACCATTGAGTCTTAGGTGTTTCTTTAGTTTCTCCAAGACTTTTCGGTCACTTTTCATTTCAAGTTATTATTTTGTATTATACCTACCTGTGATATTTTCGAATACATTTAATACATCCTAAAATATTTACGGACTAGCAGCAGTCCTGCCCAGGCGGTTACTAAAGATGATGTACAGTAAATTCTCAAAACGTTGACACATCCAGGCCTGCTGCTGGTTTGATGATTTTCACTTGGGTTATTAGCCGATTCGAGTGGGTCACCAGATCCACAACAGTCCAGAGCCAAGTCCTGCTGAATTCATATTTCGCTTCCCAAGAGCCAGACTTTCTTGTATTTTAATGTAGTCTTGAGGAATAGTTCTCCAGGCTTCCTGAAGCACTTTATGCCTCTCATTTGCCCCCCTTTTCCACCAATACGGTTCCGGAGCTAGTTCGGATCAGACTGAAGAAAAAAAAAAAAACGGTTCCATGGCGGCACCAGTACTTTGCTGGGCTAGAAGAAGGAACCGCTTGCGTCAGGCGCTTGGGGCCGGGATTATCAGGACTAACTACAAGTTTGTGACCCCCGACTCAAGTCCTAATGCTTTCTAGCGATGATAAAGCCAGGAGAACTGCTCTCAAAACCATTGTAGTAACATAGCCCATGGAAAGACAAAGCCAGTCCTTAGGCGGTCCGCTATCGAACCAGCACCAGCACCAGCTCTAGCACCTGGTTTATTGTTATGGCTCTGTTTTTCCATGTGCAACATTACTACAATGGAGAACCTCAACCTGGCTTTGCGAGTTCTAGTTCTTAGGTGGTCCGCTATTGAACCAGCACCAGCACCAGACATGGACTAGCACCTGGTTCACTTTAGTGGAAAAGGGGTCATTTTCAGTCCGGTCTCTGCGCCTGAACAGTTTCAGGAAAAAATGTTTTGTTTCTTTGTTAATCCACACGGTGACATATGAATCAGTCAATCATTAAAAAAAAAAAAAATCATCTAGTTAAAGGCATGAACCAGTGAGAAACAGGTGCAGATGACGACGGATGTTCAGGCTGGTGCTGAGGGGTTGGAACAGACGAGAGGGGAAATGAGGTCGCACAATACGGTATGTCTGATGCGGCACAGATTTTTCTGTTCAGACCAGCAGTAGGAGTGAAAACACTACCCATGAAACCCTTCAGTACTGTAGCTGTCTCGTGTGCGGCAGGTAAGACAAAATAACCTTTTCTTGTTGTGTCCCATGTGATTACGGTCCATGAGGCACAACTTTCAAACAAACCAATTTAACCGCAACCGCATATGGAAACATGAATAGGGTGCTTCCTGTTCGTATTTGTGTTCGCTTAGAGCGTGTCATCTGTTCGGTCTGAATAATGTGACAATAATAACGTGCACGCAAAAACTACAGGGTGAAAGTACAGTACACGCAAGGTGGAACTAATCATCCGTGAACAAAAGTGTGTATACAAAACACACCACTGCTGAGAGTTCATTCTAAAGACAGAACAGCATCTCCTGCTGCTGCCTGGAAACCAGAACTGCCGCAGTAACACAGCTCACACTGCTTAGGCGCTAGAAGTCACACACACACAAACACTGTACATTAATACAACAACAAACAATGCTCACCGATTATGGCGTGATTTCCAAACGGAAATAATCTAATCAGTGCTTATTTGCTAATCTGATGGTTTGATTAGACGGTCATGTCACCGACTCTCGGCAGACGTGAGCTTATCGAGGACCGAACATGTCGCACCGTGACCATGATTATTACAGGAAACGATTTCTGTGTAATCATAATCTCTACTGAGACTATGATCACACAGCTGACCTATTTTAAACGTGCTGTGCCAAACCGAATGAGACATCTCATGCATCATTAAAACATGCTGCCAAACTCTACTGTAGAACATCCATCTGTTTTTCCCGTCTCACTTCCCGTCTTGCGCATACTGTACTGTCTCCCGCTCCGATTTGGAGCCGATGGATCTCTTTCTCTCACCGGTGAAGATGGGGCAGAGTTTCTCCCAGCAGGTGATCCCTCCTTCAGAGGTGAACTGGCCCAGCGCCACCTCCAGGAAGAACACGGGAAGTCCTCCGCCAAACAGGAAGATGAAATATGGGATGAGAAACGCACCTGGGAATACGAGAGAGCGAGAGAGAGAGAGAGAGAGAGAGAGAGAGAGAGAGAGAGAGAGAGAAAATCAGACTCAGAGAAGGAGAAACGCTTTGGATAGTAAGCCAGGTGAAGAGTATCAGTGAGCAAAAATCATCAACGATAAGAAGACTAACATTATAATAAGGAAAGAAAAAAAACTCCTAAGATTTAGAATTTTAAACATTTTTCTCCATTTAAGAGTCGAATTTGTACAAAAAAATGCATTTGAAATAAAATCAAGTCTATAAAAAAGGTTGGATGATTTAGACTATAAATCTGAATGGATTCTAAAATAAATCAATCTTTTAAGAATCTAAATCAGAATTGTTTACATAACAAAACAATCTATTTTATTTCTGAATCAGAATCAATTCTATAAACAAACCTTCTACTTTAAACCGGAATCGGAATTGATTCTATAAACAAAACATTCGAAATCAAAATCAGTTCTAGAACAAATTCTATTAAAAAAAAAAAACATTTCGTTTAGATTTTAGATTTTCTATTCTTTTGTTCCATAACAAAATGTTACATTTTCTGTTCTATTAAGACTCTATGTTCTGTTCATAACACACCAACCCTTTCTAAAAATATCACTTTGATCTGTGACAACGACATCTATCGCGATCTAACATTTTGTCAATATTTTAAAGTGACAATAAAAAGGGGAATATTATGTGATATTTTATCATCCCTCGGTTTGTAAATGACTTGAGTAAATGAACAATAATTAAATGAAATTGTTAAAGTAAAAGAACAAATAGCTAACCACATAACTATATACATAGTAAAAGGTGCGGTGAAATAATAATGATAATTGAACTGAAGAGAAATATCGACGTTCAACATAATGACACAGTTCAGTGCGAGGATGAGGTACGGGTGGTCTCAGGGATGCTGAAGACTGGGGTTTTGTCCCCATATGGCTGGCTGTCCGTTTGGCCCATTAACGCCACCCTTCACATCAAGGTGAAATGAATGAGTATATTTAGATCATGTTTACACCACAGAGTTTAAAACGAGACCTGGCCTCGTTAACTTTATTTATGAAAAACAGAGTGGGCTGTGTGTCACTGCTGAGAAGCACAAGTCACCTTTGTCATTCCCAGATCATAGGGGAAAGATGGATGAAAACACACACACACAAATACAACTTCTGTATGTGAAAGACACACGTGGATGTGCGCATCCATATTAGACACATTGACCGTGTAATGACACACACCCACATGAGCCACACAATAAAATAAATATAGTAACAATCATTTTCATTATTTTACAAATAGACAAAATATAGGTTTGTATGTTTGTTCACAACTACAAAAATGTATAACATTAAAAAGCAGTCATAAACGCTGACCTCCACCATTCTTGTAGCAGAGGTACGGGAAACGCCAGACGTTCCCTAATCCGACAAAGCCGCCAGCTACGGAGAGCAGGAAGTCCAGTTTGCTGGCCCATTTCTCCCTCTGTGGTGGTTTTCCCTCTGCCTCGTCCTCTGGCCTCGTGCCTGGACTTTTACCAGGAGATGGCTTTAGCGTGTCCTTATGGAAATCCTTCAGGCACTGCAGCTTCTCCTTCTGTGCCATACTAAAGACAGAGAAAGAAATCCAAAAGTAAACCAACAATCAGGTGCCTCTTAGAGTTTGTGTACCTTTGCGAAAGTATTCGACAGTTCAATATTATTTGGTCATATTATCCCATCATCCCATATTTCCCACAGTCCAGTCCAAGACCTACTTTTTCCACACACACACACAAAAAAAAAAAAAAACGTAAGGACATATTTAAAGGCAAAAATCCACCAAAGGGACATTGAAAACCATAGAAGAAAAGAAGCTTAATAAATAAGTAAGGCAAAGTGAAGGACATGTGGTATAAAAGGTGGAGAGAGTTTTCTTTAGACGCAGCCTGATGTGGTCATGGCATGTCTGTAGGTAAGACTGAAGGTGGACTTGCTGAGGATCAGATCAATTGTTTCAATAGACCCTTTGCTCCGGGAGGAACTTAGAAAGTAACCGCAGACAGCAGTGAGCTGTTCATGAGTTGGTGTTTCTTCATATGAAGAACCAATAATGGTTGCATGCTGATTAGGGGGTTGGCTTGTAAAATCCCAATATAATTTGAATGTTATTAATGTTATGATTTGCTAAATCTTCAGACAGAAATTCATTGCAAAAGGCATATATTTCTTGCAACTAATTGACACCAATTTACCAAGGGTTAAGCCCTTTGTTCCCAGAGTCTGGGACCCAGACTCTGACCTGTATACTTATGGGGACAGATCTCTTATATATATATACCATTAAAACCACCTAGGTTTGTTCCCTTTGCACCACCATGGGGGCTCAGTCTCCTCACGGCATGACTCTGCAGGGCCTCTGGAGGTGTCCAGTGGTGTCTGGCACCAGGATGTTGGCAGCGGACCGGTTTGGTGCTGTAAGTTGATGGGGTATTGGAATTATTTGTCTGGTACATCCCTCGGGTGCTCGCTTGAAATTTGATCGAAGGAGTTCAGAGTCCAGGTTGATGGACTTGGCCTCTTTGTCTGCTAGTCCCTGTGTATGGCAGGTTGTGGTGCACTGAGTGTTTCTATCATGGCCAGCACTGATTTTGGTTTTTGTGGGATTGGACTGGTTGGGCTGGGCTTTGGTCCCTGCAGGCATGGGTGAGCCTTGGGTACTATGATCCTGTAACCAGTTTGTTACTGTTACTTGTATAGTTGGGGATCAATGTTGTTCAATTCAGGCATACATCTTTGGTGCATCTTGGGTACTATGTACCCACTGTCCAATGCATCCTGGGTCCTGAAATTACAAGGTCTATTGTGTCTGTTGTGTCTGTTGTGCCATGCGGAATGATGGGTTTGATTCGCAGCCAGTGCCCAAACCCCAGCCACTGGATCACAGCCCCGGATAAAATGGGAGGGTTGCGTCAGGAAGGGCATCTGGCGTAAAAACCAGTCCCAAGCTTGTACAGTATGAGTGGACCAGGTGGTTTGCTGAGCGGCCGAAAGACCAACAACAACACTGTGTCTAATGTCTTATAAACTGAAGGTTCTTTATTCTCAGAGCCCTACAGTATGCAACTAGATTGCTATATTCCTCTGAACTTTGTACTGAGACTCCTATGTACCCAGAGCTCTTTGTTCCCTGGGTTGCCTGTCATGATCTTATAGATATATATAGAGTTGTGAGTTAACAATATCCTGGGTATTCATGGCCATATATTGCTACAGTCCTATTTCTTCATGGCTGTATGATTGCAGGATGCCATGTTCTCTAGGACCTATTTTAAAATTTCAAAATAGCATTACTGTATGTTCCCTGTTGAGTTATGGGTTATCAAGTATCTGTAGAGTTCATAAACTTAACAAGGCATTTTATTAATTGTAAAGTCGATCAAATAAAGTGACCTTTGCTGACCTAAACGTATTAAGGGAATATAGGGGTTTTCTTGTTGGCTCTATGTTGGTGTTTTAATCGAGGTAAAGATGCAGGAATTTATTGTTTAGCAATCAGAAGCCAGGTTAAATTACCCCAAAACATTACAGGTGAGGCACTGGCTGACATAACCACGTATTTTGAATTAGTAAAACCTTATTACGACAGCATAAACAAATAAAGCGTGTGTGACTGTATACTGTAATGTAATGCCTGGGAACGTCCCTACCCCCTACAGGTACATTTTATAAAAACATATTTTAAGGTTTTGCGTTTTTAGTAAATAATGGGTCCCTCGCCCCCCCCCCCCCCCCCCTCCCAAGGAGAAAATACACATTTTGAGAAGCTTTTAAGCTACTAATCTCATTGGCTTACTTCAAATTTAAACAAATGTATTAAAGTTTTTTTTTGTTTTTTCTTACATAGAGGACACAATGTAGTATCACTATATTAGATATTTCCTAAATATTACATAACACTGTACAAAAAAAACTGTAGCTTCAAAATATCCTTTGGGCCGCTGGGTAGATTTTACAGACGCCAACCTGAGTGTCTCTGGCAGACATGACAATAGGGCGTATTGTTTCTGAAGAAGTATTTTGAATTCGAAAAAATTCTATAACAATAGCATAAACAAATAGTGTGAGTGTGATTGTAATAACAAATGCCTAGGAATGTCCTTACACCCTACAGGTAAGTTTGAAGTTATTCTAGATCCTTAGGGATCCGATGTGGTCGTATTTGTTTGAGGTGATAACATCAGAGCTGTAAGTCTTGACTGGAGACCATGACAGTTTGGTAAACAAAAGTGTGCAAGAAACTCTTGATGAGGGTGCTCAGGGCGAGATTGGGGATAACTTGACAGGTCCTACAGGTACACTTTACCCATAAACCCTTGAGGTAAAAGGGACTCTTGGCTTTACCCAATAAGTGAAGTATTTTATGATGAGTACGTGGTGTAGTGGGAGAAAGGAGCATTATGTTTCCTGATTAATGACGGTCTTTAATAAACTTGAGTTGGAGTCTTTAATAAACTTTGAGGTCTTCCTCGTATGCTTTGCTTGCTTTGGCACGTCTTAAGCTGATAAATAAAACATGTGAAGTTAAGAAGGTGTATCAGGCCAAGCAAATGGCACAACTATGCTTGCTGAAAAATACCTCAATCACAGATATATGCATTTATGTACAATTATACACTCAAAAACATTGTTGCTATCAACTAAAGAGGTGTATGCATCCTTTTGTTTTCTCAGTTATTATTTTTTGTATCTACTTGCCCGAGATATTTTTGCCACAGTATTTTCTTTCTTTTTTTTTTTTTTGGATTTTTCACCGATTTCCCTCGTGTCACTAGGGGGCTCCCACATTAAGGCTAGTACTACCATTCAGCCGGGAGGGCCGAAGACTATCACGTGTTTCCTCCGAACCACGTGACGCCAGCCGACCGCATCTTTTCGAACTGCTCGCTCGCGCACCGTTGGGGGCGGCGTAACACACTCGGAGGACAGCGCTATCCGCTCCCTCCGTTGCGTGAGCTCACAGACGCCCCTGTCTGGCTGTAGAGCCGTGATTAATGTGGGAGCACTAAGTACCTCTCATCCCTCCCCTCTGAGAGAGCTCGGCCAATCAGCTCTCTCTAGGCCTCCGGCTGCGAGAGGTTACAGCACCACCCGGGATTCGAACTAGCGATCTCCGGATGATAGGGCGAGCGCTTTTACCACTGCGCCACTCGGAGGCCACGCCACAGTATTTTCAAATAAAATAAGCTCAACTCTATTTCATGCATCCAATCCCCTGTATCCCTGTAAAGATACTGTACCCCTAGTCAAACTTGTATTCACCTCACTAGCTATATACTCTCATTGTCTATATGGCTTATCCTTTGTACAGGGTCACGGGGTGATCTCAGGGCACACACACACACACATACACATATTTGCACCATATGGGCAATCTGGGAACAGCAATTAGCCTAATCTGCATGTCTTTGGACTGTGGGAGGAAACCCACCAATCTGCGTGCAGACAGACCCAAGGCAACCCTGAACCTGGAGGTGCAAGGCAACAGTGCTAACCACTAAGCCGCCATGCTGCAAACAACAGTACATGATGCTAGAAACATATAAATCATAGTGAATAAGGTCATAAAGATGATCAGGGAAGACTGGTTTGATTATTGCGGAAAGGAAACTGATCTACGGTTAAAAGATTTCTATTTTTGGCATGGCTTTAAGGAAAAAGAGAACGCAGGATAGGGTATAATCACTATAATCATTCACTTCCCCAAATGTGTTTAATGCAAAGTAATGAGGGGTGGAAAAGAATCGGTGTAATTTGGGAGCGCAGAAATCAGTACACTTCAGGATTTGTAAGCCTGATGTTTTTGGTAAACAGTAAAGACCCCCATCACCAAAGAGGACATGCAAATGTTGAGAAGCTTTTAAGCTACTAATCTCATAAGGATTTTTTTTTTCCCATAGAGGACACAATATAAGTGTCATTAAATTAGATATTTCATAAATATTATATTTTACAAATTGTCCACATTAAAGATGTGCAAAAAAGCTGAAGCTTCCATTGTATTTTTTCCAGTCTTCAGACTATCCTTGAGGCTGATTGGTAGATTTTACACAGTTCAGAAGTATTCACAATTCTACATATAAATTTTCCCGTTCATATTTCATAGAGAGATCTATGAAGAGATGGAGATCTGGAGATCTGGTTAGCATTATCCCAGTGAGATTACGGTAAAGGCTTCCCATTAAATGTCAATGTTAAAAAAATTGCTTGTACTGGTATTGCGAACGTTTGGCTGGGAATCAGGTCAGGATTTAATATACCAAAAATAACTGGCTCTTCTTGGTTACAAAGAGCAACAAAGTGAAGGTTCTTATATTTCTCCCAGCTGAGAACATGTAGGAGATAAAGGGTCTGATATTTCCAAATGGACTTTATTACATGTGTGCATGGTGGATTATTTTTTGTTAAGGGTGAGTGAGATGACAGAGAATGAGTCCAATTAGCCATAGGAGGCTGGAAGAAAGATCAGATGGAAGGAATCCAGATAGAAATGTAAGACCATAGCAAAACCTGGTGATTATCCAGAGAAAATCCCGAAAGAATGTCCTTTCGAAAACCGTACCGTCTAGGGAAAGCATGGGGGGGTCAGAGAGATCAGCACTCCCGCAGAAACATAAGCACTTAGTCTGCCTGCTGATCGTGGGACTGAACTGCATCGCCATAACCAAAGAAGAAACGGAGCACAGACTTACTCAGCCATGGTGGCCTCGTGGTGGCTGACGATCGGCATATCGGATTGGTTTTACTGTGAGAGCGAAGGCAAAATCACTCAGCTGGAGCAGGCAACCCCAAGGCTTAATCCAATGCAGAAATTCACAAGACTTCTTTGAGTTTACCAGAGTCAAAACCAGGCCGAAGTTCAGCTCAGAAGAAGGACATCGTAATCCTGACACCAGCACAGATGGTGTGAAACATGGCAGTTGCACATAGCATCGTGTGAAACAAAATACAAAAAATTAGTTGAGGACACTTAAACAGCCGGCTTTCGTGTCAGGCGTCCACAGATTATCATTTTAAGACAAAATACAGTTTTCAATTTCTGAAGTTGTTTAAAACAAACCCTTGAAGCCACCACCATGAGATCGTGTGTGTTTGTGTGAGTGCCAACATATATTTATATTACCGTCACTGTCTACACTTTTTTCATTTAGGCCATCTGGGTATTTTTAAAAACTGAGATTTTGGAAAACTGTACTGTAGATGAAGAGTTTCCAAAACTCAGTTTTCAGTGGTGTTGTGTGGACAGGGCAACCAGAGATTTTGGCTTGTTGTAACAACACCTTGTGTGCCGATGATGTCATTTTCTGTGTGCTAGTCTTCTTGATTTGACGTCAGCTTGGTTTTTGAGGATATTTTTTGTGCAATGGTGGACTTACGTACAGTAAACTAGGGACTGTGTTAATGTTACTTACTGGACTTTTTACATGCATGCGCATACATGAGCAGTTACTCGTACATTAGGTTAACAAACAGAGGTGCCTGAACTTACTACTATGAACTTCCTACTACGAGTCCTACGAACCTTACTACTGCTACATATGACACAGACCCTGCAGACAGCAACGGTGGTTTTGGATGAGACCCATCAGGCTTCTACTGGACATAACGCAACTGGTACTGGAGGTCTAGGCTTCTGATTGGCCCTGTGTTGATTAGGGACGCTCCTAACAGCACTTAACAGGACGTTTTGCCTTTTCATGTGGACAAAGATATTTTTAAAACGTAGATCGTGTGGACAGATTTATTTTAAAAAACGTAGAAAGTAGAAAAATCTCCATTTTTAAAAAATACCCAGCTATGTGTGGACATGGTCTTAGTAAATCTTTAAATGTCAGCTTGTACTAAATAAAAATTCCTTAAAAAAAAATTTTTTTTTTTAATTGTACAATAGACAAACAAAAATAAAATAAAAAACTCAGCGCATTCGGGACTCAATTTATACTTTGCCATTTCTAGCAGCTAACATTTAGGCTTTTAAACCGAGTTAGCTTCTGCATATTGTACATCCTTGTGCAGATTTCATCTAGAAAAAAATGCTAATCGTGTAAGCCATCAAATGGACGCCATATTCTTCAATGTAATTATTCATTTAGCTAGTTATGTGTTATCTGAAGCAGAAAGGATATAACGTGACACAGGAAACAGCTATGTGAATTGTTTTCTCAGACTTTTACCTCAGTAACTGCTAGCCAAACGTGGTAACATAACAAAACACGCGGACACAAACTTATTCCAGTGATTTTAGAGTGACAAAAGCACGGAGCTAGCTAGTTTAGCATTTAAATGTTTAATTTAAATTAAAACAATGGAAATGTGTGATTGATTTAGCCAGCTAACTCACTAGCTAATAAGGTTATGACTTATTAATTGACATTTAAAGATTTGTAAAGGCCTTATCATCCAGAGAACGCGAGTTCGATTCCCGGGTAATGCTGTAACCTCTCGCAGCCGGAGGTCTAGAGAGAGCCGATTGGCGGAGCTCTCTCAAAGGGGAGGGATGAGAGGTACTTAGTAATAAAGTAATAAAGTAATAGCTTAATGTGGGAGCGAGCGCCTTAGCCTTAGCGCCTTAGGAGGAATTGGACACAATTGGGGGGGGGGATTTTCAATATCTGTCATCCCTAAGGTAACCTTACAGTGATTTTAGTAAAAATGTGTGAGGAAATATTTTGTTTGAAATACAAGCCCTTTAGCTAGGGCTCAATTTCATTGAGCCACATACAGAACCTCTTGCCTGCCAAGCTAGTCAAACTAGCTACTAAAAGAAAAATGCAGGTGTTCAAAATACTTGTGCAACCTTAAATTCTCATATAATTCTCATATATCAATTTGGCTACAGAACACTAGCTAGCTTAGAGGCCTTTTTTTCTTTAGCATTAAATTCTAAAGAATTCTTTTGCTAACATCTGAGTGACAGGAAGGTCTGATTGAACTAGCAATCTAACTTGTTACCTCATGTTAGACATCCTAAAAACACATGTATTGTTTATACAACTTGTTTTGAACTACAAACGTTTAGCTAATTAGCGTTTACATTTCTTTGCTGTTAGCTAATACGGCTGAACATGGAAATGTTAAAAAAAGACACATATATTTACACACATATATTGCCATAAACTAGGTACATTTTCTACTTATTTATTTATTTCCTAATATTTAACCACCAATCCATGCGCCCATGTACGTGGGCTTCAACCTGAACTAATAATATTACTGATTACAATAAATCTGATCCGGCTATTTTAGCTTTAACTCTTTAACTATTTCTACAAACTCTTTTCCCGTTAACGACTGGTGTGTTAACTATTGTTGATACTTCTGTAGTATTGACCATGTACCTGAGGTACATTAACGAATATTAAAAATCTCCTTTTTTTTTACTACCATTTATTTTGAAAACATAAAAATAGCATGGATTTAATTAGAAAACGATCATTATCATATTACATAACATAAACATGTTTGCAATTACATATATTGATCTAGCCAACGTACAAGAGAAAACGCAAAACACATACATAGGGTGGATTCCTAGAGGGATTTACCTTTCAAGTCAAATTAACCCCTTGAGATTAACCTGCTGTCAGAATATGGGATTTTCAACTTGGACCTTTTCATAAACGCCTGCATTAAATTGGTGTTGATTTATCCTTTGTATTATCTGCACGGGCATGTCATGTGGATTGAGTGCAGTTAAGTGCATGACCATTCTGGAAAATAATGTTTACACTAACCTGACCTTTAATCATGGTTGTAAAACATTAGCAGAGTTATAATATCGTAGGTAGTATTATTAAATGTGTTGTGCTGCAAGTTTATGGTGCGGTACTTTGGCAAGGATTTTGGCTTTATAGCGGCAATAGCTGGAGGTTTTAGAACGAGGTATTACATTTTATTGCATTACGGCACTATAGCCAAATTGGCACGCTGAGGAAGGCATAGAAAGCAGAAGCACTCACTCTTTTGAATGAACAAATGTAACTGTGCTATGTGGATCAGTGAGGCAGTGGGGACATACCAGCTGTACTTTTAAACAGAAAAGTTTAACAGAAAAGAAAAAGCACCGCAAAAAACACCCGGTGTGATGTGCTTAATTAACACCTAATTTAACAAGGGAATTTTGCTTCACATTATCTGACAGTGAAAATGACTGTAACTGGTTATTTAATTCTCATCTGACTACGCAAGCCATGTAGTGACGTATTAGAACAGATTAAAATAGCCCTGGTTTTGTGTCAGGCATTTGGCCTCATATGCCTTACTCTTGGCCAAATTCTAAGATAAAGTGTCGATGTAGGATTAGTCGTTGAGGTATGTGTCTTGTGTGTTTGTGTCCCTCTCAATGTTATACAGTATCAGACACTGCTCTGACCATTTTTTGCAAAATATTATCATTTGTCAGTACGGTACGGTTCTAGATCGTATATAGATCTTTATTCTTTTCATGTGAGGACATTCAGGGTTGTGAGGACATTCAGGGTTGTGAGGACATTCAGGGGTGTGTCATTTTATTTGAGCAAATTGTTTAGATGAATATTCTGTAAAATATTTGCACCTACAGCTGATGCGTTGATATTAAACAATAACTAGCAAAGTACAAATTGCTGAAAAACAGGGCTTACTATACACAATGTAGAGAACAAAAAGGACGGAGATTTAGTGGTCAGATTAAGGACAAGCAGAACCGATGATGTACAATGTTTATATATTGTAAGCTATGTTAAACTTTGTTCATTACTGTCAGTTTGTGATCACTGGATTGTGATACTTACCCTGCCTTCAATTTCTTATATGTTGCTTATTATGTTGTTTGAACATATACGTTATATATGCAGTAATCAGTGTGAAAATTGTTTGTTCAATATACTTGAAACTGCTGCACTTTATACTAGCCTCATTCACAGATTAGCAAAGCAAGCTAACAGTAATACCAGAATGAACTTACCAGAGGCACCAAAAATCTCGATATACTTTTAATTAGAAGTCGTAAAAGAAAGCATAAAATGAAACCACTGTTTTTATTCCAGGATGCCCGGAGGAAGCATTTGCTAAGGTCAGGCTCTGTGATGTGCATGTACAGAGATCATCCATCCATCCATCCATCCATCCATGCATCAACAGTCATATCCATCAATTCAGAACTTTTTATTTATTTATCGTGAATCAGGTTTTAACCTTTAGTGTTATCTTTCTGGTTAAAGGTAGAAATGCTTGGCGATGTGCTCCTTATATTGCCCGCACATCATTTGTTTCCTTATCAAGAGAATCATAATGGCAAAGGAACATGATTAAGATACATAATTGGGCCTTAAGGACCACCGTTGGTGCCTTTGAGGGTATGTCTAAATAGTCTGTACCTTGGGAGCAAAAATGTCACCATGCAGTTCCTTATTTACTGGCAATACTTTGTTAACCCTGTGAAGCTGAAGGACACGTCTTCAGTTCCAGACCCGGATTCTTTACACGTGTAAATACCCTTTGCGATTAGTTTCACTGTAGTTACTGAATAATTCATACTAGGTTAGTTCCTGAATAGTATGCTGTAGGTAGCCCTTACAATTCAAGAGCATTTTAGCTCTTTCTTTTTTTTTTTTTGTTGCAGTTTTTTAAATAAACATATATAGGGCTCAGGATTGTGCAATAAAGAGTGACATATCTTATATTTTTTAGCACAAACTAGGCAATATGATGAACTGAATTTCATTTTAACCTACTGTACAAACACTCACTCACTCACTCACTCATCATCTATACCGCTTAATCCTGTATTCAGGGTCACGGGGGGCCTGGAGCCTATCCCAGGAGACTTAGGGCACATGGCAGGGTACACCCTGGACAGGGTGCCAATCCATCGCAGGGCACAGACACGCACACATACACTCACTCATTCACACACTACGGGCAATTTGGGAACGCCAATCAGCCTAACCTACATGTCTTTGGACTGTGGGAGGAAACCGGAGTACCCGGAGGAAACCCACCAAGCACGGGGAGAACATGCAAACTCCATGCACACAGGGACGGGAATCGAGCCTGGCCGGGGATCGAACGCGGACCCTGGCGGTGCAAGGCGACAGTGCTAACCACTACACTACCGTGCCGCCACTGTACAAACATGCCTGAGCAAAAAATAATAATAAATAATAAAATCACATAAGCAAAGAAATAGCATGATCACGCATTGTTATGGTTCTTCTTGCTTGTTTCTGTGATCAAAAAAATGTATAATAATATGCTCATTTGGAGAGTTCTACAATTTTGCGACATCATTCCTATATTCCAGGCGGCGGTAAAATGTACACGTTATAAAAGTAATGATTGGTAGATAACTTTTCGTTCTACCAGACATAAACGCACAGTTTGATGTCTGACGCCTCTCGGTTTGCACAACGGGCAAGGCTCACACATAAGCATATACTGTGTATCGTCACTGATCCATGTCATGTTGCTGGCATGGATCTAACAACAGTGGGTTAAAATACTTGGCTTTTATATGATCTTAACTCTTGTTGTTAATTTTACAGCACACTATATGGTGTTTTATTGAATGTTAAAATGACCAATAATAATCCTTAAATAATTATTTGTGAGATGTTGCCTAATCCTAATCTGGTTGGTGGAGTGGAGGGGGGCGGGGGGGGGGGGGGGGGGGATCAGGGGAGTCTGGGATGGGGGGGGGGGGGGGGGGGGATGGGGAAAGGGGGTCTCGTGCACAAATTGAATCGATTCGGCTGATGATTCAGAAGAAGGGATCATTTCAATGACTTAAAAGATTCGAATCTTTGACAAGATCCATTCAAGGAGAAGGAGTCGGGTTTAACTACACTGACACGTCCTGTATCAGGGTTGTTATTTAACACATTTTTTTTTTCAGTCTCAATTAAACTGTTACACATGTCACTAGAGCAATGTTGAAACGCAATAGCTCATCTGGACTATGATCAACAATACCAGCGTGTCTATCATGCGTTTAAATGGCCATCAGGCCGGATCCTAAATATCTTGTTATTGTCCATGATAGTCCACTACGCAGGGTGCAAAGCAGTGCTTCTCAGTTGCTAGTGCACTACTTATTCATTGTGCATTTGGTTACGATGCATCCTGAATTAACAGGCACCAGACGCACCGCCAGGCATCAAACACAAAGAGTGTGTGCGCGCGCGCGCGTGCGTGCGAGTTAAACAGCACCGCGACACATTGTAAACCCAGATGACATTTCTTATTGACATGGCGTGCAAAAAAAAACAACAAAACCCTTCCTTGCTCCAACCCCTTTCCTTATTCAACCCCCACCCCCCGCGGAGGCGCGAGACACGGGACCGGGACGCGCTTTACGCACAAATCCGATTCCTGCTATTAACCTACTTTATAATCTAATTATAACCTAAGCACGAGCTCGTATTAACGCGCAGAGCATGCACAGTTTTTATTCATTCATTGCGTCAAAAGAAACACATCAGTATCTGCAATGTATCAGGATCTAGACATCAAACAGAGGATTTAACCAAATGAAAGCACGTGCGCGCACCAAAAGCATCACAAGACTCTTATCAATAGAACCCTTTCAAAGAAAAGCCCGAAAGAACGGGGAGGGGAAATGGGGGATTCTGAGTCAAGGATGAAGTGAACTTCATTCATGTAGAGAGATCAGGGGGGGAAAAATAGTTCAACTAGACCACCTGAAAGTGCAACAACCGCAAACATCCATGCGCTCATGATACACAGATATACCATTGCTATTGTAATAACATCAATAATTCAAGCCCTTATTTGAATAATGATACAGGATGCCGTTTACCTGTGTCCTGGATTTATTGCCCAGCCTCTTCTCGTCCTGCCGTTTTCTTTGTGCGGTGTGTGTGTATAGTATGTGTATGTGTGTGTATGAAGCACTGTGCTTGTCTGCGAGCGCGACCGGCGAGGCAACTACGAATAATCTTCACGCCCTCTCTCTCTCCCCGACCTTCGTGTCTTATAATCGGAGAGAGTGGAAAAACACCAGACTCGCCGTGCAACAGGAGTGATTTTCCTTAAAGAGACACGCGCACGCGCGCGCGCGAGCGCGCGCATACAATCACAATCGCACACTGTTGCGTTTATTTCTTCCGCGTTCACGCGCCGAGTTAAGGCTGTATGCATTCAACGTTGAATGCGGATCTCTGGTGTAGTTTAGTGTAATCAGGAATCAAGGAGTTGATGTTTGGTTTCCAATCCAGGCTTGGGGAAACTTGTCCATGTGTCTTTTATCACCCACAGGGTGGATTATTGTAATGGTCTCTCCTCACCGGCCTTCCCAACAACACCATTAGACAGCTGCAGCTCCTCCAGAAGGTTCTGACTAGAACCGGAAGACCTGTGCACATCACACAAGTCATCAGGTCCTTAGAGTCAAGATTCAGTATTCAAAGAATTAAATTATTCCCATTGGAAGAATCTTACACCGGCTTCCTGTGACATTTAGGATAGATGTTAAAGTACGCTTATACTCGTTTATAAATCACTCAGTGGCGTAGGACCAAAATACATTGCAGAGATGCTCACTGAATATAAACCTAACAGAGCACTCAGATCATTAGGATGGAGTCAGCTGGAAATACCAAGGGTTCACCCAAAACAGCAGAAGTCCGCTTTTAGCTATTATGCCGCCCAGCTTCCAGAAGAGATCAGATGTGCTAAGACTTTAGTGACATTTAAATCTAGACTCAAAACTCATCTATTCAGCTGTGCATTTATTGAATGAGCACTGTGCTATGTGCCCGCGTTGTATTTTATGTATAACATTTTCCATTTAAATAGTGTACAGTAGTTGTAAAAGTTTTATCGCTGTGATTTTCTGTTTCATTTTATCATAGTTTTTTTTTTCTTCTCTTTTTTCCCCCTAATGCTCAAAGTAATTAAACGTATTGAGTACTGTTAACTTAAACAATTACAATTAGTTCAAATGAACAGACCTTGATGAGTATTTCAAACTTTTGTTATTTATGAGTTTGTAGAAATGACACTTTTGAAGTTAGCTAAACAAATTTGATATGTTAAGCCACAGTAACTGTCTCCTTAAAGTTCCACCAGCTTAAAATCTTTCAGCCTAGCGATTTTGTGTCTGACATCATCAATGCACACGTAAACTGCCCACATTGAATTGTTTTAATCAAGATGGAGGATTGGTTTGTCTTCACATAATCTTTACAAATCTGGGCTTCCTAAAGTGCCAGAGCACTGGTGGCTCAGTGGTAGGTGTTTCGCCTGCCATGCGAAAGGGCCGGGTTCGATTCCCAAGCCACTGGATGACGTGCTTGTCCCAAACCCGGATAAAAATGGGAGGGTTGTGTTCAGAACGGCATCTGGCGTAAAAACTTGTGGCAAACCGCTGTGGTGACACATTGCCAGGTGCGGGTGAAAGACCAACAACAATTTATTTAATTTGCAACAATTAAAAAAAAATTATAGTATGAGTTAGGCTACTCAGTAATGCAAGTAAATAACGATTAATATGAATGAGTGCAACGAACTCAAAAACTTTTTTTTTTAAAGTTATGTTTACTTAAAACTGGAAACGTCATTACTTTAAAAAAATTGATGTAACTGATTACCTCAAATTTTTTGAGTTTTTCAACTTTTTCGGGTTTACAGTGTATGAAATGTGTTATACAAAAAAACCTGCCTTGCCCTGACTTGCCTTGCCTTGCCTAATGTGATGTTGAGTTAGTGTAGTGTACAGTATAGTGTAGTGTAATATAGTATAGTGTTATGTAGTGTAATGTAATATAATGTGATGTTGGGTTTGAATAGTGTAGTGTACAGTAATAATGTGTAGTGTAGTATAGTGTAGTGTACAGTAATGTAATATAGTGTAGTGTAATATAGTGTAGTGTAATGTAATGTAGTATAATGTAGTGTAATGTAATACAGTGTAGTATAATGTAGTGTAATGTAATATAGTGGAGTGTAATGTAGTGTAGTATAGTGTAGTGCAATGTAATATAGTGTAGTATAATGTAGTGTAATGTACTGTAATATAGTGTAGTGTAATATAGTGTAGTGTAATGAAGTGTAGTATAGTGTAGTGCAATGTAGTGTAGTATAATGTAGTGTAATGTAATATAGTGTAGTGTAATATAATGTAGTATAGTCTAGTGTAATGTAATATAGTGTAGTGTAATGTAGTGTAGTATAATGTAGTGTAATGTAATATAGTGTAGTGTAATGTGATGTTGGGTTTGTATAGTGTATTGTGTAGTATAATGTAGTGTATTGTAGTGTAGTGTGATGTAGTGTAGTATAATGTAGTGTAGTGTAATGTGATGTTGTGTTAGCATAGTGTAGTGTAATATTGTTTAGTGTAATCTGCTGTATTGTGTTGTATAGTGTAGTGTATTGTGCTGTAGTGTACAAATGGCGTTCAGACACAGAACAAAAGAAAGAGCATTGAGAAATTGTTTAACTCAGGAGAATTTGTCCCCTTCATACCTTGATGCAAAGAAAGTTTAAAAGTTAATAAGAAAGATATCATGTGTTGTTGCTCAGTGTCAATACAGGTTCAGCTATGATGGTGGTAATGATTTTCTAAAGTAGCCTAAAATCGCACGCTCTCTCTCTCTCTCTCAAAAAGATCCAGTGTTAACACCCCATATGCTCACCAAATGGCAAAAATGAGTCTAATCAAGCTGCTAAGATGCTGTTGTAAAAAGATGCAGTGGTAAAATCGGGTACGTCAGGCCGAGCTCATTGATACAGAAACCTGAGATGGGTCGACACCCTCTCCAAGGTATACCCTGCCTTGTGTGCCCTTATCCTTCTGAGTTTCGCAGGATACTCTCCAGGCCCTTATGATCCTACAAAGGATAAACAGTACAGACAATGAATGGATCGATGGTCCATTCATTAAACTCAGAAAAAGTTTTGACGTGTAAAAAAAAATCATAGTATACACAGTTGCAGTCAATAATTTACATACTGTACACCCATGACGAATGAACATCATGGCAATATTGTGCTTTCAATTATTTAAACTGGTGTTTTTCTGAAGTAGAATGATTGTGCAGCATACATTTTAATAGAAAAAAAAGGCCAACATTTTGAAATGCAGTTTAATTACGGCCCAAGCACATAGTGTTCAAAGGGCCCTCTTGTTCTTCTAACGATTTTTTTCCCCAGCATCCAGGGTTTTTTGAGGTCTTAACATGCTCAAAAGGTCATGAAAATTAGCACACAGTGGGCCCTAGGCATGGCACAGGGCCTTCACAGGAGATTTTGCTACATAACACACTTGCACGTATACATGTATAACCCGGTTCATGTTTAAATTTCATTGGGCTGAACCACTCTCATTTATCTCATTGAGCTGAACAATTTTCACTATGCATGTCATGGGCTCACCCCAAAAGGATGCCAGCTATTTTGGGTTGTTCGTAAACCGCATCCAGTGGAATTTGATATATTCAATTCAATTCAATTTTATTTTGTATAATGCTTTTAACAATTGACCTTGTCGCAAAACAGCTTTACACAATCAGAAGAATCATTTAAGTTCGTGTGAAATGTGAATGTGAATGAATCAAAATGATAAGATTATCCCTGATGAGCGAGCCGAGGACGACGGCGACAGTGGCAAGGAGAAACTCCCTAAGATGGCAGTAGGAGGAAACCTTGAGAGGAACCAGACTCAACAGGGAACCCATCGTCAATTGGGTGAAAACGGATAGCAGGGATTGATCTGCATTCATACTGTGTGAGAGTGGAAGTTCAGTATAATAGGGGATGTGTTTAAGTTAATATGGAGTCCAGTTCGTTACTGGAAGCTCAGGTAGACTGCAGGAAACTCCAGTCCTGAACTATCGAGCGACTGCAGTCACAGGTCCTCAGAGAACAGCTGTCAGCATCAGCCAAGGCCAGGACCGTCTTCAGGAGTGACATGTGTAGCTCGACAGAGAGACAGGGAGAGGGAAAGAGAAAGAGGGAGAGAGAGAGGAGGAGAGAACAGAAGAGAAGGAGAGATAAAAGTTAGGTATGGTCACAGTCACATAATGTATAAGGTGAATGTATATTTAGTGTAGAGTGCAAGCAGGGACTCCGGCAGGACTAACTATGACAGCATAACTGAAAGGGAGAGCCAGAAGGAAACACAGACATGAGGGCTCCCTGAGATGTAAAGCAACCAATCACCTCACCGTCAACACACTTGAGTGGTCAATGAGAGTGGGGAGGACAGCATCTAAACATACCAGTTCACCAGAATACTCTACGTCCATGAGTCCCACAGATCTGCTCCTTTACCTAAGGCTAATCTACTTACAAAAATGCTTGGCTAAATAAATAGGTTTTTAGCCTAGACTTAAACACTGAGACTGTGTCTGAGTCCCGAACACTATTTGGAAGACTATTCCATAACCTTGGGGCTTTGTACGAAAAAGCTCTGCCCCCTGCTGTAGTTTTCATAATACGTGGTACTGACAGGCAGCCTGCATCCTTTGCTTGAAGTAGGCGTGACGGATCGTAAGACACTAGCAGTTCACTCAGATGCTCCACAAGACCATTTAATGCTTTATACGTCAATAGTGATATTTTAAAAATCGATGCAAAATTTCATAGGGAGCCACTGAAGTGTAGATAAGATAGGGGTGATGTGCTCGTATCTTCTGGTTCTAGTGAGGACTCTCGCTGCTGCATTCTGTACTAACTGAAGCTTGTTTATACACCTAGTTGAACAACCAGACAGTAAGGCGTTACAATAGTCCAACCTAGAGGTGATAAAAGCATGAGCTAGTTTTTCTGCATCGTTTAGTGACAGTATATTTCTTATCTTGGCAATATTTCTGAGGTGAAAGAAAGCTATCCTGGTGATATTATCGACATGAGCTTCAAATGAAAGGCTGGGATCTATAATCACACTGTTGCACTTGATGGAACAGCAAGGACATTTAAAGTTACAGTGTGATCAGAAAGCTTGCTACTAGCTGCTTGTGGTCCTATGACTACAACTTCTGTCTTACCAGGATTAAGCAGAAGAAAGTTAATTAACATTAAATCTCATATGTCCTGCACACATTGACCAACTTTAGTAAGCTGTTTTTTCTCATTTGGTTTTGCTGAGATATATAAGTGTGTGTCATCAACATAACAATGAAAAATAATACCATGCTTACGAATTGCTGTCCAGAGGTATAAAGATAAAAAAAAACAGTGGGTCTAAAACTGAACCCTGTGGAACACCAAACTCCACTTGAGAACATAAGGAATAGTCACCAATTAGATCTACGAACTGATAACGATCAGTCAAATAGGATCTGATTCAGGAAAGGGCCATTCCTTTAATTCCTACTGGAAAGGAGAATACTATGGTCAGTGGTGTCAAAAGCTGCACTGAGGTCGAGTAATACAAGTATAATGATGCAACCCTGATCAGAGTCCAATAGGAGGTCATTTACTACTTTAACAATTGCTGTCTCTGTGCTGTGACGGGGCCTAAATCCTGACTGATACAGTTCGTTTATGCTATTTCTATGTAGATATGAACATAGCTGCTGCGCTACTACTTTTATATATACAGTAGATATCGAGGGAGGTTTGATATACACTCGTGGCCAAAAGTTTTGAGAATTACATAAATATTGGAAATTGGAAAAGTTGCTGCTTAAGTTTTTATAATAGCAATTTGCATCTACTCCAGTATGTTGTGAAGAGTGATCAGATGAATTGCATAGTCCTTCTTTGCCATGAAAATTAACTTCATCCCGAAAAAAAACGTTCCACTGCATTTCATTGCTGTCATTGAATGACCTGCTGAGATCATTTCAGTAATCGTCTTGTTAACTCAAGTGAGAATGTTGACGAGCACAAGACTGGAGATCATTATGTCAGACTGATTGGGTTAGAATGGCAGACTTGACATGTTAAAAGGAGGGTGATGCTTGAAATCATTGTTCTTTCATTGTTAACCATGGTGACCTGCAAAGAAACGCGTGCAGCCATCATTGCGTTGCATAAAAATGGCTTCACAGGCAAGGATATTGTGGCTACTAAGATTGCACCTAAATCAACAATTTATAGGATCATCAAGAACTTCAAGAAAGAGGTTCAATTCTTGTTAAGAAGGCTTCAGGGCGTAGAAGAAAGTCCAGCAAGCGCCAGGATCGTCTCCTAAAGAGGATTCAGCTGCGGGATCGGAGTGCCACCAGTGCAGAGCTTGCTCAGGAACGGCAGCAGGCAGGTGTGAGCGCATCTGCACGCACAGTGAGGCCAAGACTTTTGGAAGATGGCCTGGTGTCAAGAAGGGCAGCAAAGAAGCCACTTCTCTCCAAAAAAAACATCAGGGACAGATTGATCTTCTGCAAAAAGTATGGCGAATGGACTGCTGAGGACTGGGGCAAAGTCATATTCTCAGATGAAGCCTCTTTCCGATTGTTTGGGGCATCTGGAAAAAGGCTTGTCCGGAGAAGAAAAGGTGAGCGCTACTGAGGGATTTATTTCTAATTTTCCTTAAACTTTTATATGAATATGGTACAATCATTAAGAATGGATTTATGTCAGCGTGATCTTAGTAAGTGTCCTTGTTTACTTAGGTCTCACATGATGTTTTTAACCTTGATTGTTTTTTTCTACCATTGTTTTTCCATTTCTTGTCCTTGGGTCGATGTTTACATCTTAGTATAAAATGGGTGTTTTGACATTTATGTTTGTATTTCATTGCCCAGGCTGACTGATTGACGCTTGCAAGCGAAATAAACTATCTTTTCCAGCTGAACCCTGGCTCTGAGTCTCCTGATTCCTTGGTCATCTAATGCTTTGGTCATTTCCAGAAGATTTTATTTTTATGTACAACACTACCATCAGTCCTGTGTCATGCCAACAGTAAAGCATCCTGAGACCATTCATGTGTGGGGTTGCTTCTCATCCAAGGGAGTGGGCTCACTCACAATTTTGCCCAAAAACACAGCCATGAATAAAGAATGGTACCAAAACACCCTCCAACAGCAACTTCTTCCAACAATCCAACAACAGTTTGGTGAAGAACAATGCATTTTCCAGCACAATGGAGCACCGTGACATAAGGCAAAAGTGAGAACTAAGTGGCTCAGGGACCAAAACGTTGAAATTTTGGGTCCATGGCCTGGAAACTTAATCCCATTGAGAACTTGTGGTCAATCCTCAAGAGGCGGGTGGACAAACCAAAAACCCACGAATTCTGACAAACTCCAAGAAGTGATTATGAAAGAATGGGTTGCTATCAGTCAGGATTTGGCCCCGAAGTTGATTGAGAGCAGCCCAGTCGAATTGCAGAGGTCCTGAAAAAGAAGGACCAACACTGCAAATACTGACTCTTTGCATAAATGTCATGTAATTGTCAATAAAAGCCTTTGAAACGTATGAAGTGCTTGTAATTATATTTCACTACATCACAGAAACAACTGAAACAAAGATCTAAAAGCAGTTTAGCAGCAAACTTTGTGAAAACTAATATTTGTATCATTCTCAAAACTTTTGGCTGCGACTGTATATTTTATATACAGTGGAACCTTGGATTACGAGCATAATTCGTTCCGGAAGTAGGCTTGTAAGAAATAATAAAAATTCAAATAATTCGTTCCACAGCCCAAAAAAATAAATACAGAAAAATAATTAATACACTATATAAAGTAAAAATAAAACAAATTAACCTGCACTTTACCTTTAAAAAAAGTTTAAATAAATTTTTGTGCGTGCAGGCGCCATGTATTTGTGTGTATGTATGTGTGTGTGTGTGTGTGTGTGTGTGCGTGGAATTAACCCCTTCCCTCACCTTGTCTTAAACAGTCAAACTCCTCCTCCCTCCCCCCACCTCGATTTTTAGGTTTCACAACAAACACACACACAACGGAAACACTGTTTTAACGGGGAAAAAAGAAATCTCTCTAATGACACTCGCGTCAGCGCAGACTAATGGAATCACTGTTATAAAGTAAAAAAACAAAACAAAACAAATGAACCAGCACCTTACCTTTGAAAAGAATCGCAACAGAGCAGAGTTTCTGTGTAGAGCAGAGTGTGTGTGTCTGTTTGAAGCCGGGGAGGGGGGGTGGGTGTAAAGGCGAGAGAGAGTGTGTGTGTGTCTGTGTCAAAAAACTCAAAAACCAAAGACATGCTCGTAAACCAAGACATGCTCGTTTTTCAAGTCAAAATTTATTTAAAATCTTGGCTCGTCTTGCGGAACACTCGTAAACCGAGTTACTCGCAATCCGAGGTTCCACTGTATATATAAGTGTTCCACTCTCTTGTTATTCTAAGGGTTTTCTTTTTCTTTACAGAGGTTTAGTTGCATAACTCATACACATTTCCACATCAGCAACGGGGGCTTTTTAGAAGTCTCAGCCTGCTCAAAAGGCAAACAGGTTGTAGGTTGCGCACAGCTGGCAATGGCGCAGGTGCTTGGGCCAATCACGCAAGCAACGATGATCGGGCCAAGCACCTGCACCATCGCCGTCCGGGCGCACCAGAAGGACACGTCCAGCCGTGACGATGCCTTAAACATATTCATATGTTTCAAGCACATTCAGTGACATCAGCGTCCAGGTCTTCTCGTGCTCAAAAGACACACAGGTTGTGCGGTCACCTGGGTGGCGTTGTCTTTTTGGAGGTCTTAACGTGCTCAAAAGGCACCCTGGTTGTGTGGTGCGTTCGGGTGGTGATGGCACAGGTGCTTGGGCCCACTCATCATTGCTTGCATCTGTATTTTATTTCTGCTTTTCTGATTTCAAGGCAATATTACATACAGAGTCAAAATTATAGATTATATAAATTATAGATATGGTGGTGCTAAAATGTCTAATAATTCAACCAAAGAACTCTCAAAATACTGTTAGTGTGCCACTTCTCTGTGCCAACATTAACGGGGTATGTTTGACAGCACTCACTCACTGGATTGAGCAACTACAGTACAATGATAAAGTCGAGGGAGCTCAGATCTGAGAAAGAGGATGGTAGATTTATACTACAGTCACTACAAATTGACTCAATTCAAATAGAAGTTCAACAATTTTATGTAAGGACAAGTTATTAATAGATGTAGCCACTTCAAATTCAAATTCAAATTTTATTTGTCACATACACAGTCATGCACAGTACGATATGCAGTGAAATGCTTATACGACCGCCCGTGACCTTAAATGTTTTTTTACAAGAAATAAGGAAATAAATAGTGAAATAGAATGAAAATAGAGTAGTTAAACTATAAAACAAAATGCCAGATACAAAAATTTTCAAAAATATATAGGAAATATAAAAATATAAAATATAACAACTTATAAAAACTTATGTCTGTACAAATATTGCAGTAGTTTTAACGAAAATGAGATAAGGGGAAATGTGAAAAAGTCCTTGAAGTGTGCAAATGTGCAAATGTGCGTTTGCCATAATTGTCCATTCGGTGTGTGCAAAAAATGCAGGTGTTTTAGTCCAGTGTATTGGTTTGATTGAGAGACCGTATCGCCTGCGGGAAGAAGCTCCTCCTCAGTCTCTCTGTATTGGCCTTGAGGGAGCGGAAGCGCTTTCCAGACCGCAACAGAGAGAACAGTCCATTGCTGGGGTGGCTGAGGTCCTCCATGATCTTCCTGCCCTTGGTCCAACACCGCTTGCTGTATATCGAGTGCAGGTCAGGGAGCTCGGTGTGGATGATGCGCTCAGCTGATCGCACCACCCTCTGTAGGGCTCGTCTGTCCTGCATGGTGCTATTCCCGAACCAGGTCGTGATGTTTCCCGTCAGGATGCTCTCTATGGTGCAGGAGTAAAAGTTCCTGAGCACCTTAGAGGGCAGTCTAAAGTCTCTCAGGCGTCTGAGGTGGTAGAGACGCCGTCGGGCCTTTTTCACCACGGTGTTGATGTGACAGGACCATAACAGGTCCTGCGTGATGTGAACACTGAGGTACTTGAAGCTGTCCCCTCTCTCCACTGGGCTCTCGTTGATGACGGAGGTCTGGTAATTCCTCTCCTGTTTAGTGCTGAAGTCCACTATCAGCTCCTTTGTCTTACTGACATTTAGAAGAAGGTTGTTCCTCTGGCACCAGTTCTCCAGATTTCCAATCTCCTTCAGGTAGGCCGTCTCATCGTTGTCAGAGATCAGGCCCACCACGACGGTGTCGTCAGCAAACTTAATGATGGTGGTGGACCTGGTAGTGGCCACACAGTCGTGCGTGTACAAAGAGTACAGCAGGGGGCTCAGAACACAACCCTGTGGGCCTCCAGTGCTGAGAGTGAGGGAGGCTGAGACGTATCCACCCGTCCTTACTGCCTGTGGTCTCCCAGTTAGGAAATTAGAGATCCACTGACACAGAGATGAGCTGAGTCCCAGGTGCTCCAGCTTGGTGGTGAGTGTAGAAAGAATTATGGTATTAAATGCTGAGCTGCAGTCGATGAAAAGCATTTTAACATAATTTCCCCTTCTAGTGTCCAGGTGAGTGAGTGTTGTGTGGAGGAGATGAGAGATGGCATCATCTGTAGAGCGGCACTTTGACAAGGTCTGAAAGAAGACCCAAACTTGGCTGAGCGGAAATTGGTTCTGATGGCCAGGAACAAACCAGGAACCATCTAGCTACAGGCCTGTCATGAACTGGAAGCTGCTAGAACAACAGTGTCACTACTTACCAAAGTGGATGGAATAATGAAGGAGGAGACATGCAGTGCATAAGAATCCTTCAAGCAGAGCCTCAAATAATCAGCTAGACATTTGGGCAAAATTACAGGACAACAGAGCAATTACCTCAAACATACATACAGTTAAGGTGGTTGTGTAATGGATGAAGCAGGAAAAGCTTTTGAAACTGCAAAACTATTTAAAATTTGTGCTAAGTTTTTAATTGAGACGACCAAGCTTGTCAAGAGGAGGGTTCAACTATCCAACCATAATACGTCTTGTTAATGGTGACCAAAGGCATCTGCCGAAGGAGACATTTGTTCAGGGACATTCGACCAAATTTTTGGTGTATATCTACTGTAGGTGCATTGCTCTACTGTACTGTATGTATATTTTCTACCCTGTTTGTATAATTTGTTACATTGAGAAAACCCTAAATAAAGTCTTAAAGCACCAAATTCTTGGAGCTCAAATTCTTCTCTATTAAAGATAAGTGTTGTACCATCATTCTACCCTGGACAAAACCTTAATTAAAAAAGCCCAAAAGTATTCTTTGTCACCAAAAATACTGAAAATATCTGCTGATGCATGAAAAAAAAACTTTAAATAATAATAATAATAATAATAATAATAATAATAATAATAATTACATTTACAGTATATTATAATACCTGGAAGAATTTCATCACATGTTATTCAGCTGAGATGTGGCACTTGAGGTGCAAGCGCAAAGCCAATCAGGCCCAAGAGCGCGAGCATGGAGAGAAGCAACACATTCTGCGTCACGACCTTGGAAACCAAAGCGATGGGGTGTGTTATCACCAGATCTTCAATTACACATGGGATCGTTTCCTACTTGTGCGGTTTTATCTTTCCATTTCCATTTCATTTGTAGCTCAGCTGCAACACACAGAAGTGCTGAGCTGAAGTCACGTGACAAACCCACCTTTATTCAATTAGAGGATTATCTACAGTATGTCTCTTTAGAGCTCTTTAAAAGTATTATTGTAAAGGAGAAAAATAGTGCTTCCGAGGTTTTTGTATCTGTCTTTTAATGCCATGTACTTTACACCAACATGATGGTATAGCCTGGCCCAAAAACTGGTTTTTAAAGTTATATGTTTGTTTTGTTGCACAGGGAAATGCTTAAAATGTTTTATGTAAAAGAAATGCATAGAAACATTCCTATGCTTACAGACCATTTTCCCGATGCACAAAATGGTTTGTCGTTGCTATTCGGTTACTAAACAACAGAGGCTTTCAGTAGGTTGCTGACTAAATTAGACAATCAGATTTTATTGTACCGTTAGTGGGAGTATTCTTTCACTAAATCAGTGCATGCACCAGAAATGTCTAGTTTATTTTCTATTGAAAAATGTTGATTTAGCATCTTGGCTGAGTTATTGCCATATTACAATCACATTGCAGAAGTTTGTGTAGTTATTGAGCTGGGGTTTTTTTTTTTTTTTTTTTTTCAGACTCTTCTGTTCACTGCTGGTTTTTTCAAAGAAATATATGCAAATATGGCAGTTATCAGTGTAAGGGTTTTACCAATTTTACAATGATGATGACGAGGCTCGAGCGCGAATTCATCCAGGCGACTCGTGAAACTTTTAAATGGTTTCTATATTTCACTACAGTAGCTTGCTAAGCAACCGACAAATTTACATGTATGTGCTGCTTATGTGACTCACTCAAGCCCTTCACTTTTATCTCCTCGCTCAAAAGGAGCATGTTAACAAGAATGACAGATATGTTCAGGACTCTGAGGTCTTTCTACAGAACATCTGGGCCTCCTCCCACCCCACAGGCAGAGCTTAGGGAAGTGTCACAATCATTGCCACATTTATCTTTACTTCACCCATGTTGTTCCCAAAAGTGTCATAAATGACTGAGTTACCTGGAGGTCATTGACATAATTACAGCTGTTTCTCATTTCAAGGCCTCGTTCTTATCAGAAGCTCAAGATAAAAACTGATTATGTGTTGCTCACAGAGCATGTGAGCTAAAAGGTATCAGATGTCATTGGCTAGCAAGACTCGAGTACGTCCATCACACACAAAATCACACACTTCACCTACTGACATGTTTTTGGGAGGGAGGGAGGGAGGGAGGTGGGATGAAATCCGGGGCAGGGGTAGCTCATTGGTTAAGGCATTAGCCTAGTGATCGGAAGGTTCCAGGTTTAAAATCTTTGTACCACCAGACAGAGTTGCCCCTGTTGGGCCCTTGAGCAAGGCCCTTAATCCTTGGCTGCAAAGTCATATAATGAGATAAAACGTCTGCCAAATGCTGTAAATATAAATGAAGCTCCAAAAAGAGTTCACTTTTGAATCCTTGAACCTGGAAAAAAAAAAAAAAAAAAAAAAAGTATAATACTTTACTTTATAGCTCAGCGTTGTTAAAAAACAACAACAACAATGTTTTTATCAGTTTATCAAAGTATCGTATACAGTAACTACAATAAACATGGCTAATAATTATTGGACTAATTTGCTTATTTTGTTATTCCTTCCTTCCTTCCTTCCTTCCTTCCAGAGAGAGAGATTTTATTTTCTGCGATATTCAGGACTGTGACTCACTGATTCTGTTCCTGTTGCTTAGCAATTTCTTATTGTGCGATTTTTCATTTCAACTCCGTTGTTCCATTAGTTCAAATTCTCGCTGTGTTATTTGGTATGTTTGTTGTTTTCTAAGCGGTAATTAAATTATTGCTTTAATAAGCGCTTTTTTCCTCAGATTAGATGTTAGGTTTTTTAATGTCTTTCAGATGTCAGGACAAAAGGAATGCTTTAAAATCCTGTAGTGTGCTTTAGTGACTGTATGTAAGTAATACAATGGATTAACTGTGCTCTCCGAGCTTAATGACAGAACTTTAAAAGGTTGAAGAAGATGCGAAGAATCATCTCCCAGTGATGCAACGACATACCTGTCAGACTATGTGTGAAAAATGCATATATACAGGGTAGCATTCTATAACATATAATTATAAGGTGATACCATACCAAACACGCACATGTAGGGCGGGAACATTCCAGTATGTACAGTATGAGGAGGTTTAGGAAACCCTGGCAGGTGTTCCTGAGGCTGAATTCTACAACTTTAGCAAAAATGATGACAAATGAAAGTTCGGCATAAGAACAATACTCACAACATAGCTGGGAGGAAATATTTAGTCCTTATATGAGAACAGTGTTTTCTTATGACGTCAATGGCACTCTTTCATTAGGTTATGGGAAATCTACAGTACAGACTATAGTAATATTCAGATTAAGCAATCATCGGTGATGTCGGCTGTGAAAAGGGATCCCGTGCTCTTGAGCCATCGCGTGTTAGTGGGAGCACATATGGGACTTATACAGAAGACCGATTGACACTTATATGAGACTTTAAGCACAGCACAGCGATAAGACTCTTAGCTGCACTAAAACTTTCGAACAGTGCAAACATTTTAAAGCAGGAATGGAACAACTGATCAAAGAGGTACATGGGTTATAAGTGGGGTCTATAAAAATATATATAAGAAACAGAGCTTTGGTGTCAGATATTAAAAAATACAGCTTTAATCTCAGCATGGGATTATTTCCATTCTTGGTCGCAGGAGAGCAGAAAACTAAGATAATATTAGTTCACACTTTGTCCTACAATAACAAGATCAAAACTGAGAAAAGCACTTACACATACTGTACTGTAGAGATCATAGCGTAAGAGTAAAAAAAAACAAAAAAAAAAAAACATGAACAACATTTAATAAAAAACAAAGAAAAGGTAGGTAATATATGAATATACTTTTTCCTTATTCATTTTGGACATCATGTACTGGCCAGTCGGAAAAAAAACAAAACAAATCAACACCTGGATTTAACTAAGCAAATAGATTACGAGGCTTCCATTGGGTAATTACTATAGTGATTTAATGTACTTCAGCGGGCAACAAGTTATTCAACACTAACTGATGCAGTGAGTAGCTTCTCATATGTCAGAAGACATATCCTGTGGTCGTGGCAAAGATGATAGTCAATAGTTTTTTTGAGAATATAGAAAGGATAACTATGGGGTGGTCATATACACGATGTCAAAATTCATAAGCAAAAAGTTTACTAAATATATACAGTAACTAAAGCTTTTAATTAGGGACCAGATAAAGGTTGACCAGAGTAATAATAAAATAAAAAAAAACTTACTAAGGAATGAGATATTATGTTATGTGCTATGTTGTGTTCATGATATACTAATGTGTTGGAGAGATACTATGTCATAGCCATGACTTAGTAAGTTGTGAGAACAAGATACTACTGTACGCATTGGTCATGACTTACTAAGAGGTGGGAACAGTATACTATTTTTTGGCCATGACTTACTAAGTTGTGGGAATGAGATACTATGTTGTGGTCATGACTTACTAAGGTGTGGGAATAATATACTATGCTGTGGCCACGATTAGTAAGGTGTGGGAATGAGATACTATGCTGTGGCCACGACTTACCAAGGCTTGGGAATGAGATACTATGTTATGGCCAAGAGTTACTAAGTTGTGGGAATGAGATACTATGCTGTGGCCACAACTTACTAAGGCTTGGGAACGAGATACTATGGTGTGGCCACGACTTACAAAGTTGTGGGAATGAGATATTATGTTGTGGCCATGACATACTAAGGTGTTGGAATGAGATACTATGCTGTGGCCACGACTTCTAAAGTGTGGCAATGAGATACTATGTTGTGGCCACAACTTACTAAGGTGTTGGAATGAGATACTATGCTGTGGCCACAGCTTACTAAGGCTTGGGAATGAGATACTATGGTGTGGCCACGACTTACAAAGTTGTGGGAATGAGATATTATGTTGTGGCCATGACATACTAAGGTGTTGGAATGAGATACTATGCTGTGGCCACGACTTCTAAAGTGTGGCAATGAGATACTATGTTGTGGCCACAACTTACTAAGGTGTTGGAATGAGATACTATGCTGTGGTCATGACTTACTAAGTGGTGGGAATGAGATACTTTGCTGTGGTCATGACTTACTAAGTTGTGGGAATGAGATACTATGTTGTGGTCATGACTTACTAAGATGTGGGAATAATATACTATGCTGTGGCCACGATTAGTAAGGTGTGGGAATGAGATACTATGCTGTGGCCACGACTTACCAAGGCTTGGGAATGAGATACTATGTTATGGCCAAGAGTTACTAAGTTGTGGGAATGAGATACTATGCTGTGGCCACAACTTACTAAGGCTTGGGAACGAGATACTATGGTGTGGCCACGACTAACAAAGTTGTGGGAATGAGATATTATGTTGTGGCCATGACATACTAAGGTGTTGGAATGAGATACTATGCTGTGGCCACGACTTCTAAAGTGTGGCAATGAGATACTATGTTGTGGCCACAACTTACTAAGGTGTTGGAATGAGATACTATGCTGTGGCCACAGCTTACTAAGGCTTGGGAATGAGATACTATGGTGTGGCCACGACTTACAAAGTTGTGGGAATGAGATATTATGTTGTGGCCATGACATACTAAGGTGTTGGAATGAGATACTATGCTGTGGCCACGACTTCTAAAGTGTGGCAATGAGATACTATGTTGTGGCCACAACTTACTAAGGTGTTGGAATGAGATACTATGCTGTGGTCATGACTTACTAAGTGGTGGGAATGAGATACTTTGCTGTGGTCATGACTTACTAAGTTGTGGGAATGAGATACTATGTTGTGGTCATGACTTACCAAGATGTGGGAATAATATACTATGCTGTGGCCACGATTAGTAAGGTGTGGGAATGAGATACTATGCTGTGGCCACGACTTACCAAGGCTTGGGAATGAGATACTATGTTATGGCCAAGAGTTACTAAGTTGTGGGAATGAGATACTATGCTGTGGCCACAACTTACTAAGGCTTGGGAACGAGATACTATGGTGTGGCCACGACTTACAAAGTTGTGGGAATGAGATATTATGTTGTGGCCATGACATACTAAGGTGTTGGAATGAGATACTATGCTGTGGCCACGACTTCTAAAGTGTGGCAATGAGATACTATGTTGTGGCCACAACTTACTAAGGTGTTGGAATGAGATACTATGCTGTGGCCACAGCTTACTAAGGCTTGGGAATGAGATACTATGGTGTGGCCACGACTTACAAAGTTGTGGGAATGAGATATTATGTTGTGGCCATGACATACTAAGGTGTTGGAATGAGATACTATGCTGTGGCCACGACTTCTAAAGTGTGGCAATGAGATACTATGTTGTGGCCACAACTTACTAAGGTGTTGGAATGAGATACTATGCTGTGGTCATGACTTACTAAGTGGTGGGAATGAGATACTTTGCTGTGGTCATGACTTACTAAGTTGTGGGAATGAGATACTATGTTGTGGTCATGACTTACTAAGATGTGGGAATAATATACTATGCTGTGGCCACGATTAGTAAGGTGTGGGAATGAGATACTATGCTGTGGCCACGACTTACCAAGGCTTGGGAATGAGATACTATGTTATGGCCAAGAGTTACTAAGTTGTGGGAATGAGATACTATGCTGTGGCCACAACTTACTAAGGCTTGGGAACGAGATACTATGGTGTGGCCACGACTTACAAAGTTGTGGGAATGAGATATTATGTTGTGGCCATGACATACTAAGGTGTTGGAATGAGATACTATGCTGTGGCCACGACTTCTAAAGTGTGGCAATGAGATACTATGTTGTGGCCACAACTTACTAAGGTGTTGGAATGAGATACTATGCTGTGGCCACAACTTACTAAGGCTTGGGAATGAGATACTATGGTGTGGCCACGACTTACAAAGTTGTGGGAATGAGATATTATGTTGTGGCCATGACATACTAAGGTGTTGGAATGAGATACTATGCTGTGGCCACGACTTCTAAAGTGTGGCAATGAGATACTATGTTGTGGCCACAACTTACTAAGGTGTTGGAATGAGATACTATGCTGTGGTCATGACTTACTAAGTGGTGGGAATGAGATACTTTGCTGTGGTCATGACTTACTAAGTTGTGGGAATGAGATACTATGTTGTGGTCATGGCTTACAAAGGTGTGGGAATAATATACTATGCTGTGGCCACGATTAGTAAGGTGTGGGAATGAGATACTATGCTGTGGCCACGACTTACCAAGGCTTGGGAATGAGATACTATGTTATGGCCAAGAGTTACTAAGTTGTGGGAATGAGATGCTATGTTGTGACCATGACTTACTAAGGTGTTGGAACGAGATACTATGGTGTGGCCACGACTTACAAAGTTGTGGGAATGAGATATTATGTTGTGGCCATGACATACTAAGGTGTTGGAATGAGATACTATGCTGTGGCCACGACTTCTAAAGTGTGGCAATGAGATACTATGTTGTGGCCACAACTTACTAAGGTGTTGGAATGAGATACTATGCTGTGGTCATGACTTACTAAGTGGTGGGAATGAGATACTTTGCTGTGGTCATGACTTACTAAGGTGCGGGAATAAGATACTATGTTGTGGCCACAACTTACTAAGGCATGGGAACAAGATACTATGTTATGGCCATGACTTACTAAGGTGTGGGAATGAGATACTATGTTGTGGCCACAACTTACTAAGGTGTTGGAATGAGATACTATGCTGTGGTCATGACTTACTAAGTGGTGGGAATGAGATACTTTGCTGTGGTCATGACTTACAAAGGTGCGGGAATGAGATACTATGTTGTGGCCACAACTTACTAAGGCATGGGAACAAGATACTATGTTATGGCCATGACTTACTAAGGTGTTGGAATGAGATACTATGTTGTGGCCATGAATTACTAAGGTAATTGTCACAGTCTCATAACCTATTTCTGTTTAAGACTATTTCTTTATTATTGCCGTCCCCTGCGTCCGATATCTAGGGTCCTGAGCTCCTCCTGTATTTTGAAAAGACAGTACAGTAATCACAGTATCTATCTGGTGAATTAAATGTGAATAAGAGAGAACAGGATCATTGATCACCGGTATGAGGTTATCTTTCCAATCTGTAATTCGCAGTGCCTTGCAAAAGTATTTACCCCGCTGAATTTTTCCACAGACATGCCACGAACCAGTGTGTAAGCATGTGCGTGTACGCACGTGTGAGGTGTGTGTGCCTGCGTGTGGACATGTGCAGGAGCATGAGATGATGTGAGGAGGGGGTGTATATTACACTGCTATTATACTGAGACAGATGGCTGGTCCATATGAGCCGTGCTGTCCTGCTTACCGGGATTCTGGACAAACGGAGAGAACAGCGTCATTACAGCATGATGGCATGTTGGCGATGGAAATAGCGTCTTGCTGTCAAAGTGTTTCTCTCTAAAAATACGCATTTCCCAATTTTTTTTTTTGTTGGTAAATGACAATTGTTGTGCCACTCCTAATTACATGAACAATTACGAAACCCTAATCAGCTCCAGCTGTGTCCACACTGTCACGGTGCACTATAGATCGTGGGCCGCTTCATTTCTTTTCATTTCTTTTCACTTGTTAATAAAACATTGTCCGAGTACCATACATGGTTTTATGACATGTACTTTAGACAAACTGGATGCTGTTTAAAATAATCCAAACAATAATGTTTTCGCCTACCAAGGCATATTTGCTTGCATACGAAATGTATGTTTGCAAATTTTTTGTTGGTCTTACTGTGTTTCTTCAGCTTATTTTAACATTTAACCATTTCTTTATATTAATATTAGAAGTCTTGATCAATCACAATCTGTTCCCAGCACTGATTGAATAACAGCTGTACTCTGGAATTTCCTACCAATAAAGTGGGAAGGAAAGAAAAAACAAAAAATATTTGTGATTAAATGATCAAAAAGGTGGAATTAACATAATAATAATAATAATAATAATAATAATAACCCAAACTATACAATTTTATTACAATTCACATTTTAATAACATTTTGGAAATGCAAGGATTATACCAAATGTGTCTAACTAATAAGCGAAGCTTACAATAAAAAAAGAAAAAAAGAAGAAAAAACCTAATGTAGTAAAATGTCAGCACATCCATGACTCGCATCATGGATGTGCTGATGTGATGTCTGATAAAAAGTCAAATCATTTCTTTCTCACACAGTTTGAGGGCACTCCATACCAATATAAATCTCAGCAAGAGGGCGTGGCCTAATATATCCGATGGCAGAATTGCATGTTACTAGTTATTGGGATGATTGTATAGCCCTGGACTTTAATCACTAATGTTGTAACATTTTATGTATTTTTTTTTTTTTTACACAAAACTTTACGAGATCCATAATGTAGTGAATTTCTGTATCTGCATTTGAATGTAAACACTTAAACCAGGCGGCATTTTTCGTGGAAACTCTAGTGCAGTCGGCATGGTGTGTAATTTCGGAAAATCTTTTTTACTTCACTCCAGATTATAATTTGGCTCAGATAATGACATGCTCTAACTTATCATCCCAAAAGTATAAATAAAGCTTCTAAGAATGAAAAAAAATGAATGGCTGAAGGAAGAATTCGTTTGTTTTTGTCCCCCAAAAGCTTCATATCATCTTCACGTCTTCATGTCTCAGTCCTGACTGAGACTGATTATTTGCTTATTTGGTAATAGATGAGTCTCCTACACTGTTCTTCTGTTTACTGAATCTATTCAGAACAATTTATCTGCTCAAGCACCGAGAGAACATGCGAACGTCATGCACACAGACCCGAGGCGGTAATCGAACCCTGGCCCTGGCGGTGCGAGACCACGGTGCTAACCACTAAGCCTTCCTTTATTAAAGTAAGGGTAAAATATTTCGAAATGTATTGGCTGATTGACTACATTGGGAAGGAAATTCTTAACATTTTGATTTCTGGCTCCTTGAAAGCATCTTAAACTTTTATTACAACTGTGTTCTGCCCTTATAATTTGCCCTTTTCACATCTGACCATTTTCTTTAGGCAATGTCTGGGCTTGGCTTATTTACTGAAGGTTGGAAAATAAATAACAAAGTACTGAATGATAAGGTGTGTGTCATGCTGTCTATGTTCCCAACGGTAATCCTCGTCCAGCTTCTCTCTTTCTGTCTCTCTCCTAGGAAACGTCAAGCATGCTCACTTAGGAACCCTACACCAGTCGTATTGTCGGTCAGTTCACTTTGTCAGTTTCAACACTTTCTACTTAACCAAAGTCCATGTTAACGTGTTCGTGAGCCTTTAAACGGATTCCAAGCAGCCGAAACAAGGCACGGTAACCCTACACCATTGTCATTTTAGGTCACGTCTACATGACACCAACATCAGGTAATCATACCTTATGGAGCGTGACTCATGGCTCTGTTAATCCACGGCTGAGTTTAGGCTGTGCTTTACTAAAAATATCACTACGTACAAAAATAAATAATAATCATAATAATAATTCATAAGTAATCTTAGACTATATGTAATACCTATTTACTGTATGCGCTGGTTGAAGACCAAATAGTAGGTATAGTCAATGTAGTCAACAAAAAAAAACTACATTATATAGATTAGATAATATAGAAACTGTTCAACCTTAACAGTATCATGTACTGTAAATTGCCAGGTAGGGCATGGTTGTCACAACTTGTTTTTTCTCAAAGCATTCCTAAGCAGTTTTCGCTGTATGTCAGGACACATTAACCTTCTAAAAGAGGCCACGCCCTCAGGGGACACTCGTTCCACAAAGGGGTGTACATGCATTGCAGCAATGTTTAGGTATTGTAGGTGTCAAAGTTACATTCGCATGAATGACAGGACCCAATGTTTCCCAACAGAACATCGCCAAGAGCATCACACTGTCTCCACTGGCTCACCTTCTTCCAATACTGCTTCCTAGTGCCATCTCAACCCTCAGGTAAGAGACCCATATACTCCACACCATGATATAAAAAATAAATCTATGATTCATCAGAACAAACCACCTTTTTGCATTGCTTTGTGCTCCAGTTCTGATGCGAACCTGAACACAAAAAACTATGATGCACTTGGTGTTCTGAGACCTTTCTATCAGAATCAGCATTAACCTTATCTGTAGGTCTTCTGTGGCACCGGAGCAGCCAGGCGAGTCTGTGTTCCCACCGTGCACGAGGATGATCCTTGGGCAGCCTGCTGTTTTTGAGCTGCTCTGACCCAGTCGCCTAGCCAAGACAATTTGGCCCTTTTCAGAGCCACTCAGATCCTTATGCTTCAAACACAGGTGACACCTCTTAGCCTGGACAATATATCCCACCCCTTGACATGTGCCATCATAATGAGATAATCAATGTTATTCGCTTCACCTGTCAGCGGTTGTAATGGCTGATTGGTGTTAACCGTGGTCCCTCCTTTAGGATTTCTGTAAGGAAGCGACTGTGCAGACTAATCAGTAAGGATGCAAACCAGCAGTGTTTTTGTGCCTCATTAGCTGGATTAAACCCTCTGTCGATCACCAGATCAACCGAAGGCAATTTAGTGAACGAAACAATGACCTCAATCGCCTCATCACAATACTGCAGAACATCACACAGATGATTAAAGAGCATTTAAATCAGTGGGGAAATACTGAATCAGGATGCTTTTGAACAGACCATCTGCATGGGACATGGCAATATGCTGACCCTGAACAGCTGCCCCTCTGATATATCAAAGAATTTGTGGGTTGAATAAGTGAGATATAAACAGTTATGTTGCTATAGGACAGAAATTCAAGAGTTACTGTGGCTGCTGTTCCCGAAGTTGGTTATTTTCCAATAATGGCATGTCCTTATTTTTAGTGTTTTATTCCCTTATTCAATTTTATTTGTATAGCGCTTTTAACAATCGTCATTGTCACAAAGCAGCTTTACACAATCAAAAGAAAATTATGAAAGTTTGTATGTATTTTTGAATATGAGTTTGAGTTTAAATATAAGTTTGCATGTCAATGTGCATGAATCAAAAGGATCAGATTGTCCCTGATGTGGCAAGGAAAAACTCCCTGAGAAGGCAATAGAAAGAAACCTTAAGAGGAGCCAGACTCAACACGGAACACATCCTCATTTGGGTGATAACGGATAGCAGGGATTGATCTACAATCATACTGTGTGTTAGGGAGCTGGAAGTTCAGTTTTGCACTTGATGTCTTTAAGTTTAAATGGAGTCCAGTTTGTTATTGGAGGCTCAGGTCTGTCTGTCTGTCTGACTCCTCCTGGTGTCCCGCTTCTCAGTGGAGATCTAGTTGCATGGATGCCCCGTGTGGTCTGTTTGGGATGCGTGTGGTGACTGGGGATGGTTCCACTTTCCCATGAAGATGGTCCTGGCCTCAGCTGATGCAAACAGATGTTCTCTGAGGACTTGTGACTGCAGTCACTCGATAGTTCAGGTGTGGAAAGTCTACCTGAGCTTATACACCGCTGAAATTTTCTCCCTAATTTTGTCATATCCAATTCCTCCCCGTCACTAGGGGGCTCCCACATTAAGGCTACTGCTACCACTCAGGCACGAAGACTATCACATGTTTCTTCCGAACCACGTGACGCCAGCCGACCGCATTTTTTCCGAACTGCTCGCTCATGCACCGTTGGGAGCGGCGTAACACACTCGGAGGACGGCGCTATCCGCTCCTTCCGCTTGTGTGAGCTCACAGCGCCCCTTATTGGCCGTGATTAATGTGGGAGCACTAAGCACCTCTCATCCCTCCCCTCTGAGAGAGCTCGGCCAATCAGCTCCCTCTAGACCTCCGGCTGCGGGAGGTTACAGCATCACCCGGGAATCGAACTCGCGATCTCCGGATGACAGGACGAGCACTTTACCACCATTTATAGCTATGTTTAATGTTTCTGTTATCAATTATCTTAAAGACCCTTTGCAGACACATGACTAAACGATCGCAGAAGTACTGTACCATTAACCAACATTAGGCTACTCTGTATTTTGATTGATAATTAAAAAAAAAAAAACGTACACCTAAGATTTCATTCAGTCACCTTTAGCTTTGATAAGTTCATGTGTGAAAATGATTCCTCATGTTCCCAGAACCACTCTTTCACGATGATCTGAGTCCTGGAATATGCCTGTTCCATTATGGAAAATGTGGGGAAAAACATACATTCAGGTGGTCAGCTGACTTCATTTTATTGCCACATAACGTTGCTGGGTCTAGACCTGAGTAACTGAAGCAACCCCAGATCATAACACTGTCTCCAGAGGCTTGTACAGTGGACACTATGCATGATCGCTTCATGCGCTTCCCTTCACTCTGGAATAGACTCAATCTGGACTCATCAGACCACATGACCTTTTCCCGTTGCTCCAAAGTCTTAAAGCACGTTAGCTCAAAAATCTTGTCAAGACTTTTTTTCCGGTTAGCAGGGGCGGGTCTAGAAAATTATTCATGGGGTGGCAAGGGGGTGGCATTAAAATGATGAGGGGTGGCAATCTTGTCTGAAGCAAGCATCCTTGCATGGTTTTTGTGGATTCAAGGAACACTATTCTTATTCGGTGTATACACTAGGGTGCACATTTTTACATTGTCCTATAAAAATGAAGTAAAGGCTAATGTGTGATTGACTTGAACCTGATATCTGGATTGGAACGTCAGATAAATAAAAAAAAAACTCTTTTTGTTTTTAGAAAACTAGGACACTAATGCTGGGGTGGCAAATGGGGTGGCAAGGCTTTTTCTTGGGGGGAAATTGCCACCCCGTGCCACCCCGGTAGATCCGCCCCTGCTGGTTAGTCTGATTAACACGTGGTGAGTTCACATATAGAAATGCTCTTACTCTCACTATTAAACATGACTAACCCAGTTCCAGTCATTTCGAATCTCCTTAGTTGTTTTCTTTACTTTATGCAACCTTTCTCGTTTTTGGCCAGGCAGGGCATTTCCTGGCGATTATCTGCCGGATCTACAGTAAAAGTGTAACCTACAGTAGCTAGTTTGAGTATTTTCATAGGCAGTGTGTTGTGGTGGACTTCGTACTGTACGTTATCCGAAAGAGAAACAATAGTGTGAAAATGGATGAAGAAGGTAATAAGGGCATTCACTTGCAGAAGGTTAATTTGTTGTCGTAACGTGATTATCTCAGATGGTGTACAGATGGCGTACAGATGGCGTAGCGGCAATGGTGGCTCAAAAGGTTAAGCCTGTAGGTTACTGGGTTTCTGATCAGAAGGTCAGGGATTTGAGCCCCGGCACTGCCAAACAGCAACTCATGAACTTTGAGCCAATTTGGCTTTGTGGAATAAAAAAAGTACTAATTATTAAATACGACATTCCTCCTTGATTTGGGGACATTTGCTAGCATTATCACTAGCGTTAGCTCATTCAGTGCTCCCGTTGCTTCTGTTTCCAGTGCTGTGGAATATGATCTGCTTTAAGCATCATAAAATAATGTACAGGTAACATTAATTAATTGATAATGACATTTCGTCATACAGAAGTGGGCGGGACAATCGGGGGGACAGACGCCTTGACAACATGTGCTAATGCCCTACAGCTACGGCTATACAGGTGTATGGAGGCTTTTCAAAAAAACCAACTTTTGCACAAATTTCAACATTGCCAGAAAACCGACTCCCAAATCACTGACAATGATGACTCCTTCAATATAATGTACATATTTATCAAACATTTATTTACACCATAATAACGATTACGCTTTCCTTCATTAAAAAAAAAAAGAAGAAGAAGAAATCAGTTTGTTATTAGTCTGAGATTGCGTGCCACTGTGAAACGCACAGTATTCGAATGAGTCCATAAATACACTGTAAATGTGTGATTTGTGTGCTTGTAATTTTACAGTGATCTGCATGTAGACTTACAGTAGATCTGTAATAAACAAGCCGGAGGCAACAGCAAAGAGGAAACAACACGAGAGGAACCAGAATCAAAAGGGAACTCAAAGCTCTGCACACGCCGGGGGTTGCCTTTATGTTTTGGAAATAGTGAGTTTATCAGAGAAAGGATCTGTGTGTATGTGTGTGTTTGTGTGTGTGTGTGTGTGTGTGTGTGTGTTTAGGAGAATGGAGTGTATTGGTTTACAGAACTCACATTACACAGACTTGCACCGCTGTCTGCTTGCTTATCTTACTCGTTTCTGTGCTGGTTCATGACACACACACACACACACACACACACACACACTGCTGAGACTATATGACAGAGAATGGAAATTCTGCTCTGTCAACCCGTCTCTCCTCCAGCCTGTTGCCATGGAGATCCTCTCGCTCCTGTCGCCTCGGAAAAAAAAAAGGAAAAAAAAAAACATTGTGAGTGCAATTCATCTGTCTATACAAGTGTGTGTGTGTGTGTGTGTGTGTGTGTGTGTGAGTGCATCATATTTAGATTAGCAGGAAATGATCATGTTGTACTGTATACTGTGTGTAGGCTGGGGGAAATTGGGTGAGGTGATAAAGTATGTAGTGTACTGTACACATGATCACAGGAGAAATTCCAGCCACCTACGCATGAAAAGGCACCTTAAGGACAAGTTCGGTTCGAGAAAGGGAGCTGTAACAATGAGTTAGCTGTGATATATTATTATATATTTGTTTCACCCATTTCAAGTGTGGTTCAATAATTGACCCGTCCTAACCAGTCCAGCAGATGGAGAGAGAGAGAGAGAGAGAGACAGGTGAAGACGACAGGTAGCATGTAAAGTGGAAAATGGAAATAAAATGAGTGCGACACTCAGGTAATCTCATTCGCACTTGTGCACACACACACTCAGAGCCATGTCGCGATTTTTACGCCAACATAAAAAAAAGGACACCCCTAAATAAACCTGATAACAATCTACAGGTCAAAAGCATTTAACTTGGACAGTATTCTTCCCCAGTATGAGCCTTAAAACCAATTAAACTTAAACGAAGTAATTTTGCTTGTACCGTTAAACAGGTCAGGTGTTATTACATCGCAACATGACCGAGCCAATCATGTCCCAGTATGCAAATACAGACCATGCAACTGGATGTTATTGCAACCATAAGAAAGACCTCCACTGGGTTTATAAGAAAACTCCCATAACCCTCATGAACGTCTCCGGTCCGTGCAATGACCGAAATCTGATTTACTTTAAAATATGTGCACATTGAGTAAATAAATGTCCAAACTACAACTGTACTTACTGTATTACTTACTACACAGAAAAAAAAATACTATATATATATAAATCAGCCAAAACACAGAATTGGTACAGATTTTTTTAAATGTTATATTTATACATAATACAGAAAATGTGCGTGCCAAAGACGTTTATGCGACATGGAAGTGACCCGTCTTAAAAATTCCTTAAAAATTTCAAGCTGCTTACTTCAGCCGTTTTGGAGAGATGCTTTCATATGTGACTTAAAAAATGGCCGTTTTTCAGTGTTATACTGAAACAATAGCAATAATAATTTAAAATGCTAATTCTTTACTGTATATTTCTTTATGAGTATTGATACTAAAATTGGTTTAGACTTCTAGAAGCATATGAGCTGTAAATTTTTTTACTTAAATTCGAACTTTCGGCTCATAATTGATTCCCCCCCCCCCCAAAAAAAAATCTGTAGTGTCTGTAACCATTTCAAATCCATGTTGCAATATCTCAACAATTTAGCATTTTAGAATAATACGTTTTCAGGTTTATGTCCTTTCATGTGAAATCTGAATTGCCCAAGTTTTTTGAAAGATTTGAATTCAAAAAGTTACAGACACTACGAATATGAAAGGGCATGGAATTGCATTTAGAGAATGTGTTTCTTTTTATGTGATAAAAATATAGATGTGTTTCATACTTACAAAAAACGAAACATGGATCAGGAGATAAGAAGCATTAAGTATTATGAAAAATGGTGTTATATAATCCTATCCGAAAAGTCACCCAGGTGATCCACATTTCCGCTCCGAAACCATGTTTTGGCCAAAATACATTTTCATCCTGTATAATTGCCATTTTTCTATAGCTACATAAAAAGAGCTGTTTTTCCCCCCCACACAAGCTACATCTGAGATTAATAATTTACCTTTGCCTCAGTTATGAAAATGTCAACCCACACCGCTGCATTAAAATATCCAGAAAGTACAGTGCAGGCATATAGCGCCCCCTGTAGAAAAAATATACTAGTGCATCTCAGCATTAACATTGTAGAAATAGATGACAAAAAACAAACCTAAACATTGTTGATTTTTTTTTTTTTTTTTTTTACAATGTCTATTTATCTGCTTTTATGCATACATTTTATACACACATTTAATTTCATGCCAGTGTGAAAATAGAACTGCTGAATTGCGAAAAATCAGTGCGCATTCTGCATCAACTCTGGACCAAACGTTTCTTTAGAGACACTATTAAACTCTCAAACACTCATTCTCTCTGTACAAAATCAAATCCATTGAAAACATTACAGACCGGACTTTCAAGAAAAAGTTTAGGAAGGAATTTGATTCCTACACACGGTTAGTCTTCCCAATGTAGTCGATCAGCCGAGACACCTTATGATGTTTCATTAAAATGTGCATTAACAAGCTGCATTACTAAGCTGAAGAATCCATTTTGAGGCAGCTGTATGATGTTTCATGCAGTTTCTTCGTAACATTAAACTGGTCAGCCCAGAACAAAAACATGTCTCAGCTGGTCTACTGCATTGGATATATCTGAGGATATAAATTTCATTTCTTTTTCATGCTACACTGTTTCTTTGGGACTACCACAGAGTGAAACTGAAGCTGTCTATTAAAAAAAATAAAATAAAAACCACTAAAGTAAAACAAAAGCTTCGCACCAGACCAACACCCAGATACACATCACAGCTGGATAAATCAAGATCTTACATTAATAAAGTTCAAGTTAACTAACTAATGCAGTAATTAAGCAATAAGTCGAGGGTCTTACAATAGAGTATAAGGTTCTGACAGCTCTGAACCATTTTCATTTATTCATTATTTTTTCAATAAAAATGGTTTTGATGGTTAATTCATGGTTAAACCAGTTAGCAATTATGACGGTTAATTCATAATTTAAAGAAAATAGCCACAAAGCGCTCCATGGTGTCTGCGACTGAAAACTCTGACACTGGAGACTCCTTCCATAAATCCCAAATGAACGAGATGAAATGTCCTCACAAAACATTTCAACACATCGAGTCTATTTGTGATTTTCGGAAGGTCCCAGGTTCAAGTCCCACTACCCCCAAGTTGTCCCTGTTGGGCCCTTGAGCAAGGCCCTTAACCCCAACTGCTCAGATGTATAATGAGATTTTAAAAAAATGTAAGTCGCTCTGGATAAGGGCGTCTGCCAAATGCCTAGATGTAGATGTAGATGTACGTAGATTTTGCTGTAGAAATCATGACGGATTAAAACGAACACATTAACACAACCCGGTGATTTGCGCCAACATCAGATCGGCTGACCAATCAGAATTCGGAATCACGGATTCAACTAATAAGCCAGTTACAAATTTTTTTAGTGGCATGCAACGAATACGTTAAACGAATGATTAATCATTCATTTTGTGTCAGAATCGTACAGAGATCTTAGGATTGATTTAAAACAACTTTCGCTGAACCCAGGTCAGTGAGGACTGCATTCAGACTCGGACATCTACACCAAGATATAGATGCGAGCGGGCTGTTCAAGTCAAACCGGGATTTGTGATGAGATTTCTGGTGAATTAAGGCATAAAAGCGACTGACATTTACACAAGACTTCAAGCGCAGGTCAGTGATGATAACAATCACCAACACCACTTGCACATTACATGAACTCAGCTGGGCGTTACTGCCACATCCGCCGTACCGTCCTGACCTGACGCCAAGCCATTTCCACACGTTTGGGGAGTTTAATGGACATTAAAAGGGCCATTAAGCAGCATTTCAATTATGCTTTCTACCTTGACGTTATCCAGGCACTAGTGAAACGCTGGGATATGTGCATTAGTGTAGCAGGAGATTACAGAGAGAAATAAAGGGAGTTTTTACTTTTATAATCGTGTTCTGTTATTCTGCGCAAATGTCCCGGTTTGACTTGAACGCCGCTCACACACACACACACACACACACACAATCCCAGCACTCGGTCTACACACCGGCGACAACGAGTGTCAAAAAAACACATCTCTTTGACTAGAAATTTTTTTTTTTTTCTGAAATTATTTCAGCTCTTCAGTGCATAAGCCAAGAAAACATTATGTATCATACGAGATCCCGCTGAAACAGAATTTTATATTTTGCACTGCATTTCCTAATATGCGTCTGATCCTCCACATAAAGTCTTATTTAAAAGAACGCATGAGAACGAAAGAGCAATTGTTTTACCATAATAAGTGCAGTTAAAGTTGGGGCTGAACAGATAAGTGCATTTAAAATTAAAAACATAATATTGTCATTATTATTATTATGATTATTATTATTATTATTATTATTATTAACAACGAGCTTAGCTAAAATTGCTACTTAGCTCAAATATTGCCTGGTGCATTACAAAACGAGCTCTCGCATATGCATGGCGTATTTTATGACTAACATCATCACCGAAATGTCTTTTTAATAAATATAACCTGTACTTTTTTTTTTTTTTTTTTTTGCATAACCTGTATCGTAATTTGTAACCAATAGCACACTGCTAAGCCTGCAGGGAAACTTTTAAAGGATGACTTCGATAAGGAAAGGAAGCTGTTACAGTTATTATGAACGGCGTTTACGTTACAGCTGCGCAGAATATCATCACTGCTTTCAGACTCCTTAATTAATTAATTAAACATAATTAACTCCATCGTTAGTCAGCTTAGCTAAAGATAATCCGCTCGTATTATGTACACGTTTGCGTTCACAGGATTCCTGTGGCCTATTTATTCTCACTCTCTCATGTTTCATTTAAATCAGGATGGACCATCGTTCAGAAATGATTCATTCGCTTGTAATTGCATAGGCTTATAAAGTATAATGTGACAGATAATAAAATTGTTTTCTGTTTATTCAAAAACGACGCACCAAACCATTTACTATTATTTTTCTTCTTCTAAATAATTGTAAAGAAATAATATTTGCTGCATTACTGTGCAGCCTATATGTCACTGTAACTCAGTTATGTTGATATGTAACCATGCTAAACGAATACACACACACACACACACACACACACACACACACACACACAGATCGTCTTCAGGTTAATAAGAACTGAATCGAATCTAACGTTAAAACAATAAGTAAGCATACTTAAAGCTTTTTTTTCCCCCTAAACATCACTCGGTGTTGCTGTATATCAGAAGAGAGAGTTCATGATAAATCTTAAAACTGAATGCTACTTATATCAGATATATATACGGAAAGCATAAATAAAGCCGTAAACCTCGTTACAGTCACGTCGTGTTATATTAATTATGTGTGTGTGTGTGTGTGTGTGTGTTCAGCAGTCCAGGCCGATGTAGCTGAGCAGGAGCTCGAGGGCGTGCACTTTCTGGTTGGCCTCCTCGATGGCGCTGTACGTCTGCACGTTGCTGCTGATGTGGTAGCGGATGTCGTCCACCAGCGGGATGGAGTCCGTCTCCTGGCGCGCCGCCACGCTCGCGGCGTCCTCTCGGATCAGCTCTGCAAACTCCGCCCTTTCCACCAGCTTCAAAAGAAAAACCCACAAAAGAAGATTCGGGATCAAAGAGGCGACACGCAGAAGATGCATAAAGATCACACTTGAGATTTATTTATAGCTACAAACGCTTAAACCAAGGCTCCCTGTGCTCATCGATATTAACCGTGACAACACGACGCACCCTCTCGATGATCTTGGCCATGTACTCCGTGCTCTGGTCCTCGAGCCGGGACAGGCTGAACAGTTTGGCCGTCTTCCACATGTGCAGGACGTTTTCCTCGCTCAGCAGCGCGGCCAGCGTGCGACCGCACAGGCGCTTCAGACCCGGCAGCAGGTACATGTCCGCTACACACAGCACCTCGTACACGCCATCATGGGACAGCTGCAAGACACACACACACACAGTGTTCCATCCATAATCATCAAATGTTCAAGAATTTCATTACAGAGTCTGGTGTTCGGGTTAAACCTGCTGAGACGGCACGAGCGGGGACTGATCAAGTTTTCAAGTGTTTTCACAAAACGAATCACCAGGATGATGTCATACACAGCAACTTTCAAATACGATAGAACAGAATTAAATTAGAGCGGTAATGCAACTTACTGGATGCCAACCACCGTAAAAAAAAAAATAAAAAAAAACAAGAAGAGGAATAAGAAGATTAAGATAACATGAAAAAACTAAGGAGAGTAGAGTCTCTTAGAATAGGGAGTCACTGATCAGGGAAGGAAGTGTTTACAGTGTTCACCTCAGCACGCAAATTTAATTCGCTCCAGAGTCGAGTTCTAAGGGCGAAATTTTATATTAACACACACGTTTTGCAGATAATCTGTTCCAGCCACCCAACAATATTTCCAATATTACCAATTTCACCAACACCATAATCATATTTTTACATATAAAAACAATCAAAACATTTAGAAAAGACATAAAATTAGAAATTAAACAGACATTAAACCTCACTTAACCGTCACTTAGGAGTCTTCTTGGCACCGGCTGCTTTAAAAACAAAACTAAAAGCGGCTCCTTTTTCTTCTTGCTACCGTCCTTGATAACATTCTTGGCATCCGTAGCGCTATGTCTTCACTAAATCTGGCACAAAATGCAAAAACTGAGTTTTGAATGGCTCGTGGACATACTCAGCCGGCGTTCGGTTCGGCTCGGTATGGTTTGCTCGTATGCCGAACATGCCCATGCTGATGCAAATCTCTTGTAAAATTGTGGAGGTTCCACTGTAATGTTTTTTTTTTTTTCTTTTTCTTTTTTTGAGGACGACTGGACTGGAAAGTCGGCGTTAAAGGACAGGGAAACTGAGGAGAGAGAGATCTACAGGTCTATAGGTGACGGTGACATGACAAAGGTGCAGATCTGTGCAGAGAGAGAACGTGTAGAGAAGATGGAGTGCGTGGAAGCGCCGGAGAAAAAAGCAGACAAAGTGTTCGAGAGAAAGTCTGAGACAAGACAGGATCATGGAATGGAAGGAATTTAACTTTTTTTTTTTTTTTTTTTGTAAAGATGACTGGACTGAAAAATCTGATTTAAGAGCCCGGGGAGATGAGGAAGAACGGGATCTACAGTTGCTGTTAAACGACAAGGAAGAAGAAGAAGATTAAGATAAGAAGAAAACTATTCTTTAAGGAAGAAAAACAATGAAGAAAGTATTCGAAGAGTTTCTTAAGGGTGACAGGACTAGGAAAGAGGATTAAAACTAAAAGCAGGATAAAGGAGATCATGACCAGAAGGTGGCGGTAGAGCAACGTAAACGTGAACACCAAGAAGACTAGACAACCTTATATACCGTAGATGAACAGGAACAGGGTGTGAACTCAAGCTACGATGTGATTCAGTAGAATTTGAGTAGTAAGAAAATCTGACAGTAAAAATGAGAACATTTTAAACATGAAATCAGAAAAAAAATAACCTTTTAAATGTTCTATCATTTTTACATTTTTAGCCTGTTTAACAAAATAATAATAATAATAATAATAATAATAATAATAATTTGTGACCCATAAATAGCACATAAACCAATCCACGTATGCATGGGAAATGACTGACAGTTGCAACAGGCGTTTATAACCGACCAGGAAGCTCCGCCCCTTTCCCATTAATTTCTCATACTGATCTCTCATCTTCATTTGAAAGCTGCGGCACTAGTTACCATTTGTGTCACAGTGACTCACAAAGCTTTGATTTCATTATTAGAGTGTGTGTGTGTGTGTGTGTGTGTGTGTGTGTGTGTGTGTGTTTATGCACCTGTGTGTTATCACTGTAGATGTAGTAGAGGATTTTGGTGAAAAGCTCGTGAGATACGTCATGCAGCGTGATGACGGGAACTTCAGGGAGAGACTGCAGCATTTCTCCTTCACTGAAATGATCTTCCACCAAGGCTTTAAAGTAATCGCTACGGCCACAAAAGAACGCCTGTGCAAACACACACACACACACACACACACTCACATACATATTTTGCAAAGAGATGTAAATGTTTAAACAGCTTTTTAAAAACAGCTCAAATAAACACATACAGATCAGTCTGGATATTCCCTGACCTTATGGCACAGGAAGTCGTACCCGTCCACCCGGAAGCAGACGTCTGGGTAGCTCGGAAAACTGTCAGTCAAATCGAAAGGAAGCTGCCCGTATCCCACCTGAGGAATCAGATCACACACACACACACAGGTGAATCGAATAAACACAGACAGTATGCACTTGTGACTGGGTACAGTGTGTGTGTGTGTGTGTGTCTCACCCTCAGGTCAGCGGGGAGAGCGCTGTCTGCTAACAGCGCCATGCCGTCCTGAAGCTGCCAGTCGTGAGGATCCAGAGTCAGCACCTTCACACACGTCCCCGGCTTATTGGACACTGACAGGTAAAGAAACGTATTGCAAATCTCACACCCCATCGTCACTGATTATATTCCTATAACATACACGAAATATGTCGTGAAAAAGTATTTGCCCCCTATCTTTTTGTTTGTTTGTTTGTTTGTTTGTTTTGTTTTTTGCATATTTGTCACATGTTAAATGATTGAGACCATGAAACAAATTTTAATATTACACAAAGATAACCCGAGTAAATACAAAATGCAGTTTTTAAATGACGATTTCATTTATTAAGGGAAAAAAAGCGGTACAGACCTTCCTAGATATACTGTATATGAAAAAGCAGTAAAACCTCGAAAAACAACACAATCTGGAGAAATTTAAGAAATTAACTGACATGTATCAATGGCTTTGGGATGCAGAACAATTATAAGAACAATATCTAAAGAACTGCACTCAGGTCAGTGGATGGATCAAAATTCTTCCACAGCAATATGAAAGACTCAGTGCCAATTAACGCAAGCGCTTGATTGCAGTTGTTTAGGGGGCGATTACTTTTTCACATATCAGGAAGGGGGCAAATATTTTTTCCCGGCAGTTTCACTGTTTGAACAACGTATCAGGATCCGCTTCAGATACATGAACCAGCTCGAAGGAACCTGTGTGTCTCTGCATACGACTAGAAGACAAACATCAGCGTCTCACCGAACTCCTGCACCTGCTTGCACTTGACCTCCAGCTCCTCGATGAGCTCGCTGATTTTGCACTGCTTGGCCAGACGCTTGCAGTCCTCCACGTAACTCACGTCGATGTCCAGGTGACCTGCAAAAGATTCCACACACACACACAACACAGAGCTGAGGATCTCCGGTATACCGTCTACAGTTATTTCTTTTTATTTATTTATTTATTTATTTATTTTAGCAAAAGCTCCTTCATTTGTTCCTCTATCTCCTGTGACACTCACCTGTATAGAAGTACTGTAGGATGGCGGCGAACGCAGCCGGGTTAACCTGGTCTCACACACACGCGCACACACACACACACACACAAACACAAACACAAACACAAAAAGAAAAAAGAAAAATCAGCTTTACAATTTAAACTCCCAGAAATGACATCTGAACATCATCATGCCTAATAAGTCACATCTCAGTGTGCTAGTTATCACAGTTATTGAGCTTTTCATGGTTCTCGTCATGTCGGCACATACTGTAGTACGTTTACATTATACTATATGTCTGAGCGAGTGTGTGAAAGTCAGGCCATGGAACTGTGTCCCATGCAAAGACTATACGAGAGAGTTCTTGGGTTCCACCGCAGCCCTGACCAGGATAAAGTGTTTACTGAAGAGGAGTGAATGCAGTTTAGAACTTTAACGTCTGTTCTGAAAATTTTTTAATTTCTTTTTATTAATCATGCATTTAGCTTGTATTTAACCTCAATAAAATGCACAAGGGGCGTTCAAGTCAAACCGGGACTTGTGATGAGATTTCTCATGAATGAAGGCATAAAACAAATCGACATTTACAGAAGACTCCGAGCACAGTGCGGTCACGAGACTTCTTTATGCCCATGATTGTTTTTCCGGCCGAGGTGGCTCGGAGCCCACTGCAGTCGTTTATGTAAACATTCGGTGGAATGTGGAACGTCTGATCCTTGAAAATCAACGGATGACTTGTCCAACCAACGTGCAGAAGAAACGCATCTGTCAATCATTCACCAACACCACTTGCGCATTACAGGAACTTGGCTGGAAGTTGTTGCCACATCACCAATACAGTCCTGACCACACTCCATGCTAGTTTCACATGACCTCCCACTAAAGGAGTTCCTGGGAGGCCAGCCTTTCCGACGTGAAGCAGCAGGCTGTCCGATTAAGGCTTTGACATACTGAGAGATCTTTCTTCCTTGATGGTATCCAAGCACTAGTGAAACACTGGGATAAGTGCATGAGTATAGCAGAGGACTATATAGAGAAATAAAGAGAGTTTTTACTCTTAGAACTGTGACAATCAAAAGTCCAGGATCGACTCGAACGCCCGTCATAGATTTATTGTGATTCTTTGATGTCAAATACAAGCCAAATGCAGAGGTGGGTGTTTACTCCGTTACATTTACTTGTACTTTTGAAAGAAATGTACTTCTATGAGTAGTTTTACTGCGCCATACTTTTTACTTTCACTTGAGTAGATTTGTGAAGAAGAAACGCTCCCCTAACTCCAATACTTGACTCGTTACTTTTATAACCATTTATTCAACACTTTAGATATTCTTTGTGTTTGCCAGAGAAATGCAGCCGGTGGATCTACCACATCACTGTGTTCCACCAATCAGATGTAGCAACAATAATCACATGATGCCGTTTGACCAATCAGCCCCAATAACAATGAACACACAGAAGGGGGGAGGGGCTTGTCTTCAGCAGTGGTAGACAGTGAAGCAAACATGTTGCGGTTAGCTTAGCTGTTTTATTTAATGTTGCAATCTTAACATATATATAATTAGCAAATAAATTAAAGGCTAAAAATAAATAATTTTCTTACATTTGTTCTGCTGGACACAGTTTATGGTTAAGTGAGACTCTTGTACATACTGTATGTTCTAATGTTATTTTATTTCTGCTGAGTCATTGCTGGGTGACTGAATATACAGCATATCTTACACAGGAAATAGTTACACTGTTCACACATACACATGTTACTTACAGTAGGGATTTAGTTCAAAAGCTTTATATTGTGAAAAAAGGGAGATTAGGAAATTTGTGTTTCTTGTTCCTAAATTTGCTATTTTGTAAAGATATTTAGTATTATTCATTTATTTTATTATTTGGAAATGTCAGAATTTGTACATTATTTTCTCGTTTTTTTCTGACTGCTTACATAATTTCTAAAAAAAAAAAAAAAAAAGAATAAATTAATCAGACATTAATGACTAGTGTTCATTCTAGGGTGGGCCATTTATATGGATACACCTTAATAAAATGGGAATGGTTGGTGATATTAACGTCCTGTTTGTGGCACATTAGTATATGTGAGGGGGCAAACTTTTCAAGATGGGGCTGGTGGCCATTTGGAAGTCGGCCATCTTGGATCCAACTTTTGTTTTTTCAATAGGAAGAGGGTCATGTAACACATCAAACTTATTGGGAATTTCACAAGAAAAACAATGCTGTGCTTGGTTTTAATGTACCTTTATTCTTTCATGAGTTATTTACAAGTTTCTGACCACTTATAAAATGTGTTCAATGTGCTGCCCATTGTGATGGATTGTCAATGCAACCCTCTTCTCCCACTCTTCACACACTGATAGCAACACCGCAGGAGAAATGCCAGCACAGGCTTCCAGTATCCGTAGTTGCAGGTGCTGCACATCTCGTATCTTCACACCATAGACAATTGCCTTCAGATGACCCCAAAGATAAGAGTCTAAGGGGGTCAGATCGGGAGACCTTGGGGGCCATTCAACTGGCCCACGACGACCAATCCACTTTTCAGGAAACTCTTCATCTAGGAATGCTCGGACCTGACACCCATAATGTGGTGGTGCACCATCGTGCTGGAAAAACTCAGGGAACGTGCCAGCTTCAGTGCATAAAGAGGGAAACACATCATCATGTAGCAATTTCAAATATCCAGTGGCCTTGAGGTTTTCATTGATGAAGATTTGTACCCCATATACCACACCATACCATCACTTTTTTTGTTCCAACAGTCTTGGAGGGATCTATCCAATGTGGGTTAGTGTCAGACCAATAGCGGTGGTTTTGTTTGTTAACTTCACCATTCACATAAAAGTTTGCCTCATCACTGAACAAAATCTTCTGCGTGAACTGAGGGTCCTGTTCCAGTTTTTGTTTTGCCCATTCTGCAAATTGTGTGCGCCGATCTGGGTCATCCTCGTTGAGATGCTGCAGTAGCTGGAGTTTGTAAGGGTGCCATTTGTGAGTAGCTAATATCCGCCGAAGGGATGTTTGACTAATGCCACTCTCCAGTGACATGCGGCGAGTGCTACGCTGTGGGCTCTTGCTGAATGAAGCTAGGACAGCCACTGATGTTTGTTCATTAGTGACAGTTTTCATGAGTGCACATTTTGGCAAATCCAACACTGAACCAGTTTCACGAAACTTAGCAAGCAGTTTGCTAACTGTAGCATGGGAGATGGGCGGTCTCGTAGGGTGTCTTGCATTGAAATCTGCTGCAATGACCCGGTTACTGCGTTCACCAGATATCAACACAATTTCGATCCGCTCATCACGTGTTAACCTCTTCGACATGTCAATGGCTGTGAACAAAGAGAAACTTGTAAATAACTCATGAAAGAATAAAGTTACGTTAAAACCAAGCACACCATTGTTTTTCTTGTGAAATTCCCATTACGTTTGATGTGTCACATGACCCTCTTCCTATTGAAAAAACTAAAGTTGGATCCAAGATGGCCGACTTCCAAATGGCCACCATGGTCACCACCCATCTTGAAAAGTTTGCCCCCTCACATATACTAATGTGCCACAAACAGGATGTTAATATCACCAACCATTCCCATTTTATTAAGGTGTATCCCTATAAATGGCCCACCCTGTAATATTTGAGGAAGAAACACGGCTGAGGTTTAAAGTGGCCCTTGAACATGTTTTATTCAAAGCAGAATAAGACGTAAATTTGACTTACTTTGCATTTATTTGCAGAAATTAATGTTTTTCATTAATAATTTTGGTTTCGGCTCGACCTCTTGTTTTTTTTTATTTTTTAATTTACCATTTTAAATTAGTCTCTCGTACCTTTTTTACGGTCGTGTTAATGTGCGGAATAGAATTATAATAAAAAGTCGTTGAAAACTTAAAATAACAAAACTGTTTTAAAAAGAACAGACAGGAAAAAAAATATTAATTTGGCTACATCTTTGAAAGACAAATCTTCTTTTCACTCACTTTCCCTTTCTCGCTTTGTACAGTCGGTGTAGCCGAGCATACGTAACGTGCGTACAGCGTATAATTAAACCCGGGATTAGACGGAGAGGATGATTTGCGTTTGTATGCCTCGAGATCGTGTCCTCAATGGAGACAATAGAGAATTAAGACGTTTAGGAGGAACCCAAGTTCATTCGCTCCTCAGGGAAGATGATTTTAGCACTGATCTGCACTGTAGCTGCTCTCGGCTCATTTCAGATGTGACCTCATTAAAGAGAGAATGCTAAGGGAACGTTCACTTCAAGTTGAACAATAAAACACTATAGACTATGAGCGCAAACTTGATTTTATAGCGTATACACCATCTTCGTATCACACTCGTCCATTCTTGGAGAATGAAAGCAAGATTCACATGCAAATCTCTCATTTCCATGGAATAAACGACCTGAGAAGTCGAAGCTGCTGTGTGTCAGCGTGGTGTTATTAAGTGAGCACAGAGTGAAATCCCGCAGGATTCAGACGTCTCTACTAATAAGCGATGATGTTCGGACATCTAAACAGTATGTCCTGTGAAAGAGCGCCCACCAGTGGATGTTTGAGAGCGATCATGGTCTTGCCCTTCCACTTGGTCTCCAGCATGTGGGCGAAGTATTCAGAGCGGGCGCTCAGGATGCAGCGGTGCGTGCGGAACATCTCGCCGTGCACCGTGAACGTCACGTCGCTGTACGAGCCCTGCTCCAGGAGCCTGCACACAGACACGGGGAGAAACAGCGGGTCAGATCAAATCACGTTCATTTAAACGTGACATTTTGATTTAAGCAGTGACACCGAACTATGGCATAAATGCGAAGGCGAACCGTGATTAAACTGAACGAGGGGTTTGAGAGGAGGCAGTGCAGAGCAGAGAGACGTTGTTTTGGTTCCGGGATAGTTTCAGGCCTGGAATGAAAATGCAAATACTATGGTTTCATTCAAACGCCTCCATCGAACCCTGCACCAGACTGCTAGCTTTGCATGAAGGTTAATAAAATTGTTGTTGTTTTTTTTTTTAAACCTTTGCTTATAAAAAAAAGAAAGAAAAAAAAAAAGACGTGCTTATATGAAAGCCTTGCCGTGTGTGTTAACGTGCAGGCTTCAGACATTTAAATGTGTATGTGTATCTGGGTTTTCGGAAATGTCGGGTACAACTAAAGTTATCGTTCTTTTTATGACGTAAATTTTACCGCTACAGGAATATGGGAATGACGTTGCAAAGAAACCGAAATAAAAAATGTAATAAAATTCAGTTCATCATATTGCAGAGGTTGTGCCGTCACTGTATACTGCAGAATCCTGAGCCCTATATATCACTCACTCACTCATCATCTATACCACTTAATCCTGTATTCAGGGTCATGGGGGGCCTGGAGCCTATCCCAGGAGATTTAGGGCACAAGGCGGGGGGGGGTACACCCTGGACAGGGTGCCAATCCATCTCAGGGCACACACACATACACACACTCACACACATACTACAGCCGATTTGGGAACGCCAATTAACCTACAGTACAAGTCTTTGTGATTATTTAACAAGATTTTATTCATGGAAACTCTGTGGAATGGCAAAACGTAAAATAAAAAACTAAATTGCAAAGCAGATCATAAGTTCATCTATCACATAGTAGAAATTCCAATATAACTATTCAACTTGCACATTCGTACAGGTGCTGAGCTATCATCAATATTAACAAATAAAAGAGACGTGTGGACGTGGATCGTCGGGGAAGATCACGACGCCTTTGGATAGCGGTCCTCTGCATTTAACCTGAGGTTTAGTCTTCAGCTCTTAAATAAGCGTCTCACTGTAACGAGCATTGTTGAACCTTTTTTTTTTTGTTCCGATACTTCTGGCCCTTGAGATGAGAATCCCGGAAAACTGTAAGCGTTGATGGATTTTCCAGCTAATCTTTGGCTTTTTGAACTTTTTCTCGGAGGAAGTTTCCGTTCCATACTCTCAGTTTCCGTTTACTCTCAGGCTCGTAGCACACACAATAAACGAATCACAGCACGCCGTCCAGATTTCGTGCAAATCACAAACGTGATGTCCATTTTTGCTCTCAGCGCTGTTAGAAATGAACTGATGTAACACGTTCGCACCTGCGCAGCAGTGACTGGAGAGACAGGAGCCTCGAACGGAAAGTGCTGATAAGACAGTACGGGCAACCCTTTTAATATAACCGGAGTGCGGATCATTCTTGACTCACCTTGTATAAAGGCAAGTATAAAAAAAACTATATCAGGTTGGTTATTTGACCGACTTCCATGTGAGTTCATGTGAATAAGGCTCTTAGTTAAACAATAACACATTTCCTTAACCTGCTTATAACTACGTGTGTGTGTGTGTGTGTGTGTGTGTGTGTTTCTCACGTCTGCAGGAACTGCTCATAGTAATCCCGCTGCATGGTTTTAGCCGTGATGCGCTTGTACTCCTTGAGCAGGCGGCGTATGGAGTCGCTCAGAGCGCCGTACAGACATCGCTCTCCATCGAATGTGTTCGCTTCACACTTCGCTCCTGCACACAAACACACACACACACACACACACACACACACACACACAAGAACTTAAATACCTCACATCAGACATTCTACAACGAGCTATTTCCATTTAATTTCAACTTCGCTTTTTATGTAGGATTCTAAATAAAAATCTAAATGTCTGACATCATTCATCTTAGCAGCGATATCAGTTTAATACAAACTTTTGATAGTTACCACTGGCCAACAAATACTGCACCAGCTCCTCATGTCCACAGAGGCATGCGTAGTACCTTCACATACACACAGAAAGACAGATCAAAAACAAAAAATAATTTCATTACAATTTAACCCGGTAAGGCATACGTCTGTACCACAAATCTGTCGCATGACCAACACTAACTCAGATTCTCCAGTGACTTTTATTTAAAAACAGCCTACAAGTGGGTGTTCGAGTCAAACCGGGACTTCTGGGAGTAAAAATTCCCTTTATATAGCGCTTTGATACCATTAAGGTAGAAAGTTCTCTCAGTACGCTGGAGCCATGATTCATGGCGCCAGTGCCTGCTTCACGTCTCAAACCCCGGCCTCCCAGGAACTCCTTTACATGAGGAAATGGTTTGGAGCGAGATCAGGGCTGTACAGGGAATGTGGTAATCAGTTATCAGTCAATTCTCAAGGATCAGGCGCTTCTGCTCGCTGAATGTTCATGAGAAAAGACGGGATCGTCACTCACGGACAGACAGCTTTCTTTAAAACGCTTGTACCGGTCGAATGTTTTAAAAGTCTTCTGTAAAAGTTTGTCGCTTTTTTAAGGCTTCATTCACCAGTCCCGGTTTGACTTGAACACCCATCGTATTATAAATCATAATGGTAATTTGTTTCAGGCTTACAGAGGTGTGCTGTCCCAGTTATCCCGTATGTTCAGTTCCACATCTCGCTGTTCGACCAGGTATCTGAGAAAGGAAACAGAACAGGCAAGAATTCACTCATTTAATCAACATCACGTCACCAGGTTTGAAGTAAAAATGTTACAGTATGAAGGTTTCGGTAAGCACACAGCCTGTACTGACAGTGTAGCCAAAAGTTAGTTTAGTTGTGTACTGGTACTTCTTCCTGGGTGAGATTTAAGGAGAGCAGTGACGAGGCCCGGAGGCCAAGAGCGAACTAACACTCTTATCTGGAAACTTCAGCTGCTGCTACAGATGATGAATTTTTTTTTTTTTTTTTTTCCATTTACACTTAATGTCGTGAGACGTCCAGGAACCACTTGCTTCCTGTTATCACTTGTGCTCTAGCAACTTAATGAAGAAGAAAAAAAAACATAAAAAACATGCAGCTTTGCATGTATATTCCAAAAAAAAACAAAAAAAAAACAACAACAACAAACACCCTGATCTGAAGACTTTCGGTCAGAGAATGTAGGTACTGTGTTACTTTTAACAAAGTGCAACAATAACAACAACAAAACCAATCACAAAACAATCAGAACAGTCAACTTTCCAAAGACAAAAACAAACAACAAAACGAACTGCAACAACCACAACAGACATCAAACTCATCCCGAACACAGACAACTTTTTATGACATTAGTAAATTTCCCAACAACAGCAAAAATCACAATAACAAAACAAAACATCACAACCGTCTCTCCAAAAGCAAAATTACAACAACATTAATGCAGCAATCACAACAAAAACTTCCAGATACAACAACTAAACAAAAAAACAAAATGCAACAATCTTAATCTCAACAACTGACTTTCCAAAAATAACAACCACAGCAACGCTACATGCAACAACAACAACTACCATCACAACAAACATCCTTTCAAATATAACAAAACTAAATACAGTCACCATATCAACAACAAATATTGCACCATAAATAATAACCAAGACAACACTAAATGCAACAAAAAAAAACCTATTTCCAAATAGAACAAAACTAAATTCAACTATAACAACCTCACCACAACAACACTGCATGGAATAATCACAACAACAACACTATATCAACCACAACACAACATACAGTAATTACTACAACAACAGCAACAAACAACAACCACTGTTCCTTAAATAACAACCAAAACAACAATCACAACAAAACATTTCTAAATACAGCAAAACTACAGTAAATACAACTACAACAACCTTACCACAACAGCATTACATGCATTGATCACAACAACCACTACAAAAACACCCCATACAACAACAACCACAAACTACTTGCAATTACAAATCACACTACAATCAACACCACAACATGCAACAGCAACAACAACCACAGCATGCAACAGCAACAACAACCGCTACATGCAACAACAACCACAGCATGCAACAACAACAACAACCACAGCATGCAACAACAACAACAACAACCACAGCATGCAACAACAACAACAACAACCACAGCATGCAACAACAACAACAACAACCACAGCATGCAACAACAACAACAACAACCACAGCATGCAACAACAACAACAACAACCACAGCATGCAACAACAACAACAACCACAGCATGCAACAACAACAACAACCACAGCATGCAACAACAACAACAACCACAGCATGCAACAACAACAACCACAGCATGCAACAACATCACAACATGCAGCAACATGCAACAACCACAACAAAACTATATGCAGCAACAACAACCACAACAACCATAACATGCAGCAACATGTAACAACAACCACGACAAAACTATATGCAACAACAACCACGACACCCCTGCTACATGCAACAACAACTATAACCTTATTAAATAGAAGGAAAAAACTGCAACAATAACAGACATCACCTACCTGTCAAAACACACCCAGACCTGCACTCACTCACTCACTCACACACACACACACACACACACACACAAACACACCTGACTCTGGCCACGTCGCCCTTCCTGCAGCAGGAGAACAGGTCGCTGGCGTCCATCCCCGCGGTGAGAGCGGCTCTCTGTGAGGCATTGAAGCGGAGCGGCGCAGGCGCAGTTCTGCAGCTTTTACTGCACACGACCACTTTTACACCTCAGTCTGAGGCGCGGACCCGAGAAGCAGAGAGGCAGAATATACGGCTGAGGCTGAGGCAACACCGTCACTGTCTCGCTCCTGAAATTTCAGCAAAACGTAAACAGGAACACGGAGTTATGTTTACACCACCTGTTTTCCGGTTTAACGTCATCCTGCGCGCCGGGATTAACTCGTAAAGCTCCGCCTCTTCTCTGCAACGATTGGCTGAAAATGAAGTCACGTTTCCAAGCTGTCCGCTGATTGGATAATGCAGCAGCAAAAACAAAGGTGACGTTTAACCGATTCGTTTTTTTCCGATTCACTTACTGCGTTTAGTGCAAATGATTCAGAGTCGAACGTGTAACGATTCAGTTCTGGTTTATTTTTATGAAAAGGAGGGAATAGCGTGCATAGTATATAGTAAAATATAATTTAATACAAATGTTTGGTGATTTATAGTTTACAGTATTTAATTTTATATAAGTTGTGTTAGAGTCAGAATAAAAATAAATAAATAAAATCACTCTACAGATGCCTCCTCAGGCGCTTTGTTAAACCAAACTCAGGAGGTACAAGCTAAATGTATATTATATGTTTTTTTTTTAAACAGTAATCCCAGGATATTATTAATTCATTTATTTTAGAAGACGATATCTTTTTTTGATATTGTGACTTCTTGGTTTCATAAACGTGAACATTCTGTCAAATCCTAGTTGAGGAGGCGGCGCTTGTCGGAATACGGGTGGGGGGGGGGGGAATAACATCAACCACCACTGACTTTCAAAGCGAACAAAAAGTTCGCTCACACCAAAGGTTCGTTGGCTCCCTCTGGTGGTGCGGCGTGATTATGATCGTGCTGTTATCGAACCCTGAATGGGACGCTGGTTCAGGGAGGTTGAATTGCTGATCAGAAGGTTCCAGGTTCAAAGTTACCACTGTTGGGTCCTTGAGCAAGGCTCTTTATTGCTCAGATGTATAATGACATAAAAATGTAAGTCACTCTGGATATGGGCGCACGCCAACTGCCGTAAATGTAAATGGTTCATTACAGGGCATCATGCAGACACACACACACACACACACACACACACACACACATAGAGAGAGAGCTAGAGGCCATGTCTGTTTTTGACTGGTCAGTACAGTTTTTACCATTGCACTAGGTTGGTTTTAAGATCTTGCTAAATATCGACCAGATGAATTTGTTTTCTGGTTTGTTTGCATGGAGTTTGCATGTTCCTCTGGTTTCCTCCCACAGTCCAAAGACATGCACATTAGGCCTAAATTGCGTTCCCAAATTGCCTGTAGTGTGGATTGGTGATGGATTGGCACCCTGTGCAGGGTGTAACCCAGGGATAGGCTCCAGGCTTCTTGTAACTGTGCACACAGGATGAGTGGTATAGAAAATGAATGAATGAATGAATGAATGAATTGCTAGAGCTTCAATGTAAGCAACATCAATAGTAGGGTAAGCTCCTACCCTAGTGCTGACATTTGATGACTTTGGACCCAGGGTGATCAGTTCGAAATTAAAATCTTATCTTACCACCACCAGTCGACCAGAGAACAAATATAATAATCAGGCCACTCTTTGTGATAACCGCTTGGATTAGTCAAATAGTGTACCTACCACTGGGAGGTTGGAGGAAACCAGTAAATGGAGAACATGAGATTCAAAGGCGCAAAGGCAATAACCTGGCACCCTGGAGCTGTGAGGTTTTAAAGGGTACTCAGATGACAAAGAACCTTTGGATGTGAACTGCCCTGAGGTGGGCTTTATGTTCAGCTCTCACTTCATCACTTCATCACCTTCAAGTCTATTCTCAGTGTTTATTCTGATGATTTAAATGATGTAAGACCTAACGTGGACATCACACCACAAACAAATAAAAAACAATTGTTTACTACCTTATGAATAAAAAAAAAAATCTTTTCTAGATACTGTGTGTGTGTGTGTGTGTGTGTGTGTGTGTGTGTGTGTGTGTGTGTGTGTGTGTGTGTGAAAGCATTGATAGCAGATGCAGTATTTTATCATGATGTTCTTGTTTAAGCCAACGCCTGAAATGTAGTTAAAAATGCATCCAAAACAATCTTCACTGTCATCCGTCATATCAGTGCACCAGACTGTGCTGTAGAACAATGGAAGATGCCGTGAGGTTATCTGATTGGCTGATAAATGGCCTTTCATATGGACAACAAAACATTTCATTGTCTAATGGAAAGGGCAACTCGGGTTACGCACCGAGCCTTATCAAAATGTTCGACAAGCTCTGAGAAGGCTGGGGTACACCCAAATGATATTATGAAAACAGTTATGTCAAACCAGTGTACAGTATATGATTCCCAGAGGTGGGTAAATTACAAAAATCATGTACTTGAGTCAAAGTAGAGATACACCAGGTAGAAGTAAAGGAAAAAGAAGTAAAAGTCCTTTATTCACATTTGTACATGAGGAAAAGTACAAAAGTACTCACTTCAACTGACTTAAGTATCAAATTACTGAGCTTGCTTTAGATCACGGTAGCCTTCAAATCTCTCTCTCTCTCTCTCTCTCTCTCTCTCTGCTTCCATGCTGTTTTCCTCGATATCTGCAACCGGCTCTCCACTTCTTATTTAAAACACCTGATACTTGATTAGGGAAGGCAAATCTTGCCGTTATGCATAATTCTTTTCAATTCAATTCAATTTTATTTCCATAGCGCTTTAACAATGGTCACTGTCTCAAAGCAGCTTCACAGAAATGAAAAGAAAATTTATGGAAGTGTATACGTATATGTGTAAGAAAAATGTGTCTAGATAAAGAGATTGTCACTGATGAGCAAGCCATGGGTGACGGCGACAGTGGCAAGGAAAAACTCCCTGAGATGGCAATAGGAAGAAACCTTGAGAGGAACCGGACTCAACAGGGAACCCATCCTCATCTGGGTGATGACGGATAACAGAAATTGTATAACATCATCTGTGTAAAGCAGCTGAAAGTTCGATATAACAGAAGTTATTTAAATTAAACACAAAGTCCAGTTCAGCTCAGGGATGAGTCAGCAAGTGCAGAGGGCAGATGGGGGTCTGGATCACTGGGAGCTCAGGAGCAGCATGTGTAGATCCAAACCACCATGAAGAAGAATCCAGCTGGAGCGGGTCCTTCTCTGGATGCCTCAGGAACCTCGCAGGGTCGGCCTCTGTCTACTGAAGCTGGCACAATCTCCAGATGTCTCGGGATGGGTGGAAAAATAAAGAGCAGGTGAAAAGAATTAGCGTGGTTGCCATTCAGGATAGATGTACTGGAGTATGAGGTAAAGAAATGAATTATGTGTATGCCAGATTAAAGAGATGCGTCTTGAGTCTACTTTTAAATTGGGAAACTGTGTCTGAGCCCCGAACACTGTCAGTAAGGCTATTCCAAAGCTTTGGAGCTAAATATGAAAATGCCCTACCTCCTTTTGTAGATTTTGATATTCTGGGAACCACCAGTAGTCCGGAGTTTTCTGATATTAAGGAGCGTGGTGGATTGTAACGTATCAGAAGACTGGTTAGGTATGTGGGAGCTAGATCGTTTAGAGCCTTGTGCGTAAGTAATGCTATTTTGTAATTAATTCTAAACGGAACAGGTAGCCAGTGCAGGGATGATAATATTGGGGTTATATGATCAGATTTTCTGGATCTAGTGAGAACCCTGGCGGCTGCATTTTGGACTAACTGTAGCTTGTTAATTGAGGATGCAGGACAGCCTCCCAGTAATGCATTACAGTAGTCCAGTCTGGAGGTCATGAATGCATGAACCAGCTTTTCTGCATCAGATACAGATAAAATGTTCCTAAGCTTGGCAATATTTCTAAGGTGGAAAAAGGATGTTTTTGTGATGTTGGAGATATGATTTTCAAAGGATAAGTTACTGTCTAATATTACACCCAGGTCTTTCACTTAATGTAAAGTATAATGTATAGTCTTTACTTACTTACATTTTATATTTTATATTCTTACATTTTACATTTTATATTCTATATTTTATATTTTATTTAATTTTATTCTCTTAGGTCAGGGCAGTTGCCTAAGCATTTCACTGCATATCGTACTGTGCAGGATTGTGTATGTGACAAATAAAATTTGAATTTTGAATTTGAGCTGGTGGTAACAGTACATCCTTCTAAACGCAGGCTGAATTGTGAGAGCTGGTGTGTACTGGTTTTTGGGCCACTAAGTAATACCTCTGTCTTATCTGAATTTAGTAAAAGAAAATTATCGGTCATCCAATCTTTTATATCTTGAATACACTCAGTTAGTCTAGACAATTTGGGTATTTCGTCTGGTTTTGTGGAGATGTATAACTGGGTATCATCAGCATAACAATAGAAACTAATCCCATGTCTTCTAATGATGTTACCCAAGGGAAGCATGTATATTGAGAACAGCAGAGGTCCTAAAACTGACCCTTGTGGCACCCCATATTTCACTGGCATTACACCAGACTGTTCTCCATCAGACAGGTAGGATCTAAACCATTTTAACGCCTGTCCCTGAATACCAATGTGATTTTGTAAGCGATCTATGAGAATATCATGATCTATAGTGTCGAATGCAGCACTAAGATCAAGTAAGACGAGAATTGAGATGCAGCCATGGTCCGAGCTAAAAACAAGTCATTTGCAATTTCAACTAGTGCAGTTTCTGTACTATGATGGGGCCTGAAACCTGACTGAAATTCCTCGAGGGTATCGTTTTCCTGCAAGAATGTGCATATTTGGGCTGATACTATCTTTTCTAATATCTTTGATATAAACGGAAGGTTTGAAATTGATCTGTAATTTGTTATATCATTTGGGTCTAAATTAGATTTTTTAAGAAGAGGCTTAATAACGGCCAACTTGAAAGGTTTAGGGACATGACCTAGATATAATGAAGAGTTGATAATGTTTAGAAGGGGCGCTCCAGTTATATTTATCACTTCTTTTAAAAGTCTGGTTGGGATTGGATCCAGCAAGCATGTTGTTGATTTAGCCGCGGTGATAAGTTTATACAGCTCTTCCGGTCCTACACCTGTAAAGCACTGAAAATCTAATTGTGAAGCTTTAGACTGGACTGGATCATGAGATGTTGTTAGAGGTTGAATTTCCATTATTTTCTTCCTGATACTATCAATCTTTTCATTGAAGAAGTTCATGACGTCTTCACTTCTAAGCTGTGATGGGATACTCCCTGCAGGCATCTTAGGGTTTGTTAGGCTAGCCACTGTACTAAATAGGAACCTGGGATTGTTTTGGTTTCTTGCTATGAGTTGGCTCAGATGCTCGGCCCGAGCCGCTTTTAGAGCCCGTCTATAGCTGCACATACCACCTTTATACAGTACGCGATTCTAAAAACTTCTAATTTAGTTTTTCTCCATTCTCGTTCGAGGTTACGGTTGCTCTCTTTAGGGCGCGAGTGTGACTATTGTACCACGGTGCAAGTGTTTTATCTCTGACTTTTTTTAATCTGATGGGAGCAACAGTCTCTAATGTACTGGTAAAAATAGTGCCCATGCTGCTAGTCACTTCATCTAGATCGTCTGCACTTCGGGGTCTGATAAGAAATTGGGACAGATCCGGCAGATGACTTGTGAATCTGTCTTTAGTAGTCGGATTAATATTTCTACTGAATTGCTACGCTGTTCTACAGCTAGAGTATATACTAAGAGGTGATGATCTGTGATATCATCACTTTGAGGTAGAATGTCTATATTAGAGACATCTATACCATGGGATATAATTCAATCCAGCGTATGATTAAAGCGGTGAGTTGGTCTATTTATATTTTGTTTAACCCCAAAGGAATTTAGCAAATCCATAAATGCGAGTGCTGAAGCGTTGTTAGCATCGTCTACATGAATGTTAAAGTCTCCTACTATCAGCACTTTGTCAGAGTTAACCAATAGGTCTGACAGCAGATGTCCAAACTCTTGAAGAAAATCGACATATGGCCCCGGGGGTCTGTACACGGTGGCCAGGGCAAAATGTAGCAAGGGTTTATGATGTATTTCGCTGAGTGCAACATTAATGACAAGCACTTCAAACGAGTTCAACTTGGGCCTTGTTTTCTGAGTAACGGTGAGAACATCACTGTAGATAGTTGCGACACCACCACCACGACCAGTTTGACGGGGTTCGTGCTTATAGAAATATCCTGATGGAGTAGATTCATTCAGACTAATATATTCATTTGGTCTGAGCCAGGTTTCAGTAAGGCGGAGTGCGTCAAGACAGCAATCTGAGATCATTTCATTAACTATCAGTGCTTTAGGCGCAAGGGATCTGATGTTGAGAAGCCCAAACTTTAGAGGTATATTTTGATTACTTATTTGGCCTTTTTCTGGTTTTATTAGATTGTTTCGAGCGATTTTAACGAATGTATTCTTTTTTCTCACTATTCGGGGAACAGACACAGTTTCTATAGGACAAGCTATGTGTGCGCGTCTATGAGTATGGTGAGTTGCAATGTGGCTATTATGTTTGGAATCTAAGACACGACTTACCGCCAGTCAGATGGTTCGTAGTGTCCTGGAGATGTTGTCTGAGAGGACTGCTGCTCCAGCTCTGCTAGGGTGCAGGCCATCGGTGCGGTAGAGCCTAGGACGCTCCCAGAAAACATTGCATAATGCCCGACAGATGACAATATTACATCTACGAATACTACACACCACTCCGGTTATAGTGAAGTAATATAGTGGAGTAAAAGTGAAAGTATCCACTAATAAAACTACTTGGATAATATAGATATGAAATATCAAGCATTTTTGAAGCAGAGTGAGGATGGAAATATAATGAGTTACCCTCCACAATTCCATAATAGCAAATTCTTACTTTAGAAAAGCACATTTCACCATATCAGAACACACGGGTCAGGATGGCTAGTCTCGGTTCTGCCTGGTAATAGATAGAAAAGAAAACTGGAAAGCGTCTGTCTGGTTTCCCAGGCGGTATCCCATTCTTCCTCACTATATTTTGGATGTTTTATGTGTACTGTACGACTCTCTCCAAGTCGTTCTATAACATCTCTATTGACGGTTTGAGGTCTGGGCTCTGACTCGGCCACTCCAAAAGCCTGGTCGTGTTTTTCTGAAGCCCTTCTGTTGTGGACTTGCTCTGGTGTTTTGGTGCCATACAGACATTCTCACGTTATCCTAAAGAATTCTTTTTGATACGCTTGGGAATTCATCTTCCCCTCAATGACTGCAAGCTGGCCGGACCCTGATGCAGCAAAGCAGGTGCAAATCATGATGTTCCCTCCACCATACTTTACAGCTGGAATGATGCTTTCATGACGATATTCAGTGCCCTTTTTATATCAGATGTAGTGCTGCATGCTCTTTCCAAATAGATTAATCTTGGTTTCATCAGCTCACAAAACGTTTTGCCAATATCGCCATGGAGTGTCAATGTGCCCTTTCACAGACTTCTGATGTGCAGCAATATATATTTATATTCATTCATATTATTTATATTTATATATCAGCTATAACATTGCAACACAAACCAATAAGTCTATTATTTGTAGGTTTCCCTTGTGCCACTAGGGCGGCGCTGGCCCCTGACTCTCTGGCATGATTCCACAGGGGTTTTGGGTGTGATGTGGTCTCTGGCACCCGGATGTTAGCTATGGAGTGTGGGGCCTCCTGTGCATTCCATTGATGCTCAATCAGAGTGAGATTTGGGGAACTTAAAAGCCAGCTCAAGAAAGGAAATCGTTGGCTGCTCATGATCCTGTCACTAAAAACACATTTCAAGAGATTGGCATCACCTTTACTATAGTACGACCCACCACCATTCCATGCATGAAGATAAAACAGCACGCGATTGTCTTTGCACTTATTAGCACTCATACCGGTGTGCAAAATGCTTGAAGTCTGGCTAAACTGGTTTCCCTATCTGAAGAATGTGCATACCTTTTCACTTCATACCTTCCTTCAGATTGACACACACATAGACCCACACACCCCCAGGCCACGCCCCCCAGATGCAGCGCTCTTATAACTCGGGCGTCCACGATTTCACCGTCCAAGACCTACACCTACACCAACCTCGTCAATACATCTCCATCTCTCGGCAGCCATGAGCAGCCGAATAACCACCAAGCGTAATGTCTCGAACTTCAGCAGCTGCTCCGTCGGCTCATACGGCCCTAATAGGACCATACCCCGCACGGGGAACACGTACTATGGGCTTGGGAGCCAGTACACTATGGGGTCATCCATCAACTCTGTGGTGGTGGACAAGAGCCTGCTGGAGCCTCTGCAGCTTGACTTGGACCCAAACATTTATGCAATCAGAGAGAAGGAGAAGAATCAGATCAAGACCTTGAATGACCGCTTTGCCTCCTTCATCAACAAGGTGAGACACTGTCTTGTCTTTTTTTTATATATATATATATATATTTGTGAAAAACCTGATGTTTTGTGAAGGCACTGATCACATCCTGGTCTACATCATGTTGCCGTTTGGAACAAACATGAATTGGTTTTCACATCTGATTGAAACACCGTGTGATGTTTGTACGCTATTGTTGTTCTACCAACTGCCAAGGAAGCTTATTGGATTTCTCTCTAGTCTCTGATTTCTTGATCACATTACCTGCTTTACTTGTTCATCCACTCGCAAAAGCCGATATTCCAGGGCATCAATTTAAAAGCCTGCTTCTACAATGGTGCATATTGGTGTGAAACATGATCTGATTGTCACTGAAGCCTCAGATGAATGCATTGGCAAGATTTGATTCCTTCTTTTAAAATACTAGTAGTACAGCAGTCATAGTTAAACTAGTCACCTAATGATTATTGTCGCAGTGTTCAAATGAAGCCAACTGCTTAATTAAAGGTCCCATATTTTCCTATTTCAATAACATGTTAACAGAGGTTTCAGATAGTTTGATAGAGTAACTCTTCCCCTATACAAATGAACAGCTCGGCATGTTCTCCTTCACAAGTCATGCGATCGCACCATCGTTTAACCCAACTCTCAAATCCTCTTGGAAACTCTCCCTTATCGCAGTTGATGGTCTCCCACTTTGTGGTATGTCTAGAAAGTTTCCCCTTCTTTACACTTCTTCATCCATCTGTGCACATCGCTCTTGCTAATGGTGTCATCTCTGTAAAGTCTATCAATTCTGCTCAGTTAATGCTAAAGTAGCTTAGTGGTTGAGACAATGGACTGCTGATCGGAAAGAGTCCCAGGTTCGAACCTGAGCTCCACCACTGTTGGTCCCTTGAGCGAGGCCCTTAACCATCAGTTGTAGGAAATAAGTCGCACTAAGATAAGGGCGTGTAACACTGGTTGTTAAACTCGCTGTTTGTCTGATCACTTAACCGTTAATACATGAATAATAATAACCGCACCATCATGTAGTACGTATGTATAGCACAATAATAACCACGTTTCTTAACTCCCCTGAAAACATCTCTCGCTCTCATACTGTATCTTGAGGGCGAACATATACAGTCGAGGAATCCATAGTGAAATTCTTTTCTTTGCATCACCCAGCTTGTCAGAACAAACGCTACGCACAAGAAGATCCGCCAGATGCCTCTTTTTTTGGAGCACATTCATTGTTTTAGGCAAGGCAATGCCTCTATTATGTCATGCTACATGTCACTAAATGATTCACAGATTGTGGTCAGGAATGCCAGTGACTGAATGCCGTCACGCGTAGCACTGTACTGTTCGTGCTGATGAAGGAGAGATAGCTATGATGCCATGATGTTGAACGAGAGAACCTAGACCTATTACTATAATGAAAGGTTTAAGCTTGCAGCATCGAGGCTTCATCATGTACAGTACAGAGCGCTGAATCACACTAATACAGTCAGGAAGACATTGATTTCTTGAACGTTCATAACTTGTATTGGTATCTAATCTACTGTATGTCAGGTGCGTCACCTGGAGCAGCAGAATACGATGCTGGAGACGAAGCTGCAGCTGTTACAGAACGAACCTCAAAAAGATTCCAACGCAGAGGCGCTGTTCAAGATGTACATCAGCTCTCTACAGGCGCAGCTCCACACTTTGCAGAATAGCCAGGATTTCCTGAAAGCCGACCTGGAGCGGACTCACTCGCTGGTCAACGAGCACAAATCCAAGTAAAGAAACCTTGATTTTAAGAGTATTAATTAAGAGCACCGACAGTACACAACACGGCGTAGTAAAGGGCCAAGGACTTACACAAGCAAAAAGCTCATTGGACAACAGATTAAAAAGGCCGCACCCTTTTCGGCCCTATCTGGATACACCAGGGTTTGGAACATATCAGGGTTTGATGGTCTGGGTGATATTACTGAAAAATGTTATCTATATCTGACAATCACTTTTCTTGGGCAGAAAAGAAAGACGCAAGTTGTATGACATGCCAGGCATTTTTACTCTTTGCACTCATTTCTACAGAATTCTAGTGTGACCAGTTTTTTGCCTTTATTCTAGGGCTGTACAATAATTTTTTTTTTTTTAAATCACATCATGATTATGGAACTATTAAATGTACAACTTTGTATTTAAACATATTTATTTAGGGTAATATCGGCATATGTGATCGTAATTTATTCATTTTTTATCATTTCTTATTTCCATATTTTTTTTTACATTTTCGATTCAGTAAAGCTGCTTTACGATAGCGACCATTGCTAAAAGCGCCATGGAAATAAAACAGAATTGAAATGATCTCATCAATAAGATATTTGCCAGTCCATTCAATTCATCACCTCAAAAATATATAAAAAATGAATACTTGACAAATATTTGACAAAGAACAACATTTAAGCCATTAAATAATTGCACAGGTCCATATCGCAATTCAAATTTTTGGGTGATTAACTGTGCCAGACTAGTTTATTCACGGTTCAGGGAAATCATCATCATCATCATCATCATCATCATCATCATCATCATCATCATCTCTTGTATTAAAGAAAAAATTTAAAGAAAGTTCAGGAAATTAAAAAGGAAATGCTCATTCATTTTTGCAGCTCAAGATACAACTTTTACAGCTTTCGTCTATTTAGTTGTGTTTTTTATTCATTATTATTATTATCATTATTATTATTATTTATTTATTTAAAATACACCAACAACATACTGTACGTTTATCATGAACATTTCGAAACCAAAAAAAAAAGAAACATAAAACGTGGCAGAAGTGGTCAAGATTGCTTCAGGACTGGGATTTAAAGGTCCCATATTTTCCTATTTCTTTACCAACTTAACACAGAGCTGTCTCAAAGTGCACGTGTTAATGCTCCGGATGAAATATCTCTTAAATGCCTTGTTTTACACCTCAATCTCCCTCTGCTTCACTCCTCTTCCAAACACGCTGTTTCGGCGTCTATGTAAACGAGTTCTGGTAAGCCACGCCCCTCCAGAGAACAGCAGGGAGAGAGGCTCTTCTTATATGAGGTCACAAGTCGCGTTGACTTGTTTAAACCCTGGAAAAAGTGCAAATGTTTTTGTGTCTACCTGCAAACTGGAGGCCTATCTGAATGTCAAATAACAACAAGGACTAAAACCAAATTTTACATAATACTTGCCCTTAAAAAGGAGATCTGGTGTGGATTGTAGAATAAAAAAAAATATGTATACTTTAACACACACACCACACTGTAAAAAAATAAATTGTAAATTTTACGGTAAAAAAAACGGCAGCTGTGGTTGCCAGAATTTTACCGTAGAAAGTACGTTATTGCACTGTAAAAAAATAAGCCGTCAATTATACGGTAAAAAAAACAGCAGCTGTGGTTGCCAGACGTTTACCATAAAAAAAAAGGTAGCAACATTTTTGGTTGCACAGGATTACACTGTATATTCCTATGGATTTTAATTATTTCTTTTTTTTTTTCGAGTCTGGCCAGGAATCGAACCCAGACCCCGGCGGTGCAAAGCGACAGTGCTAACCACTACACTACTGTGTTTGCTGTGCACTTGTTGTCGCACAGTAGTATAGTGGTTAGCACTGTCGCCTTGCACCGCCAGGGTCTGGGTTCAATTCTTGGCCAGGCTTGAAAAAAAAAACAAAAAAAAACTTGAACTCTGTAAAATGAGTGCAATTCCGTACAACCTAAAAACATTGCTCCCATATTTTTTACGGTAAACTTCTGGCAATCACAGCTGCCGTATTTTTACCGTAAAATTGACGATTTATTTTCTTTTACAGTGCAATAACTTATTTTTTACGGTAAAAGTCTGGCAACCACAGCTGCCGTTTTTTTACCGTAAAAAATTTACGATTTATTTTTTACAGTGCACCTTCCTTTTCCCGCAGGTATGAAGAAGAGCTTAACAAGCGATACACAGCGGAAAATGATTTTGTGTGCATGAAAAGGGTACGACATGACATCTCATCGTGGCATAAATCACGATTAAAAAAAAAGAAAGGATTTATTATACTTAGACACAATTCTACTGATTATACCTAATATTCATTGAGTGATGTTTTTCTGCAGGATTTTGACAGTGGTTACTTGTCCAGAGCTAATCTGGAAGTGGAACTGTCTTTACTTCAACAAGAATTGGAGTTCCTTAAATCCTTGTACGCAGAGGTACAGAACGTGCGCACACTTCCGTCACCTTCAGTAGCACATCATTTGTCTGATGAAATCTCTAACCCTCTCTCTCTCTCTCTCTCTCTCTCTCTCCTTCTCCCTTTGGTTCCATGTGTTTTTATCCTAACAGGAGCTCCAGGAGCTCCAGGAGCAGCTGCAGGAGACCTCGGTGGTGGTTGAGGTTGATAACTGCAGGCAACTCGACATGGAGCAGGTGGTGAAGGAGGTGAAGAGGCAGTACGAGGACGTCTCGGCGCGCAGCCGCCACGAAGCCGAAGCCTGGTACAAGAGAAAGGTGACGCCCCTTTCCGCCCCAGCACCCTCCCCCTTTACTGTACTTACTGTACTGTACACTCTCACCAACCGCTAACAAGCCAGAGCTCTGCTGTATAATGTACATTATTTGTTTTTATAACCCATAGTGTTTATCTCTTGTCAGTTCGAGCTGGCATCGTCGCAGGCTGAGCAGCAAGCCACAGAGATGAAGAGAGCGAAGAGTGAAATGGACGAGCTAAACAGATGGATCGTTAGGCTGCGGGCGGACTTATCTGCTGTTACAGTGGAGGTCATACCTTACACACACACACACACACACCCCACACACACGTCATACATTAATTAAAGCCGATAGCATGGGCAGCACAGTGGCGTAGTGGTTAGCATGCACCTCCAGGTCCTGGGTTTGAGTCCCGCCTTGTGGCCTGTGTGCATGGAGTTTGCATGTTCTCCCCGTGCTTGGTGGGTTTCCTACCGGTACTCCGGTTTCCTCCCACAGTCAAAGGACATGCAGATTAGGCTAATTGGTGTTCCCAAATTGCCTGTAGTGTGCGATGTACCCAGCGATGGATTGGCATCCTGTACAGTGTGTACCCAGCCCTGTGCCCTAAGTCTCTGGGATAGGCTCTGGTGAGTGAGTGAGTGAGTGAGTGAAAAACGTCGCAATTCAGAAAAAGCTATAGTTCCTAAAGGTAAAAGAAAGCAATGGAAAGAGAGGGTTGTTGGTGCTCCCGTCGAGGGGTCGCCACAGCGGACCATCCGATCCGCACAAACGTTGGCAAGATTTTTTACCCCAGATGCCCTTCCTGATGCAACCCTCCCATTTTATCCGGACTTGGGGCCGGTGGCTGGGGTTTGGGCATCGGGTGGGAATCAAACCCAGGCCAGAAACCTCCCACACATACAGTATACTGTGCTATATATACAGGTATGTGGTATATTGACCTTCCAGCCTCCTATCACACAGTATGAGTGCTGATCAATCCCTGCTATCCGTTATCACCCAGATGAGGACGGGCTCCCTGTCGAGTCCGGTTCCTCTCAAGGTTTCTTCCCACTGACATCTCAGGGCGTTTTTCCTTGCCACTGTCGCCGTCGTCCTCGGCTCGCTCATCAGGGACAATCTGATCATTTTGATTCATACACATTCACACATACATAAATAGTTCATTTGATTGTGTAAAGCTGCTTTGCTACAATGGCAGTTGTTAAAAGCGCTATACAAATGAATTGAATATATCAGATATATAGCGTGTTCATCCTATGCTTGTGTGTGTGTATGTACTTTTGTAGTATAATAGCAAAAACGAACAGATCAAGGAGGCAGAGCGTTCTGGTCATGAGGCGGTGCTCAAGGCTCAGCAGGAAATAAAAAAACTGGAGGCGGCGCTGCAGAAGAATAAGCAGAAGATGGCCAAGCAGGTTTTTGAGTACCAGAACCTGATGAATGTCAGACTGGCACTGGACATTGAGATCGCTACCTATAGGAAACTTCTGGAAGGAGAAGAGAACCGGTAAGAGAAATATTATCAAATATTATATATCCAGTACAGACCAAAAGTTTGGACACACCTCCTTCTCATTCAGCGAGTTTTCTTTATTGTGTTCTTTATTGTGTTCTTTAGCCCAAACGCGTCTCTTCTGCTTGTTGCCTGTCCTTAGCAGTGGTTTCCTAGCAGATATTCTAGCATGAAGGCCTGATTCACACAGTCTCCTCTTAACAGTTGTTCTAGAGATGTGTCTGCTGCTAGAACTCTGTGTGGCATTGACCTGCTCTCTGATCTGAGCCGCTGTTAACCTGCGATTTCTGAGGCTGGTGACTCGGATGAACTTATCCTCCGCGGCAGAGGCGACTCTCGGTCTTCCTTTCCTGGGGCGGTCCGCATGTCAGCCGGTTTCTTTGTAGCGCTTGAGGGTTTTTGTGACTGCGCTTGGGGAGACTTTCAAAGTTTTCCCAATTTTTCGGACTGACTGACCTTCATTTCTTAAAGTAATGATGGCCGCTCGTTTTTTTTTTTTCTTCACTTAGCTGCTTTTTTCTTGCCATAATACAAATTCAACCTCTTTGAATGAGAAGGTGTGTCCAAACTTTTGGTCTGTATACTATTAAACATACTGTACGGCTTTAAATCTAGAATAACATTAAGTGTTAAATGTATTCTGCGTGCTGTCCATCAGAATTGGTCAAGACGCTGTTGTCTATGTCCAGACCGTGCCAACGACCAGTAAGTGTTATGCATTTACCTTATATGAACATATACAATGCAAAAGTCTTGAGCCGCCTCATTTCTTCGTGTTTTGCCTCCAAAGAGTCTTGTATATTTAGTGTAGTCTTAAGGAACAGTTCTCCAGGCTTCCTGAAGGACTTTTTTTTTTTTTTGTCTCTATATCTACATATCCGCCATCTACGTACACAGTGAAGGATGGTGGTGGTAGCATCACTTATCATTTTTTTTTTTCCCAAATGTTCAGATGACAGAGGGAATGAAGTCAGTGTTTATTTAATGTCTAATGCTAGCATGAAATAAGAGCACAGTGGTGGCAGGAATCAATTCAGGGCTCGTTCAATGCCGCTTTTAGCTCAGTGGATACGGTATAAATAAAAAAATTAACATAATTACAGTAGATTGTTTTTTTTTTTTTTTAGAGATCTGTTTTCCAGAATTTAACGCAAACTCTCATATAAACTCATGTGCGTCTTTTCCAGCTCACGTTGATTCTGTGAAATCCGTCACCTGCACCAGCCTGATCGTCAAGACGACCGAGACTCAGGAAAGCAGCATCATCGCTGTTCAAGACTAATTCTAATATATATCTTAAAGAGTTCGCTTTTTTTTTTTTTTTTCTCTTCACCCTTTGTCTGTTTCTATGGTTTTAATATCTACGGGCAGTAATATCGAAAAATCTAACAATTTGTGCTTCTAGCACTTGAATGAACCTGTAAATGAATGTGTGTGTGTGTGCATGTACAGTAAATGTTCGTGAGAGTGTGAGATTTTATCATATTTTTTAAAAATGTTAATCATCTTTGTACATGCTTACTATCTTAGTTCCATTTCTTTACATTTTCTACATTCCTGACATGCTGTTAGGGCTCATCGTCTGCTCTCAGGCGCAGCGAAAGAAGAAAAAAAAAAGTTTGGCAGTTTAATGGGCTAACTAGGGCTTGACGCTAAATGCAATACCAGGTTGTAATATCTCTGCAAATAAATAAATAGATAAATGAATAAATATTCAAAGACCAAATATTTTAGCTTTTTTTAAAAATTTATTTTTATTGGTTTAGTCATTGATTACTCTTGACTAGTCCATGATTCTGACTACTGACATGTGCAATGTTCTGAAATGGTGACCCCTAGAATGAAGGGGTTCAGATCCCATCTAATTTACTGCACCGGATTTTTCCTAACCTTTTGTGCAGCATCTTTAACTTTAATTCTAATCATTCACAGATCCCAGTGACGGGGACATGTTACAAAGATCCAAGTATGTAAACCAAGATGTATAAATGTCTTTTCACATGTCTTTGTTTGCAGAAATTGCTCTGTGTGAGCATGCATAAATAAATAAATAAATAGATCTTATATGATTCATTTCATTAATATTAATTATCATCATGACTGGCATTAAACATTACAGAATTCCTTCCTACACCTGGAATTTCCCGGTGGTTTATTATGTGGAAACTTATGAAAACTGGCCTGATGGGATTCCAAGACAAGAAACTGGAGTGCAAATCCAAACACGTTCAAACTGTTCAAATTCTTTGAGCTTGAAATATACAGTATATCACCGCTTAAGAGGAAAACGCAAACCACTTCTATTTCCAAATACCCATATTTTGCAAGATTATAGCTTCTACAAGTACTGGCCATTGGTGGCTCAGCGGTAAGTTTCTTACCATCCACGCTGAAGGTTTGATTCCCGCCCAAACCCCAGGCACTGGATGCAATGCCGGTCCCAGGCCCGGATAAAATAGAATGTAAAACCTGTGACAAGTTGTGTGTGCGTCGGATGCCGCTCCTACTTGTGGATACCACATCGTTTGACACTTATGGGTGGTTGTTGCGATACTGCCTCCTACTGGACTCGCTTTGTACAACTTTGGAGACGTAAACATTTGTAACAAGTTGCACAGCCTTTCAAAATCTATTAGATCATTTTAATAGTTTTAGTCATTTGAAACCTGTAAGACACAGCTGCTTGAAAAGACATCACATAAAAATTTATAATAAATAAATAGTGCTATTGAGCTGAATCAAAAATCACAATGCTCAAAATCAAATCAACAGTCTACCAATGATTCACAGATCTAGTACGAACATGACCATCACACCCATATGTGGGCATCTGCCAAAACGTTCCACTGAACTTTTTAAAAAATCTATAATAACTTTTAATTCTGTAGTGTTGCAGTTGCATTGGAACGAAGAGGCACTGAACCTGTTCCAGCACGATAGAGTGGAAGAACTCAGCGTCCTGCACGTGAACAAGGGCAAAGCTACAAGAATTAATAAAAATTCTTTAAAAACGTTTTTTTTAAATACTCACTTATGCCTTAACATTTTCCTCAGGCTTACAAAGCTGTCACAGTTACATTATTCTGTAAAAGTAAACAACTCTAAACATGACATGTTGACTGATTCATCTCATTCATTCATTCATTCATTCATACTGTAGTCTATACTGTACAGTACTGCTTTATCCTGTATACAGGGTCACGGGGGCCTGAAGCCGATCCCAGGAGACTAGAATGATGGACAACGCAGAATTTATCCAATATTATGTCTCTATAAAATGATCGAGAGCAAGTTCACAGGAAATCAAAGACAATAAGGTCATCTTGAGGGGTGACGATCATTTTAATACTTAATACTTACACAGAAAAACAAGGTGAAAGTAGGACAAATAAACTCAACAATAATGAAATGTTTAAAAGTACCAGAGGGCGATTAAACCAAACCGGGACCTTTGATTGTACAGGATAACAGAACACCGTTATGAGAGTAAAACCTCCAATTATTTCTCTCTATAATCCTCTGCCACACTAATGCACTTACCCCAGCGTTTCACTAGTGCTTGGACACCATCAAGGTAGAAAGTTTTCTTTCGCACTGCCTGCTTCAGGTCTGAAACACTGGCCTCCCAGGAACCCCTTTAATGGCCCAAACATGTGGAAATGGCTTGGAGCGAGGTCAGGAGTGTATGGGGGATGCGGCGATAACTCCAGGCCGAGTTCCTGTAATGTGCACGTGGTGTTGGTGAATGATTGCGTGCCACAGTTCACACAGACTTTCTCAAGTTGGTGGCAAGCTATCCGTCGGTTTTAAAGGATCAGCGGTTCCACTGGGTGAATGTTCATGGGAACGACTGCCGCACTGTGCTTAAAGTCTTCTGTAAATGTCAATCGGTTTTGAGCCTTCCTTTCCCAGAGATTTCATTACAAGTCCCGGTTTGACTTGAAAGCGCCTCTCACAACTGTGTAACAATACAATAGAACACACTGGTAATACTGTGGAAATAGATATTTTTGGCAGACGCCCTTATCCAGAGCGACTTACCTTTTTACCTCATTATACATCTGAGCAGTTGAGGGTTAAGGGCCTTGCTCAAGGGCCCAACAGGGACAACTTAGTGGTTGGGGGATTTGAACCTGAGACCTTCGGAACGATAGTTCGATGCCTTAACTACTGAGCTACCCCTGACCCCAAAATTACTAATGATTGTGCATTATTACTGAACTCTATAAGCTCCTCCTAGCTTTGTGAAAGCACTCACTCTCAGTCATCACTCATACTGTTTTAACCTGTAACAGGGGGGGCCTGGAGCCTATCCTAGGAGACTTATGGCACAAGGTGGGGGGGCAATCCATTGCAGGGCACATTCACAAACTATGGGCAATTTGGGAACACAGATTAGCTTAATCTGTATGTCTTTGGACTGTAACGCCTTTGGACATGCAAACTCCCGGAACCTGGAGGAGCAAGGCGCCAGCTAACCACTATGCCACCTTGCTGCCGTGTGAAAGCACACGCTGCGTTAATATCGTATCGTTTCGTAGTCGTCCATCAGCTCAAACACGTCCTCGCTGAAGTCATTATACTGCACGCTGCAAAAAGAGACACACAGTAAGACCACAGTGAGCTCCAGCTCCGTAACTCAGGCTGTGTGTTCGTTTGTGTCGTGCCCGACGAGACCTGCAGCTTACTTCAGTTCTAGAACTGGACGCTCTTGAACGAGCTTGACTAATCTGGGAACTGAGACGTCAGTCAGGATGTTGTTCTTCAGAATCAGGCTCGTTAAGGAGCCACAGGCCATGACGCCTTCACACAGCTCGTCGAGACAGGCATCCGTTAAGTCCACCATCTCGAGACTGCCAAGACAAACACAACACATGAGCTACAGCAGTGCCAACCAACGTGCTTTGCGTGAATGTCTGTATTCAAACTTCAACTGGCAATCGGGAATTTGGGATTACAGCATTATTAACCTGAAAATGAAAAAAAATAAAAACGTTGATATTTCCGTGTTCATCTTTTGTTGGAAAGATCTATCAGGATGGCAGAAATAAATTCACCTTTGCAAAACAGTGAGCTGTGCTGTCATGTGATCATCCTATATTTTCAAGAGTAGTTGATGGGCTTTTCACTTGTTTTTCCTAACTGAGTTCCCACTCAGCTGGCACAAGAGAGACCAAGAAACAACTAATGGCAAAGATGGCACCGCTCGTGTGTGTGTGTGTGTGTAGTTACTCAAGGTGCTGTAGTCGACAGTGGGGGTGTTTCAGAGCCTTCACGATGTGTTTGACTGCAGCGTCCCCTACTCGGTTTATTCCGATGGAAAGTTCCTTCAACCTGGAAGCTTCACACACCAACACACTGCCCAGTGCGCTGAACACCGGCTTTGTCAGCTCACACGCAGCCATACTGAGACACACACACATACACACACACACAACTATACGTATTGTACATAATGGATTAACCAAATCCTGTGATAAATATATAAAGAATGTTCTGCTGGATAGTGTACTGTTGGCAAACACATATAAACAAACACACACACACACACACACACATACACCCATATACACATGCACACACCGTAACTTCTCCAGTGAACAATTGGGGGATTTCAGGGCATCGCAGATGAGGAAAGCAGATGATTCGTCAAACTCGTTCACATTCAGGTCCAGGTCGGTCAGACAGCAGTGTTCCGACTGAAGCGCGGCTGCCAGGGCCGGACCGCAAGAACCCGTCAACTCACAAGAATCTAAACTGCAGAAGAAAAATACACATATTTTAGCCCCCACATTTCTAGTGAAGATCATACCCAGTCCTGTAAAGAGTTCAGTTCCTGACTGTGTGCACAGCCTGTGCGCATCTTGTTTTTAGCAGAAATTACAGCAGCCTTAGAGGAACCACCAGGATTTTATTGATGGTTATAATTCTTAGACTTTTTAATGGCAAGCTAAAAGCTAGTGCCTCTTGACATTTGACAAATACATGCTCGAAAACAACAATGTGAGCAACCAGAGCCTACAGCACCTTGGACAGCTCCGGCTGTTCCGGCGACACGCATCCTGGACAAAGAACACATGGGAAAATACAACGTCAAGGCCGGCATTATTCCTGATCTGCCTATTCCTCTAATTCTAGGTCGTGACTGGCCCTGGATGTTTCTGGCGAAAAAATGGCAAAACACATAAGAAACGCATCTGTTTACTGACTGAGGCAGCAAAGCACAACGCCTGCTAATCCGTCATTGCTCACACAGACCCCGGCGCGGATCCAGAAGCAGAAGGTGAGGCTATTGATGCCTTTAACCACTTTTTCTCATTGTATCAGCATGGAAGACATGAGAGGAGCTTTGCAAATCTACAGTGAAAAGATCCCTGTTTGAAACACTGCTGGGAACAGGTGCACGAAATTGAGGGTGAGGCCGAGAAACCCGTGCAGCCCCGGTCCTGCCTCATACTTCCTGGTGCGCAATGGCTTGCTGTACTACTGTACGCTAAGAAGACCTGCCCAAGGCTAAAGAGAAAACTTCCGTCAGCACCGACCAGGGACATTGGCAGTACTGGGTCATCCCTTTCAGGGATGTCCCAGTGACTCATGGTTCTGGACCATCACCGTCCATATGTACCCGCATATTTAGACAATGTTGTTATCCATTCTTGCTGCTGGGAAGACCACTATGCCACCTCAGAAAGGTGTTAGAAGAACTCCGGAAAGCCAGACTCACCACAAACCCAAAAAAGAGTCACTTCGGGCTGACTGAAGCACAGTACCTCGTGTACAAAATCGGACATGGGCTGCTAAAACCACAGGAAAAGAAAGTGGAGGCAGTCCAATCCTAACCGCAACCCTCAACAAAAAGACAGGTGTGTGCTTTTCTGGGCTTGGCTAACTATTATCAACGCTTTGTCTCCTGTTCCTTGTCTGTGGCAGCACCAATCTCAGATCTCCTAAAAAAGGGACTTCCAGAGAACAGAAAGAGAGGATAAGTTGTTTCAATGGCTAAAAACCCACCTCACCAGTTCCTGCATACTCCAGAACCCTGATTTGATCGCCCATTTTTGGTTCATACGGACGTAAATAAAAGCATTGTGTGTTTATGGAACTTGGGGTCCATGATTTTCTCCACCTTGTCAAACCGCTACAGATTTATACACCAATCTGCCATTAATTTTTGGTTCCCCTTGTACCACCAGTGAATGACTCCACAAGACCTCTGGGAGTGTGTTGTGGTGTCTGGCACCAGGATGTTGGTTAAGGGTTGCAAGGTGCAGCCTATGTGGCGCATTCCATGATGGCTAGATCGGATAGAGATCTGTGAGTTTGGTAGGTGGGTCGGTGGCCTTGGGCTCTTTGCCTGCTGGGCCCAGTGCATGTTGGGCTGTGGTGCACTGGATGTTCTGTGCCTTTCAATCGAGACCAGCATTGACTTGTCTACAATGCTTTCTGCTGCATTGGCTTTTCTGTGGGATCGAACCAAAGAAGCTGGTCTTTAGTCCCTGTGGGGCTGATCAATGTTGTTCGCTTTACCTGGTGGTGATGTTAATGTTATGGCATATACATTAGTGTATATGATTTTTACAGCCTGTGACGTGTATGTGTGTGTGTGTGTTACCTCAGCGTGTTGAGTTTGCAGAGGCCACTTTGTAGCGCTTGTGAAAGATGTTCCAGGGTGTCATCCTCCAGGCTGTTACCTGCCAGGACCAGGTTCCTCAGCTCAGAGAGTGAAGACGTCAGGGCTGACGACAACGCGGCCAAGCATGATCCAGTCAGTTGACAGGGATCCAAACTGTACACACACACACACACACACACACACACACACACACACACACACACACACACACACACATACATACACACAGGGACAGACTACATGGCTTAATGTAAGCGTCCCAAAAAATCAAAGACACAGTAAATTGTAAATAAAACTGTTTGTGTTTGTGTGCCTAAAAAAGGATCGAACCTAAGCGACTGCAGCGTGCATGTGGATGTCCCGAGCGCACCGACGAGCCGAATGAGTCCATCATCTTTTAGGTTGTTACCTGCCAGGCTCAAATCATGCAGCTTAGAACGAGACAACATCTCAGCAATTGCCTCACTGGACTCCAGTGTCACGCCACAGGCCCTCAAGCTACACAAACAAACACACAGACACACAGACACACACCAACCAGTATATACTAAACACTGACATACATGATGACAGAAGTGAAAATCCTTTCTATGTGCTCATGTGAGCATCATACTCGAGCCTGTGCAGCCTGGAATGTGTGATGGAGGAACACAGGATCTTGATCGCTTTGTCTCCCAGGTTGCAGTGTTTCAGGTCGACATCGGTGGCCCGTCCTTCCTTCAAAGCCCGAGCAACGTGTCTGATCACTCCCATACCCATCTTGCTCTGACTCAAGCTGAAAGTAAAGTAGTAAAGTTTAAAACTTAGCTAGTGCAACAGCAGGGGCTTCAATGACCCCGCACACAACTAATTCCAGACACACAAAGGCCAACTGGTACATCGGTCATTTTATTAGGAATGGTGGTAAGTTATCACAAAGGGATCCCTATACAGTGGAACCTTGGATTGCGAGTAACGCGGTTTATGAGTGTTCCGCAAGACGAGCAAATATTTTTTATAAATTTTTACTTGAAAAACTGAGCAAGTCTTGGTTTACGAATGCCGAGTATCATGTATCACGCATGCACTCTCGTTTTGACACCAAGTGTCACGTGATTACAACTGAGCCAATGATTTTTCACTCTTTCGCGCTGCTGAATTGTGGGTAATCGTCTCCCCTGCTGGGTCTTAGTGCTCGTCTCTTACTGGTATAATCAACGTCTTGATCTCTGTTTCAACGTGTGTCCTATGTGTGTGCGCGCCCGTAATTTGACACCGACACACACACACACACACACACACACACACACACACACACACACACAAATGGACACACACACTCTCTCACCTTTACACCCCTCTCCCCGGCTTCACTCACACACACACAGACACGCACTCTCTGCTTTACTCAGAAAATTTTGCTTTGTCGCGATTCTTTTCAAAAGGTAAAGTGCTGGTTCATTTGTTTTTTGTTTTTTTTACTTTACAGCAGTGATTCCGTTAGTATGCGCTCACGCATGCAAGGTGAGGGAAGGGGCTAATTCCACACACACACACACACACACACACACACAAATACAGTACACACCGTCTGCGTGCACAAATGGAAACACTTATCTGTCGGGATTTATTTTAACTTTTTTTAATTAATAATTTTTATGTATTTATTTTTTTTGGGCTGTGAAATGAATTATTTGAGTTTTCATTATTTCTTATGGGAAAATTTGATTTGGTTTATGAGTGTTTTGGAATACGAGCCCTACATGAATTCTGTTTGTAATCCAAGGTTCCACTGTATACTGTATTCTAATAACATATCTAAATCATAACTAAATATTCTAATAACACCCGGAAGCACATTAACACAATTAAACATTTATTAATAATCACCATCTGTACAACAAAAGCACAAGGTTAGCTTTAGTTTGTAGCCTTTAAAATCCAGAGGATTTTAGCCATTAGGCGTTTTGCTGCTTTTTTAAAAAAAAAAAAATTATAATTGTGCAGTATAGAGTGACATATCCTTTTTTCAGCACAACATAAGCAATATGATGTATTGAATTTTAGCTCATTTTAACCAACTACCCAAACATGACTAAGCAAAAAAATGGGTTAAAAATAGGCTACATAAACAAAGAAATAGCACAGATACGCAAGATCATGTATTTTTCTGGTTGTTTTCAGTTGTTTCTATGACCAAAATAATAATACTTATATTCTCATTTTCCTGAGTTCTACATTTTTGTGACATCACTCCCATATTCCAGTAGCAGTAAAATTTACAGGTTTTAAAAGTAATGCTAACTTTCGTTCTACCTGACATATCCGAAAACCCAAATACACAGTTTGATATGTGAAGCCTCTCTGTTAACGCACACCAGTAAGACTTCCATATAAGCACTTTTTTTTTATTGTCATTGACCTGTCCTGTGTTGCCGGCATGTATCTGTGCACCTTGGGTTTGAAGGGTTATAATATCAATGCTAATAAAATGATCTGATATGAATAACCTGAAACAGCACACGTAGCAGTGAATAAAATTAACTGAAACCTCAGTCTGACCCCTCGCTTAGCACGCAGATACTTAAGCTCAAACTACTTGCACAACAGAAACCGGCCACTGCTTATAAATATCACACACTGCCTTAATCTTATTCTATATATACATAAAATGCAACCTTATCTGACTGTAAAATCTGGTAGTAGTCAGACCTAGAGCTGAGGAGAAACAAGCATGGTTGTCTTGGATGCAGGCTGGAATCACACTGGAAAGACAAAACGACAACTAAAAAAATGAAACCCTGAAAGACTGAAGTTCTGAAACTTCCAGTAAGGTTTGAAAAGAAAAAGCAATAACTGCATTTTCTTAGCAATGTCAAGGAAACGTGTCACACAGAAAAGCAGAGCTTATCACATTTTGTTGTTCCGGAACTGAAAACAATCATCAGAAACAACCTGAAGATGAGAAACAAATATAATAAGTGGCTTTTATTTGTTACTGAAGTAGAGCTGTGAAACAAAAGTAGACTGTTGATTCGATTCCAGTTGTTTTCTGGACATTGCGATTTTCAAATTTGATTCAACAGCACTAAAGTTTAGGGTCTGATATATTTCAAGTGGTCATAGGATTTATGAGAATTTATGAATTTGTGTTGTTGATTGTTTCGATGTCATGTCACGTACAATGTAACAAATCTTTATCCTGCGTTTTTCCTGCTCCACAGATCAGTCCAGTAGGAGGCGGTATTTCCCTAACCGTGCATAAAATCCAAAGAAGACGTGATAGCCTCACAAAACATGAGTATTTGCAGAAGATTAAAGCAGATTCTCTTTGCTACGAAAGCTGGAGTGAATTTTTAAGGAAACTTAATTTTGGACTATTCATTTGTAAGTTCCAATTAATCATTAAAAAAAAATGTGACTTGACGCTGAATCAAAAAAACTGACCCAACAAAATATTGATTTATTTTGCATATTCGATTTAATCACTCAGAAGCATGGCTTTAGATAAGAAACTGAAGTAAAGTGTTGCCATCGATTTAAAGGAAAACATTTCATTATTTCTTCTTGACTCACTGTTTCAACATTCTTATTGCACTAACTGACAAACACTTAATATGACTAAATACAAGAGCTGAGGTTTAGGATATGATATCCACCATATACAGATGTATAAACTGTGTAATAATTCTATTTTGGCATCCTGAACGGATTCTGACGATTTCGATAAATCATTAAGCATTTATGCCTCAACATATAATTTTCAATAACAGGCCTAAGGTCAATCTTAAAATGGAGTCAAGACCAACACTCAAAGTAGTCGAGGCCAAATCAGGACTAAGTTCATATGAAAGCAAGATTGGTCAAAATAAGAACCAAAAACCATCTGATAATTTTGAAGACTAAGACTATATGGATTTCCTCACCATATTTGGGAAGACCAATGGCCAAGAAAGAGAGAGACAGGTCCAAATAAAACAGCCAGAGAGTCAGAGTTAATAAAGAAAATGTCTCAATCCCAGACCTGAGCCCCCTCCATCCTTCCCTTACTTACTTGATGCTTTCGGCCAAGCGGAAGACAGCCATGAGCTTCTCCGCTTGCTCCTCGGTCAGCGAGCTGTTGTAAAGGTTCAGTTCCTGCAGTTCTCCTAAGCACCGCACTACAAACGCCATCGCCGCACAGTCTGCATCCTGCATGTCACCATATCCGATCAATCTCCACTTACATGACCCTACGCTCTCTCTGACCAACGTGGGGCTGAGCGTGTGATGGAGGATACGCAAAACATGCCAGTGACTTGTTTTGTTTATTTCCGGAAGCACCTCTGCGACCGTCCTCATGAGCCAGCTGTGGAACTCTGAGAGACGGCTGCTGCTCAAGAGGCCTACGCAGGTTTCCAGAAGCTTCCGCTGCATAGGGTCTGAAAGCCCGGCGAGAAAAAAGTGGTAGTTGTGGATCTCCATGGGATTTTCTAGGCTCCTTGTGTCATCCTGGTCAAGGTAGAAAGAGACTGCCCTTAAAAAGTCTTTCATTGTCGGAGGCGTGAAGGAGTACGTAACCTCTGGGGAAGTGACATCATCAGAGTTGACACGCAGGATAGCAGACAGGATCTGGGAGCCCAGGAAGGGTCGAAGGCCACATTTGATGATGTCAGAGTGTGTAAAGGTGTCAGATGTGCACTCTTCTGAGAGTTTCCCCAAACCATAAACCAGCTCCTTTGCCGCCTCCATCTTCACCTTGTGTTCCTGCAGTAGCGTGTGCATGATCATGCAGTAGAGCTCACTCAAGGTCTCTGGGACACAACGTTCATGTTGTAGTCGCTCTTCGCACACACAGCACAATGTCCAGCACAATCCAGGACTTGCACAAATCTCGTTGACTCCCACAGCCTGTTCGCAACGACGGAGAATTTGCGTTCCCTTATTTTTGTCGTTGAAGAAGCGCTGGAAGTACGCTTTCCTCCGCGAGCTGGAGAAACCCATCAGGTGAGCAAGACGCACAGATTCCAACTCTAGATCTTCTCTGGACGTGAGCAGTAATGACACACCAGGCAGTAAAGTGCCCTCTAGTAAACTGTGCACCACCACGTTGCCCCCTGCTGGCTGATCTGGGTCACACACCAGCTTATCAGATTCAGGAGGATTAGACAGAAAGCTCTGGGCATCGTCGGACACTAAAAGTAACGTGTGAGGCGTCTTCAAGATGATCTCAAGGTGCTCAGCAGAGATGTGGGGATGCAAGGTGAGAAGCATGTTCTGCAAACTCTGTTCAGGTCCACGCAGCACTTTGGAACACATACGCATGATAAACGTGTAGCGCTGAAGATGGATCCCAGAGGCCCAGTCCCAGATGAGCTGTCCCACTGCGGTGGTCTTGCCCATCCCTGGTCCTCCACATAGGAGCAACTTACCACCCTCGGTGTCTCCACCAAACACCTGCGAAATCACTCTTTCCAAGTCCAAGGTCTTACGCATGCTGTGCGTCCGAGCGGATCTCTTCTCCACGCTGACTGTAAGGGGAATGTAGCATTTGTTTAAAATCACATCTTTGATTGATTGACCTTTTAAAAGGGAGCTGACCTGGGTGGACTCCGCCACGCCGTTCCTCATAACCTCCTTGTGCAACTCCTGCACATCTGCAAGAAAAAAACAAGAGGTTTTGGGAAAGTGATTTCCTCATTTGGACAGTTTTGAAATATCAAGTGAGTAGCAAAGTAACGAAGAAGTGTCGTCATTACTGCTAGACAGAAACAAAGTCCTAATCTGGACCAACAAATTAATTTATACTCTGTTTTTTTTTTTATAGTAAAATTGTCCAGATCAACAAAATAACTAATTAGGGATTTCAAATGTTACTTCTGTTGTGATCTCAGTTTTCTTAACATTTCAACTTAACTCCCATAATTACCATCCGCCATCTTAAAGCTAGCAATTAATAATTATATTTTATAGCTGCTGCTTTGCTTTTTCTTGGTTTTAGTTTTTGTTTCATAAGGAAAGGAAGATATTAAAATAAATATTTTGATAAAGTATTAATCTTTATTATCCTTATTGTTACCACATGAACAAAATAACCCCAAGCTAAATTATTTCGCTGACGGCAAAATAATAGCTATTGAATAATTGTTCCATTTGTAATCTGATTACTCGATTCAATAATCGAATAATCAAAAAATAGTCATTTGTTGCAGCCCTACTATTATAGCAAATATTTCCTAGTTAATTTTCACTCACACTGTGTGTATATATATATATATATATATATATATATATATATATATATATATATATATATATATATACAAGGTTGGGCAAAAGTTAGGGTTACAGTTAACACTTAAAATTTTTTCCTTTATTAGAAATTTAGTTTAGACTTTTATTTCCACATATTTTAATTACATATTAGACATTTTACATTGAACATTTAATCTCTCAAGTGCTCAAAAAGTCCACCTTCTTGATAATAATACTTTTTATATCTAAAACATGGTTGTAGATATAAAAAGTATTATTATCAAGAAGGTGGACTTTTTGGTTTATATATATATAGAAAGAAAGAAAGAAAATGGAAGAAAAGGAGAAAATTATGGAGAGTGACAATAAGGTCAGTAAGGGAAAGAAAAGTGGAAACAGGAGACAGTCCTACCAGAGAGGCCATCCAAACTCTCCTCCATAATCTCATAAACTTCTTCTGTTTCCTGTTTTCCTTGAATTGAGATGTTCAGACACTCTGACAGACCTCTCCGTATCTAGAAAGTATCTGAATAGGAAGCAGGACTTCTATTGACTGTGCACTTCTAGCAGACTTTCACCATACAGTAACTGTAGCCCCGCCCAGGGGGAGGTCACACCCTTCATCTGGCGCTCGCGCATGATGGGCGTTTCGTTTCCCCCTCCAACCGTGACGATGACGTCAGGCATCCGCTTCGTAGCCGAGCTTCGCTCTTCTGTTTCTCATGGAATAAACGTTCAGATATGCTTTGTTTGGATTTGGACAGAGAATCGACATACATTTAAAAACCCTCTCTTGTGCACTTCTATCTATGATATGATGAGAACTTTTCTCTGTCTCGCGTCGCGTTTTGAATGCGGAACTGTTTAAATTCAGAGTCGTTAAGCCTGTCATGTAAACTTAAAATGGTTGGAATAAGTGTGATTGTGACAAACACGCGAACTACAATTGTAATTACAACAGCTCTTTACTTGGCAGTAATGTTTCTTTTTTAAAAACGCTTCGCTGGCCAACTAACTACGTCATCAACCCGCGTCCACGGTTGCTATGAGTTACTAGACCCGCCTTCTGCGTGCTGTTTGTTTGCAAATACTAAAACTAACGGATTTAAGCGTGGTCAAAATCGTCCAATGTGGATTCTCATTTTGCCATGTGGGAACTTGAGGGAGCCTTTCTGGTCTGATACACACAGCTGGTTGTCACTAAAATCGGATAATATCCCATGGTTTCGTTATATAGATATTGTATATTTTATGGATATATTCATGGATGTTTAATTTTGGGTAAATACCATATTCATAGGTGTAAGTGGCAAGACAAAATTCCCTCAATTCACCTTGTTTGTGTGTAAATTAGTTTAATACTTCCAGTGCTTGAAATGTTTTAATAAGATGAGTAGAATGGCTAGAAATGTATATACTCACATTTCTGAATCCCTGCTTTTTTAATGTCTCTGTTTTTGTTGTTCCTGATGTATATACTCTTAGTATTATAGGTCTTTTGCTGTGTCGCTTTTTGTGTTCCCTGTCTTGTGTAAATATCTGTTTAAAAAAAAAAAAAAAAAGTTGTAACTTGAGGGCTTCGCTCATTGACCCTTGTGTCCAGTAGGTGGCGGTATTCCGTTGTTGTGCTTTGTTACTGGTGTTGGAATGCTGAACTGAATTTAAACAAATATTTAGAGCCGTTTTGTGTGTTCTCACAACCATCCAAGAACAGTTTGGTGGCTCTAGGAACAAAACATTGAAATTTTGGGTCCATCATCAGGAAATTGCACCGACCTTAATCCCATTGAGAACTTTGGTCAATCCTCAAGGGGCGGGTAGACAAACAGTATAGAAATTCTGACAAACTCCAAGGATTATAATTATGTGAGGATGGGCTGCGATCAATCAGGATGTGGCCCAGGAGTTAATTGACAGCATGCCAAGGTGAATTACAAAGGTCTTGGGGGTGAAGAAATAATGACTCTTTGTGAAAACTGAATGTAATTGTCAATGAAGCATGAGACTTTTTTGAAAATTTATATTTGTGTCATTCTCAAATAGTTTGCCCACGGCTATACCTGTCCTTCGTATACCTCATCAATGTGCCAAGAAGAATTAAATACTGTCCATCATGTATGTACAAGTCCACTATGTGTGTTTTCCATGCTAATACAGTTTTCACTATATGTGTATGTGGTAAGATGTGAATAAAATGTTGATGTGCAAACATCCAAGCTGATCTCTTCTTCAATCCAGATACTTTACATATAGTAGAGAGTTTAGATGTTAGTCTAGTAAACTAACGCCACCAGTCTATCAGCTCCTCCTAGCCGTGTGAAAGCACACGCTGCGTTAATATCGTATCGTTTCGTAGTCGTCCATCAGCTCAAACACGTCCTCGCTGAAGTCATTATACTGCACGCTGCAAAAAGAGACACACGGTAAGACCACAGTGAGCTCCAGCTCCGTAACTCAGGCTGTGTGTTCGTTTGTGTCGTGCCCGACGAGACCTGTGCTTACTTCAGTTCTAGAACGGGACGCTCTTGAACGAGCTTGACTAATCTGGGAACTGAGACGTCAGTCAGGATGTTGTTCTTCAGAATCAGGCTCGTTAAGGAGCCACAGGCCATGACGCCTTCACACAGCTCGTCGAGACAGGCATCCGTTAAGTCCACCATCTCGAGACTGCCAAGACAAACACATGTATTAGTGCTACCCAAGTTGCTTCTTGAGAAAGATTTAAAAACAGATGATCTAATGCTGTTATTAATAGAGATAAGGGGGAATTAACGAAGTTATGTATTGCAAGCTTTTAGGCGCATTACTGACACTCACTGGACTGGATCGGCATTGCGCGGACAAGGATCAAGCTTTTAGGAGCGTTGCTGTCACCTGCTGGACTAAATCGGGAACGCTGAAGATTCGCAAATGTTTTGCGAGATCTCGCGAACAAAATTATTATTATTTTTTTTACCTAGCTTCATTTTTTTTTTTCACCCATATCCTGTTAGGCTATTTATTTTTTTGCCTCTCATTTTTTAAAGGTGCATTTCTTCATTTAATTTGAAGTTAAATGTTAAACTCTTGTATTTGAAGTTAGTTCGTAGTGTTTAAATACTGTGCTGCGCTTGGTTTTGAAGTCAGAAAACGAATGTTATAAGGAACAGGATACATTTAATAAACTTTTTTTAAAGGTTTAAAATAGTAACAAAATCGCAGAATCGGGATATTAATAAAATCATGATGCTCATGGATCGGATCGAATCGCACCGAGGTAGGTGGAAGGTGACTGGTGACTCCCATCTCTAGTTAGTAACATCAAGGCCTCCGAGTGGCGCAGTGGTTAAAGCCCTCGCCCCATCATCCGGAGATCGCTAGTTCGAATCCCGGGTGGTAACCTCTCGCAGCCGGAGAGAGCTGATTGGCCGAGCTCTCTCAGAGGGGAGGGATGAGAGGTACTTAGTGCTCCCACATTAATCACACATTAATCACGGCTCTACAGCCAGTCAGGGGCGTCTGTGAGCTTGCGGATAGCGCTGTCCTCCGAGTGTGTTACGCCGCCCCCAACGGTGCGCGAGCGAGCAGTTCGAAAAGATGCGGTCGAACCCTCCCGGCTGAGTGGTAGTAGTAGCCTTAATGTGGGAGCCCCCTAGTGACGGGGAGGAATTGGACACGACTAAATTAGGGAGAAAATCGGGGAAAAATCCAAAAAAAAAAAAAAATAGTTAGTAACATCAAAATGAAGAAGAAGAAAAAAAACAAAAAAAGTTTCTGTCCATGCTCATCCATATCTATCTAGACGGATGAAGTAAATTTACCATATCTCTGCAAAACACTGAACTGTGCAGTCATGTGGTCACGATATAGATTTCCAGAGGGGCCCAAAAAAATGTCTAAACACTTCAACACCCTTTTTTAAAACTCGCACCATCGTTGATGCCATCATGTGACCGTCAGAAAAGAGGCATTCTGTTTTTTCCGAGCGGGAATTCAGAGTTACGTGGCATTTTATTATTATTATTTCTTTATTTATTTATTTTACAACTGTCTGAAACATGCTCAGTTGGCACTGCTCAAGTAAGAGTGTGTGTGTGTGTGTGTGTGTAGTTACTCAAGGTGCTGTAGTCGACAGTGGGGGTGTTTCAGAGCCTTCAAGACGTGTTTGACTGCAGCGTCCCCTACTCGGTTTACTCCAATGGAAAGTTCCTTCAACCTGGAAGCTTCACACACCAACACACTGCCCAGTGCGCTGAACACCGGCGCTGTCAGCTCACACGCAGCCATACTGAGACACACACACACACACAACACACACACACACACACACACACACACACATACATACACACACAACTATACGTAATGTAGATAATGGATTAACCAAATCCTGTAATAAATAAATAAAGAATGTCCTGATCTCTAACACACTTGTTTGCAAACACACATGAACAAACACACACACACACACCATAACTTCTCCAGTGAACAATAGGGGGATTTCAGGGCATCGCAGATGAGGAGAGCACATGGTTCGTCGAACTCGTTCACACTCAGGTCCAGGTCGGTCAGACAGCAGCGTTCCGAGTGAAGCGCCGCTGCCAGGGCCGGACCGCAAGAACCCGTCAGCTCACAGGAATCTAAACTGCAGAAATAAAATACACATATTTAGTACACAGTTTATTGTGCATCTAGGCTTAAACCTGAGACTGAAGAGGAAACACAGAGGAAACGTTTTTTGGGTTCCCTTCGTGCCACCAGTGCATGACTCCACAAGACCTCTGGGAGTGTGTTGCGTTGTCTGGCACCTGTTCAGATCGGACAAGCTGGCATTTGGTCCCTGCGGGCATGGGTGATCAGTGTATATGATTTTCACCACTGCTTTGTTTAACAGGTCATATGTGTGTGTGTGTGTGTGTGTGTGTGTGTTACCTCAGTGTGTTGAGTTTGCAGCGGCCACTTTGTAGCGCTTGTGAGAGATGTTCCAGAGTGTCATCCACCAGACTGTTTCTTCTCAGGACCAGGTTCCTCAGGTCAGACAGTGAAGACGTCAGGGCCGACGACAACGCGGCCAAGCATGATCCGGTCAATGGACAGAGATCAAAACTGTAGAACACAAACACACACAGGGACAGACAACCTGACTTATTTTTAAAAAAAAATAAAAAAAAACAGACCCAGAAAACTGTCAATAAAACCATGTGCATGAGAAAGGATCGAACCCGAGCGTCTGCAGCGTGCACGTGGACGTCCCGAGCGCACCGACGAGCCGAATGAGTCCCTCGTCGTTAAGGTCGTTAGCTCCCAGGTTCAAATCACGCAGCTTAGAACGAGACAACATCTCAGCAATTGCCTCACTGGACTCTAGTGTCACACCACAGTCCCACAAGCTACACACACACACACACACACACACACACACACACACACACACACACACACACACACACACACACAGAGACACAACAAACAATACACAAACACTGACATACATGATGACAGAACTGAAAATCCTTCGTACTGTATGTGCTTGTGTGAGCATCATACTCGAGCCTGTGCAGCCTGGAGTGTGTGATGGAGGAACACAGTATCTTTATCGCTTCGTCTCCCAGTTTGCAGCGTTTCAGGTCGACATCGGTGGCCCGTCCTTCCTTAAGAGCTCCAGCAACGTGTCTGATCACTCCCATACTCACAGTGCTCTGACTCAAGCTGAAAGTAAAGTAAAGTTTTAAATGTCATACTCATTGCAGTGTATTTAAAAAAAATCACGGAACAGAAAAGACCTTTCTGGTGTATTTTTGTGGTGTTGCGTAATCACAAATTGGTGATGAAATGATATAGACTGTATTTCTATGTTCTAAAAACAGCCTGAAGCACTTGAACTTCATCAGTGACTTAAAAACGATGATTATATGATAAATAGACGGTTCATTTGATTAAATTAATTTTTTTGATATTCTGATTTTCAATTCGATTTCATTCAACAGCACTAAAGTTTGCTATGCTATATACAGGTTGCTATGCTTCTCAAATTAAAAAGGAAAATATTGAAGGAACATTACAATGTTGTGCAACTTTTGTTGATTTTTTCTGTGTCATTTTTCGTACAAATCGATAATCTCTTTTTTCCCGCTGATCTTTTGCTCCACAACACCGTCCAGTAGGGGGCGATATTTACCTAACAGCACAGAAATTTAAAAGAAGAACCGATACTCTCACAAAATGCGAGTATTCGAATTTAAGGATATTGTCAATTTTAGACCATTTAACATTTGTAAGTTGTCTGTATAATAATAATAATAAAAAAAAAACATAAATCAAATCTGAATTGAAAACTGACCCAACAAAAGATTGATTCGTTTTGCATAATGGATTTGATCGCACAGCTTTCACAGTTTTGATCAGAAGCATGGCTTTACTGTAGGTGTTTTCGCATCATCAACCGAAATACCAAAGACTCACGTGGTGGCATTTTGATAAGTCTGTACGCCTTTATGGATTGAGTTCAAACAAAAGTGAGGGGACTAAGCTTCAAGACTATATGGATTTCCTCACCATATTTGGGAAGACCAATGGCCAAGAAAGAGAGAGACAGGTCCAAATAAAACAGCCAGAGATTCAGAGTTAATAAAGGAAATGTCTCAATCCCAGACCTGAGCCCCCTCCATCCTTCCCTTACTTACTTGATGCTTTCGGCCAAGCGGAAGACAGCCATGAGCTTCTCCGCTTGCTCCTCGGTCAGCGAGCTGTTGTAAAGGTTCAGTTCCTGCAGTTCTCCTAAGCACCGCACTACAAACGCCATCGCCGCACAGTCTGCATCCTGCATGTCACCATATCCGATCAATCTCCACTTACATGACCCTACGCTCTCTCTGACCAACGTGGGGCTGAGCGTGTGATGGAGGATACGCAAAACATGCCAGTGACTTGTTTTGTTTATTTCCGGAAGCACCTCTGCGACCGTACTCATGAGCCAGCTGTGGAACTCTGAGAGACGGCTGCTGCTCAAGAGGCCTACGCAGGTTTCCAGAAGCTTCCGCTGCATAGGGTCTGAAAGCCCGGCGAGAAAAAAGTGGTAGTTGTGGATCTCCATGGGATTTTCTAGGCTCCTTGTGTCATCCTGGTCAAGGTAGAAAGAGACTGCCCTTAAAAAGTCTTTCATTGTCGGAGGCGTGAAGGAGTACGTAGCCTCTGGGGAAGTGACATCATCAGAGTTGACACGCAGGATAGCAGACAGGATCTGGGAGCCCAGGAAGGGTCGAAGGCCACATTTGATGATGTCAGAGTGTGTAAAGGTGTCAGATGTGCACTCTTCTGAGAGTTTCCCCAAACCATAAACCAGCTCCTTTGCCGCCTCCATCTTCACCTTGTGTTCCTGCAGTAGCGTGTGCATGATCATGCAGTAGAGCTCACTCAAGGTCTCTGGGACACAACGTTCATGTTGTAGTCGCTCTTCGCACACACAGCACAATGTCCAGCACAATCCAGGACTTGCACAAATCTCGTTGACTCCCACAGCCTGTTCGCAACGACTGAGAATTTGCTTTCCCTTATTTTTGTCGTTGAAGAAGCGCTGGAAGTACGCTTTCCTCCGCGAGCTGGAGAAACCCATCAGGTGAGCAAGACGCACAGATTCCAACTCTAGATCTTCTCTGGACGTGAGCAGTAATGACACACCAGGCAGTAAAGTGCCCTCTAGTAAACTGTGCACCACCACGTTGCCCCCTGCTGGCTGATCTGGGTCACACACCAGCTTATCAGATTCAGGAGGATTAGACAGAAAGGCTCTGGACATCGTCGGACACTAAAAGTAACGTGTGAGGCGTCTTCAAGATGATCTCAAGGTGCTCAGCAGAGATGTGGGGATGCAAGGTGAGAAGCATGTTCTGCAAACTCTGTTCAGGTCCACGCAGCACTTTGGAACATAAATGCATGATAAACGTGTAGCGCTGAAGATGGATCCCAGAGGCCCAGTCCCAGATGAGCTGTCCCACTGCGGTGGTCTTGCCCATCCCTGGTCCTCCACATAGGAGCAACTTACCACCCTCGGTGTCTCCACCAAACACCTGCGAAATCACTCTTTCCAAGTCCAAGGTCTTACGCATGCTGTGCGTCCGAGCGGATCTCTTCTCCACGCTGACTGTAAGGGGAATGTAGCATTTGTTTAAAATCACATCTTTGATTGATTGACCTTTTAAAAGGGAGCTGACCTGGGTGGACTCCGCCATGCCGTTCCTCATAACCTCCTTGTGCAACTCCTGCACATCTGCAAGAAAAAAACAAGAGGTTTTGGGAAAGTGATTTCCTCATTTGGACAGTTTTGAAATATCAAGTGAGTAGCAAAGTAACGAAGAGGTGTCGTCATTACTGCTAGACAGAAAAAAAGTCCTAATCTGGACCAACAAATTAATTTATACTCTGTTTTTTTTTTTTATAGTAAAATTGTCCAGATCAACAAAATAACTAATTAGGGATTTCAAATGTTACTTCTGTTGTGATCTCAGTTTTCTTAACATTTCAACTTAACTCCCATAATTACCATCCGCCATCTTAAAGCTAGCAATTAATAATTATATTTTATAGCTGCTGCTTTGCTTTTTCTTGGTTTTAGTTTTTGTTTCATAAGGAAAGGAAGATATTAAAATAAATATTTTGATAAAGTATTAATCTTTATTATCCTTATTGTTACCACATGAACAAAATAACCCCAAGCTAAATTATTTCGCTGACGGCAAAATAATAGCTATTGAATAATTGTTCCATTTGTAATCTGATTACTCGATTCAATAATCGAATAATCAAAAAATAGTCATTAGTTGCAGCCCTACTATTATAGCAAATATTTCCTAGTTAATTTTCACTCACACTGTGTGTATATATATATATTTTTATATATATATATATATATATATATATATATATATATATATATATATATATATATATATATATATATAAAAAAAAAAAAAAAAACTTTTGCCCAACCTTGTATATATATATATACATATACAAGGTTGGGCAAAAGTTAGGGTTACAGTTAACATACACACGTGGACAAAATTGTTGGTACCCTTCGGTCAATGAAAGAAAAACTCACAATGGTCACAGAAATAACTTTAATCTGACAAAAGTAATAATAAATAAGAATTCTATGAATGTTAACCAATGAAAGTCAGACATTGCTTTTCAACCATGCTTCAACAGAATTATTAAAAAAATAAATTCATGGAACAGGCCTGGACAAAAATGATGGTACCCCTAGAAAATACTGAAAATAATGTGACCAAAGGGACAAGGTGTGTCCACTAATTAGCATCACAGGTGTCTACAATCTATAATCAGTCAGTGGGCCTATATATAGGGCTCCAGGTAGTCACTGTGTTGTTTGTGACTTGGTATGTACCACACTCAACATGGACCAGAGGAAGCAAAGGAAAGAGTTGTCTCAGGAGATTCCAAAAAAAATTATAGACAAGCATGTTAAAGGTAAAGGCTATAAGACCATCTCCAAGCAGCTAGATGTTCCTGTGACTACAGTTGCACATATTATTCAGAAATTTAAGATCCATGGGACTGTAGCCAACCTATGAAATGAAAGAAAAACTCACAATGGTCACAGAAATAACTTTAATCTGACAAAAGTAATAATAAATAAGAATTCTATGAATGTTAACCAATGAAAGTCAGACATTGCTTTTCAACCATGCTTCAACGGAATTATAAAAAAAAATGAAAACTCAAAAACTCATGGAACAGGCCTGGACAAAAATGATGGTACCCCTAACTTAATAGTTTGTTGCACAACCTTTTGAGGCAATCACTGCAATCAAACGATTCCTGTAACTGTCAATGAGACTTCTGCACCTCTCTGCAGTTATTTTGGCCCACTCCTCATGAGCAAGCTGCTCCAGTTGTTTCCGGTTTGAAGGGTGCCTTTTCCAGACAGCATGTTTCAGCTCCTTCCAAAGATGCTCAATAGGATTGCGGTCAGGGCTCATAGAAGGCCACTTTAGAATAGTCCAATGTTTTCCTCTTAGCCATTCTTGGGTGTTTTTAGCTGTGTGTTTTGGGTCATTGTCCTGTTGCAAGACCCATGACCTGCGACTGAGACCCAGCTTTCTGACACTGGCCAGCACATTTCTCTCTAGAATCCCTTGATAGTCTTGAGATTTCATTGTACCCTGCACAGATTCAAGACACCCTGTGCCAGATGCAGCAAAGCAGCCCCAGAACATAACAGAGCCTCCTCCATGTTTCACAGTAGGGACAGTGTTCTTTTCTTGATATGCTTCATTTTTCCATCTGTGAACATAGAGCTGATTTGCCTTGGTAAAAAGTTTCATTTTTGTCTCATCTGTCCATAGGACATTCTCCCAGAAGCTTTGTGGCTTGTCAACATGTAGTTTGGCATATTCCAGTCTGGCTTTTTTATGATTTGTTTTCAACAATGGTGTCCTCCTTGGTCGTCTCCCATGTAGTCCACTTTGGCTCAAACAACGACGGATGGTGCGATCTGACACTGATGTTCCTTGAGCATGAAGTTCACCTTGGATCTCTTTAGAAGTCTTTCTGGGCTCTTTTGTTACCATTCGGATTATCCGTCTCTTTGATTTGTCATCAATTTTCCTCCTGCGGCCACGTCCAGGGAGGTTGGCTACAGTCCCATGGATCTTAAATTTCTGAATAATATGTGCAACTGTAGTCACAGGAACATCTAGCTGCTTGGAGATGGTCTTATAGCCTTTACCTTTAACATGCTTGTCTATAATTTTTTTTTGAATCTCCTGAGACAACTCTTTCCTTCGCTTCCTCTGGTCCATGTTGAGTGTGGTACATACCAAGTCACAAACAACACAGTGACTACCTGGAGCCCTATATATAGGCCCACTGACTGATTATAGATTGTAGACACCTGTGATGCTAATTAGTGGACACACCTTGTCCCTTTGGTCACATTATTTTCAGTATTTTCTAGGGGTACCATCATTTTTGTCCAGGCCTGTTCCATGAATTTATTTTTTTAATAATTCTGTTGAAGCATGGTTGAAAAGCAATGTCTGACTTTCATTGGTTAACATTCATAGAATTTTTTAAAATTATTACTTTTGTCAGATTAAAGTTATTTCTGTGACCATTGTGAGTTTTTCTTTCATTGACCGAAGTATATATATATACTTCCATCCATTCAACTAAAAACCTCTATTAACCAAATAGGGACTGTGGAGGCCAATGATGACGGTGTTTATTGGTTTTTATTCTCATTTACGACTGTGGTGGGACCACCGATCAACATTTATTCACACGTGCACTTACACACTACTGAATGTATTTGGACTGTGGGAGGAAACCCACCAAGCACGGGGGGAACATGCAAACAGACCTTGAGGCGGGAAGCGAACCCTGACCCTGGAGGTGCAAACCACAGAGTCCGACAGTAAAATTTATACACATTTCATGAAAAGAAAAATAGTATGATATAAATTATATTCATATAATTAATATATATTAAACATGTACCGTATAGCAATAATTTTGTTCTTTTCCTGAATTGTGCATACATTTTTGGCTGACTATATATATATATACCTGTGTGTGTGTGTGTGTGTATATATATATATATATATAGAGAGAGAGAGAGAGAGAGAGAGAAGAAGAAGAGAAAGAAAAGTGGAAACAGGAGACAGTCCTACCAGAGAGACCATCCAAACTGTCCTCCATAATCTCATGGATTTCTGTTTCTGTTTCCTTTGATGTCAGATGTTCAGACAGTTTCTCCGTATCTAGACGGAAATAGGAAGCAAGCCTTTGGAGTGTGCACTTCTATTAGACTTTCACCAGAACTGTAGCCCCGCCCAGGCGGTGGTCACACCCTGCACGTGGCGCTCGCTCATGGTGGGCGTGTCCTTCCCCAGCCGTTATGATGACGTCAGGCATCCACTTCGTAGATGAGCTTCTGTCTTCTGTTTCTCATGGAATAAAACGTTCAGATGGGATTTTTTAAAAAGCCGACTCTATTCTTTACTGTTATTGGACAGAAAAACAACATACTTTTAAAAGCCTCTCCTGTTTCAGTTAATCTTTCAGTAAGGCATATACCACATCGCGTTATTAACATGGCCTCTAAGGGACCGTCTAAAAAGTACAAGACTTTAAAAACTTAAATTGCACCTAGAGTACAGATGCAAGGTATCTGCTGTGTGTTGGGTATTTAAGTGCAATCTAAAATACATGAAGTCGTAAAATGTTATTAGAGTTTTTAAATCATATTTTATAACAAAATATAATATATATATATATATATTTTTGTAAACAAGATGCAAAAAATTCATGTAAAAAAAAATCATGCAAATTTTCTTTGCCAAAAGGCAAGTTAAAAAGCCCAAGATTTTTTTTTTTCCAGAATTCTTAAATCCCAAGTTGATCCCCTTCATCCCAAGACCTTGAGAAAAAGCCAAAAGAATGTCACAGGAAAAGAACCCTTTCTTTGGGAGAAATTACCAAAGAAAGCTTCCAGGCTTTAGACGTGTGTGTGTGTGTGTGTGTGTGTGTGGTACGGTTAAGTGAAGGCTAAAGCCTAGAAGCTGTATTTGGACATTTCTCCCAAAGTGGGTTCTGTATGTGTGTGTATGCTCTTTTTTAAACCCAAATTGAATTATGGCTGTTATGTGTAGTATTACACATAATACTACACATTGACTTTCTTTATACTTCCTCTAAAGATATCAGTAGTTGCACCAACGACCAGGTGACCATAATTTTTTGTGCATATATTATTCATATTAAGGTGTGTATACTGTATGTTTATTTAATGTATTTTTTTTTTTTTACATTTTTTTTTTACCCTGTATATATATATCTGAGTGACATTCTGGCTTTCTCACTTGGTAAGATTGGGCATATTAATATAAACCCCTGATGTACTTCTGCTATAGATAAAATATAGAATTAACAGTGCTTGTTCATGTTTTGCTGCAAGTCTGTTTTGCTTTAGTGTACATCAACATAGACATCATAAATGTTTTTTCGGCTCCCCTCCCTTTTTTTTTTATTATTTGACTTTCTTTTCTCTCTAACCAGGTCCTTCTTGTCCTTTGATGGTGGGCGGTACTAACCAAACACTCATTAGACATGAATCTGTCCTTAACTGATTGCAGGTGTGAGGGGTTTATAAAAGGAAGTGAAGTCAGATGGTTTTCCCTTCTTTGAGGAGGATGCATGGCATTCCAATAAAGGGGCTGCTGTGGTGAGCTTGTGTAAGGGTGGAATGAATGTTCTTTTCTATGGCAGGACTATAAATGGAAAGAAAAAAAAAATGCTTTGGAAACCTTTGCCAGGGTAATGGGTAGGAGTCATGTATGTGTTGTGTTTTGGTTCTAGTTAAGTGCGCTTATTTAGAATTAACTTAGGTTGATTTACAAATAAATTTGAAACCTTTAACAAGAGGTTTGCTAAGAAAATGTTGACTAAGGTCTTGTGCAGAATGTGCTATATAGTGAGTTTCTATTGTTGTGGTTAGAACGTGTGTACATCGAGTTCTTGTATATGGACAATGTTTTTTGGGGTGATGGAGATGGTACATGGCTAATTCATTCATCAGATGCCTCTCGCTTGTGAACTTGAATTGTTGTACAAGATGCTCTCTCAGGGGAAATTTCAAGTGCAATTGTTAAATTACACTTGTAGCTGAACTACCTGTTGAGTTTGTAGTAATGGTTAAAAGGTTCAAGCTAAAAATAAGCTTTTATTTAATTAGTTTCAGGCTGAAACCCATGTACGTGTTTGCCTTTCTTGAGAAAGTAGATTGGATAAAGGTAAATTTTGTCTTGAAACAAATTCACTTCCTATTTCAGCAGTGAAAATATGAACTAATTCCAGTAAATGTGTTCAGTTTAGCTTTTTTTTTGGGGGGGGGGGCATGTTTGTTTACATTGAGCATATAGCTTTATATTAAATCTGGTGCATAACCATTCATAACATGCTTTTACTCAACATTGATTTCACTTAGGGTGCAGATTAAACTTTAGGCAGATATATGAGCACTGTAAAGGTTTAATTAAATTCTGTCCAGTGGTGGATTTAAGTTCTGCCCATGGTGATGTATGTACAGTATGCTGTCAACTTGTGGTTTGTAATCCGGCACATAACTGCTCATAATGCATCTTCTCAACATTCTGATTTCATTTATGGTGCAGGTTTATGTTCAGGGAAATACCAAAATACTGACCGTTTCTTTAGAGTCTGCCCAGACATGTTTGTGACAAACCAGACTGGTTTCGGGTCCTCCAATGTATGAAATGTAACGATATCGTTGAAGGAGTTCTGACCAATGTACAAACACGGCCTTTCTTTGACTTGTATTGATGTGGTCTTAACTTTTTCTCCCCCCACTTTGTCTTGTTCTCTCTAGGTGAAGGTGGATTCATAGCTTCCTAAAGCTACAAAAGACCTCGTCATGCATGTCACTGCACCACTTAAATGACAAACTGGTGTACTAGATAATACCAATCCTATTGACCCTATTCTGCACCATTAGTTTTCTAATCCTAGGCTTTATATAAAAAAAAAGAGGGGGGGGGGGGAGAGAGAGAGAGAGAGCTGTTTAATTGTAATTATTTAGAATGAGGAGATTGGAATCCATTGACGTGAACCTGAAGGATTTGGTGTAGGCCATGACCAAGGATGGTGGGTTGGTATCTAGTTATTGGTGCTGATGAGAGCAGCAGGTGTAGTACAACAGATGCTGTGGTGGTGTTTCTATGCTGAGAACTGAGAACTTCTATACAACTGGACCTGCAGGAAAACCCAGCATCCATTTGGACCTACAAGGGGAAGGGCATCTGTGTTAAAGTTGAAATAAAGTTCTAGTCTGTCTGTTTTTACACAAGCACTAATTTGTTTGAAGCATCAAATTAAAATTGTGTAACATGTATACATTTGAGTTGTTTGCCTGAGTAACACACCATAGAACTCCCTTTTATGTGTCTTCATCTCCAAACTTTATTCAGTCTAGCATATGAAAGTTTAGAAAGAGGGCTTTGGTCGAAGTTGGACTTTCCTCGCATGAAGATATTCACATTCACAAAGTTTTAAATTAAACATAAAACTCGCACACAATATTAATACGTACATGTTTTTCTTTTTTATTAAAAAAAAAAACTTTTATTACAATTTAAAACAGGCAAATGCCTTAGTCGCGTAAAAACAAGGCTCTCGAGGGGCCTTTCACGGATCCCTTCCAAAGCCCAATTAGGGGGCCTACGTAGTGTACAAAGCAAAAGTCACCTAGTGTTTACTCGTGCGCTACTTATGAGACATACGCGCGTATTAGAACACGGCCGATCCAACATGGCGGCGCACTAGGAAGCTTGTAAGAAAGAAAGAAAAAGCAAGCTCGGGGGCTCAAAAAAAAAAAACACAGACACAAACTCGAGACTGAGTTAGACTTTGAGCGTGGGTATGAGAAGGTCTCAGCGTGACCATGCTGAGGTCCACGGGGTTCTTCCGTGGGATTGACTGTCCGCTTTACGCCGACGGGAAAAGTGGCTGTACCAGACCGTACTGCCACTTCAGGCACAGCGGCAGCAGCAGGCTCCGAGCATCCGCTGGAGGAGTGTACGAGCTCAGGAAAGCCAAGGAGCCTCCGTCTGAGGCGAACGGTGAGCTGTAACTGCCTCTGTTTGGTTTGTTTCCCTCTCTGTAAGTGTTACATGGACTCAGCTGGTGTGTGTGTGTGTGTGTGTGAGAGAGAGAGAGAGAGAAAGAGCTCCTGTGAAGGCACAATGCATCCTGTCTTGGGAGTCTTCAACTTCTCTTGTGGTACTTTACTTTCATAATAATGTAGGAATGAAACACTTCCAGGGCCACTAACTAGCAAATTATACCAGGAGAATAAATGTATTTTTTTCTTACTCATTTCTCTTTGAAAATACAGCTTAGTATATCTCTTGTTTTTCCCCAAACCTCTTCCTGTTTAAAAATATTACAGCTGGGGGCCAAAAGTTTTGAGAATGACACAAATATTAATATTTACAAAAATATTATTACATGTCTGTCTGTCTTTCTGTACAGCAGAACACCAAGTTTCTCTCATCATCAAAAAAGTATATTGGACAAAGATACTGAGAAATTTTGAAATGTTAAAAAACGACTCCAGCGTATTAAATTTCACTTATACCACTTCAGCGCAGTTATTTCAGCAGATGAAAATATGAACTAATCCCAGTAAAGGTATTCAGTTTAGCTTTTCTAATTAATATCCATCAGTGCAGGTGTTTGTTTACATTGAGGAAGTAGCTTATTAGCAACTTACTTTAAAGTAGTGCATATTAAATCCGGCACGTAGCTGTTCATATCGCTTTTACTCAACATTTTGATTTAAACTTCAGTGAGATATCTAAGTACGGCAAAGGTTTAATAAATTCTGTTCGGTGATCGAGTTTAGACACGCTCTCATTTTGACGCATGCACAGTTTAATTTGCTCTGGCATGCTGTACATCAACGTCTGGCTCACATCCTGATTCACTGATGGCGGCCCGTTCTCGCATAATCAATGCTTGGAGTTTTTGTTTGTCCACCTGCCTCTTGGTTATTGACCAACAAGTTCAAGTTACAAGTTTGATGTTTTGTTCCTCGAGCCACTTAAAAGGAATTGTTTGTCACCAAACTGTTCTTGAGGATGTTTCTGTACCATTCTTTAGTCATGGCAATGTTCTTTGGCAAAATTGTGAGTGAACCCACACATGAATGATCTCAGGATGCTTTTCTGTTGGCATGACACGGGACTATTGGTAGCGCTAATTGTGTATGACGTTTGGCTATGGCTGTACAAGGCACAAGGAGTTTTGGTCTCAGAGCTTAGTTTCATTTCCTCTCTCATTCCTCTCATCAGACTCATCAGAGGTCTTTCAGAACTTTGTCTGAATAACGGTAATCATGTACAATGTTGTTCTTTCATTTGGATTTGGTATTTCACTTGGCCATGACTCTGACTTTGACTTGCAATTTGCATGCACCTACTCTTAAAAAAATAAAAATAAATAAATAAATATTATTTAAGTAACTATTGGTACAGAAACTGTTCTACTTCCAGTTGTTGTTACTTTAATCTGCCTGATCTTAGCTGATTTGTTCAGGACCTGAATTTGGCTTGAACTTGACCGACTTTTTCCATCATTGTTTCCTTAAACAAAATGAAGTCAGAGTCAAAGTGGGACTTTTGATCGTGCAGAATAGCAGACCACAGTTATGAGAGTAAAAACTCCCTTTATTTCTCTATGTAATCCCCTGCTACACTAATGCACTTCTCCCAGCGTTTCACTAGTGCTTGGATACCATCAAGGTAGGAAGTTTTCTCCTGATCAGACTGCCTGCTTCATGTCTGAAACACTGATGTCCCAAGAACTCCTTTAATAGCCAAAACGGGTCCGTATGGGGGAACGGGACCCTAAACCCAGCCGAGTTCCAGTAACGTGCAAGTGGTGTTGGTGAATGATTGTGTTTAGAGTTCACACAGACGAAGTTCTCCATAGATTTTCAAGGATCAGGTGTTTCACTTGGTGAATGTTCACGGGGGAAAAAAAATGTTTGCCGTGATCATCAATCACGGACTTTGTATACAAGAGATGAGCAGGAAAAAAAATATTCAGTTATGTCTCATGTTCTTTCGTGTGGAAATTCATGTATCATCACTTGACTCCAAAATCAACTCTTTAAATTATTTGTTGAATTAAATTTGTTTGTATTTGAGGTGGTAAAAAGGTGCAGTTCCTCAGTAATCCTACAAAATAATTCAAAACGGTTGATGTGCTGCGCAGCGTCCTGTGTGGTACGAGCAAATTATTTGCAAAGTTTGTTTAGAATTGTATCAATCTCTGAAAACATTTTATATTGAATCTGTATATTTATAAAATCGTGATGCATACTTATAGAATCGCAATACAGATCAAGACGCCACCTACTGTAGGTATAGTGATATCGAATCGGGTCGTCCCTTTTGACTCCCATCACTATTGTATACAGCCTTCTTTAAAATATTTGCAACTATTTAAATGCAGCTAAGAGTCTCATCAGCGCACTTTGCTTGAAGTCTTCTGTAAACGTCAATCGCTTTTAAGCCTTCATGAACCAGAAATCACCCCAGATTTGAACACCCCTTGTATATTTGACATTTTTCTGATCTTTAACTGTCCAATTTTGGTAACCTCAGATTCCCAGGACTTAAGCCTGATGTGGACCCGAATTTTGAAATTTTGTTGTATTTCTGAGGTTTTCTGCTCACCGTGGTTGTGCAGCATGGTTATTTGATTTACTCTAAATTTCCGGTTAAAGCATCCCAGCCATGCTTATTTGTCTTGGCCTTTATTCAGGGCCGTAAGCGTTAATTATAGCTTTCCCATTAACAAAAACCTCCTCTCTAATTGTATATTGTGTTTTTGTCTGTTCAGACCTTGTCTATGATCCGTTCAACCCAGAGGTGGTCCGACCCGGAGAGCAGAACAATGCAGAGCCTCCAGCGAGCCCGGTCAGGGATCCAGGGGCCACCGAGCTGGAACTGGTTAACCGGGCCATCCAGGCCGTCCAGAGCGAAATGGAGAAGGAGAAGAAGAAGCTGTCGCGTATCGGCGAGCAGGGATACGATCCCGAAAACAGCTCAATTAAAGCGAGTTACAGCAGACAGGCAGTTCCTGCTGCGCCGTCCCACAGCGCTTACGATCCGGGGAGCTATCAGATGAGCCAGAAGTCCGAGTACAACCCGACCCCTCGCTCTAGCAAATACACGTTGGACTCAGAGAGCAACAAGAGCAGCTATGCAAACTCAATGGAGTACGTTCCTACAGCCGTCTCGAGAGCAGCGGTAAAAAAAACAGCGCCCGCTCCAACGTCCTCATCTTCTTCAAAGAACAAGTACACGCTGGACAATTCGAAACCACTGACTGACATGGAGTACGATCCGCTGTCGAACTTTTCCGCCAAACCCGGCAGTAAGGGTGCGAAAGACGGAACGATAGAGGGAGATGGGAGGAAAAGAGGTCAAATGCAAAGCACGGACGAGGAGTACGTCCCTGTGGCAAAGAAGCCGCGCAAGCTTCCAGTCAAAGCACCCCAAAAGTACACGGTCGACTCCGAAACCGATGAGGAAAGTTCTGGAAACGAGTATCGGCCCACGACGATGAGCCGACTGCAGAAGAGAAAAAGCAGCGTGGATTCGTTGGACGATGAGAAAAGGAAATCAAAGGAAACTGGAGCCCGTGGACACCCGCCAGCTTATGAATTCACGGTTGATGATGATGAAGAGGAAGAATCCGACAACTTTGAGCCTCTTGATTTTGACCAGCCAGATGACGAGCTGCCGGATAAAAAGTACACCAAGACCAGCGTCCAGTTAAAGAAAGGTCAAAGTGACAAAACGGTGAGGAAAGAGATCACAGAGTCCGTCAAGAAAAGCAGCAGCCATAAGGACAAGAAAGGAAGCAGCATCGTGGAGAAGACTCAGAGGAAGCCGAGTCAGGAGAGCGTGAAGAAGGAGAAGAGTCATGGCAAGGTTGTCGAAGAGAAGGTCAAGTCCAAAGATTTTGAAAAAGGTCGGAAAGATTTGAAATTGAAAGATGGGAAAAGCCAGAAGCCAGACAAGAAGAAAGGAGAACAGAGCCACGGAGAGAAAGAGCGAAGTGTTAGCGAGACCAAGAGGCCCAAATCGGACAAGGTGCACCAAAGCGGTAAGTACAAGGAGCAGAAAAATGGCAGGATAGAAAGCAGCGGACAGAGAGAAAAGGACAAGAAGAAAAACAGTAGCAGCAGCAGTACCAGCAGCAATAAAGAAAAAATCAAGAAGAGCGCCTTGTCTTTGGTGAAGAAGGACGCCAAAGCGGCTAAAGCCAAGCCGCGCTCTCTGAGTCATGCCGACTTGTTCGGAGAAGAGAGCCCTGAGGAAGAGGAAGATGAACGGATCGTCAGGAAGTCGGCTTCGGCGTTCAAACGGGGCAGCCTGGTCAACAAGAGAAAAGCGTCTGACGCCACCGAGTCGTCGTCCGAGGATGATAACGGGCCTGGGGGTGAAGATGAGCACGCTGATAATATTGATTATGATGACGATGATGGCGCTGATGCTGCAGACTTTTCTATGCTTCAGGAGGATGAGGAGGATGAGGAGGATCCTATGGAGGAGTGCCTCAGGATCTTTAACGAGTCCAAATTTGTGAAAACAGAAGACAAAGGCAGACAAGCTAAACAGGTATTGCATCATGAGCGACACGCCCAGGTTAACGAGCGACACATGGCGCTTAATGAATTACACTCCCAGGTTAACGAGCGACACGCCCAGGTTGATGAGCTGAACGAGCAACATGGAGTTTAATGAACTACACCCGCCAGCTTAACGAGTGACACGCCAAAGTTAACGAGTGACGCATAGGATTTAATGAACTGCAATCCCAGGTCGACACGCCCAGGTAAACGAGCGACACGTCCAGGTCAGCAAGCGACACGCCCAGGTTAACGAGCGACACATAGCGTTTAATGAACTACACCCCCAGCTTAACGAGTGACACGCCCAGGTTAACGAGTGACACATAGCGTTTAATGAACTACACCCCCAGCTTAACGAGCGACACGCCCAGGTTAACGAGCGACACATAGCGTTTAATGAACTACACCCCCAGCTTAACGAGTGACCGCCAAGGTTAACGAGTGACACATAGCGTTTAATGAACTACACCCCCAGGCTTAACGAGCGACACGCCCAGGTTAACGAGCGACACGCCCAGGTTAACGAGCGACACATAGCGTTTAATGAACTACACCCCCAGCTTAACGAGTGACACGCCCAGGTTAACGAGTGACACATGGCGTTTAATGAACTACACCCCCAGGCTTAACGAGCGACACGCCCAGGTTAACGAGCGACACGCCCTGGTTATCGAGCGACACATAGCGTTTAATGAACTACACCCCCAGCTTAATGAGTGACACGCTCAGGTTAACGAGCGACACAGTTGAGATGAGGAAAAAATCGATTCAGTGATGTATTACCGCATTCTTTTGTGTGGCAATTCATGTTTTGCCACGCTGACTCCAAAACGTTTTATTAAACATTATTAACTACGGTAATTTCAGTGTGAAAGGGAAAAATAATGAAAAATAAAATAAAAAATCATGATACTAACAAAATTGCAATAAAAATCGAATCAACACCTGGGTATCGTGATATCAAATCAGGTGATCCCTGGTGATTTCCATCCCTAAAACACAACCTGGTTAATAAGCTTCATGTTATCAAGCTGTTCATTATGGTGTTGCAGTACCTGGGTTTCTTATGTGGAGTTCAACAAAAGTCACAACTGAAACAGTGAAGGGGAATTTTTCTCTTCGCTTTTAGAACTTGCTATGTTTTCAGTTGTGAAAAACTGTGTTTCTGTGTGTGGGTGCATGTGTGTTACAGCCGCCGAAAGAGAAGGAGGAAGAACAAGACGCACAGAGCACTTTAACCACGCTTTTCCCCGGACAGAAGAAAAGAGTTTCACATTTCAAAGCCAAAGGAAATGTAAGTATTGAGCCGCTTATCCATTTTCTTTTTTACTTCTTTTCACAATAATTCACTACCAGTCAAAAGTTTGGGCACAGCTTCTAACTCCACTGTCTTTCCATGGATTTTTATTTCTTTCTACACTGTAAACCAACCCACTGAAAGCGTCCAAAATCTGCAGTAATCTTATTTGAACAGCTGATATTGAGATGTATATCTGCTACTTCTGCTCTGTAAAACTTCATAACGGCTCTAATCTGAGGTGTTGTTTGGTGTTAATTGGTGATTTTTGAGGCTGGTGACTCTAAATGAACTTCTCCTCTGCAGCAGAGGTAACGTTTTGGTCTTGCTTTCCTGGTATGGTTTTCATGAGATCCAGTTTCATCATGGAGCTTGATGGGTTTTACAAATGCACGTGACACAAAACTGTTCTTTCCAGGACTGATCAAGGACAGCTGACCTTTTGTCTCTTAAAATAACAACTGACTTGTTGTTGTTACTTATTTGTGTTATTTCATAGTTTTGAAACATCCAGTATTGTTCTAAAATGTAGAAAATCAGTAATCAAAATAGATAAATATTTAATTAGAAGGTGTATCCAAACTTTTGACAGCTTTTGTATTTGTTGTATTTTAATTATTAAAACACAAATCGACAAAACACTTTACTGAATTCTCACAACATCATCCTACTATCAGCAACACAAAGGACCCCTGACAGAGGCGGCTGAATTGTGCAATGTATTGCAGAAAAGGTGGCCAGATCTTTTAAAAGTCCTTCATTTTCCTTCGCGCCAGATAAGTTAGACTTTCCAAAGCCAGGTTGCGAGGAATCTTCCTGATGAAGACCGAAGTCTTCAAATTGAATTAAACAATGTTGATTCAATTAAAGGAATGGGAGGAAATCTTTTAATGCGACAGGCTGAAAGATGCAATTTAAAGATTTTTCTGAAAAAAAAAAGAATTATTCTGTTTATGTAGCAACCTCATTTCCCCTCTCATCTGTTCCAAACCCCTCAGCATTCAGCATCAGCAGTTTACTAATCACCAGCCTGAACATCTGTCGTCATCTGCACTGCTTTTTCACTGGTTCATGCCTTAAATTAGGTGCTTTTTTATGCTTGAATGATTGATAGGTCACTGTGTGGCTTAACAAACAAAAAACATTGCTCTGACACCGCTCGGGTACAGGGACTGGACTGAAAATAATGAGAGACAACAAGTCCTTCAAGAAAGTCTGGCTCTCTGGAAGCAAAATATGAAGAAACAATGGGGGCCCAAGACTTTTACACAGTACTGTATCTTCATATAGTTGCACCAGAACATGAAGGCAGTTGTTATATTATTCCCTGCTTGCTCCAGACGGAGACGACGATGAACGCCCCGCCCAAGCCTCAGTGCAGACTGACCGCTCAGGAGATGTGTTATCAGCGCATGCAGATCGCCCAGCAGCAGGCGGCACAGCTCGCCGCGTCCGCCGCCAAGAATGCGTCCCTTGCGCCGCGTCCGACCTCCAGCGCCGCAGGGCCGGGCGAGAAACGCAGACTGATGCACCGGCCAAACCCTGCCCTCGTCTCCGCAAAAAAACCTGGTACGGAAGGATTCTTATAAAAAATATGATTTGCATGAAGAGGGGAAAAAAAGCATGTCTTTATGCTTTATAAAGATGAAAAGATAACTTTGATGTCATGGAATGTATTTAAAGAGACATAACAACTCACTCTTTTTGTGTCCGTGTTGTGTTGTTTTAGTTTTGTCGGAGTCGCAGCAGGCTAGCCGTGGTGTTTTATCACCCAGCAGAACCGTACCAGATCAGTCGTCAGTCAAAGCGCACACCTCAGCCTCCATGTTGTCCAAAACCGTGTCGACTGTGGCGCAAAGGAGAGTGGCGCACACTCCTACGCTCAAGGTGTGAATCACACAACACTCACAAAAATGTCTGATATAGGCAACTTTTTTTTTTAATTTGTTAGTAACTCAGTGAAAGTGCGTCTGAACATCTGGAACAAGAAGGCAGTTGCTTTGATGTACTGTAAGAGCTATCACTGCGAAATGTTAAGGCGTTATTAGTTTATATAACATGAATGAATATCTTGCCGTTTTTTTCCCACTGTTCACGCTGAAAATGTATTCTTTATTTTCTTATTTATTAATTGTTTTGTTTATCGTATAAATTGTAAGAATTTTATCCTTGGAGTGTACAGTCGTGGCCAAAAGTTTTGGGAATTACATAAATATTGGAAATTGGAAAAGTTGCTGCTTAAGTTTATATAATAGCATATACTCCAGAATGTTATGAGGAGTGATCAGATGAATTGCATAGTCCTTCTTTGCCATGAAAATTAACTTAATCCCGAAAAAAAACTTTCCACTGCATTTCATTGCTGTCATTAAAGGACCTGCTGAGATGATTTCAGTAATCATCTTGTTGACGAGCACAAGGCTGGAGATCATTATGTCAGGCTGATTGGGTTAGAATGGCAGACTTGACATGTTAACAGGAGGGTGATGCTTGAAATCATTGTTCTTTCATTGTTAATCATGGTGACCTGCAAAGAAACGCGTGCAGCCATCATTGCGTTGCATAAAAATGGCTTCACAGGCAAGGATATTGTGGCTACTAAGATTGCACCTAAATCAACAATTTATAGGATCATCAAGAACTTCAAGGAAAGAGGTTCAATTCTTGTTAAGAAGGCTTCAGGGCGTCCAAGAAAGTCCAGCAAGCGCCAGGATCGTCTCCTAAAGAGGATTCAGCTGAAACTCCCCAGATCTTAATCCCATTGAGAACTTGTGGTCAATCCTCAAGAGGCGGGTGGACAAACAAAAACCCACTAAATCTGACAAACTGCAAGAAGTGATTATGAAAGAATGGGTTGCTATCAGTCAGGATCTGGGCCAGAAGTTGATTGAGAGCAGCCCAGTCGAATTGCAGAGGTCCTGAAAAAGAGGCGCCAACACTGCAAATACTGACTATTTGCATAAATGTCATGTAATTGTCGATGAAAGCCTTTGAAACGTATGAAGTGCTTGTAATTATATTTCACTACATCACAGAAACAACTGAAACAAAGATCTAAAAGCAGTTTAGCAGCAAACTTTGTGAAAACTAATATTTGTGTCATTCTCAAAACTTTTGGCCAAGAGGAGCATTTAAAAAAAGATGGAGTCAGCTCTCGTCTTTTGTAACACACACTCACTGTCTCTCTCTTTTTCTCCATCCAGAGCGCTTCTATGAAGCGTCCCGTCATTCCCACTGAGTTCGGAGCGAAAGTGCCCACTAACATACGCCAGCGCTACCTCACCGTCTTCATCGATGAATGTCTTAAGTTTTGCTCGTCGGAGGAGGAGGCGTACCAGATGGTGAGTGTAGTATTACTTGTACCGTAAATTCAAAATCCATTCTCACAATCATTTAGGTGAACCTAATGTTCAGACTTTTAAATGGTATTGAATATCTTGAAAATATACCACAGCATCTTCAGCAAAGTGCCCGCAAAATACTTCAGGTAGTCCTCAACTTAGGAACGAGTTCTGTTCCCGGAGCACGTTCGTAAGTCAGATTTGTTCTTAAGTCCGACAAATTGAGTCTTTTATACCTTCGACACGCACGTACAATGTAAAGCATACCAATCCACTTGACTAAATCTCTGTCCTCTTTCCCCACACTGCCATCATGTGGCCAAAATATGTAATCGCGCCTAAGGAAATGAATCTCACACAAATGTAACAGTGTTGTCTCTGCACCTTTAAATCGTGAGGAGAATTCCAGCGCCATTTTGTCTCGGAACTGTTTTCCACTGTATTGGACTGTGAACTCTGTCTTGTTGAGGACAGACATTTTCTATCATCGTGCTCCTGGATTGAAACCAGTGACGCCGATTCATTTCTCCCACATCCCCACACACACTCGCATACAATATACCAGACTTTTTACACATTTTACACATTCACTTAGATACTGAGAAGATTGTATATGATATTGGTATCTCGTGCACTGCAGCGTCTTTTTTTTTTTTTTTTTTTATGATGATGATCGAACGAATGTTACTTGTAATTGTTTTTTGAGAATATAATTTCTTCTTATTCTTCTTTTGAGTTTTTGAGTGGTTGGTGCAATAATGCCGTCTTATGGACTGGAGGATACCAGACTGGAAATAAAGATTATTACTATATATGAAACTTTTAAGCAATCTTTAACTCAAGTTAAAAACCAGGTAATAAACAATTAGTGCAAATGAATAGAATTGAATTTAAAATCGCGATGCCCAAAAATGAAATGGAATTGAGTCAAGAGTCCACCCAAGATTCACAGCTGAACTTCTCTCTCACAGTGTTGTGTTTTTGTCTTCTAAACTTCGAGAGGAAAATGGAAACCTTGTCTTCAATAAATAATAACAAGAACGCAAATATGTAATCAATCGGTTTATGTTTTCTCAAAGAATCATAATAAACGTTATCAGTTAAGAGGCTGAATAGTTTCGGAAATGTTTATTTAGTTCAAACAGTTTGTATAACACGACAAATTGGCCCAACATGCAAATTTTAAGGAATATTTACGAAATGCATACTTGGTCACATGACTAGAGCTTATTATAATGTTTAATGAAGACATATGGCTGAAAAGAACACGTAACAAGCAGACGGTAACAGAATCTGGAAGGGAGAGACATAAAGTGGCACCGCAGTGAAGTTCACATAAACTTTAAATTTTATTACACAAATAAAATTGGATGTGAAATTTGATGAAAAAGTTGTATAAAGCTTACTTGTTCGGTACAATTACCAGTACTAACTCTAATATTTTATCTAATGTATATATAATTTTTTATAAGGTTTTTGATCATGTAATTTTTTTAAATATTATAATAAGGGTTTTTTTTTCGTATTTTGATGCAACAAAAGCTGCAAGTCGTGCGTCATTCTCACATTGATATACTGTACCTGTATCATATTTATTTCTTAGCTTTACAGAAGCTTTTCTATAGCATTTTATGTGTCTTCCTTCTTGTATATGTATATACAAAAAATAAATAAGAAAAGCTGAATACGTCTTTAACAATAAACGTAACTGCAAATGGACAAAGTATGTTGTATAAGTGATATTTAAAATAAGTAGAAGAATTGCCAGTATTATTTGTTTACCAATCTACCAATAATGGAAGGAAAAATGTCAATCCTTTTTAGTTAATGACTTTATCACTGACTCTGTATACAGTGTAGATTGTGCTGAGTGTATATGTGTACCTGTATGTTCCTCCAGGCTCTGGATGAGGAGAAGCTGGTGTATGATCGGAGCAGCAGTAAAAGCATCTACTTGAACGTGGCAGTGAACACGCTGAAGAAACTCCGCAACAAGAGTGCGACCCCGTCCTCCCCGTCCCCTCCGGCCGCCTCCCTGTCCTTCAGTACGAGTCGACTTTTCTTTTATCTTCTCTCTTCAAAATCTGACTTTAAGCAGATTGACTACAAGCTGTGCGTTGTTCTTTTTCAGAGAAGTCCACCATGTCTGCAAGCAGGAAGTCTCAGTCTCATGAGGGCGTCCTGGGTGGCCGTCTGGCAGCTACGACCAGCTACACCATCAACCGCACGGGCAGACAGCAGGACATGCAGCTCAGAGGTAACAAGGTCTCACTCTTTCACTCAGGCCAGATGATCGACGGGGTTTAATTTACCTTACTGGACAAATACAAAGGCAGAAAACACAACTTGAAGAACTTGAGCTTGAAGAACCCCTTTTTCAAGAATGGTTAAGACCTGGTCTAAATTAAATGAATTACCCCCAAGTCTAGGTTTTAACGAGTTGACCTCAGAGGGGGAAACATTTCTAGAGATCATTTCAAGGCCAGAATAAAAGTATATAAATACTGTGATCTATAATAATAATATTATTATTAATTACTATTATTATTATTATTAATAATTATTATTGCACATACATATTTAATTTTACAAACTGCACCTTTAAGTAGTAAAGAGCAGTGACTCATTTGTATGGTTTGAATTTGAATGGTTATATTTAGTCTTTGTTTTTTTTTGTGTGTGTGTGTGTGTGTGTGTGTGTGTGTGTGTGTGTTCGCAGGTGCAGTTCTCTACCAGAAACTGAAAGCATACGTTTTGAGTGAGGAGCAGCTGCAGGAACACGGTTACCCGAGACCTCACCCTGAGCGCCTGGGCCACGCCTTCATCTATAACGCTCCTGAGAAGAAAATCCAAGACCGTATGAACCTCCACTGCATTTCTCATCACCTCATTCTGTCGTTTTTAGATGGATGGAGGGATATAGAGAGAAACGATAAAGACTCTGTCCCACTTCTCTGACCTTTTTCCTTATTTTATTGTCTACTTCCTTTCTCATCCTGTCCACTTTCTTTCTCATTTTGTCTGCTTACTTTTTCTATTGTCCCTTTCCTTGCTCATTGTCCTCATTTTCTCTCTCTCTCCGTCCAATTCCTTTACATACTCTTTTCAATTTTCTTTTCCACACTGTCCCTCTTTGTGCACTGTCCTTGCTCTGTCCACTTCCTTTACCATTCTCTCCACTTCCTTTCTCACTTTTTCGGCTTCCTTTTTCCTATTTTCCACTTGTATTCTCACTCTTTCCACTTCCCTTTCTTGCTGTCCATGTTGCTCTTGTTCTCTCTGTCCAATTCAGCTTTCACGCTTCCCATTTTCTTATCCACCTCGTGCTCTACCTTTGTCGGTCTGTGCACTTTCATTCTCACTCTGTCCTTTTTTTCCTCTCTCTCTCTCTCTCCTTCAGTTTTCTTTTCTCATTCTGTCCATTTCTTTTCACTCTTACTCACCAGTTATTCCTCCACTAGATGGCAGTGTTGCCTTTCATGACAGCTCTCTCTCTGTCTCTAGCTTTCTCATTCATCATAAGCAGTTCTGGTGACATTTGTATGTCTTAAAATTATAATTTTAAGTTAAAAGTTTATTAAACTGGCTTCTTCCAGAATGATCTTTGCATGAAGACCGACAAAGTCAAAGAAAAACATTAGGCCTGTTAGAGAAGGTCTTTAATTTCATGTTCTGTTTTTGTTTTTCGCTGCGTGTCTCCTCAGCCTTCGCTAAGGTGTGCTGCCGGTGTGGAACCGAGTACAAAGTCAACGCCAGCGGGAACTGCGTCCGCAAAGAGGAGTGTAACCACCACTGGGGCAGATTACGCAGATACAAAGGTGGGAATTTCTTTTTTTTTTTTCTGTGAAAGGGCAAAATAAGGGAGGTTTTGGTCATGTGATAACATCGGCCGTTATTGGTGTGTGTGTGTGTGTTTTTGCCACAGTGTCTGGAGGCTGGGAGACGCAGTACAATTGCTGCTCGGGCGCCGTGGGCTCTCTTGGATGTCAGGTTGCCAAAGTAAGTCTTCATACACTGTGCGTTTGGTCTCATCCCCACCCCTAACTGTTCATCTTAACCAACACTCCTCCTGAGTCTGTCCTTCTGTTATGTGGCATCTGTCTCATTAATCTCACAGTGAAACAGAGCTGTGTTAATGTTTTAGCTAAAGTTCTCCACAAGTAATGCAATTTTTACACCTCGAACTGTTTCATTCCTTCCCCAAACATGCCGTTTCAGTGTCTAGGCAGAACATGAAGCCAGGGGAGGGGCTGCTCTTTTTAAGGTCACGTTAAGGGGAAAATCTAATTGTTAATCAGTTTTTGTTTGGACACACACTGGAGGTGCATCTGAATGTCTGAAAACGACAAAAAAAGTGGGTTTTACGTAAAAAGTCCCTTTTAAAGCTCTAAATACTCTTAGTCGTTCATCATCTTGGGGGGGGAAAAAAAAGTAGGCGTGTCCTATTTTAGAATTCGTATTCATACGTATTAAGAAAACCAAAAAAGGATGATTTTAGGAATGATGGAATGATGCTGATCTTGTTTTTCTTTATGTCTGTGTGATTTGCCGTGATGGAAAATCATATTAAACACTACAAGCTGTCGGAAAGCACCTGTCAATCATTTTGCGGTCTTTAACATGATTCAGGTAACTGCGAGCGGTTGTTCAAGTCTAACCAGGACTTGTGGTGGAATTTCTGGTGAATGAAGGCATAAAACTGACTGATACTTAATTTTTAGGAATAAAAATGATTGACATTTGCATCTTTTGGCTTCTCTGTGGTTTGTGATTTGGTCTGGAGGATTTGATTATGTAATTGCGATTCTTTCAATTATAATTCCCATTTAATTAAACGAACCAGAAAACACAGCGTACAGAAAATATGACGACGCTCTTTTATTTATCGCTCAGAAGTAAGATGACAGATTATGAGGATCCTTTTGCAAAGATGCCTTGGGACCAGCATTAAATAAATGCTCTATTTTCATTTGTTTCTTCAAATGCCATTCCTGTCATGGTTCAATATGGAGACTGAAATGGTCACCAGTGCGCCATGTTTTTATTTCAAGACAGTTTTAATTTCTTTTTTTTCCTTTTTTAATTAAAAAAAACAAAATCGTGGTAGCTTCTGAAACTTGCCCAGTGCAGTGCAAACTGAGGCGTGACGTAGCTTTGGTGGCTAACTAGAAATTAGCTAAATGAGTGAATGAATTAGCTTAAGACTTAAAACATAGTAAAGACATGAGTATTGACTAAATTGACTAAGTAGTGAGAGTCCTCACTTATTCTCCTTCCAGCCGGACTCGGTCAGTATTCAGTCACCCACACAGATAACTCTACTGTAGCAAAGCACGGCTAACAGTTTAAATCAGCTTGGCTACATGATTTCCTCTGGTTATGTTGTGAAAAGGATTAAATTTTTATTTGATTTCCAAACATTCCTAAAGATCTGTGTTTTGTCCGGAGCTCCGTCTGTAGATCTACACCTTTCTGTCCTTTGGCTCAAGTTTTCATTCAGACCTTTAATTTTTGTTTAAATTCAGCCTTTTTTTGTATTTTGCTTCATTTGTATGGGCGTCAAATTTTATTGAATCGACTTTCAATCCCGTCTTTAGCAACACGTGCAGGATGGACGTAAGGAGTCTTTAGACGGCTTTGTAAAGACCTTCAGCAAATCCTCGTCGTCTGATGGGAACGCAGGAGTGTATGCTCTGGACTGTGAGATGGTGAGAATGAAATGCATGCATGCACACACAGATTCATCTACATTAATTAACACAATACTGTGTATACTGTAGTGTATAATATGTGGTTCAAAGCTGTCTTTTTTTCCATGTAGTGCTACACAAAGCAGGGCTTGGAGCTGACCAGGGTGACGGTCATCAACTCTGACCTGAAAGTGATTTACGACACGTTTGTGAAGCCAGAAAGCACAGTGGTGGACTACAACACACGGTAAGCCTGTCGGTGCAGTATACAGCAGGGGTTGGCAGTTTAATCACAAAAAACACATGGGGGGGAAATGTCCAACACGTACATTCATACTAGAAAACAGATTCTTGCCAATTTATTCTTATTTTTTATTCATACAGTATATCCAGGATTTTATGTCATTGATTATTAGCCGCCCATATTTATGGAAAAAAGTGCAGCAAATCGTCTTAACGCAGGACAAAATTCTTTAACAGGTCAAATTTCATAAGGCTTCCAATTTACTCTATATATGCTCACTACGTAGGGCTTAAATGACACTTGACACTTGTGTAAAATGATAGTTGTGGCCTACACAGTGCTGTGTATGCCTAATAAGAAAGGGTGAAGTGTATAGTCATTTATTAGAAAAATCTAATATAATTGCAAGGAACGATGAGTGGGTCCAAGCACCTGCACCGTCTCCACCCCTGTTTACCAGAAAGACAGTGGGCACATGCATTTAAACAGGACATAACGATACCATTATGACATAATTTTAGAAAAGGGGGAATTTTATGCTTAGACCTCCATGGCATCTATGATATTACTCAATGTGATGTCACTTAACGTGATGTCCCATACAAAGTTATTAACCACTTTTCAGCATGAGTTAAAGGCGTCATCATGGCTGACCCGTTTGAGATATCAAAAATCCCTCCGCAATTTTGCATCGTCAGTGTCCTGAGATCAGATAGGCCCAGATTGTTGGTGATCATATAAATCCCCTAGGAGGAGTACATCAAAATCCAGGTAATGTGTTTTGCAAAGGACCCAAAATAACTCACTTCCTGTTGAGTTGGAAAAAAAAAGAAAAGTTGTTCAGCTCAATGAGCTCTAAATTGGGTTTCGTGTCCATACGTGCAAGTGTATGAGCTATGCAGCAAAATCTCATGTGAGGTCCCTGAGCCACGCCCCGGGCCCAGACTCTCAAGCATCCTAATGGCAGCAAATTCTAAGCTGTCTGCTGATTTTCATGACTTTTGAGGATGTGACAAACGTATTTATAATAAAAATGTTTTAAGACTCCAGTTCTTGCATCAAGAAAGTCACCTTTACTAAAAGTTCACAGTAGAACCTTGGATTTAAAACATTTGTAAATGAACATTCATGGAGTGAAGAGTGTGTGTGAATGCCTTGCAGTTTATACTGCATGTTTTTACTTCAAAGACTACAAGCTGTGGTAAAGCACCTGTCAATCATTTTGCAGACCTGATTCAGGTACCTGTGAGGGGTTGTTCAAGTCTAACCAGGACCTATTGTGGAATTTCTGGTGAATGAAGGCATAAAACTGACTGATACCTAATTTGTAGGAATAAAAATGATTGACATTTGCAACTTTTGGCTTCTCTGTGGTTTGTGATTTGGTCTGTTGGAGGATTTGATTATGTAATTGAGATTCTTCTAATTCCCATTTAATTCAACGAACCAGAAAGCACAGTGTACAGAAAATATGATAACTCTCTTTTATTTATCGCTCAGAAGTAAGATGATGGAGATTATGAGGAACCTTTTGCAAAGATGCCTTGGGACCAGCATTAAATAAATGCTCTATTTTCATTTGTTTCTTCAAATGACATTCCTGTCATGGTTCAATATGGCGACTGAAAAGGCCACCAGTGCGCCATGTTTTTATTTCATGACTAGTTTTAATTTCTTTCTAGTTTTCTAGTTTTAAAAAATCGTGCTAGCTTTTAGGACTCGCCCAGTGGGCCCAGTGGGTGTGACGTAGCTTTGGTGGCTAGCTAGAAATTAGCTAAATGAGTCAATACTAGAAATATAGTAAAGTCATGAGTATTGACTATTGATTAATATTGTGTGTGTGTGTGTGTGAGAGAGTGTCTTGGAGTTTATACTGCATGTTCGTGTGTGTTCAGGTTCTCTGGTGTGACAGAAGAAGATCTTGAGAACGCCACAATGAGCCTGAGAGACGTGCAGGCCGTCCTACTGAACATGTTCAGCGCAGAGACCATACTTATCGGCCACAGCTTGGAAAGCGATCTCTTCGCCCTTAAAGTAACAAACACACACACATGCACGCAAGCACATGGGTATCCTTAAGTTTAACATATTCTTTCATAATTCTCGTCTGTGAGGTTAACCCCTTCCTTGTGTTCTCTCAGCTGCTCCACAGCACCGTCGTGGACACGGCCGTGGTCTTCCCTCACCGCCTCGGCCTGCCGTACAAACGCGCCCTGCGCAACATCATGGCCGATCACCTCAAACGTATCATCCAGGACAACGGTGAGCGCAGCGCGGTTTTCTCTCACTCGCTTATCTCGCGAGTCATTCTGATGGCACGCAAAAACTGTTTTACGATTATTTTAGTTCAAAACACTGCACAAATTGGCCAGTGGAGAGGATGTGAAATAGTCACAGAGCATGAATAAAGTCTGAAAGAAAGGACCATCCGTTACGATTTCCTCCTCAATCACAGCCTCTCTCACTTTTTTTTTTTTTTTTAATCATCCAATTGTTTTCTCTCTCTCTAGTGGAGGGCCACGACTCCAGCGAAGACGCCGCTGCCTGCATGGAGCTCATGATATGGAAGATCAAAGAGGACGCCAAGGTCAAGAGATGACCTCTGACCTCACGGATGTCCCGTGATTTTCCACATCACTGAGCATACAGAGAAGGCGAAGTGAAACTGTCTTGGTTCTGTTGTTGCTCCAGAGAGAGAGATGGAAATGAGGGAGAGAAACAGAAAGAAGAAAAGATGCCACTGCTGTCTGTAGATTGTTTGTAGAGTTTGTGCAGAGTCGGGTGTTAATCCGACACACGTACTTCATGAGGCAAATCCTGCCTCCGACAACAGCACCGTCCTCTTCTGGTAAAGGTGATCGGTGGGCGTGTCTTTGAGCCCATATATGGATGTGTTGGAAGTTTTCTGAAATAGTTTTTCAAGCCAGGTTTAGTATTGAAAACGTGTAAAATGCATTCCAGAAATCCTGTCAGGTGAATTCATGCTAGCTAACGATAAGCCTTTAGGGCTAAATCCTCTAAAAACACATGTACGAATGCCAAAGCCTTTCTGTAGACCCCGACACGCCCACATTTCCATTCATGGTCTTGAACGAACACCTACTTAGAGCTGCTGCATATATATTTTGATGTATATGATCTGGACTGAAGGATGGCCCTCGTGAGGGCCCGTCGTACTTCTTTTCAGGCTGTCTCTCTTTCAGCCTCGGTGAAACTTGAAACAGGAGTGTTAGGGGAGGAGAAGGGCGGGGACATGGAGGCGTGGATCACGGTCGTGTTATTTATTTTCATGTCTGCAGGATAAGGGATGAGGTTGCTGCTTAGAAAGACTTTATGTTGCACTGTGTTACATCCATGCGTTAAGTTAGTAAGCGATGCTTGATGCCGAAACATTAAACATCAAAGTTTAATGAAATAATGTTTTTCAAATTAGTTTGATGTGACCTAAATAATGACCGATAGGTGATGATGATGTTGTTGCTTAGATTCTGACCTAACTAGCAAAAAATAAATAAATAAAAATAAATAATAATAATAATAATAATAATAATAACAACGTCACTTGTAGTCGTCCACAAGCATGTAACAACCACTACTGATCCCGCTTGTGGGCATGGCCTGTTTAGCATTTTTTTTTTTTTTTTTTTTTGTGCGAAATGGTAACAATGAATCTATCTATTTAAACATTAAAGAATAAATAACACAAATCAGTGTGAAAATGCTTAGCTTGGCTGGCTCATACACTCACCAGAGGCACTGGCAATCTTTTGTTGTATTTTTCTCTGTGAAGTCTCTACACACATTCCATACAAGGATATACAGTACTGTGCAAAAGTCTTTATCCCCCCTCCTTTCTTTATATTTTGCTTCCAAAGAGCTAGACTTTCTTCTCTCTTTTTTTTTTTTTGATATAGTCTTGATATAAGGTCTTGAAGGACCTTTTTTGTTTCCGATTTTCAGTCGCTGTACCCGTGTAGTTTCAGAGGAATGTTTTTCATTTGTTAACAAGTGGAGGCATGAACCAGTGAGAAACAGGTGCAGATGATGAGAGATGATCAGGTTGGTGATTAGTATACTGGTGATACCGAGTGGTTGGAACAGACGAGAGGGGAAACGAGGTCGCTGCTGAGGTTGTAACATAAAAAATATATATATATATTTTTAAATGGTATCTTTACGCATTTTGTACCATGTTCCAGTAAAACATTTGTTCTGGTTTGTTTCATTCAATCTACATCATTTAATTTAATGTGAAGAAATGAAAGGCAGCTCAACACTTTTGTACAGTACTGTGTATCACCATGTAAACTGGACCTAGTCGCAGGTAGGAAGGTTAGGAGTGAAGAAGTAAGAAAAAAAAAACATGGCGCATTAGATGGGTCCTAGAAATCAGGCAACCCAGTTTACCGCATGTGTGTAATTTACATCAAATCGAGAACATCTGACTGTCGGAGATATTATAACCGTGTCATTCACAGTAAGAAGGAGATCATCAGAGAGACTTAAATCAAGTCTGTGAATTTGCCAGGAATTTAAATAACGCGAAGGACTTTATCATTAGAAAGAACCACGTCAGTGAACAAGTGAACTTCGTGTGCCACTCAGAGCCAGGTATTAGAAAAGAAACCATAAACGTGATTTTTTTTTTTTTTTTTTTTCTTTCCCCCCCCCTCTCTTTTTTTTTTATGACCCAGGGAATGAACCAGACATTCTGGCAGCTTATCACTAAACGCATCGATGTCAAAGTATTGTTTCTGTTTCAGTGTTTTTTGTTCATAGCTGTGACATTAAAAGCACTTAGCACGTGTATAATCTCTTCTGACTACACTTATGATTTTACTTCATGTTTACATGTTTATATCATTTAAGCTTTAAGCGTCCCTTAACTGACACTTGGTTTCGTTTTTCTTTCCCCATTTTCTTTTACCAGTTGATTTGTCGTGTAATCCACTGCCCACTTACTCGCTCACTCTCTCACTATAGGAGCTAATATTACACCGCCTCGGCCCTGACGCAGCTCTGTACTGTACATACGTAAAAGCTTAAAGCTGAAAATGATAGGCTGTAAATAAGTTGTACAAAACTGTTTTGTATCTACTTTTTGTTTCCTATTAAATGATTTAACTCAAAAGATTTCTTTGTCTGATTTTTTTTGTTGTTTTTTTGCCTTTTTGAGCTTTTGATACTTTTGTTTCCAAGGAGAGTTAATTTCCTTGGAGTTCTATTTAAACGGTCCTACTTGGAAACCTTTCAAAGTATATGGTTCCTGTATTAGGAGAACTGAAGAACCTTTAAGGAAAAACTTTAAAAAAAGATTAAAAGTAGATGAAGTAGAATTTTTTGTTATGTTTTGATAGTTATGCCTAACTGGACTATAATTGAAATTGAGCAAAAAACTTTTCCCTCCCTAATTTTAATTTGGATCTTCAACATACATGTTGCTACAGCTACACTAGATTTCAATCAAATGGGCTCCTATGAGTTATTTATTTTCAATCATATAGAGGCACTTGAGGGATATGAAAGGGGAAAAAAATCTTTTGAAAATTATGTTGAAGGAAAAAAAACATGATTTCATTAGCACCTCGTTCACTGGACACTACAGGTTTACGACAGGATCGAAATAATCCCCATCATTATCAACAATATCAGTATTTAAAAAAAAAAAATACTAAAAATGATTCGGAAACATGTACAGTATTACACCTACACTGGTTTATTTATTTATTTATTTTTCATTCATTCTGTCACCTTTTAAATCACATATCCTGTACAGAATCATGAGAGGTCTGGAGCCTATCCCAGGAGACTTTGGGCACAAAGTTGGGTACGCCCTTTACAGGGTGCCAATCCATCGCAGGAAACTGGAGGAAACCCACCAAGCACACACAGAAATTCAGCAGTGTTACCCACTACGCCACTGTGCGCCATCTGGACACTCAGATTTAATTAACCATTAGATCCAAGTTCCTAAGATAATTGGCTAGAAAAATATTAGATTCTAGTGAAAGGTAAATATTATTTATTTTCACTGGAATACTTTACTTTGATGATCAACATTGAATGATGGTTTCAGCCAAAATGGTGTTAAAATAGTTAGTAAATTATACTTTTTTTAATTAATAAAAGTCAATTTCTTCACATGTAGCATGACACCTGTAGTTTCATCAGTTTAAAAAATGTATTAAAATTTTTTTTATACTTTAAATTGAGCCACTTTTTTCCCCGACATTTACGATTGAATTGATTTTGAGACATTATCTAAACTTTCTATACTTTCAATCGTTGATTCTCAACTCATAAATGTGTGTGTGTGTGTGTGTGTGTGTGTGTGTGTGTGTGTGTTCCTCTAGGCCCAGTTCCAGCAGATGCCAGCTCAGGATTTCCCTTTTTTACTCAGCAGCTGTTTGATCAGAAACGGGTCTGATGGTCTGAGAGGGGAAGCCATTGTGTCCCTCTGCTCTATGGGCCCCTGTGTTTACCCTCAGAGTCATCCGACGGCCTTCAACACACGCACGCACACACACACACACATAGACATCAGGTATTTAAAAAAACTCCCACAGCAGAATCAATACACACACAATACTCCTCCTGGGCATTTAAAGCACGATTTAGAGATTTGGACATGTGGCACAGAGCGGCTTAAGCAGCTTTTCATCATCAAGTTCGATCACTTTATCCTCTGATCACCTCTGGATGCTGCAGAGAGGAGACGCTGCTTCTTGTGGAAGCTCTGATGTGGTTCTGCTTCTCAATTTATACAGTAAAATGTGGAACTAGAGTTTGCTTCCTGTTTCTCAATGCGCTGTATTTTATAGATATTACATTTAAAGGCTTCTGTGTCCTCTGTCTGACCTCAGGTCTGTCACATCTCTGTCCCTCGTTCTCAAGAATCCGTGCCCCCACTTGTGATTTGCACAAAAGAAGTTCAGTGTGAAGTGATTAGTTTTTTGTGCCGAAACAACTCGCGGCAGAACATAAACAGAAGCGTTTGGATTTCTGCTAACAGAATTAGGAGTGATAATCTAAGGAAGGTGAACGTTTCATGAAGAGAATCGTTAAAAAGTCAACCATCAGCTGGAAAATTCATCAACGATTACAGTTTTCTTGGGATTCTTAAGGGCCAGTGTTGGAACATTATCAGAAAAAAAGGTTCAACAAGCAACAGTTTATTGTTACAGTGAGATACTTATTTGCTTATTAAAGAGCTGAAGCCTAAACCTTGGATTAAACCCAGAGGACTGCTATCCAGGCGGCACGGTGGTGTAGTGGTTAGCACTGTCGCCTTGCAACTCCAAGGTCCGGGTTCGATTCCCGTCTCTGTGTGCATGGTGTCTGCATGTTCTCCCCATGCTTGGTGGGTTTCCCCCAGATACTCCGGTTTCAGGACATGCAGGTTAGGTTAACTGGTGTTCCCAAATTGCCCATAGTGAGTGAGTGAGTGTATGTGTGTTCGTCCTGCGATGGATTGGCACCCTATCTAGGGTGTACCCCGCATTGTGCCCTATGTCTCCTGGGATAGGCTCCAGGACCCCGTGACCCTGAATACAGAATTAAGCAGTATAGATGATGAGTGAGTGAGGAGTGGCTGCTATCCAAGGTCCTTGTGATCTTGCATGATGATGCACGTCCGTGTACCTCTGCCCACACTGTTGACACGCTGCAAAAACTTTTTGAGTTGTTAACACCTCTTCCCTATAGTCCTGATCTCGCTCCATCAGACTCTATCTGTTCCCCTGGAATCAGCCCTACGAGGATGAAGATTCACTTCTGATGAAGATTCACTTCCGGTGCATTCGTGGCTCGCTGCTCAATTCGGTTCACTGAAATCTTATTTGTATAGCGCTTTTAACAATTGGCATTGTCACAAAGCAGCTTTACACAATCAAAAGAATTATTTATGTTTGTATGAAATGTGAATGTGTATCAATCAAAATGGCAAGATTGTCCCTGATGAGCAAGCCGAGGACGACGGCGACAGAGGCAAGGAAAAAAAACCCTAAGATGGCTGTAGGAAGAAACCTTGAGAGGAACCATCGTCATTTGGGTGATAACGGATTGATCAGCAGTCATACTGTGTGTTAGGAGGCTGGACGTGTTTAAGTTAATATAGAATCCAGTCCGTTATTGGAGGCTCAGGTAGACTGTAGGAAACTCCAGTCCTGAACTATCGAGTGACTGCAGTCACAAGTCCTCAAAGAACAGCTGTCTGCATCAGCCGAGGCCAGGGTCATCTTCGTGGAAAAGTGGACCCGTCCCCAGTCACCACACGCATCCCAGGCAGACCACACGGGGCATCCATGCGGCGAGATCTCCAGCCAGAAGCGGGACACCAGGACGAGTCAGACAGGTCAAGAGGATCACAGGCAGCTCAGGAGCGACATGTATAGCTCAACAGGGAGACAGATAGAGGAGAAGAGAGAGCAGAAGAGACTTAGGAGAGATAACAGTTAAGGATGGTCACAGTCACACAATGTATAAGGTGAATGTATATTTAATGCAGAGTGCAAGCAGGGACTCCGGCAGGACTAACTATGACAGCATAACTAAAAGGGAGAGCCAGCCTGAAACAATTGTTATGAGGGAATACGAAAGCTTGTTGACAGATGGACAAAGTGCATTGAAAAGTGATGAGATTATGTTAAAAAAAAAAAAAAAAAAAATATATATATATATATATATATATATATATATATATGCATTTCCAAAAGTTGATTTAAATCAATTCTATAGCCAGAGTGCAGATTAGTTTTGACTCATAATTGTATTTAACAAAGAAAAACTTTAGCATTTTTGGTGAAGCTTAAACAGAGGACATTACACTTTTCTATGAATGAGAAGCTGCATTTATTTGTCTTTCAAAAGATAAACGACTGGCTGGTGACAGAATGACTGAAAGAGCAATACTAAGTGGTAATACTCTGTGCTGGAGAACCTGCATGCTTTTAGGCACATTCAACTTTTATAAAACGCGTGTGTGTGTTTAGTGAATTATTTTGATTTGTCTCTCTCTCTCTCTCTCTGTTCTGCTGTCCTGGCTCCCTCACCGTGTCAGGTCAAAGGCCAGCCAGCCCTATCGATCCCCCCGGTGAAGCCGCGTTTCGCCCCTCCCGCTCCACTCCAGAAGTGCCAGAGCTGCTTGATTGTGCGGCGCCTGGATCGATGGTGCGCGTGTGTGAGGGCCTCACGGTTAAGCAGCTCTTCCTCAGATAACTGACAGCTCCAAAGCTCAGGCCTTGACAGCCACTTGTCAATACAAATTTCACCGATTGATGAGTAATTAAAGGAATAAAAAGAGAGCTCGATCCGCTATGGACTCAAACATCTGTTAAACAGGCGAGGTAAACAAAAACCAACAGGGGACATCTTAAAAGGCCAGAGCCCTCTCTCAATGCTCTTCTAAGTCCCTCTGTACTTTATAAGCGATCCAAAGGCTATTAAAGAGCGTTCAGATGGTCCTCGTCGATAAACGATTCACTGCAAGGCGACGGTAGCTTTACAGAAAAGTCATACGAATTTTACACACTTCACATTTCTTGTTTAAAAAAAGAAAAACAGGCTGGACTAGCAAGACTCTGCCAATTTGGATGCACATATGTGATCTTTTAGTAACGCAAAAACATTTTTAAAGAATGCTTAAAAGAATATGTTGCTAATTAGTGAGCGAATGTGAGCTAGCACACTAAGCTGTTGAGCTCTTTCAGCTATGCTAGGTCCTTGCTAATACACAGCAGATACATAAAGTAGCAGGTTAACATTTGTGCTACTCTAATAATTTAGTCAGTGTATAGGATAATTAATATACAAAAAAATAATTTAGTAATATAATTTAACAATTTAGCACAGTGTTTCTAAAGCATATAGTAGCCAGTGTTCGTGTTATTTATTGTCTGTCAGGATGTTAGCATTAGCAATATCCTTTTAAAAAAATGAAAACAATAAAATATAAATAAGTGGCACCTTACAAATATGCACCTGTATTTTAAAATCTGTGATATATATATATATATTTTTTTACTGATTTGGATGTAATTATTGCATAATTTGTGCTAGCTAGTGAGCTGGATGTGAGCTAGAAGGCAAAGATTTTGCTTTTTTTTTATTTTTATTTTTTTAGCTGTGCTGGTTGGCTTCATGCTAACACACACCAGATAACTACAGCAGCAGGTTAGCATTCGTGGTACAGTGATGATTTGGTTAATGTATAGGATAATTAGTATAATAAATTGAATTTGTACCATATAGCAGAGATCTTCTGAAGTGTGTAGTACCTAGTGTTAGCATTATTTATGGTTAGTGTTAGCATTATGAATCGTCTGTCCGGATGTTAGCACTAGCAATATCCTTACAAAACACATTACACATGTGAACCTGCATGTTAAAATGGTGATGTATTTTAATTGATTTTGAAGTAATTATTACATAATTATTGCTAGCTAGGGAGCTGGCAAGCAAAGTGCTTATGCTAGCAGGCAAAGGCAAAGCTTTTTATTTATTTATTTTTTTAGCTGTGCTAGCTGCATGCTAACGCAAAGCAGATAAATATAGCAGGAGATTAATCTTTGTGCTACAGTAATACTTTAGTAACTGAATATTGTAATGAATATAATAAAGTAGACAACATTTAATATGAATAATTTAGTTTTTGAACTGTAGCTAGTGTGATGGTCTGTCAGAATATTAGCATTAGCATTATCCCTACAATAAACGGGGCACATTACAAATGTTTTTTTTTATCTGTTTTTTTTTATAGCAATATATTTTAATTTATTTGGACATAATTATTGCATAATTAATATTTTGCTGCAATTTTGTGCCATCGTTTTATGTGCCCATCCCCATCTTTTCAGTTTTATGTGCTGCCGTCTCTCTGTTAAGAGTCGTGCCAGGTCTTTCCTGTCACTTTAAAGTGCTTAATCCCTGACTGTGTACGTGGAGATCCCCGTTAAGCCTTTTAAACTGCAGGAGAGACTTAAAGCTATGAAGACCAAACCATTTGCACTAAAACGCTGCACTAATGAAATTAGGAGGCTTACATCCAGTTAGACGAGTGTAAATAACCCGGAGGATGTTTAAATGTGATGGAAGCATGTTTTAGCTTGATGCTTTGGTCTAAACGGCCACCTCCTTTCTGTGGTCAAGTTTAAATGGGTGTGTGGGTTGGAGAAAAACTTAAACATACAGCAGGAGGAAAAAGTTTCAAGGTCAATCTGTCAACAGCAAGATGTTGGAGAGAAGAAGGGACAAGAGAGAAAAGGAAAAGCAAGAACTGGGGAAACAGCAGGACTAAGAAAGGAGATAAAAAGTACAGTATATAAAACTAAAGATAAAAGTAAAAGAAGGAGAGTGGGGAAAATGCAGAACTGTAGGGCACAGAAAACAATAAGAAGATGAAAGACAAGAGAAAAAGTGAATAATGAAGATGAAAGATAAAGAGAAGAAAACCAGAGGGGAAAGGAGTATAATAATGTAAAAATAACAACAAAAGAGAGGAGGAATAAAAATTTTTTATATAGTTAACACAAATCCAAGAGAGACATAAAAGAAAGGATATGAAATTAAAATAGGCGAAAATATATACAATGCTAAAACTGGAAACAGTAAATGAGAGAAGAGAAGAGAACGAGAGAGGACATGGATTAGAAAAGTTTAAAGAATTAGAAAAGTAAAAGACAAATGATAAACTGAGAATATTATATAGAGGTGAGCTGGATGGATAGAGGCCTCTGGAGATGAATAGAGATACATGGAAAGGCATGGAGAGAAACCGAAAAGTGTAGAAATGTGGCGGTGAAAAGAGATGATGCAGATGTGTGAAGATGGTTTACAGATGTGTGGAGAACTGTAGCGATGGGGTGGAGATGTGGGGAGACAGAGATGGATAGAGATGTGGAGATGTGTGAGGATGGTGTGGGAGATAAAGTGAAGATGGCATGCAGACTTGTGACAACATGTAGAGACAAATTAAAGTTGTTTGAGGCATGTGGAGATGTGTGGAGACAAGGTATGGGACATGTTGAGTTGTCTGAAGACAGGTAAAGCTGTGAAGATGTTGGCATGTGATGGTGTGGAGACGTGGAGATGGTGTGGAGACATGTGGAGATGTGGAAAATGTGGAGAAGGATTGGGACATGTGGAGATGTGTGGAGATAGATGGAGACGTGGATGTGTGGAGATGGTGTGAAGACGTGGCAATATGTGGACAATCTGGAGATAGACTGAGACATATGGAGATTTGGAGATGATGTGCATATGAGTGGACATCTGTGGAGATGGTATGGAGATGTGTACAGATGTGGAGATGTTTGAAAATGATTGGAGGTAGATTGAGACATGTGGACACGTGACATGTGGAGATGTGTGGAGATGAGTGGAGGTAAATGGGGACATGTGGAGATTGTGGAGATTTGTGGAGGTGAGTGGATAGGTGTGGAGTTTGTGGAGATGAGTGAAGGTAGATGGAGACATGTTGAGACGTGTGGAGACTGTGGAGGGGGGTTTAGTAGCAGCGGTTTTCAGGGAGGGGAGTCACACAGAAGCAGCGTCTTTGTGCTGCTCTAATCCTCCAAGCCGACACAGCCTTGGCCAGGTTTCATTGGGAAAGTGGCATGAAATAAGTGCTTTATTTCTTCGCAGCAAATCTGCGCTAATCCCACAGGCAGAGGAGACAAAGGCTTCTGAGCCGAGAGCTTTGAACCGGGTTCAGGGCCTGAGCACCGCCCGAGCTCTTCTAAATGACTTACTTTACACTGACACTAACATACACTGACAGCCAGGAACACCGCAAAGAAGAGAAGAGGAGCGAAAAAAACAGGGGATGAATACAAGGAGAAAAGAAAAAGAAATCACACAGCGCAGATACAGGTAGCGGGAGACGTGTGCAAAAATATCGGCACCATTGTTTAAAAGAGTTCCTATCACATTTCATTTGTTTTCTTCATCCATGCTGTGAATCTCAATGTGGTGAAAAAAAATAAGAAAAATTTTTAAGGAAATTTATTTTCCTTACAAAATATAATCAACTTTATTATATTTCAGGAGGTTATCGCTAAATCATGCATGGCCTCTATGGTGTATAGGATTGGAAAAGGTTTGCAACCCTCATGTGTGAAGGAGAAAAAAAGAGAATAAAATAAATAAATAAATAAAGAAGAGGGTAAGACTCTAAAACAGAACAAGAAGAAAAACAGATAAAGAAAAGGAAACCAAGGTATAAAGGAAAAAGAAAAAAGGGGAAAATCCAGTAGGAAGAGATATTTGAATGTAAACATTTGCATCCCTATGTTTTCTTTAATTTTTTTTTTTACAAAAAATAGTAAACAGAAAAAAAATAAAGAGAAATAATAGAAATTGTGTAAAAAAAAAATAAGAAGAGAGAAAAAGAATTATTTGGCATTCTAAATGAGAAGGAATAGTAATACCAAAAAAAACTGTATTAAGAAGTATATAATAGGGAAAAGAATCAATAGGGAGAGATATACGTTTGTGTGCAAAAGGGATGAATGGATAGCTAGAAAAACAATCAAATAAATAAACCAAAACCCAAAATTTTTATTCCCAAACTTTATGTTGGGAATAAAAGTTTTTTGGCTTATTCATTTTCTCATGTTAACCTTTGCACGCTAATGTGTCAAGTATTCAGCTTAGAATTCCGTTACTGGAAAGTCAAAGGATGTAGTGTGTGTGTGTGTGTGTGTGTGTGTGTTGTGTGTGTGTTTGTGTGTGTGTGTGTGTGTTCTATCAGTCAGCTTTTTGTGTTCTCAGTTCTATGTGTGGTGAAAACAGATGAAGGAGAAGGAACCCTGGGCACCACACACACACACACACACACACACACACACACACCCGTGGGAAAGACAGCAAAGCCCTAAGCTCTGCAGTTTCATCAGGCTTTAGTGGAATTTACATCTTTAAGACTCTGGAGCGGTTCTGAGGATGATCTGGTTTGAGCCGGTTTAAAGCACTTAGCTAGAAAACGGCACGCGGAACACTTCAAGGTGGGATGATGTAGGAAAATAATCAACAACATGGTGATATGATGAAGCGAATTCCCTTCATCAAGGTGCTTTATTTCCTAAATAAATTATTTTAATCCGGGTGTACTTTAATTTAATGTTCTGAGGATAAGAAATCATGTGGAACCTTTCAAAGAGGAAAACAAAGGATTTGCTAAATGTTCAGTGTGAAATTATGTTGTTATATGTTGTTAAAAATTATAGTAAAAAATAATATTGAAATACAATTCGGAGTTTAGTGCCAAACACTTATGCACTTCAAAAGTTCTTTAAAGTTCCTTAGCTTCATCAAAGGCTTCTACGTCGAGTCTTTTCTTATAGGAAACAAAATTTCTATGCAGACCTTTTAATAGTTCTTTCAGAGGCACAACTGAAGAGTGTAAAGGCATGCGCAAAATGAATTTCTCACAACAGAAAACATCTGGTGCGATTACAGCTGAGACTTTTCATTTCGAGTGGATTCCTTTCACAAGAGTTCAGACAAACCATGGAACCTGTTAGCAAAGTAAACTGTCGAGGAGCACCCTGCACCGGAGTGGAGAGCAGCAGAAAGGCCTGCTGGCAGAAAGCAGTCAAAAAGGCCATTTTAATGTTATTATAACGTGGCCAGCCCCAGAGATTAGCTCAGCACATTGTCCTAATTGTTTGAACAGAGAGGGCGGGAGTGCTTTTGGAGACCAGAGTCTTTACAGAAATCTCTCAAGTTCAATAGTTTTAGGGGGGGGAAAAAAGAGAAAGAAATCCAAGCCCTCCAAATCTCCTTCTTCTTCCTCCCCCCCCCTCCTCATCCTCTCTAATCCGGCCTAATGCCTTTCTCTCCATTGGCTAATGGCCGAGGGAGGACAGAGCGCTGTGTCTTAAATAGTGTGGTGGCTGTTTGGGCTTTAGGGAGTTGATCCAGAAACACACACACACACATGCAGGAGTGTAGGATTATTGAGATTATTTTAAAGCCTTTTTAACTCCTTATCCAGGTAAATGTTATTAATATTATATCTGTAGTGTATACTGTACCTGAACCACATGCTGTGGAAAAGAAAATGCAAGTGCTTTGTCATTATTTTTATTTTATAACTTAAACATCTGTTTTATTTATGACTTATTGACCGCTATGTCATTATATTAACGTTATATGTAATATTGTTATTTTTATTGAGTGACTCATTGTTTAGCGATGACAAGTCTTTATTTTTTGTGTGATATCTTTTTATGGTGGCATTATTTTATTAACTGTTATTTGGTTTTAATAACTTGTTATTTGGACTAAATGTTCCTGAAAAGAAGTAAAAGTTGTGTTATGTAATAACATAAAGGTAAAAATGATTTGTCATTATTTTGACTTCTTTTTGACTTATTATGCAATACGGTTATTTTAATATTGATATTCAGACTTTAATAATTATCACAAGATGTTTTCTACTCCATATTTTTATTATACAGTATTAAACATTATTTCCCTATTTTGTCTTTATCCTTTTTTTTGACTTAATAACTCATTATATATACACACAAATTGATACATTTTATATAATGAGTTTTTAAGTAAAAATAAAAAGAATTAAGACAAAAACGAGTTAAAATATGATGATGAGTTATACGTATTTAATGAGTTTTAAAGTTATAATTATGTTCAAAATGGTTTGATGATACCATTAGAAAAAAAATATGATGATAACATTGTCTTGTATTTTTGCTGGAATTTGTGTTAACAGGCAGGAGAGATGAATTCGCCGTACTTCTGCGCGCTTCACCCCGCGCTGTGTTTCGACCTTCACCAGCAGATGGCGCAGCGGTACCGGCTTCACACACACACCGTCACTGTGGCCGAGAGACTCGCAGGTAAACGATAGCAACACACTCTCATGTTACACATGTGGTTAGAATGGAGTGCAAAAGTTTGTACCCCCCAGGTCAAAATGAAAGGGGGCCTGATTTCTTGTCTGATTTTATAAAGGTTATTATCATAATTAATTAATTAATTGTTGTTGTACTCATTTTCTGGACTTTTTTTTGTTTGTTTATTTAAGTTTTTTTGTTTGTTTGTTTAAGGTCTTAAACCAAATTTAGATTTTTTTTTCACCTTGACCTTCTATTTCTTGTTATAGAACTTTATTATACATCCAAAAAATATATTTTTTATAAAACTCGGAATTTTATTAATTATAGAATTTTAAATACACTAAACTAATAAATATAAATATAAAATTAATAAATACATTTTTTTTTAAAAACGCACAATGCACTGGATATACCAGTTAATAGGTGTTTTAGTATCATGATATAAACTTTATTACAATAAGCATACTAATCTAGTTAAAATTTCAAACAAATAAATAAACAAACAAAGTTTTTGTTTTGATCTTTAATCCAGATCTACAGTATGTACAAATATTTCTTTTTTTATTTTAAACCATATATTAATTTATAATAATATCAATATAGTAATATTAATACATTTCAAATGTACTTCTGAATATTTCTGCATATTCATTTATTCAATTCATTGCAGTAAAATCAATTTTTTTCCGGCCCAGAAAAATTGACCTGGCCTTCAGCTGGAACTTAGCTTAACTACTGGCTGTTTATTTCATGAAACGTTAATGTTAGAATTGATCAGTTTTAACTCCAATGACGCCTTGCAGTTTCCCTCATGTGCAGCAGAGGAAAACATCTACCACCTTTAAGCATCCTCAGAGGAATTAAATACCATATTAAATATATATATGGCACAATATATGATATTTTTCATCTTATAACGAACACGAAAATAAGGAACACAACATACACAGCATTAATTTAAAGAATGTCTGGTTGTAATCTGATTAAAGCTTGTGCCTGTGTGCGATTCAGAGCTGATCCTCGAGGCACGCGACGGTGGTCTGCAGAAGCAGCGGAGAAGCAGGACGGCGTTCACTGTGTCACAGCTGCAGGCGCTGGAGAAAGCTTTCCAACAAACTCAGTATCCTGACGTGGCCATGAGAGAGAGGCTGGCCGTCTGCATCAACCTCCCCGAAGCACGCATTCAGGTGAGAACACGAGACCTTACAGCATGTTGCAGATGTTCTTACACGCCGTTCTTGGTGGGTTCCTCCGCACGTTTCCTCCCAGACATGCAGATTAGGCGAATTAACATTTCCAAATTGCCTTGTGTGCCCTTTAACGGATTGGCACCCAGTCTTAGGTGTACCTTGCCGAGTGCCGTGAGTTCACTTGGGTAGGTGAGAGAATCAAAAGCAGAAAAACATTTTGAGATTAGCGTGCCACAGATCTGGTCGTTTTCGCCGTATGTCCTCCTTCAGATAACTTAAAATCTCTTATTCTTCTCCGACGATCATCATGTACAAGTTGCCCAAGGGTTTCAACATTTTCAGGGGTTGTGCTCGGTTAAGGTCTCTCGTCATCTTCCAGTGATGTCATTCAGCTCCTGAAGCGTGCGTGCCACTCAAACCACCGACGACAACGACTCGTTGAAGCATCGCTTGCTGAATCATGTGAACTTGCCGAATCATGTCTAATGTCTCTGTGGCAGACTTGCCCAATTTCACGTAGTATTTCACGTTTGCTCTTTGTTCTAACTTGCTGTGCAAGATGAAATTGAAAGTTAGAATAGCACCTACAGTTGCACAGCTCCAGATGTACACAGGTCAATGTCTTTTGGCACACTGACTTATGAAGGGTCGGTGCGCCATGTGACTGTGCGTGCAGCTTTGTGCTGCCATCTGTTGGGGAGTTACAAAACTAGTCCTGAGACTTTTTGATACCACCTCATATTATGTTGCTGCTCCCTATTCTGTCAATATTTTCCAGAACATCTATCTTTGGCTAAAAAAATATAGTAGTGTCAATATGCTTTTTTTTTCAGGTATGGTTCAAGAACAGGCGTGCAAAGTTCCGCAAGGGACAACGATTCACTCCTCTAACGAGAAAAAAGACTCCAGAAAATCCCAAACAAACCAAAGCTGAGCTTGAAGAAGAAGAAAAACACCCCAAGCAAGAGACAGGCATTTCGGACATCAGCGCTAGTAGTGTCATAGACGACACGGCACGTTTCCAGTTTCCGTCTCGGCTGAGTTCTCCGCCCTCTCTCCAGCCGTTTGTTTATGGAGAACAGCACAAGCATCCAAGCCTTCTCTCCACTGCTCTGCCTTTTCCCTCTTCCTTCTTACCCTTCACACAGCGTCAGAGCTGTGCAACAGACGTCACGGCGATACATAAATGCAGCAGCCTTGGGCTACACATTAAATCCATGGCGCATCCATGTCTGGACTTGTAGCTGCACCACCCAAAAAAAAATTTAAATGAAAACCCCAAACCTTGCTGAGCCAGTTATCGGCGCAACCAGAGGAACAGGTGCTCCTGGGTCGGACTGCAACCCGACAGAAAGTTCACGTTAGGCCTGTAGTGTTTTTTTTAACCGCTGTCGAACGACCCTTTGACTCCGATGTTTATAGAGCTGCCGAGAGCTCTCATTGAAGTGGGTTTTCTTTAAAAGCACTTTTTATAAATTTACATAAATATTCATTGTAGGTTTAACATCTCGTTGTTGCGTTGTGCCTGGAAAGTATTGGCACCATTAGAAAACTGGTGTAACTAGATTAAATGTTTGCCTGGGCATGTAATAACCAGAGGGATTGTGTTCATGAAATAAAGTTTACTCAAATCCAAATCCTGGCCGTGTACAGGTACTAATCAGTGGATTTTTTTTTTTTCCTGAATGAACCTGGACACTACAAAGTGGCATACGGTACATTCATTAATTTTCTATTCCTATATATGGAGTTACACTGCCGACTGATATTCCTTTTGTGTGCTGACGCACAAAAAGGCGGGCATGACAACGCACGCAAACTCTTCCTGCGTCACCGGGCTGCTGGACACCATGACATCATCAGGGGTGGGTCAAGAGTGGAAGAAAAAAAGATGATCTGTGTTCGAGCAACAATCACACCGTAGACATGATGATTCATGTTTTTTTTTTCTTTTCTTTTTTTTTGCCCAGGCACTTATTATATTCATATGACACTAATTGCAGTTTTCATGCTGCATCCAGAAAAAAAAGATAATACATAGATAGTAACATAATCAACTATGAAACATGGATTTAAAAAAAAATAGAGGTGTATCTATTGAGATCTATTGCTCACTCTCTTTAAGTTTTTACCTTTTTTTTACAACTAAAAATAAAAAAAAAATAAAAAAATATATATTTTTAATAAATGTAAAATAAGAATAAACATGCAAAAAAAATTAAGCTGAAAAATTTACAACATTTACAATCGTTACCAAAATAAAATAGAATGGTATAAAATATGCAGGATTTACAGACTGTTGTTGTTAGACTTTCAGTTGCTCTTGTCAAGGTGTCGTCCCCAAGGACCATCCGAGCTGCACAGAAACTTGGTACAGATTTTATGCTGGATTCCCTTCCAGACGCAAACCTCACACTTTTTAAAATCCAGGCTTGGTACCCGCACTGCAGTGGCTGGGGTTTGGGCATTGGGTGGGAATAGAACCCAGGCCCTTCACATGCTGGGAGAGAAACCTACCACTAGCACTAGTAGCAGTATGAGGGAAACATGGAGTACGAAATGGAATGGTACTGATACCGTATGTGTGTTAGCAACGGTGTGGTTGTTATTAGTATAAGTATTAGTTATCCGCCATTTATTTACAATTTGACCACACCCTTAGTTCATAGTGATTCCACAACACAGGTTTGAACCTTTCTGAGTTTATACTTGCTGTGGAATATGGATATGGTGGCTCTGTATCCCGTGTTCATTTGTTCAGCTTGTGCATGCTAAAAAAAATTTTTTTTCCTATAAAATCCTAAAAGTGGTTTGAGCTCCAAATACTCTGAATTTGAAAAAAAAAAAAATTCATCTCAAGGGTTTAAATTTTGCCAACTATCACCAGATCACAAGCGCAGCTAAACAACTTTTATTGACATTATTAATTCTTGTAAATGTAGAATTTAGGTTATTTGTTCAGCACTGCTTTCATGGGCGCTGTAGCGATGCAGCAGGTAGTCTCGCTCGCTGCCTCATAATTCACCAGGTCAATCCTGAGCTCAGGTTACTGTCTGGGAGAAGTTTTGCATGTCGTCCTCATCGGTTCTCTTCCTGGTTCTCTGATATCTTATCTCCCCCCCCCTCCGCCCCCCCAAAAAAACATGCCAGGAGGTGGACTTTCAGGAGGTGTGTAATTGCTCTATTTGTGAATGAGTGTGTGTGTGTGTGTATATGTGTGAACCATGTGTTGGACTGGAATGAGACCCAGTTTTCCCTGTAACGTGGACCAGGAAAAAGCAGGTACTTAACATGACATGACTGAATGAATGTGGGTGCTGGTGTTGCTGCTGCTTCCACCTATAGAGGGAGCCCTGTGCCACTCTTCACTATTACACCATTCCCAAATTTTAGAGGATGAAGCTTAATTATTCAATAAACCTGGCATTAAATAAATATTTTAAGTAATCATTGTCATTTCATTGGAATGTTTGTATTGTTTGTACAGTAGTAAGAAAGACCTCCAAGAACCTGGTCAAAAGATCAGGTATCAAGTAGAACAAGGAGGAGACTTTGGTCCAATGATGAACTCCAGAAACCCCAGCTTGTTACCAAGTTTGTGTGTGTGTGTGTGTGTGTGTGTGTGTGTGTGTGAGAGAGAGAGATGTGGACTGGTGTCCTATCCAGAGCATACTTCTCAGTACCTCTTACCTAGGGATGACCCTGACCAGGATGAAGAACTTCCTGAAGTTGAATGAAAGAATAATTTAAGTAATGTAATGTAACGAGAACTACTTACAATTGCTATAAATAAGTGGTATTTCTAGGTTCTACAAGGTGGCAAGGTGGCTTAGTGGCACCTCCAGGGTCAGGGTTTGATTCCCGCTACAGGTCTGTGTGGAGTTTGAATGTTCTCCACGTGCATGGTGGGTTAACACTGGGTACTAGAGGAAAATGTTACGTATGTAGGTTGCGAATTGCTGTCCCCAAATTGCCACCGTAGTGTGTGAAAGACAATCAGGCGTCAAGCTGGCAACGATGGCGTAGTGGTCAGCACCTCCAGGGCGGAGGGTTCGATTCCTGCCTTGGGTCTTGTGTGGATGTTCTACCTGTGCTTGGTATGTTTCCTCTGGGTACTCCAGTTTCCTTCCACAGTCCAAAGACATGTAGGTCATTAGTGTTCCCAAATTGCCTGTAGTGTGTGTGCATCCTGTGATGGATTGGCAACCTGTCCAGTGTGTACCCCGCCTCATTCCCAAAATCTCCTGGAATAGGCACCAGGGCCCCTGTACACAGAAAATGAATTCATGAATGAATTTTTTTTTGCCTGACACATTGAGTTCAACTCAACTTTGTTCATGCTGATTGCTCATAGGTGTGTGTTCTTATGTGTAGGATTTGCATCACCTTCCGAAAAAAAAAAGAGTCAAACTTCTCTCATTACTATGTGACAGAACATGCAAAAGCATGCTTATTTCTTTGGGTTGTGTGTAATAGAAACATGTTGGTAAGTGCAGCATTGTGCATTCTCTTCAAGTCCGGATGTGTGTGTGTGTGTGTGTGTTTGCTCTCAAAGTGTGATGGGGAGTGACTGACTCTACTGACGCCTCTTCGGCAAGCTTAAAGAGACAACAGCGACTCCGCGCTTAGCTTAGCCGCTGTGGGGATTTAAAAATAAACTTTAAAAAAACACACAATTTAAAACCATGAATACGGGAATATATGGGCTTTCGACATCTAAACTCGAACCTTCAGGTAAACCCGCCTTAATTCTATACATTTCCTAAAGCCTGCGACACAAGAAAATACTTCCATCGAAATGTTAGCTAGCTAGCTCGGTTAGCTAAGTGGCTAAAGACTAGCGCTATACAACGAGCAAAGCAACCTTCCCTCCACCTCCGTGCCTAGGATTGGCTAGTTCTACTCGGAATATGTTCTCTCAACCAATCAAACGCAGTTAGCCGATATGACTAGCCAATCCCGACATAGCAGGCGGGACTTACAGCGACATTGCAGCTTAGCTGCTATTCCCAGCCCTATATATACTGTATAGATAAGAAATAGATTGTTAGCTAGCATGCTATGTAGTAAGTTTTACGTGGTTTTGGTTATGCATTTTTGTTCTTTTCCGTTTCTAAATAAATAAGGATTTGGATATAATTCACAAGGACGGACGGTCGGTCAAAGGAGATCAATATGTTTAAGAGTTAAGAGGTAATTTTTATTTCTGGAAAATTCGTTCAGCTAGCTAGCGCTAAGGTAACTAAAATGACAAGCCCACTCTTAAGTTAGCAAGCTAATGGAATCCCTGATCATGTTCTAATATAAACACGTTATTTTATCATATGGATTTAAGTTTAAAGAAGTGAATATTATTACTTAAACGTGAATATTATATTATGGTATGCGTGTTTGCCGTTTAATCACACAGAAGCCGTAATAACTTGCTCTGGTGTCAATTCAGGTTTAAAACTATTACCATGTTATTCATTCGTCATCTTCCCGTGTTAACTAATGTGTTAAAGATCTTAACGTTTGTTGAAAATCTTAAACAGGTTGCTAGTTTGGATGGCCAGCATGCTAAATGCTCTCTTCCCAGCAAACCTTCCTGGGGTTAAGCCTTGTTAAGCAACACAATTGTTTTATGTTTTGTTTAACACATGTAGGTGTTCCAAAAATCTAAAATATAATTTTTTACATTTATTTAGGGTATCTATTTGTTTAATACCTAGCAGATTTAAAGCATACAAACATGCATGTTTGAGCAGTCCTATTCGACAAATTCATATCTCTTTAATCTAGGTTAAAACTTGTCATCTAGGCAAGTCAAGTGCATTTCTACACACAAAAAGAAACTAAAATCAGTCAGATTTAAAAGCAAGATTAAAAAAAATATCTATCTATCCATCTATCTATCTATCTAAATAAAACTTGTGTTCTCATGCTGTAAGACTTGTTTTTCCTGAAATAACCTAGGTAGTTCCTTGATATCTAAAGATGTTTTACAGCCCTGATAATTAAATAACTCATTGTTTCTTTTTTATTTACTTTGTAAATCTAAAACCAGCATTACAAGGTTTAGTCAAGTATTTTTTTTCAGTGAAACTAAACGACATTCCTACAGGACCAAGGTGCTACATACAACAAATTTACACAACAAATGAACAAACCTAGATAAGAACTATAAAAGAAGAGAAACAATATTTAACGTTTACCCCTCATGATTGACATCTAAAAACTGTGTAATCAAATTATTTGTTCTTGCTGGAAAGTCCAGTTTATCGACAATTACACAGATTCTGATGGGATTAAAGCACGTGAACGTAAAGTATGTGTTTATTTATGTATTTTTAAGCTTTGACTGAAATCAGGACAGAACTTTTTTTTAATGTTAATAGTGAATGAATCCTGGCTGGCTAACCTGGATGTTTTTCTTCCTTGTTAGACTAGTTAGTCCACACAAACGGGTGGCTTGAGCCCGCGCTTTGAGACGACTCCTGGCTCAGTACTTTTGTGCACAATGTAAAAAATAAAAAAAATCACATGCCATGTAACCTGATGGGTCACCTTACTTCCTCGTTGTACTTGCACGACGCCAGGGTCATCGGTGTACGCTTTACATTGCACTTTAAATCTGCATGCACTGTAGGGATGTATGGAATTGCAAACCAAGGCATGGAGCAGAGTCAGTTCTCATAGGTGAATGCAAACATGCGATTTTTGAGAAAGTAAAAAGGAACCCAAAAATGGTTATAAGAGCCGGAGCGCAGTCCGTACATTTATTTTTTTTATGGTGCTGCTTCACACGTGTAGAGTTATATTTTGTTTGAATCAAACCTTGAGGTGTTTTGATCCTCAGCATTGTTTGTTGTGCTCTCACCGGACTAAAATCATTTCAGGTCTGATGGCATCTCTGTCTGCTTCTGATCAAACTCCAGGGCCGTGATGAAGTGAGTCGAGTCTGAATCAGTGCAGGGGACATGTTAAGGGTTGCAGTGTTTTGTTTTTGAATCCTAGATGTTGAGCCAAAAACAGAGAAATGGCAAGGAGATTATGATGAAAACACACTGGGTGTGATAAAGTATCCAATTTCCATCTCCAGGTTTGTGCTTAGGTTAATTTATTTTATTTCTTTTTGTAGTTTTATCTACACAACATTATTTCTAGAGATTATGTGGGGAAATCGATTCAGTTACGACTCACAATTCTGTTGTGTGCCGATTTATGTATCGTGAAACTGACTCAAGTCGATTTTTAAATGATCTATTACATTTGTGATAGAGATGCACCAGATGGTCAGCCAGTGACCGGAACTGGGGAGTTTTTTTGATTAGTCGTGACTGATCAGCCTCGGACATAACCGATTCTGTGCCGAGTGCACAAACTTCTGAGCGTTGCAACAGAAGCTCATTGTGGCGTTACGTTAACAAACATCGCACATGCTAAAAAAACTCCAATCAACGTTTTTGTCTGAACTCTGCGAGCAAATTAGTTTCGAAATTCACTCAGTGTACACACATGCATCATCTGCCTCAAAATGACACGTGCTAACCAGTCCCAAAACGTTCACAATCCCCTGACACACACTCAAGACTTTGAGAAATTTAAGGCGGTAAAATGTAATTACTCATGTTCAATTCAGTTGTGAAGCTGAGGTATAAAACTTGAGTTTTAACTCAAGTTTTCAGGTTCAAAGTCTTAAAAATGTCTTAAAAAGTGAAATATCAAATAAGGATATTTATAAAATTGTTATACTTACAGACTCGAACTTTTAATCGAATTTTAAGTCATGAACGTAATTATGTAAAGTTAGCACAATGCACATTGTTTTTTATATATATATATATATATATATATATATATATATATATATATATATATATATATATATATACTTTGCATTATCTAAAAAATGTGTGTCGCCATGGTTTCTATTCGTGCCGGGTCGCCCTCCACGTCTCAATCGAGCTCTTGCCGAGAAACTACTTTGTCTCTCCTGTCATTCACGACTGGCCTTCAGCAAACGAGCGCAATAGGTGCCTGACGTTTCAGCGCCTGGAGTGTGTTTGTGTGCTTGATAGACTGTCGAATAATTTTTAAAAAACCACAGCAGGGGAAATAATTACCTTGCAATTTGCCTTAATCGCCGTCTGGCAGAGCAAACTCATTTTGTCGTTGATAAATATTTCAGAGGCTTAGAGTGACGCTGAATATTACATGACGCACAATCGCCCAGGAAGACTCCAGTCACATGTATACATACACTCCTCTCTAAAAGTATTGGACCGGAAAGACTAATCCTTCTGTTTTTGCTATACAATAAAAGAGATCAAACTAATTATAAGATGATGGATTAGGTTTTCCATCATTACGGGAGATCACTGTGATGCATTTTCCTTTTGTGATGCTTTTTCAGGCTGGTAATGCAGCGTGTTTGTTGTTGTTTGTTTTGGGGGTTCCTTCCTTCAAGCTTCTCTTCGGGAGGTGAAATGCTGCTCAGTTGTGTTTGACCCAGGTCTGGTGATTGATTTGACTTCTTTTTAGTCCTCTTCTTGTGTTTGCAGTGTGTCTTTGGGCCATTGTTCTGCAAAAAAAAAAAAAAAAGGTTTCCACTAAATGATAAACAGAATGTTTTCCTGCTACCATCAAGCCATGGAAGCCTGCCTTCATCAGTCTTGACCAATGGGCCTGTATGTTTTTGGATCGTAGTCAGATCCGGTCTCTCTCCACACTTTATCTTTTCTATCACTTTGACATTAGGGAGTCTTGGTTCCACTCGTGTTCTTTGTCATTCTTTCTGCTTTTCTCATTTTCAAAAATTGCTCCTCTTCGCTCCGATAGGTAGCGCTCGGGTCATCATGTTGGTTTATCTATTTTAACTACAAATGCAGTTGTCAAAGTTGAAATACAGGAAACGTACAGGACCATTTCAGGACTTTCGGAAGAAACTTGACTTTTTCTTTTGTCTGATGTGTGCGATCTTTTGATAAGGTGGCGAGGCCTAACCCGGCTCTCCATCGATCATTCGCTGCAAGCTTGAAGCCGTGTCATGAGTTTGAAGAGTTCCTACATTACCTGTTTCACTTCTTTTCTTCAGGAGTCAAACACTGGAGGATGTAGAGATGCGTCTGTAATTATAGACCAGTTAAAACCAGATTCTTAGACCAGGAAAAAGGACACTCCCACCCTGACACTGATGTTAAACCTAATGGCATATTGGTATAAAGATCTCCACGAGTTCTCAATCTTCACATTGTGCGTATGTGTGTAACGATGACACATTTATCAGGAAAAAATAAAATTGGACATAATGGGAAAAGCCTTCGACAAGTCAGAAAATAACATGAACAGAGCTCGAGTTTCCCTGCATTCATGTCACACTGCGTTCACTTATTTACTTGAGAACAACCCCAGATGCCGTTTCAGTCACTCCTGGTGCTCACACTCACACAGTGTAAAACAAAACACTTTCAGTCCGCCTGTTAGGTCAGAGATTAACAAATGATTGTCATAAACTCAATCACTTCTCTCATCTCTCTTCCTCATTTACGCCGTTCCGCTGTCGCTCACGTGACGTGTAACAAGGAAGCAAAACAAGACCTAAACAAGTTATTCAGTTCACCCGGTGAAGTTGGAGCAGTACGATGTTTTTGTGACTAACATTGTTTTGCACGCCGACTTTATTTTTGCTCACCTAAACTCACTTAATGCCTCGCTCACTCAGTTCCTCAGGGATGGTACTCGGCAATCAGAACATGGAGTGTTTAGGCAGCCTGTTTCTAATTGGCTCCTACGCTTCGTCTTTGTGTCCCTCAATGCTCATGTCAATCCAAAAACTTTTTTTAAAATTCTAGTTGGATTTATCAGCGCACGCATTTTATCAGCATTATTTTTGTCAGCAGTTGGTAAATGTCTAACAAATATTCGTGTACACACACACACTAAAAACGAGTTAAATAAACCTGTCACACAGAGACTCTGAGAACAGATCGAAAGCTAACTTATCTAGAATTATACTAGGAGTATGTTAAGATTGAACAATAAAACCTTTAAAAACAATGTGTTCTGTACTGTAAAATATGTATTCAATTTTAAACCATCTAACAAACTGACGTTTGCCTCATGCTGATGAAAAATAATTATATAAAAAAAAAGATATAAACTAAAAGAACTGACTGATGAAAAAAAAAATTATATATATAAACTACCGCATTAGATGACGAAATACTGTACACGGCTGCTATTATTAGCTTTTTTTGTTCATTTAAGTTTTAAAGCATTTAAGTTATTCACTTAAGAAGAAAAAGAAAAGGGACCCTTTTTGTTACAAGAAATGAAAGTCCCATGTTGACAGCATGTGGTTTTTAATTCCTCAAGTGCAATTAATATTTTAGTTGGGGGGGAAAAAAAACAAACAAAATCATGATCTCAATTCCCATGGAGAAGAATCGTGATTCACATTTTAGCGAGAATCGAGGTGTATTTTACACGGCATGGTCAAAAATAATAATTTGGTGGCCGGCTCATGCGTGAAAATGATTCCTCATGTTCCCAAAACCATTCTTTCTCTTTTTGTGTCCTGGAATATGCCCCGTGCCATCAGGACAGAAAACGTTCATAGAAGTGATGCCCTGGTCGTTCAGTACATTCAGGTCGTCAGCTGACTTTTGACATTTTGTTGTTCATGCGCTTCCCTTCTTACCCTGACACGCCCGTGTTTAATCCAGATACTGAGTTCTAATCAGTGTGTGTGTGTGTGTATGGAAATGCTCTTACTTTCACTATTAAACTATTATAGCTGTGGTAAATATTATAGCTGTGATATTTTTGCTCGCACAAATATGACGTGTTTTAACCCAGATGACTCGAGCTAAGACGCTTCAGTGTGTATGCGTGCAGTTTCCACTGACCGACAGTTACACACTTGTAATCGTAATGACGTGCAAAACCGATCTGATCAAATAAATACAGATCTGAATTGAGTCACGTGAAAGTAGCCTAACATGAACAATCTGAACTAATGCAATAAATGCAACCAGGGCTTTTATGACTTGTTGCTGTGTGTCCTGTTGTTGTAATGATGTTGTCGTTGTTGCTTTCAGGAAAGTGTCCTTTCAGTGAGGAATAGAACAGTTGTGATAGGAAACCCGTCCACAGTGTGATCCGGAGTTTCCACCTGAGCAAGTGTTTTATTCCTTTCATTTACCAATGATTACACGATTTGTTGAAAACTTTTTTTAGTAAAATAAAAATGAAAGAACAACATCAAACGTTTTAATCCATTTATTGTAATAATTAGCATCATGGAACATCTGTGCTAGTTCCTGTTACCAGAAAACAGTCGTATAATCATCATCAGTCTCAAGTACCTCTTTTTTTTAAAATTTGATTTAATAAGACAAAAAAAGATCGACATTAAATAAGAAAATCTGATAAAAGTTTTTTTATATGAAAATGTCTGTGTTAGAGTTTTGTGTTTGTTTTAGTGTTCGTTGTGTATTCTGACTGATATCTATATATATATATTCTGACTGATATGTGAAGTTCCTGTTGCAAGCTTTGTGCGATCTTTGGTTTAGCCACAGAGTGAGGAAAGTGTAAAGCTGATGCTTGCGAAGTGCTGCTTACCGTTACACAGTACTTTCACGTATGCAGTATGGCGCAAGTTGGAATCCGACCCCGGTCCGAGAGCGCTGCCCGAGCGAAACCGGGCCCGTTCGGGTACCTGATGCGCTCTAGGAAGGTTTAATGGCAACGAGAAAACAGTTCGGTTCTGAATCCGACACACCTGCAGGAAGTGAATTGAATATGATTCGTGCTTTGGGTTTCAGAGTTTTAATAAATAAATAATGCAGCCGATGTGACTGTACGAGTGTGTGTTTTGGAGATTTGGACTGATAACAAAAAACAAAAAAAACATCAGGAACAAACAAACAGGATTTGAAGTTCATTGGATCCGGAATATCTGTTATCTTGCTTAAATTTGTTTTCATTTATTTATTTTCTGAGTCTACGCCAACAAGCTTTCGTGTTTCCTCATTTAAAAAATGTTTTAGGCTGAGCTGCGAGCCATGAATGCACTGCTGTCTTCACATTTTCATCAGAAGTGTATCTTCATCTGCCTTCAGGCGTCCAAACAGGTGCAACTCTGACAGAGCGAGATCAGGACTATAGAGAGGATGATTTGGCTCCTCAAAACAGATCTTTTGCAGAGTGTCGACGGCGTGGGCAGAAGTGTGCGGACATGACTCTTCATGGAAGATCACGACACTCTGGGATAGCATTTAATCCAAAGTTTAGTCTTCATTTCTTCAATAAGCGTCTCGCTGTAACGAGCACTACTGACTGTTGAACCTTTTTCCTGAATGTTCCAATACTTCCCCACTTTAGGAATCCCAAAAAAGCTAAGAATTTCCAGCTGATGGTTGACTTTTGAACCTTTTCTCGGTGGGCGATTGAGGATGTTTCCGTTCCATACTCTGCCGTTTACTCTCAGGCTCGTAGTGATGAAGCCGCGGCTCGTCACCGGTAAAGATTCTCTTAAAGAAACTTTCACCTTCTTTAAAGTATCGGTCCAAATTTTGTTTGCAAATATCTGAACGCCTCTGTTCGTGCTCTTCCCTGAGTTGTTTCAGCGCCAGGTACACCCTCAGACCATAATAAAATGAAATGAGTCATGGCACACTGATCTTCTTTCCTGCAAATCATAACCGGGCATCCATTTTTGCTCGCACCGCAGTTACAAATGACAAACTGAGGAAGACCAGAAGCCTTGAACGGAAAGCGCAGATAAGACCAACTGAAGTTTCAATACAAGTATGGATAGTTTTTTTGACGTATCTTTCTTTATTCACAATTTAAATAAAAGAAAGAAAGAAAGCAAACACAGCACTTATTCAGATTCAGGAACCGGAAAAATAAGTGTGAAAAACTCTTGTAGTAATTGTTGGGTCCTAATGTCACCATTTTGTTAACAGGAAATAATTGTGGTTCTTCCGTTCCATGAAGTTATGCAAACCCTGACCCGTTTCGATGACCTCCAGGACTTTGGGAGTACAGTGAGGTTGTTGAACCCGATACGAGCGTTGCTTGGCTTGTAATTTGCGACCCTTCTGCTCCACGCTGTAAAATCCCATGACCGCTAATGCACCTCGTTTTCAGTTTGTTCTCCTCCCTGAGTAATAAATGCTCCCGACCCTGAGACATCTTGCGTTTTTTATTTTTTTTTTTATTTTTTTTTTTCTTCTTCTTCTTCATGAGACGCTTGCTGCTCGGTCACTTTTTATTTTTCATTCGACTTCACGTGAACATTAGAAATCTGTTCGGTGTGTTTTCTCTGGCAAGTCTTTATCTTCCTCAGGCTAGTCTGAACACTCTGCTGGATTAGCGTAGACGGATTGTTTAACGTCTGCGGATTTAATATTTTATGGAACTTTGTTATAGTTGTTCAACACTTTGTTCTTTGTAGGCAAAGGTTACTCCTTTTGTTACATTTCTTCCACTAATCTAAGTTTGTTTGTTTTTTTAATATTTTACAGATATCTAGGGGAGAAGGAGCACGTCTTGATCGCCTGAACCGTCCCTGTTGACATCGCGTCCGCCGGCGGACTCGCGACATGAAGACGTTTTTCCCCATCGAATGACTCCGAGGAAGCCATGCGGAGTCCAAGTAGACGTTCAACGGTGGCTGATTGGATCCACTAGCAGGAATTACGTTTGTGTGTGAATGTGAGTGAGTGAGCGTGTGTGTGTGAGTGGTGGGAGGGTGTGTGTGTTTGTGTGTGTGTGTGTGTGTGTGTTTTTGTTTTTTTGGGTATGTATGTGTAAGCATGCATATACGCACATGATAGCACAACCCGCCTCAGTCAGGCGGTCACGTGCCACACACCCTGACCAGAGGAGCCGTGAAGGATTAACGTGACTTTTTTTTTTTTTTTTTTTTTCACGCCGTTCCGGATTCGTTGTGATTTGTATACGGAGTACTGTCTCTGACCCTCCCTCTCTGGTAAAACAAAAAAAAAAACCTAACAACAAAAAAAAAAAAAAAAACCCCGGCCCTCATTTTGACGCTTTTTTGCTTTGCATGGCCGGCGAGTAACCGTGGAGAGGCCAGGGTATCACAAGCTTATGGATTTTGATAAGAGAGGTGGGAGGGCAGACGCCGACGAGGGCAGGAGGATGTCCAAACCGGGCGGAGGACGGCCCGGGCACGGTAGCCGCGGCACGGGCGGGAATTCCGGCGTCCTCATGGTCGGACCCAACTTCCGCGTGGGAAAGAAGATCGGATGCGGGAACTTCGGAGAGCTGAGGCTCGGCAAGAACCTTTACACCAACGAATACGTGGCAATTAAACTGGTAAGTGAAAGTCTCATTTGGGTCACATAAGCAAAGATATAGCAGAAATTCACAAGATCACATGTTTTTAAGGTTTTTTGTTGTTGTTGTTGTTGTTGTTGTTTCTGTGATATAATTTAATAGTAATAATAATACACGTCTTTAGATCTGCATTTTTGTGAAGTCATTCCCATACTCCGGGAGCGGTACAGTTTACATGTTTAAAAAATAATGATAACTTTCGTTCTTTCCGTAAAAGTGGTATCTATCTATCTATCTATCTATCTATCTATTTATTTATTTATTTATTTATTTATTTTTGTCAGTCCAGTGCTGTGTTGCTGCATGGATCTGCGCCACTTTAGTTAGTGCCTTTTTCTTTATGTAAAGAAGAGCCCGTTCACCTCACTGTAAGGAGCCCGTGTGACCGTCAGTACGCCCTCCTTACTCTCTTTACGGCAGTTGGCATACATTTACTCTGCATTTACTCAGTACACCGTTCTGTTGCTACCGCCCATGTACCTGTTTATTCTGTGATCTGTCTGCTACGAGTTACTCGATCGCGGATAGACTGGATGGACGGATGTTTAAAAAGCATACGCTAACAAACCGCAGAATTATACTCTGTGTGTGGGAAACACAGATGTACATACATACACAGTAATTTATCATTTTATGTAATTAATAAATAAATAAATAAATAAATATAAAATTTCCATATAATATTTATAAATTTTCCCTAACTACGGACATTTTTTTTTTACTTTGACAGTCTTTTATATTTTGCTGTATTTGTACAGAATGCAAACCATATTGAAACCAATCTTTAGTGAATCATTTTAGAATAAATCGAGAGACAAACCGGTTTTAACTTTCCCGCAGGAAAAATAAACATGTATTGATCTGTCCGTTCATGTTTAAAATGAGTCGGTTATTCTAGTCAACTTTTTTTTTCTTTTTTTTTCTGTCTCACGCTTACCTTTCTGTTTCTTCTGTAAGTGTCAAACTGATCACTTTATTCTCCTTGTGCGAAATTTGGTGAGGTAGGAGGAACGGAGGTAGAGCTTTGCTTGTTCAGCAGCATCGTAGTGGGCGGGTGCAAACCTTGCAATAAATTACCTGCACGCCTCTCAAGAGCTGAAGCAGGAATTGAGTGTGTATTGTGTGTGTATGTGTGTAGAGATTTTAATAAAAAATTTCTTCTTGGTGGATTGACTGATTGATTTATATGAAGTCTGTTGTATACACGTGGACAAAATTGTTGGTACCCTTCGGTCAATGAAAGAAAAACTCACAATGGTCACAGAAATAACTTTAATCTGACAAAAGTAATAATAAATAAGAATTCTATGAATGTTAACCAATGAAAGTCAGACATTGCTTTTCAACCATGCTTCAACGGAATTATAAAAAAAAATGAACTCATGGAACAGGCCTGGACAAAAATGATGGTACCCCTAACTTAATAGTTTGTTGCAAAACCTTTTGAGGCAATCACTGCAATCAAACGATTCCTGTAACTGTCAATGAGACTTCTGCACCTCTCTGCAGGTATTTTGGCCCACTCCTCATGAGCAAGCTGCTCCAGTTGTTACCGGTTTGAAGGGTGCCTTTTCCAGACAGCATGTTTCAGCTCCTTCCAAAGATGCTCAATAGGATTGAGGTCGGGGCTCATAGAAGGCCACTTTAGAATAGTCCAATGTTTTCTTCTTAGCCATTCTTGGGTGTTTTTAGCTGTGTGTTTTGTAGTATATTTATAAAATCGAGATACTAACAGAATCGCGATACAAATCGAATCAGCACCGCGGTATCGTAACATCATATCGGCTGGTCCCCAGTGATTCCCTTCCATGTGTACAAGATTAAGGAGATAAAGGTCTTCAGTTAACGTTTACCTGAAACATCGCATCACATGAACTGTGGAGGGAACGTTGGCTGGGCCGAGTATTTCAGAAATCCGCTGAGGAAAGAACGGTCGGGGGGGAATCACCAAGCATCACTTCTGTGTTAACTCTTACCGGGCTCGCCGTCTTCCTCTCTCCTCAAGAGATCTCGAATAACCACTTGTTACAACCGTGGTGATCAGAAAAGCATCTCAGAGCGCCTGAGCTAGACGAACCGTTACGGCAAAGGAACCCGATCCTGTCAGATGAACCCTGCCGTCTGTCGTCGAGTTTTTTAGTCTTCGCTCGTCCTGATTGGCTGACGAGTAGAACAGTTAAAAATAAACGCACAACTACGATTATTATTGTTACTGTTTCACAATTATGTCGTGGTCGTGATCGGTGGATGTGGAGCCATAAACCGGTCCGAAACATGAGCCAAAAACGACGCACCAGAAATTCTGTTTTATTTGAAGCTTTTATTTGTTTCATCTGTTCATTAGCACTACGCCTGATTGAGATATTGAATTTGCTACCGTCACCCATCTAATGACCTTTCTTCATCGCTCTCATGCTGTGGTGTGTGTGTGTGTGTGTGTGTGTGTGTGTGTGTGTGTGTTTTAGGATTTCGTGTTCTGCTGTTTCGTTTTTTTTTTTTTTTTCCTCTACTTAAGAGTCCATATAGTTTTAAGGGCTGCTTTAATATTTTATCACCTGCGACCTTTATGGACTCGTATAAAGCCTGTGGTGCATTGTGGGGGAAACTTGGCATCAGAGCAGGATTTTCAACGATATTGTATCGTGTTCTCTGATGCACACTCGCGCACGCTACACATTTAGACATCGTCTAATAGATGATACGAATGCGTCAGAATTTAATATCACTATGTAGTGAGAGATTGGTTAAAAAGTTTTTTTAAGAACTCACTTGATTATATTTTGCCCATAACGTTTAGATTAAAAAAAAAAAATCGCTCAGTTTGATTAAATTCCAGTTTGAGGGTTGATTTTATTCTTGATTCATCTCTGTTGCTCGAGTCGCCGTGGCATCGATGAAGAAATCTCAAGGTGGGATGTAGTGTAGCAGGTTCAACAAATCCCCCGTGATCCTCATAAACGACTGCACAAGAGTGCGGGTTTAAAAAAAAAAAAAAAAAAAAATATTTATTATTTTTTTTTTAGCAATAACTCTTGCATGAAAGAGAGTTTGCATTCGCTGCATTAGACCTGCATACGTTTCGGCTCTTCAATGGTTCTTGGCATAGCTTACACCAGTTTTTCCCGATTTCTCTCTTTAGTCGTGTTTACCTGAGCTTAAGAGTTCTCTCGCAAAGCCTCTCTCAGCCACATGAAACTCCAACGCGATCTCTAGGTTTTGCTGAACGTAGACACCGCTTACTGAAAATGCATAATTTTTCATAATGATTTTGAAATTTAGAAAAGAAGTGCGTTTGTTGTAGAATCGTTCAAAAAAGCATCACATTGAACTACTAATGATCATTTACATCATTCTTTGTCTGTAGTGCATCTTTCACTGGTGTTTTTTGTTTTTTACTTTTAAGGTCAGACACTGCCTGACCCCTGGGTTTATATCACGCCTCATTTAGCAAAGCTCACAATCTGAAAGAAGCTGAAGCAGGAAGGACGGTCGGAAGCGGAGTCATCTCGCACATCTCTCTCTCTCACACACACACACACACACACACTTCTGTGAAATGAGGAAGAAAAGAGGTGCAGTCAGGGTCAGAGTGAGAAACACGACTGAAAGGTCGCGCCTCTCAAGTTTTAGTGAGAGACGGTGAGTGCAGTGAGCGACAGGAAACTTTGTGTGTATGTTAGGGTTAGGTAATAATTTGTTGTTGTTAATAATAAAAATAATGTTTATTATTATGAAGTATTCTAATATAATAACAATATAATCATTTGTCTCAATAGCCTTTTTGCTCATATCTCAATGTATCTTCTAGCAACATAAAAATATGAACTTTAAACGTTAATTAAAAGTGATTGTAAAGATGCTAACATTCAAGCAAGTACATTTTATTATTATTTAAAAAAATATATTAATAATTTTGAACCCTGTGAACACACCACTATGCACTACTACATCCATTCAAGCTGGGGATCCCAGTTGTGTAACGTTTCTAAAAAGCCTCATTGTTGTAATCAGAGCTATTTTTGGTGAGACACAGATCCTATACTTGCTCTCCGTTAGCCTCTTCCAGGTTTGTGACACAGAATTTCAGTCCTCACTAAATCCTCTCTCTCTTTACCCTCATTAGTCGTTCAGTCCTTCTTTCTTTTCTCTCTCTCTCTCTCTCTCTCTCTCTATTGATTTCCTTTTCTGCTTGACAGAAGGCAAAATGACTGGATTAGACGTTGTACCTCAGCTGATCAAACATCAGAGACGAGGTCCTGACATTAGGGACAGCTTCTGGCACGAAACAAAAAGTGAAAGTGTTTTGAAAATGCCAGAAATCTCACTTTTAAATTTTTCTTGTTTTACAGAATTAATCAGGCGTCTGGCAATCCAGAACGATCTGCTGCAGTATAAACCGATGCTTCTTATAAGAAGCCCCACCCCCTTTATACACACTCTTGAGTCGCACAGTGAAAGGCGAAAGTTTTGCGTTGGTTCAGTTAAATCAACTTCGCTTTAACATTTTAAACATCAACGGAGAAGCTACGTTCATGTTGTTAGATCAAGCATGTCTACAGATCTGACACTTTTACATAAAATGTCCGACATCAGCCGAGAAGGCGATAGAAAGCCGTTCTGCCATAACGTCAGGAACGAGATCGATTGAGTTCAGAAGTTGACTCGTGATCCAGCAGCGACTATAAAAGCCTTGCACTACGGGGTGGAGCGCTTTTAGTATCGTCCATGCTATTTATAGTAAGCAGTATCTTTTGTGTGACGTACAGGTTTCCTGAGTCACGCTGAGTCGCTACCGCTCTTGAGTAACAACCCAGAGCTTGCATTACAGCCGTCTGTCACCAAGTGACAAGGAAATGACAAATACAAGTCCACGCGCCAATCTCATCCTCTTGACCTGCAACAGCCATAGCCGATGTAGTAGGATCAATACCATCAATAATGATAGCCGATGTAGCAGGATCAATAATATTAGGCGTAGCGCAAAGTTTAACTTCCTCGTTCTCTTCTTCTCTTGTGTTTTAATGCCAGCCCACAAGTTAAGTAGGTGCACAGAGCCACCTGTTGTATTGGAGAGTGTAAATACGCAAGTGTATCTTGTCAAACGTGAAAACACCCCAACAAGGAGATGATGAAAGTTACGATGAAGACGGTTTTTATAGCTGCTGTTAAAGGAACTTGTTTTGTTAGACATTCAATAACAGTAAACTAAACTATTAACATCTCAAAAGGGCGGACACGTCATTCTTTTACTGACAGAAAAAATTTAATTACTGCCAAGTTACTGTGTATAAGAGGAATAAAACACAATACAGAAAAATAATTACTGTAATATATAAAGTAAAAATAAAACAAATTAACCTGCACTTTACTTTTTAAAAAAAGTACAAATAAATCCCAACAGATAAGTGTTTCCGTTTGTGCGCACAGGCGCCATGTATTTGTGTGTGTGTGTGTGTGTGTGTGTGTGTGTGTGTGTGTGTGTGTGTGTGTGTGTGTGGAATTACCCCCATCCCTTGCCTCGTCTTACACAGTAAACCCCCCCCCCCCCCCCCCCCCCCCCAGCCACAACACACACCACACACACGCACAACGGAAACACTGTTTTAACAGGAAAAAATAAATCTCTCTAATAACACTTGCGTGAGCGCAAACTAACGGAATCACTGCTGTAAAGTAAACAAAAACAAATTAACCAGCACCTTACCTTTTGAAAAGAATCATGACAGAGCAGAGTTTCTGCGAGTGAAAAAGGCGAGTGTGTGTGTGTGTATGTGTCGGTGTGCGTGTGTCGATGTCAAAAAACTCGGCACTCATAAACCAAGACATGCCTTAAAATAAATTCAGTTTTTATTGCAGAAGCATATTGTCACACTGAAAATTGTAGAAAAATATAACGTGAATATAAAGTGAATTTTAAGGGGAAATTAAAATCCCTGACTAACAAATAATTATGTTTCATAAAATAACCTGTTCCACAATTATTTGCACCCCTAACAATTCCTAGAAAATAAATGTAATTTAAGTATTTCTGTAATGTTTACAAAGTTGATCAGAGTATCTAGGAACATTTAATTAGTAATTTATCACTTCCTGCTTCCCTGGGGTATAAATTTGACGTGACACAGAGGCCATTTCTCTTATCCTCTGAGCAATTGAGTGTTAAGGACCTTGCTCAAGGGCCCAACAGTGGCAACTTGGTGGTTGTGAGGTTTGAACCTGGTATCTTCTGAACCGTAGTCCAATGCCTTAACCACTGAGCTACCCCTGCCCTGTCGACCTTCACAAGTCAGGCAATGGGTACAAGAAAATAGCCACCCGTCTGCACCTGTCCTTCTCTACTGTGAGAGGAATCATTAAGAAGTTTTAAAAAACTGGAACAGTAGTAAACAAGCCTGGACGAGGACGCAAGTTTATTTTGCCTCCACACACACTGAGGAGGATGGTAAGAGAAATAAAAAATTCTCCAAAGCTCACTGTTAAAGAACTGCAATAAATGATGGGATCTTGGGGTCACAAAGTCTCCAAAACAACCATCAGACGCTATCTACACGCCAACAAGCTCTTTGGGAGGCAGGCAAGGAAAAAACCTTTTCTCCGTCACAATCATAAACGCAAACGTTTGGAGTTTGCTAAGCGGAGCTGGGGCTTCAACTGGGACTGTGTTCTTTGACCAAGATAGAGCTTTTTGGCAACAAACACTCTAAGTGGAACACAAAAGTTGAGTCTGTAGAAAAGCACCTCATGCCCACTGTGAAGTCTGGGTGAGGATCGTTGATGCTGTGGGGCTGTTTCTCTTCCAGAGGCCCTGGGAACCTTGTTAGGGTGCACGGCATCATGAATAATTTGAAATACCAGGACATCTTAAAGCAAAATCTGGTGGCTTCTGCCCGAAAGCTGAAGATGGGTCGTCACTGGGTCTTTCAGCCAGATAATGACCCAAAACATGTGGCCACAGAAATGGTTCACCACACACAGAATCAAGCTCCTCCCATGGCCATCTCAGTCCCCAGACCTCAACCCCATTGAAAACCTGTGGAGTAAGCTGAAGAGGAGAGTGCAGAGGAGAGAAGTCGGGTCACTGGATGATTTAGAGACATTGTGCAAAGACGAATGGTCGAAGATCCCTCTTATGTGTTCTCTAATCTTGTGAAACATTATAGGTGAAGATTAGGTGCTGTTTTGTTGGCAAAATGGGGTTGTACAAAGTAAAGTAATAAACATCAGGGGTGCTAATAATTGTGGCACCCATGATTTGATGTAAAATAATTATTTCTTAATGTGGGATTTTTTTCCCACTGAATAAATGCACTTGAATTAAAGGTTGGAATTTCCTCTCTTTTTCCATTGTTGGTCCTACAGTATGTTATTTAGAACAAAACTGTATTCTTCAGAAGCTAAAGAACACATTTTCACCACAGGTGCCAATAATTATGGAGGGCACTGAATGTATGTATATGTATGTACAGTATATATGTGTGTGTGTGTGTGTGTGTGTGTGTGTGTGTGTGTAAATAATTGCTTTGTTGGACGTGACATTTATACACTTAACTGAATCAAAAGGCGTAATGCCTGTAGACAAACCTTCTTACAGATGTTGCAAGATATATTTATCTATTTTATTTATTTTTTTTACAGATTTTCATGGTTACAAATCAGCTTACAAACCACACAAGATTCTAATGTGCTAAGGTGTGAAGTTGTAGTGTATAATGGGCCTGTGCATCTCGGCCCTCACGAAGGTGATGCTTTAAACGTTGTGGGTCTTGTCGTCAGATCAGGCGGATTTCCACCCATCGTCTTTAGCTGGAAAAATGTTTTTCGAGACATAGATGGCACAAATATTGCGGGAAAAGGTAACTCTCAAGTTTTATATAGCTTGGTTTTCAGAACTACCCAGGAAGCAGCGTGATCTGGCAACCCTGACTGGATCTGATCTTGGACATTTATACGAAAACCGAGTGTGTGACGTTAACGATGTTAATTTTGAGGAATTGTAGAATCTCACATGTTTGGCAAATATTGTAGTTATTATTCCGGAAGACCTAGTGTTCACTCGTTCCCTACACTCATTCCGTCCTCCCCGCAGTTAACATGGCTGAAGACCCTGTAAAGTATACTTCAGGCTGATTTGGAACAAACCTTTAGAAGTGAGGACGGTCCTCAGGTCAGTTTCAAATGTCAAGTTAAAGATCAATAAACATGACCTTAGTCCTCCATAATGTTAAAAAAAAAATTTTTTAACATTCATTGTTTATTTTTAAAGATAAGCAGCATTTTTATTATTATTATTATTATTATTATTATTATTATTATTATTATATGTTTAATTTTTGGTATAAAACCTGTGAATGTCACTTAAATTCAAGCACCACTTTGCCCTTGTGAGACGGATTAAAGCTGAGCTAAGCACCGGAGCACAAAGTGCACGGCTGTGTGATTTTTAATAAAACATGCTGACGGTCATCATGCTCAGGTTCTGTTCGGTTCTGCTGCTCCAGTCAGCAAATGTGACGCATCACCTGGCTGTGGGAGATCAGCAGCAACAAAAAAAACACACACACACACATACACACAGCCAGTACTCTGCATGTATGCTACACTTCTTCTTCTTTAGATTTCGTAATCCAATATGTTCAAGTGTCCAAACTCGTCACAGAGAGCGTGACGGCCTGAACCGTGTGTTTGTTTTAAAAGAAACCGAATGTGACTGACAGCAGCACACCCTCGCTTTATCTCCACATAAAAGCCAACGGTGCAGTGGCGCTTTAGTCCATTTCTCAGTGTCCAGCTTTCAGAGCTTTTAAATTTCATGCTGATACCGACAACATCGCCATCGCGCGTCACCTCGTAGGTCTAGCCAGGCCGAGTCTCATCGATCTCGAGGAACGTCGCGATATTGAGTAAAGGAAGTCTTACAAATGAGTCGAGACACAAAGCTGCAAAGATGTCGCACTGAAAGAAGGGTAGATCTAGGAAAGGTCATGGGTCACTCAGACAGAGGAGAATAAACGTTTGGCCAGATGGGGTGGAGCTTATTTTGGTGTCTCAGAGTTTAAGCCTGGCCTTGGGTTAAATTATTGTGTTGTGATGATAATCCTGCTTTAGGTTCGGTCGGGATGCGAGTGTGAGAGTCTCACGTACACCTGTGAGATTCGGAAACCTGTCGGATAAATTTGTATTAAAGCATATTAAATATTTTCTTTCCCTCTTTTTTTTTTTTTTTTTTTACAGGTTACACACTTTAGACATTTTATACATTTACCCTGAAAATATTGTATACAATTGTAAATATTGGTATCTGGTGCACTGCAAGGTCTATTCTTTTGTACAATACACATGAGCTACTTCAGTGATTTTAAATCGGAAGTAGAAATGCGGTCCGTTTGTATCTGCGAATAATTCGCAACTCAAATCTTCGTAAGCTACAGTATAGGGCTACGTTTATAGGGCTACGCCTGGTGTCGCACTTTGAGAAGAGCGATATGATTATAATACCATATTAATTTTTACCGTAATTTCCGTGTTATTCGGTGCACCACAATTTTTATTTGAAAGTTTGATTTCAATCTATACCAGCAGAATATTTATTTAAAGAGGAGAAAGAAATTTGTTTCCGAACATTTTTAAGCTTCAGAACAGAAATGATTAGAGATCAGCTGATTGATTATCTACTTCCTATCCAGGTTCGTGAATACAGTATTTTCAAATAGATACTCAAAATACCTCTGAAAAGCCGTAAGTGACGTTCTCATGATTTCTCGTGATGTCGTCATCATATTGCCCTACTGAAAACCACTAAAAAAAAAAAGTGAACGCTAACGTATTACGTAAACCATCTCGAGCTACTTAAATGAATTACTTCAGATTAAGGGAAGGTTTAAGATGAATGATGATGATGATCTCTCTCCCCCTCTTCCCCTCCCTCCACACAGATTTCCTGACGACGTGATAAACACTGCTAATGTAAGTGGAGGGGGTTTGGAAAAGACATCTTGATCTAAATGGTTGATTAATGTAGTGAAGCCATTATGTTGAGCACGAGCTCTTCAGGGAGTCGAACCTCATGGTCGCATTCACAACTTTGGGGTGAATTCAGACAGAACAGGCAAACGGACCGAGCAACAGACAAATGGACTAAGAAACGGCTGGACATATAGAGTAGAGACGGACAGATGGACGTCGGCATGGGTTTTTTTTTTTGCCTCCCAGCAGCAAGACGTGTTGGTGCCAAGCAGACGTTCCTGTGTAACCCAAGACCTAAGTGCAGCTGTTCGAAGCATTGCTCATTGCGTTTCGTGACGCACTCCATTAGCCGCTGGAGCACTTTCCAACTTTTATTTGAACCAAATAAAGGGAGGCCACCAACACCACCACGACCACCGCTGTTCAACGATTAGAGCTTTGCCATAGTGGTGTGCGAGTCACTTCCTGTCTGCCAGCATGTTTATCACATTAATGCGGTTGTACTGATTTAATTAGAGCGCTGGAAATGGCTTCATTCGCTCGCCTCGCAGACCTCACCAGCCCGTACCGATGATCGCTTATCAGCGATCCATTCAAACGGCTCTTTTAGTCGTTCCGGTCTCTCAGCGTATGACATCATCCGCTTAGGGCTGATGTGGAAGTGTGGTGTGCGTGTGTGTGTGCTGTTCCTTTAAACACTGCTCTCTGAGAAGCGGGTGTCTAGAGCGTGTGAAAATAAATGGATGGAAACTCTGTCTGTCTGTCTGAGCAACTTCCTGCAAGATGTGTTTACGAAACGTTAAAAAAAAAAAAAAAAAACGATAAAAGGGCTTCCATCAGCCGCTGGAGGCAGGTCTACTCCGCTTCGGGATGAAGAGGGCTTCGTTCTATTTCTTCATTTTTGCCTCAGCTTAACGATGTGATGATAAAATAAAATCCGTAAACTTGTATAATACAAATTATATGTGATGAAGGAGAAACGGATGGATGTAAACAGGCAGGTAAACCACAAGAAGCTCATTCTGATGTGCATCTTTGTCTATTCAGAAAACTTGTAACACCAAGAACTTGTGGCGTGACGGCGTCTTACCACCAGGAAGTGAAGTATTTTGCAGTAACATGTTAGACATGTTTTATTCCGCTTATACCACAAGTTTCCAACTACTACCTTTAAATTTATCGTTGCAGGACATCCGTATCCATAACACCTTTCAAATTCAAATAAAATGTTACGAACAGACTGTGGTTTTATGAACATTCGTAGATCATGGAAGTAGCTCACGGGTATTGTGCAAAAAAAATAAAAATGGACACTGCAGTGCACTAGTTAACAATATTTACAATATTTTCAGTGTCCAAGTGAAGGTATAAAATGTCTAAAGTCCGGTATATTGTGCGGGAGAAATGATTCGGCCTCACCGGTTTCAACGGATCAGTTCGGGAGAATTTCAGAAAATTCTCAACAAGACAGAGTTCACAGACCAGAACAGCTCTGAGACAAAATGTCATCTGTTCAAGCTCGCGGTAAACCCCATGTAGCATTGTCCTTCCCCTGACGTCTTCTCGGGTCAATTTTATTATGTGGAACGTTGTATTAGTTACGTTGTATATTGGTGTCAAAGGTGTATAAAACGCACTTTGTCAGACTTTTAAACGAATCCGACTCGCAAACGACTTTTGTTTTGGAAGCGCAGGGGGAGTTGAGGACTGGTGTGTGTGTGTGTGTGTGTGTGTAATATGTTGTATATTAATGTTAAACATGACAACTTGTCATGTTTGCAAGGAATTCCTGACGAAACGTCAAGTTACAGCTTCACAATGCTGACGCTGGAGACTCCTTCCCAAAACTAACATCTGGCAAAACATCCATATAAACAATTTGTTCCCAAAGACATAAAAATGAATCAAATAAGAAATGTGTTAATATTCGATATTCTCAGAGGTGAGGCGTCCTGTAAATGAGAAACAAAGACCTGATCAGATCTGAGAATTCAACATCCAGTTTGTGATTAAATTGTCAGGATCTAGTGAGTGAGAGTGTCAGTGTTTTTGTATTTCTTCTGCATCTTTTTTTTTTTTTTCTCTGATCGGCATTTTGTTCTCGTTGTCTTTCAGGAACCGATTAAGTCCAGGGCACCGCAGCTTCACTTGGAATACAGATTCTATAAACAGTTGGGAAGCTCAGGTAAGCCTTTTCACGGTGCTTTTATTCACAGCTGGACAGATGCTCTTTATGCGCCGATTCTTTCGGATGTGGCTTCTGGTGTGTTTTGCCGTTTCCTCTCTCGGCCCGCGTGCTGTGAGAATCACGGGGGTGGCTGATGTTTCTGATGTGGTGATGCTACATCGCTGATAAGGCTGAGACTGCACGGAAGAAACCGGGGCTAAGGTTCTTCCTCTAGCTGTCTGTCTGTCTTACTTACTTACTGTCTCTGTGCTAGGGGCTTTCAAAGTCCAGGCTTTCCCCCGAATTACTCTGTAGGAACCCCCTTTTTCTCAGCAGAGGCAACAAACCTGGCAGCTGATTATCTTTTAAACCCCGGATCTGAAATACAGGAGCTTGTCTGGTCCAAGATCAGCACCCTGACCTGAGGGGTTGGAGACCTACTGGAGAAAAAAAAAAAAAAACACACACACTCTGAAGAAGCTCTTCACAGTCAGAAGGAGACACAACTGCAGTACAGTGAAGTCATTGACGAGCCTGAGAGAGACCGCCAGCTGTGAGAGCTTTTTCTTTTTTTTTTCTTTTCCTCTAGCAGGCCAAAATGTCTCTCCCGCAGTATTTATAGCTCCGGCTCTTCCCATTATCGAATATCCACAACCCCGAAGGCACGGCACGACGCTGGATCCGCCCCAGCCTCCGTCTGCATCTGTTCACATCCTTCAGCAGCGGCGAAAGGAGCACGCCAGGGTCACGTCCATTGCTGTCGTCGTGTTAAAAGTGCCACTGTAGTAGTTCCTACAAAACAAATGCTATCAAAGAGAGCAGCGCCAGTGTTCGACGATTTCCACCACGATAAAAAAAAAAAAGGCAGAATATTTTGGGTGAAAAATGTGCAGAAACCACAAGCTGAGCGAGAAGTTACAGACGTGTAGATACAGTGCATCTAAAAAAAAAAAAAAAAGTTTTTTTCCTTTTCTCCTCCATAAAGGAATTTAAAACATGAAACTCTTTAAATACAAAACATGGTTAAGTGTAAAGTGAAATGTGTCGGGCCTTTATTTTTATTTATTTATTTATTTTTTCCTACCTTGAACATTAGAGCTGCGCAATTAATTAAAAAAAAAAAAGTAAACCCACAATCTTAATTTGCTACAGAGAATTATACTAGAAATGTGTTAAGGTCTTTTGTGACATTTACTTTATACTGATAAATTTATATTATTATAATTTTTATGTTCAAGTTATTTAGAGTAAGACATTTTAAATAAGAAAAAGCAGCTATTTTGTAACAAGAGTGGATCAAGTCCTGTGTAGACAGCAGGTTTTATTTATGTTTTGAAATTTGATTACAATTTTCTTTTTTCAACCGAAACATTTATTGCAATCGGTTCGAGTGGAGGAAAATCTTGCAAGAATCGTGCGGTCCTAGTGAACACGGTGACTTTATGTCACTTAGCAGTGTTACTTGTGCACCTAAAATCTTTGTCGCTCCCCGCTCACTCCGTAGGTTCACTAGATAGACGCCTCCACTTCTGCAGGTGTGCAAAGGGGTGGAGCCACAGGAAACAGACACGGCTGGATAAAAATCAACGTGCCGGACGTCATAAGGGTCTCCGGCACGTTGAAACGGCGGGAGGAGTTGCTTAGAGAGCATGCAGGAGCCTCTGTCCGCCGCCGTCGCTCGCCAGTCTCCAGTCCTGCACGTCCTCCGTCTCCTCCCTTCTCAAACCCTCTTCTTCTCCTTTTTTTTTTTCTAAATAAAATGACCCTCTTCCGTAAGACCTCGTCTGTGGTGCCGCCCAAACCCGTTACATGCGAGAAATGATTGATTTTTAAAAAATTATTATTATTTTTTTTTTGTTGTTATTATTCTATTATTCTCAAAGCAACAGGTTTGCTAAACCAAAAATCCAGAAATGTGATCTTCAATCTTCTCCATAACACCACTGACCACTCATTTCAGCTGGCAGTCCTTGAACCGAGCCTCGTCTCCTTGCCATCCCGCTGTCCTGACGCTGCCTGGGTGCGACTCGACTAAACACTGTCCCTCTGTGCTTTACTTTTGCGATAGTTGCGGAACGCTTGAGCCTTTTATTATGATAAACAAAGTTCTGGTCAAAATAGGCTCTTGACTGACAACTTGTAGCGCGTGTGTGTGTTTAGTGACTTGCTTCTTTGAAAACTCGCAGTGAAGGACATGGATGTGTCCTACTGCGATCACGTTTCAGTGTTTGTTTGTTTTTTGTTTTTTTCCCCCCCCCTCACTGTAGTTAGGGATAATGGAGGCTCTGTGTGTGTGTGTTTGTTTTCATTCCATGTTCAATGTTTAATTCACAGGCTCGCTTAGACCTGCACTTTGGCGTCCCATTGTGTGTGTGTCTCTTCCCCTTGACTTATTTGCAATACAACGGGTCCAATTGTTTTACCGCCTTTTCTGGAAAGTTTCCGAGTGTGGCATGGAAGACATGGAGGGGGGGAAAAAAGAAACGTTTTTTTCTTTTCTTCTTTTTTTCTTTCCTTTTTGTTTTATTTAAGTTTTCCTGCAAACTGCCGGGCGAGAGTGTGGGTTGTTGCTCCCAAACGGAAATAACTACCTACATAATGACTGCTCATTACAGGACCTTGAATTGTCTAGATCGTTTTTTTTTTTTTTTCTTTTTTCCCTCTCTTTCTGTAAAAAAAAAAAAAAAAAACTGTCTCTGAATGGTGCTTGTGTCCTGCATCGCGCTCCTGGTAGAAGGAAGTGTCCCGCAGCGTGATGTCTTCAACGTCTTTCCTGCTCCTTACCGAGTTCATGTTGTACTCAAACTCCAGGTTTAGGCTTTGATGAGTCACTGCTGTGGGCACATCCGTCATCACTGGGTTCAATTGCTAACGTGTGTCAGTGTGTGAGCTCATCCTCTTTAAGTCTGATCAGGTAAATCCTTCCATAATCTCCTGTGTAGTTTTGTGATGCGATTTGCTAGAGCTCTTTCTCTTCCACATGTATACACACACACACCACACACACACGAACACACCGTAAATGAGGAATGGTCTGAGAAACAGCCAGTAGTGCCTGGGGAAACGTGTAGTTTTTAAATAGTTGTATTTGTTAATAATATGGGAGCAGCGTGCCTCAGTAACGATAAGTAACCGTTTAATGAGGATTAATACAAAATAATAAAATATTCATACAAAATCTACGCAAGCACGTTTTTTTTCATCCTGAATCAGATCATTTATGTTAACATTTTAAATCACGGTGTGTGCTTTATACCAGATTAATCAACGTGGAATAAAACGTGCTTCTTTACAGTATAATCCTACAGTGTATACAGGTTTTCTTTTCTTTTTTCCTAGAGGATGCAATGTAAAACCTTTAGGAAATGTTTGCTCTGAAGTCTCATGTACTGCGGCTTAATCGAAAACACCTGTACACCAGATGCTTTCTGCTTTGACCGACACCTTGATTAACGCGCGCACGTTTTGAGTGAGAGAAATTGTCAAAAATCAGAGCTGTGTAGTAACGAGTTACATTTACTCCGTTACATTTACTTGAGTGACTTTTTTGAAGAAAAAAAAAATGCTTCTATGAGTAGTTTTACTGCACCATACTTTTTATTTTACTTCATGAAGAAGAAACGCTACTCTTACACCGCTACATTCAGCTCCACTCGACTCGTTACTTTTCTAATCGTTTATTGTTAACATGCAGCCGGGGGATCAACCGCCTGACTGTTTCACCAATCAGATGCAGCAACAATAATCACATGACTACGTTTGACCAATCAATTCAGTCATAGTGGGGGGGAAAACCTTGTGTATATATAATTATATAATGCATAATTATTAGAATAATAATAAAAATAAAAAAAAATCAAGCATTGCGAATGAAACAGTTACTCAGTACAGTATCTTTTCACCGAATACTTTTTTTGGATTTTTCTCTGATTTTCTCCCTAATTTAGTCGTGTCCAATTCCTCCCCGTCACTAGGGGGCTCCCACATTAAGGCTACTACTACCACTCAGCCGGGAGGGCCGAAGACTATCACGTGTTTTCCTCTCGTCGCGCGAGCTCACAGACGCCCCTGATTGGCTGTAGAGCCGTGATTAATGTGGGAGCACTAAGTACCAATCCTAATCCATAGGGTTTAAGATGATGTTACAGCTATAACAGCTTCAAATCTTCTCAGAAGTCTTTCCACAAGGTTCAGGAGTGTGTTTATGGGCATTTATGACCATTTTATCCAGAAGCGCATTTGTGAGGTCAGACCCTGATGTTAGACAAGATGATGTCCTGGCTCGCAGTTTCCGCTCTAATCCATCCAAAATGTGTTCTCAAAGTCCTTCTTGTCCAACATCAGAGTCTGACCTCACAAATGCGCTTCTGGAAAAATGGTCAAAAATGCCCATAAACCGAGTCCTAAACCTTTTAGTTCATTTTAACCGACTACACAAACATGACTAAGCAAAAGATTTGAAACTGAGTCACATAGGCGTACACACATTGTTGTTTTCGGTTGTTTCTGTGATAAAAAAAAAAAAACTTATAACATAATATACTCATTTTGAGAGTCCTACATTTTTACGACATAGCGTTACATAAGTAATGATGACTTTTTGTTCTACTTGACGTGTGAAAATCCAAATGCATAGTTTGAAGTCTGAAGCCCCCTTTTTTGTGTGTGTGTGATTGATCCATGCTTGTGTTTCCAACATGCATCTGTGCCGCTTGGGTTTTTAAAGGTTTTAACGCAGGTTGATCTGTCTGTGCTTCTCAGAATTCCCAGGTGATGTAATCTGCTGTTTTTGTCTCTGTTTCCTGCAGAAGGGATTCCTCAGGTATTTTACTTCGGGCCATGCGGGAAGTACAACGCCATGGTCCTGGAGCTCCTCGGCCCCAGCCTGGAGGATCTGTTCGACCTCTGCGACCGTACTTTCTCCCTGAAGACCGTCCTCATGATAGCCATACAGCTGGTGAGTCTGTGGATCACTGAGGCACAGAGACGGGAATTTATTTCAGTTCCGATTCAGACTGTGGATGTTTTTGATTCATTTCTGTTTAAAAAAAAAAAAGAACTAATATCTTACTGTAAATCATCACACTTCTACACACTAATGCTTTGATATGATTTTTATTACATAAATATTTTGACCACTTGTTAACCATTACTATGGGTTGTTACCATGGTAACTATTTTAATTTCCACGTTATCATAACTGCTCTGACGCTTTATTAAAAAAAAAAAAAAAAAAACTTTTGTTTGGTACCGGATGCTCAGATCACACGCATGGAGTACGTCCACACCAGGAGCTTGATCTATCGAGACGTGAAGCCGGAGAACTTCCTAGTTGGGCGGCCGGGCAGTAAGAGGCAGCACACCATCCACATCATCGACTTTGGGCTCGCCAAAGAGTACATCGACCCAGAGACCAAAAAACACATCCCGTACCGGGAACACAAGAGCCTGACGGGGACGGCCCGCTACATGAGCATCAACACGCACCTGGGCAAAGGTGAGAGACTTTTTAGATTTTGTTGAGGTTTTAAGATGGGCGTGCCAAGCTGGCACAGAAATCTGCAAGCGTACGAGGGGTACGGAACGGAATCGGTAGAACCGAATGTTGAACGAGCAGGAGGTCATAAAAATTAACAACAAAGGGTTAGAGTTTAAGAGCGAAAGGGGGAAAAAAAAAGCACATGGTTTGTGTTTGAGCTGAATGTTTTTGTCTCATTGTGATCCACAGAGCAAAGCAGGCGAGACGACCTGGAAGCGCTGGGACACATGTTCATGTACTTCTTGAGGGGCAGCCTGCCCTGGCAGGGGCTAAAGGTAAACACACACACACTCTCACTCACACTCTGACCTCACCTACATCATTTACTAAATATCTCATGGTTTAAGTGACTCTGCCTGAGTGAAAATAACTGAAGGGGTGTAATGTTTAATGAGTTTATCAGCGATGGCAGTGTGAGGAAACCGCACACCATGATCAGGTTTATAACTCGTGATTGATGACAAGGAGGCGACACGCCGACGTCCCTCCTCCGAAGCCCAAATCGTCCCAGATCGAAATGAACGACAGCCTTTATAGTGTTCGTCGACGTCTTAGTGTCTTTAGTATTTATTTATTTACTAGATGTACCCGTAACTTTGTTCACTTGGAATTTATTTGCACACTCATAAGCCTGTTTTCTAAAATGTTTAGAGCCATCTGTTGAATTTTGAAAACTAACGATTTTTTTATGGTGGGTTTTTTTTTCTTTTTAATGAGATAATGCTGTTTTCCATTTAAATTTCCAAGAGTTCCGTTCCTGGAGCGTGTTCGTAAGTAGGATTTGTTAGTAAGTCCGACAAAGTGAATCTTGTACACTTTTGACACAAATATACAATGTAACGCATAAAAAAAAATTTTTTTTTTTAAAAGTCTTTTAAAAGGTGATGGAATCCCGGTGACGCAGCAGGGTCAGCTCATCCTCAGTGAGATCACCACCAGGATAGTTTTACAGGAAAGACATTTTACGTTGGTTTACGTTGGTCCGTTGTTTGTAAGTCGGGGACCTAACGTACTGTTCTATATCCCTGTATCGAATGGATCTTTTTTTGTGGCAATAAACATTTCTACATCCGTTTGCTTTCTGAGCAGGCACATCTGACTCTCGTCATACCCTTTAGCTAGTGCGAGCGCCTGTCGAGGCCACGAGGGATTTCTTTAAGCGTATTTGTTGTCTTTGGTGCAGGCCGACACGCTAAAGGAGCGCTATCAGAAAATCGGAGACACCAAGCGAGCCACGCCGATCGAGGTCCTCTGTGAGAGTTTCCCAGGTTTGATCAGACATCACCTTTATTTATTATTATGCTCATTTTTAAAAATGTATCGGAAGTAGTTTTTATACAAACTGAATTATAAATAAAAATGAAAACGTTGTCCAGAAGAGTTGGCGACGTACCTGCGCTACGTCCGGAGGCTGGACTTCTTCGAGAAGCCTGACTACGACTACCTGAGGAAGCTCTTCACTGACCTCTTCGACCGGAACGGCTACGTCTTCGATTACGAGTATGACTGGGTCGGGAAGCCTCTGGTGAGCTTCAGTTTTGCACTTTTGACCGCTGTGTCTGTCTTTCTTGTCTGCCTGTCTCTGTCTCTGTCTCTCCTGCTCTCTCTCTCTTTAACTTTCTTTCACTTTCTTCACCACTTCCTGTATGCAGTCAGTCTTTTGGCCTTTGAGTGACATCACAGTGCGAAACATTTCTCACTTTTTGTTGCTTTTTGCACACCATGCAGATATATTTGTAGATCAGACGTGTGATCTCTCTCTCTCTGTCTCTCTCCCCCCCCCCAGCCCACACCCATCGGTCCTATTCCCAGCGATCCGCAGCCGAGCCGGGACAAAGCACAGCAGCAGACCAAAGCCCAGGTGTGTGACTGACTCACTCAGACGTTCATCTCGTCTCGTATCTATCTTAAGCTTTCTCTATACACCTCTATCTGTCTCTCTCTCTCTCTCTTTGCCTTTCACGCTTTATTTTTCGGTCTCGCATTTGTTGTTCATCTATCCATAGCACTGTCCCAGCTCTGTCTTCCTCTGTCTGTCTCTCGTGTGCTTTTCTCTTTTTCTGTCTCTCACTCCTTTTTTTTATTTTTTTTATTTCATCCTCTGTTTGTCTTTCTGTGTGCTCCACTTTTTTCACTGTCTCACGTTTGTCAGTCTGTCTATCTGTTTCTATGTAGTTCTCTCGCACTGTCTATAACTATATTAGTCACTTGCTTTCTCTTTTTTTCTCTTGCTCTGTCTCTCACTGTCTGTTTTCTCTCTCTCTCTCACACACGCGCACACACACACACAGTGCAAGCATTAGAGAAAACAGCAAAAAGTGGACTTTTTAAATATATTTTTTTCTTAATACATAAAGACGTGCCATTTTTCTGATCCAGATGTAACAATATCAAGCGTGCAGGATTTTATATAAGGGTTGGAGGACTTGTAGCTGCTACAACAAAATGTCCTTTCTTACGTTTCTTCAGTTCTTCTGGCACGTTTAGACCAGCAACATTTTAGTGTAACCGGCACCCTGTCTGTGGAAAGGAGCTAAAAAACGGGCCAAAAAAAAAAACCTATACTTTTATTATTTTATTTTTTTATGTACATGATTAGAAATTGTTCTTGGTTTCGGTGTAATGATGTCACATCACCCACGATTGGTTTCATTTAATTGATTACTTGATTGTTTGACTTTGTTTTTTTCTGTGTAACTAAGGATGTTTCTTAAAAAAAAAAAAAAAAAAAGTTTCAGTCTTTAAATCACACTTGCATCAGACCCGGATAATACGGCATCATACGGTAATTCTTTAAATAATACAAACTCTCCCTTACGGCGTTCTCTTCGGCTCTTATATGACTTTTGACTTTAAATTCGCGTCATCTTCATCAGTCTCCATGTAGATTCTCACTCGCAGGTTTTCCGCCACCTGTGCTAGAGTGGCTGTGCCGTTTCTGCATGAACGTTAAGCATGCTTTTTTTTTTCCGCTTCCTGATCTAGACTTTTTTTTTTTTTTTTCCCCTATTTTAAGCCGCCTCACACTTTCAGTCCTGCTTCTGCATGCGAGATGTTTTCTGAGTCTTACATGTCTCTGTTGTCCTTCTGTTTGTTTTAAATTCAATCATTTTGCTTTTTCACTCACTACCGCGCGTCCCCGCCGGCTCGTTCGCGCAGTCGCCCGAGCCCAAACGGAGCGAGTCCCAGCCCACTCCCGTCACTAAGAGGACGCTGGGGTCACATCTCACAGCTGAGGGGCTGGGGGGCTCAGTCCAGGTACCGCTTTTGCATGGCTGTGCATGAAGACTTAGTGTGTGTGTGTGTGTGTGTGTGTGTGTGTGTGTTTGGGTGTGTGCGCGCGCATGTGCCTATTGCATTTCTTTCTTTCTATTTATGTGTCTGTCTACACGAAGCCATCTGCAGCTCTGAGCTCTTCTAACACCAGTACTTCTTGATGCAACACATGATGTGGTGCTGTATTCATTTTTGGTACTTATTATTCGAGTGCTTTATTTATAATTTGTTAGTTTATTTGATAGGGATATCGAATTCATACATCTGTAAATGTATCAAATTATCCATAACCCTGTTTAATGTGATTTAAAAAGAAATGTTGGGCCTCATGTTAATCGATCTTCAAGAAAAGTTTGGGTGAATTCTGCCTCGTTTACAACGTAAGCCACATTTTTACTTCGAACGAGTTTTTATACAGATGAATGCCAAACATATTTAGTGATGATTTGCTAAACCCAATAAAAGACGAAACTCACAGAACACCGAAACATCGACGAAACCACGAACAAGCTCCTCTTGATCTGCTCAGGCACAAATGTGTCGGCAGCAGGAGACGCAGATGTTTAGAGGAGACGTTGCTTTTTTTTTTTCTTTTTTTCTTTTTTTACATATTTCTAGATTTGTTTTGGATTTGAGAAGTTTATTTGCTTTACAGTCGATCCCCAGGATGTTACGGTTCAGAGTTCATTCACGGATTTTTCCTTAGAACCTAAATAATTTTCAGGAACTCCTGCAATTCCACAGAAACATCGAACATCATCCACAACTTTTGTCATGGCAATATATAATTTCATGTGTTTTAACGCTGAACTATTAAGAGCAATATTATTTACTGATTTTGTAACATAAATAGTAACGTAAATTCAACTAAATTTCCATATAAAATATAATATTGTATGAATCTTTTTTTAGTACTGTAGAGAGAACACAAAGCAGACGTGGCTTGTGATGGTGAATTATTAGCGTATTTACCCTCCAGTACTGATACCAAAGAAAATTAATGCATGAATTACAGTACAGTGCTGAGTTTGAAATGAAATTAAAGTGTTTTGGGAGCAAATTATGGTTTAAACTATAAAAATAGGCATTTATAAGCAAATCCAAAATTAGCTTCTTCTTTTTTTTTCCCCACTATTCACGGTTGCTCTAGGAACGTGACCACCGCCAATTTCGAGTGTCGGCTGTATATCAGGCGTGTGGTTCATATTGCACAGACTTTTTATATGTGAATCACAAACTAAGCAATACGAACTTCTCTACAGAGATGAGTGGATTTTCATAGATTTTACACGCGTGGTTTCTCATGTAAACACTCCTTTGTATGGTTTGTAGATATAAATCCACTGGAATTCACCTTCACAAATGATACCCAGTAAGACAGTGCAGTAATACAGACAATATGATTTTACCTGGTATAGAAGTATAATGTGCTGGAGGCCACGCCTACTTCTTAAGGTTTTAGTTAGTAACCTTCAGCAAAATGGTGATGCCGTTTTTTTTTTTTGTTTTTTTTTTCCCAAAAGAATAAGAAATATGAAAAGTGTAAAATATTTATACTAAAGAGTGTGGAGTCGTAGTATTATGCAAGTACGGATATTAATAACGTATAAATACAGTTAAGTGTTGTGTATAAAATATATGGACTTTTTATGAGCTACTGTTCAGAGAAGCATGGAAATTTCATCACAGGAGTTCCTGGGAGGCCGGAGTTTCAGACATGAATCAGTCAGGCAGTCTAATCACAGTTCTGGCGTTTCTATCTAACCTGATAAAGTACATTAGAGTAGCAGAGATTTATATAAAGGGAGTTTTTACTCTCATAAAAGTCCTGGTTTGACTTGAACACCTCGTATATATTTTATATAAAGTCATAAAACTCTAATGACCGTTGTAATAAGGAGTTACGTTAGAGGGATTTGTTCATGAATAAAAAATTTAAAAAAGAATTTTAATTATGTAAAAATAAAAACTGAAATGGCATAGGCGTGAGCTTTATGGTTAAATTTAGGTCTTTTATCTTCTCATCTCCTCACTGTCACTTACCCAAGGTGGGTTTTAGTTTAACTGAACATGTTCATATTTATTTCTGTAGAAGAGATAAAGGTACTTGGTGAGGCTGTTGTGCCACCTTGTGGCAGTTTCTGTTATTACAGCTCATAAATCTTACTCAATGCTTTTTTTTGTGCGAATGTGATCTTGATGGTGTGAATTTTTTTTTTTTATTATTATTATTAAAAAAAATTTATTTTTATGAATACTTTACACAATCTGTTTAACATCCAGCTTATACGTACGTGTGTGTGATCAGCCTGTCTGACTTTTGTGTGTGGTTTTACACAGATAATGAGCTCGACCAACGGAGAGCTGAACACGGACGACCCGACTGCAGGACACTCCAACGCTCCGATCACAGCCGCCACCGAGGTGGAGGTCGCAGATGACACAAAGTAAGAGTGACTCACATCATCACGTTAAACATGTCGCACACGGTTCTTTCTTTCTTTTATCATTTTAGGCGTTTTGCCTTTTTTTTATTTTTTATGTTTCAGTTTTTTTTTTTAACATTGTTTATTTAATTTATCCTTGTTTAACTAAGCTGTCTATATATTGTTCCTAAAAAAATAAACCGTTTCCCGCTGAAAGTGTTTCTGACGTAATACATGAATCTTGTGGGAAAAGCAGAAGAGTACGTCGTAGGATGGCTGCTAAGTTTATTTGGGGAATACAGTATATGTAACCAAGTTCAGAAGAAGATATCGGAAGGATATTGTATATATTTCGTTTCGGCACAATCCGAAACAAAATATATACAAGTCTTCATAACTTTATAACTAGAGGAAACTAGCTGAGGTCGTAGGAACGTCTGAGCCAAAATGCTGACATTGCTGAGGGGAATTTTTTCCAGAAAACCTTGGAGCAATAAATCAACACGTACAAATGCTGAGAGTACGGCGTAATCACAGTCGTGTTGGTCAATAACGAGGTCACGATTATTTAAAGATGATGACTCAGCGATTTTTGGAAACAACAATTGTGTTGAACTTTTTTTTCTTTCTTGTTTTTCTTCAACTTCCAAACTTAACTCGATTGTAAAACTAATGGGGGAAGTAAAAAGGAAATGTCCCATCCTGTGTGAGTTTGGTGAGGGGGCAAAAGTGCACCGCTGTAAAGAAAATGGATTTGTTGGAATATATCCAGCCATGAGTTTGTAACATGGCACAGTAAATGTTTTATCGTGATTATCTCGTTTTCATTATCTTTGAAAACCTGGGTTGTGATTGAGCAAATCATGCAAAATGTTGTGCTGTTGTACTGAATATTAGAACTGTTTTTTACATTACGGCTGTAATGTATATTGTAGTCAAGATATCAGCACAGAAACACAACCTCAAGTGTGATATCGCTTTTATACAACAGTCCCACAAACACCATTTAGTGTCAAAAGATTCTGATTCGTTCACAGCTGTCTACACTGGCAGAACAAATTTCCGTTAAATGGAACGCTAGTGCGCTATGTAGGGTGTACAATCCGTTGTCAAGTGGGTAGTCCGGACACGCAGCCTTCTCTAGTTCCTCTAGGCTATTAGGAAGTGGGGGGGGGAGAGATAAAGACCAGTCCTTTTACATCCTTGAACCCCTTAAAAAAATAATAACAAGGTGTCAAGTCAGGTGAACGTGGTAAAAAAAAAAAAAAAAAAAGCACTGAAAAAAAAGTAAAAATAAAAAAAAACATATATTAATAATAATAATAATTAATAATATATATATATTGTCTACTTTTTTGGGACGCCCTGTACGTACACAGAACATTCAGGTAGATTATTAACAAGAGCAGCTTTTTAATTGGGCCTCCTACTGTTTTTGTCCCCTTCCCCCCTTCTCTCCAGGTGCTGCTGTTTCTTCAAACGGCGAAAGCGGAAAACCCTTCAGAGACACAAGTGAACAGCGCTCACAGGAAGAGAACTTGAACCAGTCGGATTACTGTCGAGTTTTAAAGGAAGCAAACACGCTGCTCAGTCCTTTCCTCCCTCTGTCCGTCTTTTTATCTTCTCCTCTCTCTCTCTCTCTCTCTGCTTACTTGTTCTCTGTACACTTTCTCCCCCTCTCCCCCGTGTTTATCACTCGAAACCCTGCACCGACCGACGCAGAACGTCTGTCGGGAAACATTGCTGACTTCAAGACACTTTTTTCCCCTTCTGCTTTCTTCTTTGAAATAACAAAAAACAGAACATGTAAAGAAAAAAAACTACTCCCACTTAAGTGGTGGTGGCAAACTGTATAAAAAAAAAACACAAAAAAAAACTAATGCAGATAAATGAGCACCGTGATGTGAAATTACAAAACATGATGCTGTCGTCGTAATTTAGATTCCATACAGAACATTTTGTCGTTCAGTGGTGGTTGATCTGAGGACTCGACTTGACTTCGATGGATGGATCGGAGTCTTTGAGTTTTTTTTTTTTTTTTTTTTTTTTTCCCTTAGCTGTAGATCGAGCTTTGTTTCAAATCGGAGGGCAAAACCTACAAAAAGGAAGAAAGATTTGTTTCATCTCAAGCATACAGAGTTTTCTGTCATTCATTATTTGTCTTTTGTTTTTTTGTTTTCTTTTTTTGGGGTCGCATTTGGAGATGAATTACTGGGTTGACCGGAAACCTTCACTTTTTATGTTGTAATGACCTGGGAATTTTTTTAAGGCTTTTTGTGCGTGTGTGATATGTGAGTATGTTTGTTTTTTTTTGTTTGTTTTTTTTTCCTCTTGTTAATGTGGACTGTGTAGCACAGTGACTGGTCTCAGGTACTGTGGATCATGGGGAGATGAATCAGTTGTAAGCTCTCTGCTTATTGTTGCACTTTTGAGAGGCAAAAAAAAAGAGAGAAGACGGAAAAGACAAACAAGAAGAAGACGAACGCGAAGAGACTGCCCTAGGATGAATCCCGCGCTGAGGCGAGGGCCGAACTTCACAGGCGAGATGAAACGCCCTCCTCTTTTATGTTTCACGTTTAGATTTATTTACCAGGAAATCATAGTTTGTGCCTTTCCAAGTAAAATGGTTAAAAGTTAACGCAAATGTCTCCTGAAGTGTGATGAAATTTTATTCCAGTGAAGGATTTCTTTCTTCTTCTTCACTGTACATTCACACACACAAACCTAACAGATCACTTTTTTGTGTGGACGAATCCAAATCCACACACCCAAAGGTTCCTCTCCAGGGATCTCTCCTGCTTCCTTCAAATCTTTATTTTTGATTTGTGTGTTTAAAAAAAAAAAAAAAAAACATTCTTTTATTCCAGGATAAGATGAAACTAGGCTTCCAACAGAGTTCCTTCAATTAATTTTCTTGTCTAACAAATAACTAATTGGCACTAATTGCAGCTAGGGGAAACAGCTGTAAGTGGGAAATAGTTAGTTTTATGTTTTACTTTGAGTTTCTTCAGTCATAAAATTTTATTATAATGAAACTTTTTGTCATCAACAGTATGATCACCAGGCTTGACCACTTTGACATTAATGATGGTGAACCTCTACTGGTTTGATGCTAAAGCTGGATGTTTGTGCGTCACTGAAAAGTTTTTTTTTTATCCTACTTGACCATAATGCAGCTTTTATGCTCTGGATCCTTTGGATTTCTCACTACACTGTATTCAGTGTGTTGAGGAACTCATTTATCAAAGTTATATAAAACTTTCTGATAAAAGGACGCAATATGATTTAACAGTAGACGGCTTTTGAAGCCTGATTCCCACCAAAACATTTTGCCCTGAGTGAATGGACTAATTTTAGCCTGAGTTTAAGTTCACCGAGTGCAATTTTACTGTAAATCATAATGGTTTGTGATAAAGAGCCAGTGTGAGCCAGAGGGGTGCAAGATACCTGCGGGCGGGGCCAAAAATATACCCGAGAGGCACGGATAATCACAAACCCTGGAATAACTACAAAGCTCTCATTCATCAGTTATTATTACTGTTATGAGCCTGTAATCGAGTCGAACATGTATCCGATTATGCTCTGATGGAGTCACATGTATCTAATTATACGCCAATAACAGAGAGTGACGTGTATATGATTACACACCAATTAAAGTAATTGAAAAAAGTAATTGAAAGGTTTATTTGCATATCTCATGGTCAAGCCCATTTAGTAGCGCATTTAAGCCTGTGTTGTCTTCTGCTACTTGTTTATGGACACCAAAATGCAAATCGCACCTCTTTGTTTTCTGTGGAGATTCATGCGGTCGCACAAATGCGCTTTTCACATCCAACATGGCAGGGACAAATCTGATTTTCCACTGGTTGAATTTTATTATGGCCGGTTTATCCGAAAATAATTTTTCAGGTGATTCCTGTATCACTATAGGTGTAATAAGCTGAATGTTTGTGGCTAAACTTTACTGCAGTCTGCACATAGAAATATACTATGTATATATAAAAGTTTTGTTCCAATAGACTTCCTGATTGATTTGTAAGCAAAATCAATTCCAAACTGAATAATACCAGTTATTTACACCAGAATAAAAAGTAGATTACAAACAGGTAACCAGCACCAGGGGTTGTTAGCCCCTCCTTCACTTACAACCTTTATCAGATTTGGTGATAAAATTATGTCAAAGATGTTACAAATGCATTTTTTGATGTGAGGAAGTGTAGTGCATTGTACATCATGCATCGCAGTCTAAAGTTCACATGCATGCTCAGTGATGATTTATAATCAAATGCTCATCACACAGATGTCTCTGGCCCACCCATCGCTGCTTGATGATGCTAACTAACCTGAACATTACACTAACATTTAAGTTGAATAAATAAAGCTATTAATTTTCAAGAAAAATGAAATGCACACTGCATCTCAAAAACAAAAAAGCAACAGAAAAAAAAAACATATAGTGGGTCTTTCTTGGTTTTAATTAACATATTGATGGCTTACAGCTCAGGAAAATAAACCCAGTATCTCAAAATATTAAAATATTTATTAATATCAATGGAAAAAGATTTACAATAAAAAACTTGTCCAATAAAAAAGTTATGCACTCAATACTTGGTTAGCAAAAATCATCGCATCACAGCCATTATTAAAGTCCAACATAAACACAACATGTGCAGGAGTTCTTTTGGTAACTTTGTCTAAACTCCGTCTATGCGTGGTGGCTCTTGATGCACTGACTCCAGCTTCACTTCACTCCTTGTCAAGCTCTCCCAAGTTCTTGAATGGGCTTTGCTTGACAGTCTTCTTATCCCATACAGTCTACTTTTCATGACTAGCCTTCTTTTAGCGATGACCTACGGTGTTGTTGATTGTCTCCTGGAAAACTGTCAAGTCACCGGTCTTCCCCATGACTGTGGTTGCACGTACTAAACTAGACCCGAAGATGTATGGTATTCAATTGCATAGTTATTTATGCAAACTTCAAATTAAATATTCTAATATTCTGAAATTTTATTTTTACTCCACGAGCTGTAATTAATGTGAAAAAAGCCTTGAAATATTTCACTTAACATTTAAATTAAATTAAAGAAAAAACTTTTCCAACATATTCTTTTTTTTTCTTTTCTTTTTTTTTTTTAAGATGCGATGTTCAATTCAATGACTGCGAATGATTTCCACAGAATGTAATATGTGTTTCATGCAAACGTCTGGGACTTGCTACATCACTCTGGCATCTTCTGATGTGATTAATTTAGATTACTACATGCTCTATTAGAAACGTTTGTAAATGTAATTGTGCCATCATGAGCATGTGACTGAGGTGTCTGATGTATCATGGGACACACACTTGTGTACAGTATGCGTTTCAAAGGATGTGGTTTAGCTACACCATGACAACTGACAGTGCAGGAAATAGCACAGAAGATGAATTTGATTAAAGTCTTGTTCTTTATAAGTTTGTGCAAATATGTACATCAGTACTTGGTGTTCGAGCCCCACCACCAAGTTGCTACTGTTGGGCCCTTGACCAAGGCCCTTAACTCTTACCTGCTCAGATGTATAATAAGGTAAAGTGTAAGTCGCTCTGGATAAGGTCTGCCTAATGCTGTGAATCTAAATTAATGTAAATATAGAAAGTGGTCCAAAGCTTGCAAACTTGTCCCGGGATAGAAAAGTATCCAATTAAACAGTACCACCAGGTCGCAAACGATCAATCAAGATCTTAAGCAGTTTGGCCTCCAGAAACTGTGCTTGTAGACAGCATTATCAGGTGACAGGGAGAGCATCCACATCTTGATCTTTCCACTGGTGTCCCACAAGGCTCAGCCCTGGGTCCTTTTGCTCATTTGGTTATTCATACCACTGTTGTGGTTATGACACGCAAATCATCATCTCCGTTCCTTCCTCAGACACTCATCGATCTTAACATGCTTGGCAGATTCATCGCCATCTTAAGGAATGACGGACAGCGCGTCAGATTGAGTTGGTGGAGATTCTGGAAATGTATCATTATGCCACGATCTTGTGATTGGACCTTGAGTAATCTTGGCCTACACCATTTGACAGTGCACTCAAGTTTATGCTGAAACACCTCTCCTTTTTAGCACATCATACCCAAAAGGATCTGCTGCCAACATCTTGGTGCCAGATACCACAGCACACCCCCAGTGGTCCTGCAGAGCCATTCCCAGAGGGCTAGAGTCATGTTAATAGCTTTGGTGTCTAGGTTTTCTCCTCTTTACTGAACTTCTTTTTTAGTTTATCTTAAGCATTTACACAAAATCATTAAGATGAACAGCCCTTTTATCTTAAGGCCCTTTTAACATTTCTATGCTTCGAAATATACTGTGTGTATTGTCCATGTGGTGTGTGTTGGTGTCCCGATTAACTGGTGCATTTTGTGCATTCCTGGTCTAAGTTTCCAGTTGCACTTTTAGTTGATCCTCCTTGCATAGTTCTCAAATGTCGGCGATTTCTGCTCAGAACCACCCAATTTTCCTGTTGATGGTGTCGACTTGCCTCATCACTATGGCCATTTGTCCAAATGATGTGACATCCTGTCCCTGTCTGAACTCTTACTGTTTCTCCTTCCTGTTCTAAGCTCCTGAGAGGGTCATGTTCTGATCTCACACTGCTGCTTTTGTCATGTAATTGCAATAAAAATGCATCCCTGGCAACCCAGCAAGACTAGAGGTGTTGGCGGAAGCTCCATTGGCATTTGGGATCCACTTATATCGACCAAAAGGTTTTTTTTTTTAAGGTACTTTCCAAAGCGATTTCCTAAGCAATTTCAGAAATATTAAAACGACCTGCTTATAATCACCATCGAGATGACATCAGGGGTGTGAGAGAGGAGGAAATGGTGAGCAACAAAGATGCATTAAAAATGTCAGACCTGGTATGGAGGAAACACTGAGAAAAGAGGAAGTGAAAATAATAGATTTGCAAAAACAGTCATATAATAGAATGTGCATGACAACGTTTCTCATATGACCATCTTACCGTATCTGATTTTCATGCTACGAGATGGGAAAGAAAATAATGAACGATATTAAATAATGGTTTTGACTTCATGTCTTAAGGCAGTAAAACGGACACACCGCCTCTTAAAAACCGACAGATAAACTACTAAAGTCATTACACGTGTGTTTGCTCAACATCTTGACACTGTGGTGTTTACTGCTCCATGTACTGTACACACATCACCATAATTACACCACAGTGCTGTTGAAAATACTGAAAGTGCTTATTTGTCGTAAATAAAACAGCCCTGAGAATACAGTAGTTCCTGTTGTGAGATGAATCATTACAGTTCTATAATAATGCTCATGTTTTTATATATTTTAAATAGGACTTGTATGAGACGCACGGTGGTCTCTCAGCTCCAGGGTCGAGGGATCGAGTCTCATCTCTGGCCAGTGAGACCAGCATGGAGTTTGCATGTTCTCCCGTGTTTGGTGGGTTTCCTCCAACAGTCCATGGAGACGCAGATTAGACTATTTTGTGCTTGTAAATTGCCTGTCCAGGATGTTCCTCGTCTAGTGCTCCGAGACCCCTGAGAGCATTATAGAGAAAAAGTGATAAGTGACTTGTATGGTGCATGCTCCAAATGACCAATTAAAAATAAGATATGGTGATTTTTTTTTTTAAATACCTTCATTTTTAACATAAGGAGTCTCCAGTTTCAATAAGAGTTTCCTTATCTATTTTTTTTTTTTTTTTTTTTTTTTTTTACATATGTTAGTTACATGGCAACTGCAATTCTTTTGTTTCCAAAGACACAAGAGGACAAGGGGGAAATTTATGTATTAATAGCTGCTATGTCATGTGATAGTGACAACAGCATAAATTTGTTTCCTGGGTGTTGCACAACATCAAATGGCCCTAATTTAATGTCACTTTTTGTCACTCTTTAGAAATATAACATTATGTCTTTAAATGTCTTTAAATAGCATATGGTTAGTTTGACCATATTGCTGTGCTATAATAATAATAATACACCTCACAAATATGATCAACTTTGTAAAGGTAACTGTCTTCCTAAACAAGTGTGGAGAAGTGTTAGGGAAATAGAAATCTAGTGATCTTTAGTGCTCTGCTTTGTCACTATGCACTTCCAGGTTTCGGGTTTGATTCCTGCCTCGGGGTCTGTGTGCATGGAGTTTGCATGTTCTCCCCGTGCTTGCTGGGTTTCCTCAGACTACTCTGTTTTTTTTTTTCTTCCCAAAGTCCAAAGAAATGCAGGTTAGGCTGATTTTTGTTCCCCAAATTGCCGTGTGTGTGTGTGTGTCCTGCGATGGATTAGCACATACTCAGGCTTGTCCTTTAGGGGAAAAGGGGTCAGAGATCAGACTTTGTGTTAATTCCTCTGTTATTTTCAGCCGGCATTCTCTCTCACACACAAACACACACACACACACAGTGTCTCCCTCTTTCTCTCTAGTGTCTATGTCTCTGCTGTTGGTTCATATTGTCTTTCTAGTGTGTCTTTCTGTATCTATTGTTAAGTCCACTGTATCTCTCACTTCTTGCTCTCTTTCTCTTCCTGTGTCTCTCTCCTGTCTATGGGACATTCTACAAAAAAGGTGGAAATTGGGTCATAAAAATCTTCTGAAATGTATTTCTTCTTTCATACCTAGACATCCTTTATCCTAAATCCTTTTTATGTAACTGATGTTACTTCTCTTCCATGGTAACACCAATGACAATTAAGACAAGAAAAATGTACGTACGTACAGTACAGTACAGACCAAAAGTTTGGACACACCTCCTTCTCATTCAGCGAGTTTTCTTTATTGTGTTCTTTATTGTGTTCTTTAGCCCAAACGCGTCTCTTCTGCTTGTTGCCTGTCCTTAGCAGTGGTTTCCTAGCAGATATTCTAGCATGAAGGCCTGATTCACACAGTCTCCTCTTAACAGTTGTTCTAGAGATGTGTCTGCTGCTAGAACTCTGTGTGGCATTGACCTGCTCTCTGATCTGAGCTGCTGTTAACCTGCGATTTCTGAGGCTGGTGACTCGGATGAACTTATCCTCCGCGGCAGAGGCGACTCTCGGTCTTCCTTTCCTGGGCCGGTCCGCATGTGAGCCAGTTTCTTTGTAGCACTTGAGGGTTTTTGTGACTGCACTTGGGGACACTTTCAAAGTTTTCCCAATTTTGACTGACCTTCATTTCTTAAAGTAATGATGGCCGCTCGTTTTTTTTTTCTTCACTTAGCAGCTTTTTTCTTGCCATAATACAAGTTCAAACTCTTTGAATGAGAAGGTGTGTCCAAACTTTTGGTCTGTACTACACATACATACTTTATTGATCCCAAAGGAAATTCCAGAATGGCCACCATATGCTTTTCAATTATGTCAAAATCAATAATAATCTGTTTTTATGTCCGATTTGTGACAGTTATAATTCTAAAATAAGAAGCAACACTGATGACGGACTTAAAAACTTCACATAAAATCGCTAAATAAATTATGACTTTTCTAAACAAATGAAGCGAGACATCTCATAGAGCTTTTCCGTCCTCTGACGCAGGAACAATTTCAACTTGTCAAACGTATTTTTAAATAACACTCTTTTTGTGTAACAGTAACACCAATGTACAAAACATACTTTGTGGTGACCGATGTTGTTATTTCATGTTATTAATTATAATCAGTGATTGTTTCATGATTTTAGTGTTTCACTTACTTTTTAAGATATTGGTGTTATTGTGAATCAGATTTATTGAATAAAAATTAAATATATATATATATATATATATACCCTTTCCATGTATAATCATAATGACAAGACATTTTCTTGCACTTGGCCTTAAAAAAAAGTACCATTACATATTGAACCTTAAAGTAAGAAAGTGTGTTTTATAGATAAAAGTACACACTACATTTTCTGATCATATACAAGTAATGTGTGTGTTATGTTCATTTTAATTATTTGACTTCTGCCTGTTGCTCTCTCTCTCTCACACACACACACACACACACAGAGGGAAAGAGATGGGCAGTGCTATAGCAGGAAACAAAACCAAAAGGTTGATGAAGCGTTACTCCATCTCCACTAAAGCTTCAACCCCAGACAGGCTTTTTTTTTTTTTTTTTTTTTTTTACAGAAGTAATGGCACCCTAACGATCACTCCAGCGACTGTCGGTTAGTCTAGACTGTCTGTTAGATCAGACTCACTCAGGTCTAAGCTCTCCAGCCTTGCACACCTGCTCTCTCACTCACTCTCACTCCGGTCACTCTCTCACCCGCTCCGGGATGCCTGAGGTCGCGCGCACTCTGCCGCCGGTCCGGCGCTTCACGTACGCGGTGGGGCACGTGCTGAACGACCTGTGCGCCTCCATGTGGTTCACCTACCTGCTGCTCTACTACCAGTCGGTGCTCAGCTTCAGGGACTCCACCGCCGGCCTGCTGCTGCTGGTGGGGCAGATCGCAGACGGAGTCGCCACGCCGCTCATCGGGTACGAGTCGGACCGGACACCGGGCTGTGGGGGGTACGGGAAGCGGAAGTCATGGCATTTAACCGGTAAGAGATCTCGGTGTAATTAATAACAAGTTAAATCTGCATGTCTGACTGACTGACTGTATGTTTATATACATGTCTGTCTATATGTCTGTCTTTCTGTTTGTCTATTTGTCTACCCATATCTCTCTCTCTCTCTCTCTCTCTCTCTCTCTCATATATATCTGTCTGTCTCTGTCTGTTTATATATTTATACATGTCTGTCTGTCTGTCTGTCTATATGTCTGTATATTCATATATGTCTGTATGTCTGTATATTCATATATGTCTGTCTGTCTGTCTATATATTTATATATGTCTGTTTATATATTTATACATGTCTGTCTGTATGTCTGTATATTCATATATGTCTGTCTGTCTGTCTGTCTATATATTTATATATGTCTGTATGTCTATATATTTATATATGTCTGTTTATATATTTATACATGTCTGTCTGTATGTCTGTATATTCATATATGTCTGTCTGTCTGTATGTCTATATATTTATATATGTCTGTTTATATATTTATACATGTCTGTCTGTATGTCTGTATATTCATATATGTCTGTCTGTCTGTATGTCTATATATTTATATATGTCTGTTTATATATTTATACATGTCTGTCTGTCTGTCTGTCTGTCTGTATGTCTGTATATTCATATATGTCTGTCTGTCTGTCTGTCTATATATTTATATATGTCTGTTTATATATTTATACATGTCTGTCTGTATGTCTGTATATTCATATATGTCTGTCTGTCTGTATGTCTATATATTTATATATGTCTGTTTATATATTTATACATGTCTGTCTGTATGTCTGTATATTCATATATGTCTGTCTGTCTGTATGTCTATATATTTATATATGTCTGTTTATATATTTATACATGTCTGTCTGTATGTCTGTATATTCATATATGTCTGTCTGTCTGTATGTCTATATATTTATATATGTCTGTTTATATATTTATACATGTCTGTCTGTCTGTCTGTATGTCTGTATATTCATATATGTCTGTCTGTCTGTCTGTCTATATATTTATATATGTCTGTATGTCTATATATTTATATATGTCTGTTTATATATTTATACATGTCTGTCTGTATGTCTGTATATTCATATATGTCTGTCTGTCTGTATGTCTATATATTTATATATGTCTGTTTATATATTTATACATGTCTGTCTGTCTGTCTGTATGTCTGTATATTCATATATGTCTGTCTGTCTGTCTGTCTATATATTTATATATGTCTGTTTATATATTTATACATGTCTGTCTGTATGTCTGTATATTCATATATGTCTGTCTGTCTGTATGTCTATATATTTATATATGTCTGTTTATATATTTATACATGTCTGTCTGTATGTCTGTATATTCATATATGTCTGTCTGTCTGTATGTCTATATATTTATATATGTCTGTTTATATATTTATACATGTCTGTCTGTATGTCTGTATATTCATATATGTCTGTCTGTCTGTATGTCTATATATTTATATATGTCTGTTTATATATTTATACATGTCTGTCTGTCTGTCTGTATGTCTGTATATTCATATATGTCTGTCTGTCTGTCTGTCTATATATTTATATATGTCTGTTTATATATTTATACATGTCTGTCTGTATGTCTGTATATTCATATATGTCTGTCTGTCTGTCTGTCTATATATTTATATATGTCTGTATGTCTATATATTTATATATGTCTGTATGTCTATATATTTATATATGTCTGTTTATATATTTATACATGTCTGTCTATATGTCTGTATATTCATATATGTCTGTATGTCTGTATATTCATATATGTCTGTCTGTCTGTCTATATATTTATATATGTCTGTTTATATATTTATACATGTCTGTCTGTATGTCTGTATATTCATATATGTCTGTCTGTCTGTCTGTCTATATATTTATATATGTCTGTATGTCTATATATTTATATATGTCTGTTTATATATTTATACATGTCTGTCTGTATGTCTGTATATTCATATATGTCTGTCTGTCTGTATGTCTATATATTTATATATGTCTGTTTATATATTTATACATGTCTGTCTGTCTGTCTGTCTGTCTGTATGTCTGTATATTCATATATGTCTGTCTGTCTGTCTGTCTATATATTTATATATGTCTGTTTATATATTTATACATGTCTGTCTGTATGTCTGTATATTCATATATGTCTGTCTGTCTGTATGTCTATATATTTATATATGTCTGTTTATATATTTATACATGTCTGTCTGTATGTCTGTATATTCATATATGTCTGTCTGTCTGTATGTCTATATATTTATATATGTCTGTTTATATATTTATACATGTCTGTCTGTATGTCTGTATATTCATATATGTCTGTCTGTCTGTATGTCTATATATTTATATATGTCTGTTTATATATTTATACATGTCTGTCTGTCTGTCTGTATGTCTGTATATTCATATATGTCTGTCTATATATTTATATATGTCTGTATGTCTATATATTTATATATGTCTGTTTATATATTTATACATGTCTGTCTGTATGTCTGTATATTCATATATGTCTGTCTGTCTGTATGTCTATATATTTATATATGTCTGTTTATATATTTATACATGTCTGTCTGTCTGTCTGTCTGTCTGTATGTCTGTATATTCATATATGTCTGTCTGTCTGTCTATATATTTATATATGTCTGTTTATATATTTATACATGTCTGTCTGTATGTCTGTATATTCATATATGTCTGTCTGTCTGTATGTCTATATATTTATATATGTCTGTTTATATATTTATACATGTCTGTCTGTATGTCTGTATATTCATATATGTCTGTCTGTCTGTATGTCTATATATTTATATATGTCTGTTTATATATTTATACATGTCTGTCTGTATGTCTGTATATTCATATATGTCTGTCTGTCTGTATGTCTATATATTTATATATGTCTGTTTATATATTTATACATGTCTGTCTGTCTGTCTGTATGTCTGTATATTCATATATGTCTGTCTGTCTGTCTGTCTATATATTTATATATGTCTGTTTATATATTTATACATGTCTGTCTGTATGTCTGTATATTCATATATGTCTGTCTGTCTGTCTGTCTATATATTTATATATGTCTGTATGTCTATATATTTATATATGTCTGTTTATATATTTATACATGTCTGTCTGTATGTCTGTATATTCATATATGTCTGTCTGTCTGTATGTCTATATATTTATATATGTCTGTTTATATATTTATACATGTCTGTCTGTATGTCTGTATATTCATATATGTCTGTCTGTCTGTCTGTCTATATATTTATATATGTCTGTATGTCTATATATTTATATATGTCTGTTTATATATTTATACATGTCTGTCTGTATATTCATATATGTCTGTCTGTCTGTCTGTATGTCTGTATATTCATATATGTCTGTCTGTCTGTCTGTATATTTATATATGTCTGTTTATATATTTATACATGTCTGTCTGGCTGTCTGTCTGTATGTCTGTATATTCATATATGTCTGTCTGTCTGTATGTCTATATATTTATATATGTCTGTTTATATATTTATACATGTCTGTCTGTCTACTGTCTGTCTGTCTGTCTGTCTATATATTTATATGTCTGTCTGTATGTCTGTATGTCTGTATATTCATATATGTCTGTCTGTCTGTCTGTCTATATATTTATATATGTCTGTTTATATATTTATACATGTCTGTCTGTCTACTGTCTGTCTGTCTGTCTATATATTTATATATGCCTGTCTGTCTGTCTGTCTGTATGTCTGTATATTCATATATGTCTGTCTGTCTGTATGTCTATATATTTATATATGTCTGTTTATATATTTATACATGTCTGTCTGTCTATATATGTCTGTCTGTCTGTCTGTATGTCTGTATATTCATATATGTCTGTCTGTCTGTCTGTATGTCTGTATATTCATATATGTCTGTTTATATATTTATACATGTCTGTCTGTCTGTATGTCTGTATATTTATATATGTCTGTCTGTCTATATATTTATATATGTCTGTCTGTATGTCTATCTATTTATATATGACTGTCTGTTTCTGTCTGTCAATATGTCTATCTGCCCTTTTATCTGTCTGTCACTCAGTCCGTCTGTCTGTATCTGTCTGTCTGACTATAGGTAGGTCTTTCTGTTTGTCTATTCATCTATGCATCTATCTACCTATTTATATGTCTGTTTGCTTGTTTGTCTATTTTTCCGTATTTTGGGTAGCTAAGGATCTATCTATCTATCTATCTATCTATCTATCTATCTATCTATCTACAGTATCTGTCTGTCTGTTTGTGTTTCAGTGTTTATAATAATTATTATCATTACAATTTAAAAAATCATGAACGCCTCTCAGAGAACTGTTGCAATATTTCCCTTTTGAATAGTTTTTTTTTTTTAAATATATATATATATATATATATATATATATATATATATATATATATATATATATAAATGTTATTGTTTAGGGTTTTTCAGTTGTCCTTCTGTGGAAACCCTGGAAGGATCTACTGAATACAAAACCCTATTACAGAGCCCACATCACACTCGGTCTTAAAAAAAAAGAAAAGAGGATTCCTTGTGTGGTTAAGAGGTATTTCTAGCTAAAGCAGGTCTACTTGTTTTTGTTTTTTGTATATGTGTGTGTGTGTGTGTGTGTGTGCGCGCGTGTGTGTGTGAAATGGAGATGTGATTATTGTTCTACATATAAATTTTTGCCTGCAGAAAGACAAATTATTCCATAAAAACTTTTTAAAAAGTACCCTATGATTCTTTGGTTTTCCTCTTAATAACATATACTGTATAAGAGCATCTTTCAGGAAGCTAGGATCAGCAGCCTAGTCTGGCATGAATACCGGTGTCCCCGCCGTATTGGACGGCGGTCCATCCCAGTGTACCAGAGATGCACATTCACATCGAGCAGGACAAAGTTAGTTATTGACTTGTTTTTGGGAGGTGGGAGGAAACCCACAGAACCCCTGAGGTAAACCAGACAACCATGAGGAGAACATGTGAAATTTTTACACAGACAGTATAATCGAAATAATCTTTATATAAAAAAATAATTAAAGACCCTCTGTAATATTCATAGACAAATCATTTCATTATCTACAGGAAGTTGTGAACATTTCTAACGGGTGTAATTGTTTGGGGCCTGGGGTATGTCTCTGGCACTAATTTTGCAAGCATGACTCCACTGTAAGCGGTAAACAAAATTCGATTTAAACTCATGATTCTGTGACAATTGAGATATTATAATGTTTAAAATAGAAAAAACAAATACCAAAGTGTGACATTTTTCTGATGTTTGTTGTTCTTTATTTAATTTAAAAAATCAGGAATAATATGCAACACAGGTAAAAAAAAAAAATAAAAAAAAAACTCACCATGATTATAATAAAATAAAATTGAGGAATACTCAATCGGATTTTTGTCATCTAGTTTTCAATTCAGTCCAATCCATCTGTCTCGGTTTGATTGTTTGATTGTTCTAGGAAGCATGTAACAGTCAGCGTTCCACACATTCGCTTAGTTATATAATGGAGTAATGTTCAAGAATGACAACAATTGTCATGTGTCCTATTGAATCTGAACTGGACACCTGGATATCACTGGATATCGCATGGAACGTACTTATTCATGAAGACAGCAGCTTCATAACACCCGTATAGCTGCACATTCTGTCCGTCTCTAGACACAAATGATGAAATTAGATTTCGAACCAAAAGTTCTGATCGGCATCAATCAACACGTTCAGGTTACATTAAGTGTTGGGTCTGGTCAGCTGAGCATGTCTGCAGTGACCTGTCCAATAAAGCTCCTCCGTTTCCCCTGCCTTCACCTCCTCCTGGGGTTTTAATCAAGTCCAACATCTGCCTTTAAACAAACAGGCGATACTGTATGAAGGTTCCTGTAAATGTGACCTGGAAAGTACCCAGACAACCCACATTTCGTTTAGATATTTTAGCTGTAAATTGTAACTGTAAATTCAGATCGAGATCGAGTTACCCGGTTTTGGTTTCATAACAAGTTGTGTTGTTGTTTTTTTTTTTTCTCACGGTTGTGTGAAAGGAGAAGGTACAGTATGTGCGTCACTGTGTTTCCCATGAACATGGTGTGTTCCATAGAAAATGATTAGAAAATATAATTACAGTATAATCAGGTGTCCTTTGGTTGTCCGGCTCAGGAGACGAGTGCTGTGTAGAACACTACAAAAGCGTTTCTCTAAGAAAATGATTCAAAAACTTGGCGAAGGAAGAAACGCGAAGGGGCCTTATACTGTACATCCAGTCATAAATTTGCTCATGGTACTGCTTACTGGTTCCAGAGGTACATACAGTATGGTACATTTCCTTTCGTTTTCATGTGTATGTACTTCACTTGAGTAGTTTTTTTTTTTTTTTAGATACTTTTTACTTTTACTTGTATTCTACAGTACGTTGTACTTCATTACATATCTGCATGTTACGTAGCGCAATTACGTGATTTGCATTCCCTCCATAAAACGCGCAATCATGTAGCTGGTGTTTGAAATCAGAAGTGGTGGAGAGAGAGCGAGAGAGAGAGACTCTTTCACTATGACTTAAAAGCTACAGTGAGTTAATACAAGCTCGGTACTTTTGATCCGTAAGTAAATTTGAAAGGGAGAACTTTCAAAAAAAAAAAAAGTCCCGTTCTGTAAAAGGAGGACTTTTATTTTACTGTAGTAATATTATACCTGGGGTATCAAAGTACAGTACATGATTGGTCTACTTTGTCCACCGCTGACTGGTTTAAGTACTGAAATGTCCCTTCACACTACCCTGAGATTAATCAGGTCTGTTGCACTGGTCGGTATCCAGGAGTACTGTAGGATTAGGATTATGCTGTTAGACCGGGAGTACAGACGTGAATCTTACACTACAGATGTCCATAATTTGCCCCAAGTCTGGCATGAAACCCTAACGACGTGCATAATGTAAATGAGAACGGCATGCCGCATTTTATTTTGTTTGTTTGTTTTCAGGAACCATCTGCGTGCTGCTGTCTTTCCCGTTCATCTTCAACCCGTGCGTGGGCTGCAGCGAGGTGACGCCGCAGTGGGTGGGGCTCACCTACTTCACCCCTTTCATTATCGTCTTCCAGTTCGGCTGGGCCGCCACCCAGATCTCCCACCTGTCTCTCATCCCGGAGCTGGTGACCTGCGAACACGAAAAAGTGGAGCTCACCTCATACAGGTATGCCGTTCTTTCACCTGAAGTCAAGCTCTTCCAGAGCACCATTGTATCTAGGAGATTATAAATGACCTTCATGACCAACACACTGGTTAGGAGTAGTACTGTAGGTTGTTACATTTAGAGTGAAAATGAGACTTGCATTTTTTTTTACGTCATTATCCGTCTGAGCCGTAGAGGGTTAAAGGCCATGCTCAAAACAGTAGCAACTAGGTGGTGGTGCGGTTTGAACCTGGGACCTTCTGATCAGCAGTCCACCACCTTAACCGCTGAGCTCCCCCTACTTCTTCACCAGGATGTTGGTCAAGGTTACACTTTTGTGCTTTTACAGGTCCTACAGTAAACGCTTAGCTGCTTTTCAGGAAAGGTTTCATGTGCAACATCTTCATAAAGCAAAATATAAGCCAGCTAACCTGGAAGAACCTTCAAGGAACCAAACGTCTGGGTTTGCACGTTGGGTGTTCCAGACCCTTTTTCCAATAACAAAAAAAAGCTATTTGAGGTTTATTGTTCTCCTCACTGTGATTGTGAAATAAGGTGTGTGTATGTATGTATGTATATATATATATATATATATATATATATATATATATATATATACATATATATATATATATATACACACTGTATATTTTCTGTTACTGGTTATAATCAACTAAATACACAAATTGCAAACAAATTACTTTTTTAAAAAATTTATTCATTAAATTAAAGTATCTTACACCTCATCAAATGTATACATTATTTCTTACATTAGACAAATGGTATTACTATATGAAAATGTACTGCACATGAGCAAACGTAAGTGCAAGACGCTAAGATGCTCAGTTTTTCCCATCATGCCGCGATACATTCTTGTTTTCGCTCCTTTTTTTTTTTTTAAATTGAGAGGTGTGGTTCTTCCCGACCCAGGTACGCCTTCACGGTGCTCTCCAATATCACCGTATACGCAGTGGCCTGGCTGCTGTTCCGCTTTCAGCACTCGGCTGATTCATCCCTCGCTGACCAGCTGAGTCACCTGGACGTCCCCGTATTCAGGGTGAGAGATTCACTAATTAATGCTAGCAGGATAAATCCATGTAATGAAGCAATATCAAAACCACTTGCTAGTGAGACTCATCAGGGAAAAAAGTTTGCTACAGAGCATAAAGACTGGACTTTGGAGCGATGGAAAGAGGTCATGTGGTCTGATGAGTCCAGATTGTGTCTTTTCCAGAGTGATGGGCGCGTCAGGGTAAGAAGGCAAGCGCCCTTATGAAGCGATGCTCCCGTCATGCATAGTGTCCACTGGAGACAGTGTTATGATCCGGGGTCGCTTCAGGTGCTCAGGTCGAGACTCAGCAACGTTATGTGACAATAAAGTGAAGTCAGCTGACCACCTGAATGAGCAGGTTTTCAGACATGTTCTAGGAACCAGTCTGTATGAGACGCGCCAGTTTAACAAGCTGATAAGGGAAGTTCCGTAACACATATGCGCACACGCACACACACACACACACACACACACACACAAAAACACCATGACAATGTATGAGGAAGTCAGGTGTAAAAATAGCACTGTGTTATAAGTACATGTGGATGGCATGATGTTCGTTCATCCGGAGTTCCTTATAAACATCATGAAAGCTAAACTAAACAAAAAGCACAGAATGCTGCGTGTGTTATGAAAAGCATAATCAGTCCTGAGATTGAAGAGTCACTGCATGGCATCAACCTCTCACTCGACTCTCATTCTACATTTCCAGAACCTGGCGCTGATCGTGCTCGGCATCGGTGCTGTTTTCTCGCTGGTCTTCCACCTGGGTACACGGGAACGCGCGCAGCACCGTGGGGCCGAGGAGAACCAACCGCTGGTGTCTCACTCCATCCAGAACTCGGGGACGCCACTGCAGTGGAAACACTGGCTCACTGAACCGTCCTTCTATCAGGTGAACTAAAAAAAAAAATTTTTTTTTTTGTTTTTTGTTCCTAAGCTGTACAGGAGATGTGCACAAAAATGGCATTATCTACAAGGGCCGTTCAAGTCAAAGCGGGACTGTGCTCGAAGTCTTCTGTAAATGTCAATCGCTTTCACGTCTTCATTCACCAGAAATTTCATCACGAGTCCCAGTTTAGCTTGAACGCTAAGCCTTGTATGTTTTAGGTCAGTGTTGCATTATATTTCCTTCCTTTTTTTGCAGTATTTTTGAGGAAATTCAAAGAAATCATGAAAAAGACAAATTTTCACATGTGCACAAGATATTTTATTTAACGTTTTTTAAAAAGATTTTTTTTTTTTTTTTTTTTTTTAAAGATTAAGCATTGTAGAAAATCAAGAACTTTTCAGGGTGATGGCAGAAACAGAGCAGCGAGACGAAGGTGAAGCCGTTGTGTTTTGTTCCTCCAGGTGGCTGCTCTGTACATGTGCACTCGTCTGATCGTCAACCTTTCTCAGGCCTACATCTCCATGTACCTGATAAACTCTTTATTGCTGCCCAAGGTAAAGAAATGCTACGCATTCCAGCCTGTTCGTCAATTTCCTCATCGCTCTTACGATTCGGTTCTCTCATAAAGCATCCTTCTGCCGTCCCTGTTTTCCCAAGAACTACATCGCTACCATCCCTCTGGTCCTGTACATTAGCGGCTTTGTGTCTTCTCTCGCCATGAAGCCGATCAGCAAACGCCTCGGAGTTAGCGTGAGTTCCCCGCATTCGCTTTGATTATCTGAACATAGCCTGTAGGATCCAGACTTTCTCTAATCTTTTACATTTCATCACCCAAAGCACATTTTTATCCAGAGTTACAGAGTTTATCAGCGATCACATGCAACTTGATTACGTTAATATCACAAAGAAGACAAAGTATTCCAGAAATACTATAATTGATACAGTCTTATCTGTTCAGTAACCATGACAACTACGAACTAAGGGACAGTTTGTACTTGGAATTATAGAAGCATAATAAAAAATCCCTTAAAATCACTGACACATGACTGGTTTACAGTATATTATTGAGAGAATTCATGCAAATATTCCTATAATATGCTGTTTTTAACTAAACATTGTTGATGTGATGGATTCATTGTTTGTGGAAGGAGTCTACAGTATGAATGAATAATCACTTGTCAGTTATTTATCCAGCTGTTTTCTCCCCCCCCCCCCCCCCCCCCCCTCTCAGAAGACGTACTGTGCGGGACTCGTGCCCATCATGGCGTTTGGCATCTGGGTGCTGCTGGATATGAAGATGGGCGTTCGTGTGTACGGAGCAGCCGTGCTTCTAGGAGCCGGGTCTGCCGTCATTCTCGTGATGTCTCTGTCCATGACTGCTAATCTCATCGCAGATCAGACGGTAAAAGAGCTTAACATTACGAGCACCCGTAGGTCCCCCGTTTCCTCCGTTCTGACTCCTTTTTATGGGAACCAGCATTAATCTTTTCATCAACTTCACTCCGCACGTACGTCAATAAGCCTTGGCCACTCATGACCCTGTCACCAGTTCAACGCTTTTCCTTCCTTGGATCACTTTTTTGATATGTTCCGATCCCTGCAGACCGGGAACATTTCATAAGAGCTGCAGTTTTGGAGTTACATCGACCCAGTCGTCTAGACATCACAATCTGGCCATCGTCAAAGTCACTTAAATCCTTATCCTTGCCACAAGGTTCACTCGCTGCCTAATATACTGTATCCCACCCACTTCCCAGCTGCCATTGTAATGAAATATTGTAGCGCTAGCTACTGTGACAAGGACTAATTTGTGTTGTGATGGGTCCGAGCCAACACTGCAGCACTTGTGTGATGCCCCCAGTCTGCACAGGTCAGTGATCCAAGGAGTCATGGATGCTCACTGATGCACATGGCGAGTGAAGGCTGGCCCGTGTAGTCCGATCCAGTGGAAGAGCTACTGTAGCTCAAATTGCTTAAAAGGTTAACGCTGGTTCCCAAAGAAAGGAGTCACACAACACACAGCAGACAGAGCATCACTGTTTCGGTTAAAAAAGGCGAGACCTACGCAATATAAGGTGGACATTTATAATGTTACGGCTGATTGGCCTATATCCTATACATGGGAAATGAAGGCATAATGAATAGATAATGACCATATAATGAATTTTATTTAGTACAATAGATAAAATGGCCTTAAATGTAAAAAAAATCAAAAGGCCCAAAAGTCAAACTGAGACTTGGGAGGAAATTGCTAAAAAATATTCCAATGTTTTTGGGCAGACATTTGAATTCACGTTTTAAAGAAGCCTGGAAGTCCGTGAATGACGATCCCGGAGCCCACTGCAGTCATGTGCATTTAGTGATACAGTGGAACCTCGGATTGCGAGTAACTCGGTTTACGAGCGTTCCGCAAGACGAGCAAAGATTTTTAATAAATTTTTTCGAGGCGAGGGAAGGGGCTAATTCCACACACACGCACACACACACAAATACAAGGCGCCTGCACGCACAAACGGAAACACTTATCTGTTGGGATTTATTTTTACTTTTTTTAAAGGTAATTTTTTTAAAGGTTTTTTTAAAGTGCAGGTTAATTTGTTTTATTTTTACTTTATATATTGTATTAATTATTTTTCTGTATTTATTTTTTTTTGGGCTGTGGAACGAATTATTTGAGTTTTTCATAATTTCTTATGGGACAGTTTGATTTGGTTTACGAGTGTTTTGGAATACGAGCCCGCTTCCGGAACAAATTATGCTCGTAATCCAAGGTTCCACTGTACTTGGAAATTGATAAATAACTTGTCACCAACTTGCGAAGGAGACGCGCATCTGTCTGTAGGAATATAATATATAAATAATATATATAGAATAATATAAATAGAGAAATAAAGGGAGTCTTTACTCAGTACTGTGTTCTATTATTCTGAGCAATCAAAAGTTTGACTTGAACGCCCCTGAAATTTCATGTGCATTAATGTTGAACCACTTTAACGGTCTAGTGTTTTGCGTGTAATCTGTTTCTTTCTTTTCTCTCCTTACAGCAAAGTGGCGCGTTCGTGTACGGAGCCATGAGCTTCACAGACAAGGTGGCTAACGGCCTCGCCGTGATGATCATCCAGACCCTGTACCCCTGCCAGTAAGTGGTGCAAGTCACTTCTTGAAAGATCGTTTAACATTGGAATTATTTACTGCCGTATGTCATGTTTAGTGTTGTAATGTCTTAACCTGCCGTCTTTAGACGTTCTGAACCATTTGCGTGTCAGAAGGTCTAGACTTTGACGTTATATGTTGGACGTCTCGCTCAGTATTGCGTGTGTCCTATTTACAGAACACTGGCTTGCTGTACCGAGTGCGTCTGGTTCTACCATCGTGTCATGGTAGCTGTGACCGGGGGCGTCGGCATCGTTGCCGGGCTGTGCCTCCTAAGTCTGCTCGTCTGGCCGATCAGGATTCGCCGACGTGAGTTAAAAAAAAAAAAAAACAGTGCATTTGGATAAGAAATGTATGATTCTGCAAATGTGTGGTTCTTCAACCATACTGTTTCCATGGCAACAGACGTGCCGTCGTACGATTCGTGTTCGTCTGATATACTGTACACTCTCGTCTGTTTTAGGTTGAGAATGTTTTCTTCCTCGTCTTGGTGAACAGGTGAGGTATTAAATGAATTACTAGTTTTACTCATTTTTTAAACGATGGCTGATGTGACGCTCGTCTAAAATCCACCAATAGGCCGACAGCCCTGGCAAAAAGCAGAAAGCCCCACAAAATTCACAAGAAGAGCCATAAATGTGGTAGTGCCGATGAGGAAAAGGAAATAAAACCTACTACTGTACTTCAGGCGTAACCTCAAGCTCACCTCAAAGTACGTTTTCCTAATCGCGCTGATCGCTGGTGGAAGTGTATTGGTTTTCCTTCGCTTCCAGGGGGATCTTAATCATATAATCTGGCACGGGAAACCATGCACAGTCGAATCTAATTCCTAATCTATGAACCGTGCAGTGTCACACCACTGAGAGCGAATAGTGAAGAAGAAGAAGAAAGAAAAAAAAACATTCTGAAAAAGGGTGTGTTAGTTCAGTGTCCGTTTGTTATCAATTAGTGCATCTCTTTTGTACGTCTAATAGCTTTCTAGGACGTCTGAGCGCTGTCTCTGACCTCTAGCAGTGCTTCTGGAGAATGGAAACCTAAGGAGAAGCCGTACACTCTGGCACCGCTCGTGGAACCGCTCAGACTTCTCCTTCTGACATTTTAGAGAACTTCCCTCATGTTTCATATTCTTTTCTGTTTTTTTTTTTTTTTAATCACAGACCGTAGTGTTTCTTTCTGCAGGTTTGTGGCTGAACATGGGAAAACGTTGAGAACATGACGATGGGTGTGATTGGGGGGGAAAGTGCCCGAGCACAAAGCAGCGAGTGTGTCCTTGCATCATGTCTACACAGAGCTATGAGGAAACATGCCGAACATGACAGTGTCGCATGACCACTACAATGCAGAGGTTCTACTTCTTCTTCTTCTTGTTCCTTTTTTTTTTTTTTGGAGGGGGGGGAGGAGGGTATTTTGGACATTTTTATAGCAACACTGACTGTTCTGCCAATGCCGATGTCGACTTCTTGAATTACAAGACGAATTTCATTTTGTTGGCTGTATTTGTAATATAAACGTCAATGTTTAAAATGTCTTTTGATGTCTTTACTGTTCTTTCAGAGCTGTGATCTGTTAAACACTCGACATGTAAATATAAATACAACACAATAATGCTTTATTTCATCAGTCTTGAATCTGATCGGTCAGACGGTGCTGATTCATTCGGCTCAGCTGTAAGGCAAATCACAGATCATACAGTGCTGTGCAATAGTTTTGCCCCTCCTCCTCCCCATACTTTAATTCCAGAGAGCCAGACTTCCTTGTAATTGTTAATTACGGTTAGTCTTGAGGAACAGTTCCCCAGACGTCCTGAAGGACGTTTTGTCTCATATTTTTAGAGACCAGTTTAACTTATTTTTGGTCTTATTTTCGTCAAGAGAAAGTGATGAATATACAACATAAGTGATCACGGGACCTGACTTATTTTCTACACATTACTCAGCCCTAAATGTAACGTTCACCATATACAGAAATATGAATGAAACTTTGAAATAAATAAAAGTGGGAATCATTAGCTAGGTAGAGGAAGACAATTCCTCAGAGTGCGTTTTTAGTTTTGGATGAACAGGTTTACATCATGAACTTGATCATCACGGTGTTGTCAGGATGAGATCTACTTTTGGATCAGATCATAGTGCTGTATCACTGTATCCAAAGCCAAAGGTGCATCCTGGAGCTCTCTCCCTGTTCAGCCTCGCCTCTATTGTTCTGGCATTTAGAAACTCCTGACCTGATTTCTTTCCTCAGTTCCACATACACTACACTACAGTAGCTCTGTTTATATAAACAACAGACTCCGATTAACCCAAATCCCATCTTTAATTCATTTCATAACAGCAGTTTTGAGGTTAATCTAATTATTACAAAGTTTGTTGATAGACCTATTATGAATGCATTTACTTCCACAAAAAGAGAATCAAATTAAACAACATGTCTGTAGTAGTGACTTTGAATGCAGAAATAAGAAAATTGCAAGATGCTGTTATTAAAGAACAAAGTTACCTTATGGCAGCAAGGAGGTGTAGTAATTCCTGTAGCACTTTGGCCTTGCACCAGCACCATGGGTCTGTGTGTGTGTGTGTGTGTGTGTGTGTGTGTGTGTGTGTGTGTGTGTGCTTGGAGGGTTTCATCTGGGTACTCCGGTTTCCTCCCACAGTCCAAAGGCATGTAAATTAGGCTAATTGGAGTGTGATGGACTGACACCCTGCCTCATGCCCTGAGTGCAGTGGGATCGGCTCCAGGCCTCCCGGAACACTGTACAGGGTGAGTGAGTGAGTGGGTGAGTGAGTGGGTGAGTGGGTTGGTGAGTGAGTGGGTTGGTGAGTGAGTGGGTGGGTGAGTGAGTGGGTGAGTGAGTGGGTGAGTGGGTGAGTGAGTGGGTGAGTGAGTGGGTGAGTGAGTGGGTGAGTGGGTGGGTGAGTGAGTGGGTGAGTGGGTGAGTGAGTGAGTGAGTGTCTTTCTTTCTTTCCTTCCTTCCTTCCTTCCTTCCTGGCACCTTGGTGGTCCTCTAAATGGCCGTACAGCCGAGTCAATGGCCATCCAATGGCCATTTAAACCACAATCCCCATAAAATGGGAAAATAAGAGAGAGAAAGAAAAAAAAACTTCCCATCAGTGTTTGATTGACGGTATTTTGTTAGTAACCAATGTAAGGACTGATGCAATGGTGGATCAGAGCGTCTGCAAAATGTAAATATGAATGAGTGGGTGAGATTAGCTCATTAAGAATAAAAAGAGAAATACATACAAATGAAATCTGGAAATCATACCAAATAGGCCTTAAGAACTTTTACAGCCACCTTTAACCAGCCATGAACAAGATCACGACAAGTGACATAGTGCATAAAGTGAGGCAACCTTTCGCGACATGTTGCCAGATTGTGCCGTTTTTTTTTCTTCTTCTTTTTTTTCTGTTTACTTACATTTTATCATCTTTGGGTTGGAAACTATATCTTGTGCTGGTAAAACAAAACTGTCTCACTTTGATGTTCTGCAGTGTTGAGATTATGACTTCTCTGAATGATCAAAATGAGCCATGTTTTTTTTTTTTCTCTCTTCGTGTTAAAGCGGTAAAGTAAGTGTTAAAGATGCTTAAGTCCAGGATAATCAGTTTAATCTGGGAGCACTGGGTTATACAGTAGTATATCTCACTTGATGTGCTGTAGAATTTCGTGAGAATGATGTCCTGTGGCTCTCTCCATCACGTTCGTGGGTACAGTATGCCTGAATGAAGCTGTAAGGTAAGTATGAATGACGGAAAGACATGTTATAGACTATTGAAACCTGAAATGTTTTATTTCCCATGTCTGGCCTATGAGTGCAGTAACGTTAATTTTGTCAGCTATTTTCAATTTTAGTCTTCGTCTTAGTCCTGGGATAAATGTCCCTGTTTGTTTTTATTATATTTAGTCAATCCTATCCTATTTTTGTTTAGTCGACTAAAAGTCTGGACATTTTAGTCTAGTTTTAGTCAAAGGAAACTTTAAGTACACTCACTCGCTCTTCGTCTATACCGCTTAATCCTGTATTCAGGGTCGCAGGGGGCCTGCAGCCTGTCCCGGGAGGCTTAGAGCACGAGGCGGGGTACACCCTGGACAGGGTGCCAATCCATCGCAGGGCGCACATACATACGCACATTCACATGCTCATTCACACACTATGGGCCGTTTGGGAAGTAGTAAATAATTCTTCTTAGCAACTGCATAAAACCCGAAAGGGAACTGTTTTACTTTTGGTGAGGTTTTATTTTTTGGTGAATTTTCTCGTTGAGACGCTCTTCACGGAACATCACAGACGAAGGTTTTCAGTTCTTTGAAACAGGGCATTATTCCTTGGGCAAACACATTTCGTCTGAAGTGTTGATGCCTGTAGTCACGCTTTGAGAACTCATTGGCTCCTTGGCATGGAAAGTCATTCTTACATCCTTGGAAATGGCTTTGATTGTCCTCGTTGGCTTTAGGCTTTCATATTTTTGAGTTTCTGTGCATCCTTTAGTGCGCTCGTCTTTTGAAGCTCAACTGTAGTTTCGCTCGATCTCGAACACATCCTCATGAGACACCTCATTTCGTGTTCGTTTTGCCTATTAACGACTACAAATGAACTGAATTTCCTTACATCAAATTATACATTTTAATTTTAGGCTTACAAAAAAAATATATATATATTTGGGTTTTTTTTTTTATTTACATGAAATTATTAAATTAATTATGGTTCACTCACCCTCTCACTCATTCTCTATAGCGCTCTATAGATACTGTACCTAGGGCTTCAGGGCACCAGGCGAGGTACAGTACAGTACATCTTGGACAGCGTGACGATCCATTCCAGGGCACACAAGTACACACACATACACACTACAGGCCATTTAGAAATGCCAATTAGCCTACCCTGCATGTCTTTGGACTGAGGGAGGAAACTGGTGTACCCAGAGGAAACCTACCAAGCAGAGAGAGAAAAAACAAACAAACTCAGGTTTATAGACCCCAAGGCAGGAAACAAACCCTCAACCCTGGAGGTACGAGGCCTCAGTGCTCACAACTACGCTACCGTGCCAAAGGAATCAATTACAAATCAATGATCAATTTAGCATTTATGCAACAGCATGTACATGGTGTGGCTTTATAAGTTCCCTTGGAGACCTATAGCATACACCCCACTAAGGAAACAAACCTTCACAGTTTAACATCCTAATACACTGGAATATATATATCAAAACTGATGTTGTAAAGCTCTGCCTTAGAGTAAATGCAAGCTCTTCTTACTGATCCATCCTGAGGTAAAGTAAAGCAAATAAAGCCTTTACTTTGTCACATATACATTACAGCACAGTGAAATTCCTTCTTCGCATATCCCAGCGTAACTGGGGTCAGAGCGCAGGATCAGCCATGGTACAGCGCGCCTGGAGCAGTTAGGGTTAAGGGCCCAACAATGGCAACCTGGCTGAGCTGGGAATCGAACCTCCGATCTTCCGATCACATTTTCTTACAGGAATGACCCTGATTGGTTCTCTGATTGGTTCACACTTACCAGATTTTAACCCTGCACCGCTATGGGAGATCTTGGAGTGATGTCAATTTATGGTGTTCATTAATGGCAAATTTCTATGATACTCAAAATATTCAACTTCAATGGCGGAACAGTAACTCAACATCATTAACATCAGCATCACCTCACCAGATTATTGATTATTTTTCTATGACAGCACACCTCAAGTTGTTTTCTTCCCCACCTAATGCTATGCACAGTATTGGCATTGTGAGCATTTCATTCAGGAGTTTGATTACTGACGAAAGCATCATATGTTGTGTTTTCATTAATGACATGGTAATTGCCTGGGGTGTTTCCCAACAATAATCAAGTTGAACTAGAGGCACCTGACTCCATAGCTTAGTCTTTCCAAACTAGCTTTCTCATTAAACACATTTGGTTCAACTTCTGCCTGGAAAACCCTGGCATGACCTTTCTATATATATATATATATATATTTTTTTTTTTTTAAATGTCAAACCAAATCACGCTACTGCTCTCTAGAGGCTGGACACGGCACAGTCCTGTTTGGGGTCCTGCTGTCCTTGACATCTGGAGATAATGCTGGATGTGTTTCAAGCGCTCTGATATCTGATGATGTTGACTCATACATGGGCGGCATTCGGTTTCCACATAGAAGAATCTTCTGAAACGTGATCAGCAAAAACAAAACGCCACGGCGTCCTTTAATTTGGCCAGAGAGACTCCTGTTGATCGGCCCACGGCGCAGGCTGCCGTTGACCCCCTTGCAGTGTTTAAATCTGCGGTGCGGACTAATTTGAAGAGCAGGCGTAATCACTGCCTGTTAGCGTGACCACTAATTGGAGTGCAGGCCGGGGCTTGTCGAAAGATGGAGGTGGAGTGCTGTCGGTAGTCTAGGATTACCTCATTAAGAAGAAATAGGCTGGGAAGGCATGGGTCTGCCACCCAGGGCACCAGCATGGAGCGTTTCGGGTGTCAAAGATTATCACTGATATTATTATTATTATTATTATTATTATTATTATCATCACTGTTATCATTATGATCTTGTTACATACCACCATTGCACATGCAGTGAAAGAAAAATTCATGGGATCATACCCTTCATCAACCCTAAATACATCCTACTACTTACTCGACAGTCACATTAAACAATCATTAAATCTGTGAATACGTCACAATGCTCAGAGAACAGACTTATTAAGTGTCTACAGTATGTATGCTTTTGACCCGACATCTCGGCCTGCGAATAATAAAGCATTGCAGTCACAGGTTGTGTGTACGTAACGTTGTCTGTAATGAGAGCAATAACATTTGTGCCCACTAAATGTCAAACACATTAAATTATAAGGTAGGGCATGAGGGGGGACGCGCTGGTGGGAAGAGAACCCGAGTCTGTGAAGCTCAAGGCTAAAGGGAAAACCAAAAAGAAAAAAACTCGGACTGGATTTGAATTGAAGGTCCGTGAATCGCACTGTTCGCCAGCGTTTCGATATTTTAGTTGATAATGAAAGAGAATAACCAACATTTTCGCCTCACATATTCGATCCCGGCATCCAGATTTGGCTCGGGATTTTGTCACTCTATTTAGCGTTTAGTAGTTTAGCTGTATATGCTTTCGCGCTGGAGGTCACCCAGGAATCTTCTCCACAGATTGTGTAATTACAGCTAGCATTTTCATATGTCTCTCTCTCTTATAAAGGGAAACTTGACATTTTACTGCTTTCATGGCGTACCATGTTGACCATTCAGAGTTTTATTTAAAGCTTGATTTTCTCATCTCGCTTATGTCAGTGCAGCTCTTTATTCTCTTATTATAGCAGATATTCCGGTAAAGGCACATGCCCTGGATTTATTTTTCTTCCTGATAACTGGAAATGCTAGCACTTTTGGCACGAGCTGGTTGTTGTTAGTCTGTCATGTGTGGAAAAATAAAATCATTTCAAAACAGCGACAAAGAAAGAAAAAAAAAAACGAACTTGCTTCTATTTCTGAGTATACATATATTTAGATCCTATGAAATGCAGCGTAACTGTATGAAACATTGAATAACATATAAACAAAAGTGTTTGTTCAGTTAACACTGGCATTGCTAAGGCAGTTAAACTGATATCATGTGCCTCACGCTAACTCTTCACAGGGTCATTAGCCTAGTGCTAGGAAGCTTACTCTCTCTTTAATAAGCTTTAAGGAAGTTTCTCTTCCATAGTTTCCTCATATATTTCTCAATATTTCTCATATTTTCACATTTGTTATATCTTACGTCCCTGTCTTTCCCCTTTAAGGAACATAAATTTACTGTAGCTTCTTGACAGTTAAAAATGAGCCTTCAGTGTAAAACTACCTTGATAAAAATGAGCACAACTAGCGCAACCTGCAACCTATCTAATGCTAACAACTTTATAGATAGTGGTTAGCCTAGCAGTTGTTCCATATTAAAGAGTTTATTTTCCTTGTTTTTTTGTTTTTTTCACCAGTTCATCCAGGTAGCTACTATTAGCATGTTAGCTAACACATATTATTATGTGGAAATATTGGGTACCACTTCTCGTCCTCTTTTACCCATTTTGGCTTAAAAAAACTAACAAACATCTTTTTTTCCCCCATCAAAGGTGATACATTCTACTTTTGAAAATTATACTTATTAAAATTAGGGTCAATGTTTTAGCTCTTAGCAAATAACTATTGAAAATGTTTGTTTAATTCATTGAGCTTATCCCGGGGTACACGCTGCACAGGGTGCCAATCTATTGCAGGGCACTAATACACATATTACGGGCAATCAGGGTCCATAGTCGACTTTGGATGGAAACTGAGGGAAGAAACCCACCAAGCACAGGGAGAACATGAAAACTCCATGCACGAAGACCCTGAGGCGGGAATCGAACCCAGACCCTGGAGGTGCGAGGCAACAGTGATGACCACTAAGCCACCACGCCATCTAAAACACACACTCTTAGGTCAAAATATTCTAAATAACATGAATACTGTATAAACAGTAACGCTTCTCTTACTAAATAACAAGATTCATGTTCAGAGAATAGAAAATGTTTCTTTAGTTCATTCATTTAGGGGACCTACGTCAGTTTAACTAGATGCTTTTTGTCAGTGATGTACAGTGGAACCGTGGATCACGAGCATAATTCGTTCCGGAAGCAGGCTCGTATTCCAAAAACACTCGTAAACCAAATAGACTTAAGAAATAAGAAATAATGAAAACTCAAATTATTCGTTCTACAGCCGAAAACAAAAAATATATACAAATAATTAATATGTGTGTGTGTGTGGGGCACAGTGTCAAATTACGCGCGCACACATAGAAGAGAGTGGGAGATGTTGATTATACCAGTAAGAGACGAGCACCCATAATTCCCGCAGCGCAAGAGAGAGAAAAGTCATTGGCTCAGTTGTGATCTCTTGCCGCTCGGTGTCAAAATAAGAGTCGCATGTGTGATACATGATACTCGGTGCTCGTAAACTAATACTTGCTCGGTTTCCGATTAAAAATTTATTCAAAATCTTTGCTCGGTTTGCGGAACCATGTTACTCGCAATCCGAGGTTCCACTGTTTTTATTACATACATACATGCATCCATTCATTCACACCATTCCAGAAGTTATAAATGTAATTAGTTTGTGCAAACCATCTGTAATGAGTGTGAAAATAAACAGTACTAGTCAAAGGTTTTTACACACCTTCCAATTCCATGGTTCAATTCCATCTAAATATGGGCATCAAAAATGTACAATAATCTCATTTGAACGGTTGATATTGAGATGCTACATCTGCTCTGTAAAGCCATCACAATGGCTATAATCTGAGGTGCTGTTTGTTTTTTTGTGATTTCGGAGGCTGGTGACTCTAAATGACCTTCTCTGCAGCAGAGGTAACTTTTGGTCTTGCTTACCTGGGAAGATCTCATCATGGAGCCAGTTTCATCATGGAGCTTGAGGGATTTTGCAAATGCACTATTTTTTTTTTTGTTGCAAGAACTATTCCAGCACAGCTGACCTTCATGACCTTATTTCATCGTTTTGAAATTCATATTATTGTTCTAGAACGTAGAAAATAAATCACAAAATAAAAAAAACATTGAGTTAGAAGATGCTCCAAACGTTCGACTGGTGGCGTATGCACATTTGAGTGTGTTAATATATAAGTCACTGATTTGCCACTGCAATAATGTCACATCTGCTGTTACAGAAAATTTATCAACACCTGCTGACCAAACCGAATTGAGAATTTGTCATGGTGGTCTGTCTTACGCATCTGCCCCAATAGATTGTGTGCCGCTGGTCACTTTCTCCTGTGTCTTGTTCTACCTTGTTGAGCATCCTGTTAAAGTTCTCGATCTTAAAGTCTCATTATGAAATGATAATGAGAACTCGAATTAACTCGATTTTTTTAATGCCTGTTACAGTATATGCCATGGTAAGTGTCTAAGAGCATTGTTTCCTGTTTTGTTTGTAATAAAGATCTATCTGCACTTGCATCCACCTTCACCTCCTAAACCCGACTTTTATATTATATACTGTAATATAAAAGGAACCTTTTGAAATAAGTATCTCGGGGAAGAAAAGCTTTTATTGCCTTGCCAATAAAGGAGGTTATAGTTATGTGGCTAATTAGACATACAGACCCTTTTTTGTTATACAATAAATGTGAAATATATGGCAAGTTTACACCACAAGTAAAAAAAAAAAATTTAAAAAAGCACAAGAATAGGTCTGATGGTGAAACTCCAGCCATGTCCATGCAGTTTTTCTATAATGGTAAAAATTTAAAACAGCATCTACGAAAATAGTTGTGTCTTTCTGCCTACAGTATGTCCTCGGAACAAACTTAGAATTACAGTATAATGTTGGCACTGCTATAAGTTTTCACATGTATCTTTTATTTTAACCCAGTGTCAGTGTTTTTTTTTTCTTTTTTTCTTGGCTGGGTAAAACTGTGGACGAAGCCCGGAGGCTGACGGTGCAGTTTCTCTACATGTTTCTGATCAAGAATCATGAAGAAAAAAAAAAAAAGGACTAAGAGAAGCCAATTAGAGAGTGAAAAGGTTACCGGCAAAGAGCATGTCATTATTGTCCGAATGAGTCGAAGTTCATGAATCATTGTGGACAGCTGGAGAATGTGCATGAGTTTGGTTTGCAGGCTTGGGTCAGTCCTGCTGGAACTGGATTTTATATATATATATATATATATATATATATATATATATATATATATTTTTTTTTTTTTTTTTTTTGTATATCAGAACTATATTGGAACATTAAAGTGGGACAGACGACAGGAGGTCAGAAGAGGCAGCAGAAGTTGATAACCTTTCAACAAATAATGACACACGTTTAAAACCAGTGATCGAAGGTAGGACAAAAAAATCTAATCTGTTCTGAGTCATTATGAGGTAAAACAGTGTGGACGTATTTTTCTTATTTATTGAACAGAATTAAGCAAACGCTCAGGTTTCATTTATATCTACAACAGCAGTTTTCACAGTAAATCTTTAAATTAGATTTGTATATTCACGCACTTGTTTTAATCCAAGTTTACACAGAGATATTCCACATAACCTGGGATTTAGGGAACATGGGAACATTAGGGAAAATGCTTTTTTTGCTTTTTTTTTTTTTTTTTTTTTTGCATTTGTTTTTCAAATTTAATACAGCATTTTCACATATTACAGGTTATATCCTCAGCAACACATTGGTTGGAAAGGAGAACCTTTGCTATTAAATATTTACACACGTATTAATTACACGTCTTTTTTGCTGTAACAAAGATGACATCCCAAGATGGAAAGTTTTGCGAAACCTGTTGATCCATGTTAGATCAAATAGTAAGTGTGTCATCTGAATACGCGCTGCAGTCATAGAAATAAAACACGGAAACATGAATTATGGTCGTGTTCCAAATTTGTTAAAATATTGATCAAGAAATTCTGCAAAATCTTAAAGGCTAAATATTAAAAATATCAAACTTTTGGGGAAATGTTTTTTTTTTTTAACCTCTTAGATTGTTTTTGTTTGTTTTACTTTGTAGTAAGTTTTTAATTTTTTTATTCCACACTTCTCTCTGTGATTTCCTGGCAAATTCCAATAAAGTTTCCCAATCCCAATAACTCTCATCTACCTCATAATCCATCTAATAAAACTACACGCAGTGTCATGCTAACCCCCTAAGACCCAAATTCTAATGTTGTATGCCATGTATTTTCCTCCTTCTGTTTCTGTTTATTAGCACCTGATGTTGTTGCATATAGGAACATCAGGTGCTAATAAAGTATAGTAGTGTGTGAAAGTCTTGAGCAAGCCATTATCTCTTCATATTAAATAAGATTAAATGATGTAGATTAATTTAAAGAAATCAGAACAATGTTTTACTGTGGCAGGCTTTAAAGTGCCTAAAGATACAATTTAAATATGTGTTGTTTATGTAACAACCTCAGCAACGACCTCATTTCCCCTCTCGTCTGTTCCAACCACTGATGCATTCAGCATCCCCAGTACATTAACCACCGGCCTGATCGTCTGTCATCATCTGCACCTGTTTCTCACTGGTTAACGCATTAAGTTAGATGTATTTTTATCCTTAAACGATTCATAGGTGCGTTTCATGTGCGGCTTAACAAACAAAAAACATTCCTCTGATTTATTAAAAATCTTTGCTCGGTTTGCGGAACACTCGTAAACCACGTTACTCGCAATCCGAGGTTCCACTGTTTTTATTATCTTGATGAATTATCAGAATTGATACTAACTTAAACTGATAATGGACGATCTGTTTACATTCGTTGAGACCTGGCTCTTCCTATTCTAATGTGTTTGATCTGAGAATTCCTTTAGTTTCCCACACAAACATAAGTGTTAGGTAGACATGCATCCATTCATTCACACCATTCCAGAAGTTATAAATGTAATTAGTTTGTGCAAACCATCTGTAATGAGTGTGAAAATAAACAGTACTAGTACAGTACAGTACTCTCGTCTGTTCCAACCACTGATGCATTCAGCATCCCCAGTACATTAACCACCGGCCTGATCATCTGTCATCATCTGCACCTGTTTCTCACTGGTTAACGCATTAAGTTAGATGTATTTTTATGCTTAAACGATTAATAGGTGCGTTTCATGTGCGGCTTAACAAACAAAAAATATTCCTCTGAATCTGCTCAGGTACAGGGTCTGGAATGAAAAAAAAAACACGAGCCAAAAGATCCTTTAGGAAGCCTGGAGAACTATTCCTCAAGGCTACGTTAAGAATACAAGAAGGTCTGTCTATTTTGAAGCAAAATATGAAGAAATGCAGGCTGGCTCAAGATGGTTAAATACAGTCCTCCATATTTAATGTTCTTATAATAAACAGCTCCGTCACACTTTTTTTCCCGTTTTTTTTTTTTGTGTGTGTGTGTGTGTGTGTGTGACCACCGCCACCATACTGTTTTGTCACTAAAGTTGGTAATGTTGTCATCGTGGTTTATCATTCTCATCTGAGGTTGCCATTTTTGCTTGCAGTACTTAGCCTTAACGTCAGGCCCTTTTCTTGAATCCAAATTAGCATTGCAGAATACTGCTGTTTTACTGCTGAAGGAAGTAGACTTATTATTATTATTATTATTATTATTATTATTATTATTATTATTGTTATTAGCATCAGCACTGGGGTTTATCTGTAGCTCTGTTCTTCCTATAACTGTACTGAACTTGCTTTGGTGATAAAAACATGGAAAGTCCCCAACTGTCTATTGGCCAGAGGTGGAAAGAGGACTAAAATGTTGTACTCAAGTAAAAGTCCTGTTACTTCCGTGAAATTTTACTGAAGTACAAGTAAAGTTACCATTATAAAAATCTACTCCAGTAAAAGTAAAAAGTAGCTCATAAAAAATTTACTCAGAGTAAACGTTATTTATTTTTTTACAGCAAGGGGGGGGGGGGGGGGGTGAGGCATTCTAGCGTAGTTCAAAAAAGATGAGCAGATATAAATTTCAAACTAGTTGTTTTATAACTGAAGGACACCTTTGCATAATAAAGCTGTAGTCTTTCTTGTGCTTGAAAATCAAAGTGGTCACTTAAATATGGCGTTACGTCCCAGTCTAGTGTCGGGCCGAACAGCAAAAGAATGGTTCAGGGTTCTATTTTAAACTGTATGGAAATGGTGGTATATGGCAGAAAGAACTAGATCCAGTCATTAACTGATGAAATAATGAGGTTTGTATTGCTTTACAAAAAAATCCACAGATTCAGGGTGGACCCAGGCCAAAATAATAAACTAAATGGTATTTATATTTTAGATTACCTGCAAAAAACAAACAAAATAAAACACAAACAAAAATACAAGTACCTTCCCTGACTCCCTAAACCAAAAACAGTGAATAAATTCCCTCTTCCCAAAATAAATGGCAGCCACGCAAACATTTACTCAACAGAAACTATTCTGAAGCATTTAGTAGTTGTTGCTGTTGTTTTTTAGTTTTTTTTTAGCTAGCTAAAGGATTGTACAGTGGAACCTTGGATTACGAGCATAATTTGTTCCGGAAGTGGGCTCATATTCCAAAACACTCGTAAACCAAATCAAATCTTCCCATAAGAAATAATGAAAACTCAAATAATTCGTTCCACAGCCCATAAAAATAAATACAGAAAAATAATTAATACAATAAAAATAAAATAAAAATAAAACAAATTAACCTGCACTTTACCTTTAAAAAAAAAAGTTAAACTAAATCCCAACAGATAAGTGTTTCTGTTTGTGCGCGCAGACGCCGTGTATTTGTGTGTGTATGTGTGTGTGTGTGTGTGTGTGTGGAATTAGCCCCTTCCCTCGCCTCGTCTTACACAGTAAAACTCCTCCTCCCTCCCCCCACCTCGCTTTTTAAGTTTCACAACAAACACACACACACAAACGAAACACTGTTTTAACGAGAAAAAAATTTATCTCTCTAATGACACTCGCGTACGTGCAGACTAACGGAATCACTGCTGTAAAGTAAAAAAAAAATAACAACAACAAATGAACCAGCACCTTACCTTTGAAAAGAATCGCGGCAGAGCAGAGTTTCTGTGTAGAGCAGAGTGTGTGTGTCTGTCTGAAGCCGGGGAGGGGGGGGGGGTGTAAAGACGAGTGTGTGTGTCTGTCGGTGTGTGTGTGTGTCGGTGTCAAAAAACTTGGCACTCGTGAACCAAGACATGCTTGTTTTTCAAGTCAAAATTTATTAAAAATTTTTGCTCGTCTTACGAAAAAAATAACTCCCAGCCGAGTTCCTCTACTGTGCAAGTGGTGTTGGCAATTGATTGTGCGTACAGTTCCTACAGAAAGATGAGTCCCTTTCACAAGTTGGTGAAGAGTTCAAGGATCAGGTTTTCTACTCGCTGAATGTTCACAGGAATGACTGCAGTGGGCTTCGGAATCATTCAAATGTTTTAAGGTGGCTAAAAGTCTCATCACCGATGCTTGAAACCTGGTGTAAATCCAATTGGTTTTGTGCCTTCATTCACCAGAAACTTTATCGCAAGTCCAGTTTTGCCCTTTATAGTATAAGAATTTTTTTTTTTCTGGACAATGTAATAATTTGTAAACTGCTGTGGTGTAAGAGGAACAAAACCCTTTGCGGCGTTAACAATACCTGCACTTGATGTTGTGCTGCACCACATCAGACTAACACTGATTATTTTCCTGTTTTATTTGTTAACTTGGAATTCTAATATTTCTTTATTCTTATACCTTTTCTTATACATGCTATCTGGATCCACTAATGAACTAAAGCGACTATAAAAAGAACGTCAGGGTAGCAATAAATCTAAATGTTTTTCATCTTGCAGTTTGTTCCGATACTTTCGGTTCTTGGGGTGCTTTCCCGGGTCAGATTAAAGTTTCCCACAAAAAAGCACGGACGGTCCATTTTTAATTCCTTTATCTGAAATGAAAACCAAAACTGAAACCAAGGCACCTTGTTGTTCTCTCGGATGCTTTCAGGGCAAACTGTGCCCAGAAACGGTTTCTCCTGCAGTAACACAGACACACGTGTGTCTCTGGGAGTAAAATATCCCGAGGAGGTGAATGCGGGGGGAAATAAGCGCACTCCGTGAGACGAGTATGCTAACTCACTGCAGATGTGTGGTCAGACTCATAACCTGCGTGTCTGAATGCTGATCAATTTGTTTTGTTCTTGTAACTACTGCAGATTTCATGGGTAGTTTTATAGTTCCTGACGTTGATACAGACATGACTAGCGTACACAGATCTGGTTTAGTGGAAAAACAAGGCAAAGTGAAGGCGTGCAGCATCATTGTGGTCGGTCCATGATGTAGGTGGGACTCTTTGTAGTTTGACTGACTTTTTTTTTTTTTTTTTTCTGATTTAGAGAAGCTGTGTAGGGACTGGAAGGACATGCAGTGCTTCACTCATGGCTCATGGTACCTCTGTTCCTTGCTCTTTTGGTCTATATGGTCTGAAAGTCAATGACTTGTGGTTGTGTGTGTGAATGTTTGTGTTAGCACAGCTGGCGTTACAGTTTGTGGTGTGAGTGTCTGAACGCTTCTGTGTAGTGTCCTAATCCTCTCTCTCTCTCTCTCTCTCTCGCTCGCTCGCTCGCTCGTTCGCTCGCCGTCTCTGCCAGGAGCTCAGGATGAGAGACAGGATGGTTCTCCTCAGGATCACCGGGATCTCCGTTCCTCTGGTTCCTGCCGTCCGGGCCACTTTGGAGCCACTCTGAGAACTTTAAGGGAACTTTAGCTCCAATCTCTGTTCATTCCACAGTGTGGATCTGTTCCTCTTCATGGAGCTCCCCAGCATCACACACATGGTCGGCAACCCGTCGGAGAGCACGGTGAAATGGCAGCTCTGCTATGACATGACAGCCAAGACGTGGTGGATGGTGAGTCGGCTTCTCCTTCCTTTTTTTCATCCTCTTCTTTCTCTTCGTCGGCAAGAAATGGCTTCGGCGTACCTGAAAACTGCCCTCGTGTCCTGGGTGTTGTTTTTTTTTTTTTTCTTTTCGGAATGTGGGTTTGCACATTGCTCCATCATGAATCGACAGATTTGCACGGAAAAAATACTCCTGGACCGAAATCAATTCAAGTCTGAGTTGTTGAGCTGTTGGTGTTGTTGTGTTATGGTTCATGATGTCATTCATGAGAGGTTCATGGAGCTTGATGCTTTGGAAGTTTATGAATTAGTTATTTTTCTATCATAATAATCATAAAAATCCAGTCTAATATAATTCTTTGTTGCTGAAAATTGCTTGAATGTTAAAACAAGACATCAATAATTCCATATAATACGCAAGTAAGATTTACGTTCCAATTATTATTCACATATTATTTTTTTTCCTTCACTTTTGGGTTAATAATTCACCCACTTCCATGTTCCACATTGCTTTCCCTTTGTCTTAGTGCCAGAAACAATCATCACGAATTACACAAGCATGATAAACATCATAAATTGATGTTGTCTTTGTTATATGCAAGAGAAAACTGCCATGCTTTGTTCTTCATGCTTATGTTCAAGTCTCATGTCTCATGTCTTGGGTACGAGTGTTAAATCTGGAAAGCCGCTTTTTCTTCTTTCGTCCAGTTGCTGTTGGAACGCAGAATGTTCGAATTTCTGGTTTGTGGTTTTTGCTTATTTATCCATGTGTAATGGATTGACTCTTTTCTCTATTAGTGCTGTGTTATAACAAAGGTGATTGCCATCTCTCTCTCTCGCTCTCTCTCTCTCTCTCTCTCTCATTAGCCACCCACACTCTTTGTTTAAAAAGTCCCTCCAATTAAGATCCACTACGAACTGGCGGTATTAACTAATCACAGCGACTGGCTTTGATTGTTTGTCAGGTCGGGTTTGAGAAATGACTTGACTCTCTGAGCCGGTGTTTCACACATGTCCAGCTCTCGCCCAGTGCGTGGCTTTTACACGGGCGGAAATCCATCTCAGATTCATCACTATGCTGAACCCTGTGCGTGTGTGTAATGTGTGTGTGTGTGTGTGTGTGTGTGTGTGTGTGTGTGTGTGCACTTTAATAAGCTTACAAACTGCTTATAAAGCTTTAATAAATAATTAGATTCAGGATTCATCGTGTGATTCTGAAACTGGTCGAACACTGAGAATGTTAGTGTGTTTGTGTTTCCTGTCCATATTATTTCCGCACCTTTCCTCAATTCGGGGCTCTTTTGGGAAAGTTCATTAAATTAAACTTCCACAAACAAGCGCATATTGATATTAAAGCGCATATTGATATTAAACTTCGAAATGGACTGTATTCTCCTAAACAAGAAATATCATACTAAGTTTTCATTTCTTATTGATTTTTATTTTTATTCTAACCTCGACAGCTCCTAAAAAGAAGCCGTCCTGTAAACAACGCCAGTCGTTCCTAATGTGGGACATTTTATTATGGCTCAAATAAAATTTTTTTTTTTTTAGACTTTTAAATAATCTGAACCTAGCCTCGGAATATTTCAAATAAACCTCTTCCATGAATTTGTTTTATTGTTTTAAAGGCGTTTATGGCTACAAAAAAAGTCTGAAAATCTTTGCAACATTATTTCAACAAGTCTCCACATCGGTCTATTTAGCAGAACTATTCTATAAGCATTAGGAATGTTCGTCATACTGTATATGATGTCCGTATTTATATATTTGTACATGCATAATAATTTTCGTCATTATCTGGAGTTTATTTGCCGCTCCAGTGTAAGTTTATAACCCTGAGAGTTTTGCGTGTCGTGGAGAGTGTGAGGGATGTCAGCGCTGGTGTGGGGTTTGTGTACCGTTGTGTCTTCCGCTCCCAGGGGCCTTCTCAGGATACGGAGGTGGCTCACACATGTTTAACTGCTGTGGTTACGTTTGAAATATGGAAAAAGTTGCAGTTTCAAATAAAGGGCCAGGCTAAACACTGAGACATTGGCATTTGTAGCTAATTTAAATGTGAAGTGCTGAATTTCTTGTTCTGAGCAATCAAACTGGTGTTGCTGGGGTTTATTTTGAAAACCTCTTTTGCCATTATTGGACGTCTGGAGCCAATATCCTGTGGGAATAAAACAAGGAAGCTGTGTGAAAGAAAGGGAACATACACAAGTTTGTATGCGTTTATCATTCACTCACTCATACACTCACACACACACGCAAATCCAGAGCTGCCATGCAGGTATACTGTACAGTGATTACATTAACACACATTCTTTTGCATAATAGAGAATTACTGTACGAGTGATCTAACGGCATGAAAAAGGTAACCCTGACCAGGCTCAATGGTGGGAAAAAATAAAATAAAAAATGATTTCCAGAAGTGATTTATTTAGTTTATTTTACTTTTAACTTCTATATTTTCCCCCCGTTCATTCTCATCTATAGTAGATGGACTTTAAATATGCATGAATAAAAGATATGAGGGTGAGCATTTTCTTTTTATTCATAATTAGAAAGAAAAAGTAAAAAAAAGTAAATGTGCGATCGGCTTGAACATTATAAATTATATGGATCATCTACTGTTTCCTGATTTTCACCAATCGATGTAGTGAAGAAAATAGCGAGGTAATATGTTGACCGCTGCTTTAATCTCAAGCAAGGAAAGAAAAAATGTGCTTGATGTGATAGAGACATAGTTCATCCCTTGGGTGTTTAATGGGGATGAGGTCAAGGCTATATGCAGGACACTCATTTATGGAATTTGGCATATTTTTATCTCATTATATCTGAGCAGTTGGGGGTTAAGGGCCTTGCTCAGGGGCCCAACAGTGGCAACTTGGTGGTGCTGGGATTTGAACCTGAGACCTTCTGATCAGTAGTCCTTAAATTCCATAACCACCCGTGCCCCCTGCCACTCGAGTTGTTCCACCCTTAATACAGCATGTCTTCATAGATCTCACTTTGTGCCCAAGAACATTGTAATTTCGGGAATCGTAACTTCAATGGAGGGAAATTGTAATTCGTTCATATTCCTGAACTTAAGCAGAAACCTGAAAAGGAAACCAAGAATACATGAGGCTTTAATAAGGAACCTGCTTAACAGAAACAAAACCCATCTGAACTCAATGAAACTGAACCAAACAGAATGCAAAACAGGAAGTGACCTAAGACTAACAAGTGGACGTGGGGTTGTGAGGCACCTTGGCAGTAGACCTAGGAAGGCTCAACTCAGCAAAGGAGCTGTGATGGAACTTGGCATGAGGATTGGAGCAAAGTTCAGCACAGGATCTAGGACTGAACTGCTGAGGCTGAACTTGGCATGAGAGCTGTGATAGTATTTAGAAGTTGCATAGAAGTTGAACCTGAGCTTGGGATGAGCTCTTGGATGGCACTTGTCACATGGGAACGTGGCAGGGACTTTGCACTGGAACTGTTTCAGGATTTGAGATGCTGCTTTGTGGGGTTTTGGGGATAGCTTGATGTGGGATGCCTCTGCAGGATGCTAGGTCAGGGAGATCACTAGGATGATCTCCAAAAGCCTTGAATGGGCTGTAAACAGAAGCATGGCTGGAGCTTTGAACTGGCGGCCTCACCAATGGAGTCTTTTACCAAATCATGAGGTGGTAGTCTGTCCAGTCAGCTGCCTTCATTTACTCCCAGTCACCACCTACAGACTCCTTCCCTGCAAAAAAATTATTAGCGGGACGCTCATGCTGTAACAAGCGGAGACGAGTGCTTCCCTTGTCTGCTACATCCAGTATTTGGAGGTTGGGTTTTCTGTCAGAAATAAGGAGCCAGAAATTCGGGTGATGCTGTAACCTCTTGCAGCCGGAGGTCTAGAGAGAGCTGATTGGCCGAGTTCTCTCAGAGGGGAGGGATGAGAGGTACTTAGTGCTCCCACATTAATCACGGCTCTACAGCCAATCAGGGGCGTCTGTGAGCTCACGCGAGCGGAAGGAGCGGATAGCGCCGTCCTCCGAGTGTGTTACGCCGCCCCAAACGGTGCGCGAGCGAGCGGTCGGCTGGTGTCACGTGGTCCGGAGGAAACATGTGATCGTCTTCGGCCCTCCCAACTGAGTGGTAGTAATAGCCTTAATGTGGGAGCCCCCTAGTGGCGGGGAGGAGTCGGATACGACTAAATTAGGAAGAAAATCCTGTCGTTCATAAATTATCTGTTCTTTTTGAACAAATCTTTAATGTGGCTCAAAAAAACGAGTAGTCTCGGAGAGTGATTCGTTCATTTTGTACAGGCGCGCATGCGCAAAGCATCGCCAATCCTCCGTAGGTTATGTACAGGAAACAGAAATGAGTCGTTACCTTTGTGTCTCTGGTCCGAGTCGTTTGTTCTTTTGTCATGTGACTCCCATAGACTCTATGCAGTGCAATAGATTCAAAAGAACGAACGACTCGGATTAGACGATGATGCTGAGCTGCTCATTCGGTTTATAGTACGTCCTTCGCTGCGTTGTAGTATTTTCATTACTGGAACTCTAGCCAAAATTTGTGTATGTAGACGTGTTGGGTGTTTGTTTACTGAAAATTTGACATTTTATTTCATTTCTGGTCAAAAAAACGAAATGAACTAAATGACTCGACAAAAAAAAAAAAAAAGATTCGTTCATTTTGATGAACGAGATTCAAAGAACCGAGTCACTAAAATTTTTCAAACTTCCCGGTGGGGGGCGTGGCTAAACAGTTGCTCATTTACATAGAGAATGAAACGGTGTATTCGTAAGAGAAGTGAAACAGAGAACGTTTAAAGTAAGAAAAATGCCAGGGGTATTTCAACTGTGTATTGTATTTCAAAAATATGGGATCTTTAAGCAGAACATCTGATGAGAAAACCAAGAATACATGAGGCTTTAATCAAGGAACGCAATTAACAGAAACAAGATCCAACTGAACTCAATGAAACAGAGCCAAACAGAATACAGAACAGGACGTGACCTTCAGAGAGTACTGAAAGTCTGTATCACAAAATAAGAGTCCTAAAAACAAAAGTCCCAAAACGACCACAACGTAGAGCACAGCATCTAGCAAGATACTACTGTGACAAAAGTGTTATTTAAAAAAAAAAAAAAAAAAAAGCCCTTTTAAAGTTGAATCTTGAAAATAATTGCATTTTGATTTACATGTAATAAATAAGACAGCTGTCAAAATGTCTGTAGATGCTCCTGCATCGTCGTCATCATCATCATCATCATCAAAGAAGAAGACTTACACACTCTGCACATACACATAGCTGACAGCCGACAGCGACCTGAGGGTCCTAATAAATAAGAATGATTTATTCAGAGCCAAATGAAAGCCCTAGTGATTATTTCCATAGCTGTGTTAAAATGCAGCGGCATGGTTGGTTATTCAAGGATTCAGAGATTCAAAGAACTTTATTAATCCCAGAGGGAAATTGCTTATTCTTGATTACAGTTGCTCATGGTTGTTATCCAGTAGAAAAGGAAACAAAGTAAAAAATAGAGAAAAAAATAATAAGTAAAATAAAATAAAATAAAATACTCATTCACTCACTCATCGTCTATACCGCTTAATCCTGTATTCAGGGTGACGGGGGCCTGGAGCCTATCCCAGAAGGCTTAGGGCACGAGGCGGAGTTCACCCTGGACAGGGTGCCAATCCATCGCAGGGCACAGACACACACACACACACACACACACACACACTACGAGCAATTTGGGAATGCCAATTAGCCTAATCTGCAGGTCTTTGGACTGTGGGAGGAAACCGGAGAACCCGGATGAAACCCACCAAGCACGGCGAGAACATGCAAACTCCATGCACACAGAGACGGGAATCGAACCCGGACCCTGGAGGTGCAAGGCGACAGTGCTAACCACTACACCACCGTGCCACCAAAATACGATACAATTAAATAAAATAAAAAGAGTCCTAAAACTGTAACCATTGTTGCCTCGTACCTCCAGGGTCCGGGTTCGATTCCCGCCTTGGGGTCTGTTTGCTTGAGTTTGCATGTTTCCTCCGGGATCTCCGGTTTTCTCCCAAGCGGATTAGGATTCCTAAAAATGCCTGTAGTGTGTGAATGAGAGTGTGATCATGTGTGTGTGTGTGTGTGTGTGTGTGTGTGTGTGTGTGTGTGTGTGTGTGCCCCCTGAGGGCCTGTATACAGAATAAAGCAGTATAGACGATTTTTGAGTGATGAGTGTTCAAACTAATTGTTTAAAATAATTAAATGTTAAAACAATAGAAATCTAATTAAGAGAAATTCTTTCAAAAAATGATGCTGATGATCAAAAATATCAAAAACCTATCAAGAAACATATGACGATAAGAACTTATTTCTTACCAGAAGTTATTACCGAAATAATTACTTTATCTTATAAAACTTTAACATACTGTATATGAAATGTTTCATTTATATAGCATGTATTAAACCTTAACCTATCTACAATATTACGGTATAATGCATACTTTGCTACTGCATAATACAAAATGAAATGGTCATGATGCGAATGAAGAGTGTGTTGATATGTCACAGTGGAATCTTTCAATGCAGTTTTATATGTTGTCTCGCTAAAAAGCTGGAATTTTACTTCTGCTTAAAAAAAGAGAAAACATACAGTAGCACTTTATAGCCTGTAGTAGAAGTATGTATAGCAGAAAAAAATGGGGAAAATTGCACCATGTGAAGGGGAAGAGAACTAATGCTGGCTGAACAATGCAACTCTCGCAGGCCTACAGATTTGTAAAAAAAAAACAAAAAAAAAAAACATTGCTATTATTTGCAAGGCTTTGCTGTCGCAGAACTAAAAACAGGCCTGTGGCTTGCGCTGAGGTTTAGATGAGATGCCGTATTTAGGACAATGCAACAAGCTCACGCTGCGCTTGTGCTAAAAACAGCATCAGCAGCTCTGCGTCAGCATGACCGAGCCGATGCACACACGAGCGTGGTCATGCTTGCATCACCGTGGTGTGAATGGTGAGTTACAGCTTTGCACAGCAGCACGTCCAGAAGCAGCGTAGTGTGTCATCTCTTCCTCGCAGCCCTACTCCTTACCGAAGGCAGGCCCGAGGTTGTGGTTCCCCCCGACGTCTGGAAGCTGACACCGAAACTCAAGCGTTTCCCAGAAGTGCCGAGATAAAATTAGCCGCGAGAGGATGAGAGGAACAGGGTGAGAATGAGAGAGAGAGAGGGAGGAAGAGTGCAGATCTGAGAAATGAGTCAAACACTTTTTTTGCGAATTTTGGTACCCCCCCCCCCCCAAAAAAAAAAAAATCACCTTCGATCAGCATTTATCCTCATTACATGTCATAACTGTTTCTTTAACAGCAACAGAACAGTGGTGCCGAGGTTAGCAATGAGGCCTCGCGCCATCATGGTCGGGGTTCGATTCCCGGCTCAGGTCCGTGTGCATTTTCTCCCTGCGCTTGGTAGGTTTCCTCTGGGTACTCAGGTTTCCTCCCGCTGTCTAAAGACATGTCCCCTGGGGTAGTCTCCAGGCCCCCCTGTATACCGGATAAAGTGGTGAGTGAGAAGGTGACGATGTATAGTCCTCACACAATTAACAAATCCACACAAGAAAACATTTGAAGATCCATGTAGTGATTCTTCTTCGTTTATTTTATTTTATTTATTTATTTATTTTTTTCATTTTATTTCTCCATACATTTTATGTCCTGCAAATGAGCTCCATCCCTTAGAAACAGAAGGGCGGCTCAGCGTGTCCTCTTTTCCCTAAAGGACTCTTTGTCTCCCACTCTGTTATAGGTGAAGGGGGGAGACTTGTCGGACTTCATAATTGATAACTGCCCTTGCAGACGGTGTGGAGCACCATGAATTACACATGACACCTTAAATGTTGGCTCTTTTTTTTTTTTTTTTTGTGCTTAACTTGCCTATCTGGACAAGTTTCTTTTTTTTTCTGTGCTGTTCACTGTTCAGCCCTTTACAGTCTGAGACAAACTGGAAATTCAATGTTTTAATGACGTTCGCAAAAAATGTACAAGATAATACAGTATAAGAATATTTAAAAGACTATTTTGTTACTGTATGCAATAAAATCGCTTTACAACAAAGAGTCGAAAAAGACGCCTGCGGTACTCTGGTGTCGCTCACTCAATCCATGCCTGCTTGATCGCTTCCTAAAGAATTTCGCAATGCACTTTAGAAAGTAAAAGTCGTGCGACATATTTGTTCCCATAACTATTAACCAGCTGTTTGTAAATAGCACAACCCCTCACACAAGACATCACCTGGCTTACTGTATGTCGTCTTAATACTTTTGGTCAGCACTGTAAGTACTCATTACGTAAAATACACTCTCTCGGGTACTAAACTGATGTTGCGAGGTACAACGCTGCCTCGAAGGTATGTTTATTATAGTATTATAGTAGGCATTAAGACATTAGGCATATATTCTGCACTATATTTAACCACGTACTTTTGGTGTTTTTGCAATGAATGCATAGTCTATGTTTCCTTTCAGTTCCCTTTCTAATCAGGTCAATGGGTTCATGTTCAGTTTTAGATTAGAGTTCAGGACTGTACACTGGGTTTTAATGTGTAACACTAGATGGAGCCAGTGCTTTGCTTTCTACTGCTGGTTTCACTTTCAGCCTTGATCATTTCTATAAGTGTGTGTGTGTGTGTGTGTGTGTGTGTGTGTGTGTGTGTGTGTGTGTGTGTGTGTGTGTGTTTTGGTCTTGGCCCAGAAGTGTTGTGTTTCTCAGCGTCTTGTCAGACCATTTGTTCAACATTTAATTTCACTTCTGTATCACTTACGGGGGGTGTTCAAGTCAAACCAGGACTTTTGATTGCGCGGAACAAGGGAACACAGTTGTGAGCGTTAAATCTCTTTTTAGTTCTCTATATAATCGCCTGCTACACTAATGCACTTATCCCAGCATTTCTTCACGGAGCCTGTCTGCTTCACGTCTGAAACCCTGGCCTCTCAGGAACTCCAGGAGATGCTTTGGAGCGAGGTCAGGACTGTACGAGGGATGTGGCAATAACCCCCAGCCGAGTTCCTGTAGTGTGTAAGTGGTGTTGGTGAATGATGGTGTGACCTCATGTGGATCAGTCTCAGTAAAGGAGGTGTGGCTTCTGTACAACTTCAATTTCCGATTTCGGTGATGAGATGTCATTTTACATGGAGAAAACACAGAATGGTCGCCCCTATTATCCTGCGTAGGGTCGCGTTTGCTCTGGAGTCGATCCCAGCGAGCTCCTGGCACAAAGCGGCTATATTGTATTGTAATGAAAAAGGTTTTTAAATGAACCGCACTGCATATTTTTTTTTAGATTGCTAGCATGGGCTGCTTTAATCTCGTCTTATCGAAGCTGGATTTAATTAACATTAGCGCCGTCACATCTCCCCTGCAGTCTCTTCATCGTCTAACCCCATCTCTGAGAAACCGAATCGCAACATCTTAGGGCAGGGCGGTTTAATTAGCCTCATGTTTCCGCTTTAACTGATAACCGCTAATAGAGTCCTTGGGCCCGCTGTTAGCATGAGCAGGTAGGTTAGCTTAGAGTATTACAGCATAATCACTGGCGCACTAATGCAGAGTAATCATTTTCTTATAGTGATTAGTACTTTCCCAGAGGGGGTTTGGATCCGGATAAGAGAAGCCTCAGTAATATGCAGATGGATCACAGTGAGATGCTGAAGCACCTCCAGACTCCAGACAGGAAGGATTTACTTGTTTAGGGGTGTGTGTTTATTGGAATTAATGAAGTGTGTTTCAGCAGCAGTTTGTTCCGGTGAAGCAAATCACAAACCTGGATTGTTAAGGGCTGGACACATTAATCAACATCAGTGATGAACATGGAAATGAGCATCGCAGTGGCGGTACGGTGGCTTCGTGGTTAGCACCGTCACCCTGTACCTCTAGGGTCCGAGTTTGATTTTGAGTATGGGGCAGGGTTAATCGAAATTACGGTCAAGCAGATGAGTTCAATCTGAACTTCTGAATTAATATTTCTATCAACACTACTTTACAAATCAACATTATTTATGAATGCTAAATGAGGGGATTGGCATGCTAGCACAGTTAGCATTGCTAGTTAACAGACAGGTCATTTAGCTACTTGATAGGCAAGTCATTTCACCCTGAACATGAAGAGGACAATCCCCCCCCCCCCCCCTCCTCCTCCTCCTCCTCTTGTTCACCAGCAATCAATTTCTCCATTTTTGGAAAAAATGCTACCAGTGTTTATTCTGGTTTTATTACCTTCCTTGTGTGTGTGTGTGTGTGTGTGTGTTTTTAAAGCGCAAAAGAAACTTTTTTAAAATTTGTTTTTAACTAGTGGAAGAATTACCTTAAGACATTTTACTATGGTAAACTATAATACATCCCATAATGTACCATACTATTAGTGTATGGCATTCATATTATCATCATAGTCAATACTTTAGAGTATAGAGTACCAGGGTTGGTACTATGGTACTGTATGTACCACCATACTTTTTGCGAATACCAAGGTACTTATTGGGTACCACAGCGGCTACCAGTGTATGTTTGTACTGTACATACTGTGCCATGTTACTGTATATACCATACCACGTTGAGTGGTGGCTCGAATGGTTAGGAATGGCCTGCAGGGGCGCTGTATCCTGGCTGACCCTGCGCTCTGACATCAGCATCCTAACTGGGATATGGAATCATCATTTCACTGTGCTGTAAAAAAAAAAATAATACATGTGATAAATATAATAATATTAATAATAATATAACATTATAGTAGAGGCAGGACCATATTAGCAACCTGTTGGTCTTTGGTAGTTAACGTGGTACCCAATAAGTGCCACTGTATTCAGCAAAGTATCATGTTAGTAACCTTTGTAAACTGGTACTGCAGAGGTTGCTATATAAATATTACCATTATGGTACTTAAACTCATGTATTACCTATTTTTGACCCTGTCTTACAGTACATGTTCCATAATACTGTACATGTACAGTACCATAGTGTGGTACATGTACTATATCAGCAAATAAGGACCACCGAACTGTCAAAATAACATTATACTACTGTATATACCATGGGACAGCTACCATCGCACTACCATGTTAGCTATACAATAGTAAAAATATTTTATGGGTATCTGGTTGCATTGGATGCTTACTGATTTCAGCTATAAGTTGAGGAGCAGATCGTCTATAAAATGAGTGAGAGGCGCGCCCAAGAGAAAAAAAAACACCCTGGACTGTATGATTTGTTCTCAGCTATTTTTTAATGGACGTTGGGAAGGAATGTAAGGAAGCCATTTTCCAGGTTTTTATTATTATTATTATTATTATTATTATTATAATACTAATTTCATATAACACATTAAACACTGAACACTATACATTAATCTGAACATTATACACATGCAATAACTAAATTTCATGATTGTCATTCCTGAGGCTCCACCAACCATATTGTATTTATTTATTTATTTATTTGTTTGTTTGTTTATTTATTTTATTTTTATTTTTTTTTAACTAAATTAATAAGAGATGAAATCAGCTGGAAGATCATTCCAATCATGTGATGAATTAAAAAAAAGCTGATTGAACTAAATAAATAAGTAAATAAATAAACAAACAGACAGACAAATAATTGAACAATAAAAAAAACTGGCTTGATGGTTGGACATGATAAAATGCTTCTATGATAACAGCTAATCATAACCCACATATTTTGGATGCCAGATGCTCTACATAATAATAATAATAATAATAATAATAATAAAGCAATTTGAAATTGTATTTTAAGGAGATGTTTATTTATCATCTCCAATTCAGCAACATTCAAAGGTAAAGATTTATATTTTATTGTTGTTTACTCCTTTTGTACAGTATAACTGGTAATACTCTGCTTGATATCGAAATTGAACATACTCATTAATCCATTAATCCTAATGAACTTTTGCTCTCAGCTGGGGAACGCACGGAAATATAACTCCGCCCTCTTTGAACTTTCTGAACGTGAGCATTTTTACCAAGCGTCTCATCTTCAACCATTTCAAATCTCAACAGGTTGCACCACGTACAGCCTCCGGGGAACTCACACCCTTACTGTACTCTCCTCCTTTCTTTGCAAACTTTTAACGCTCCAGAGAGACTTACGGTAAAGTCCAGAAAAATAGGCCGTGTTGTATTTCATTTTGTCTCGAACGATCAATAATGTGAAATGTGGGATATCTATCTGACTTTCTCTGGTACAATAATAAATGAAAAAACGCTGAAGCTGCCCGATTTGATCCAGTTATTTTTTTTAATGAAAAGCCGGGGCTCAGCGTGAAGGGCACTGAAACACACCCGAGACGGTCCAACATGGGAGAAACCGCACACCGCTTTTGTGCTGTGCAGACGCTCGGATGGCAAGAGCACAGAGAGAGAGAGAGAGAGAGAGAGAGAGAGAGACTGGTGAGAGATGAAGGAGTGAAGCCTTGGCTCTCGGGTATTTGGCTCAGATCTCTGTAGTTCAGGGATTCATTTATATTTTATAAAAACCTCTCGTAGTGTGGGGCCTTGAAACTTTTTGGGAGTCTGGTTTAGAAACAAACTTAGACCAAAAAGCAAGCAGCAGCCTGAGCACACGGGATAGTTTAGTCTTGGTGGTATAAATAACACAGAGTACGAGTGCTAGAAACTTCAAGTTTGTTCATTCCATACGCAGACCTTACAACCTGTAAATCATCGGCACACTGCTTAGCATCACACAGGTACAGGTCAAGAGCCTTACTTCAGAATCAACCTCAGTGACGCTAGAAGTAATGAGCAGGGAATTTTGAACTGACCGGAAGGCTAAAGTCACTCAAACAAGCACTCTCTACACCCGTGCTGAGCAGAAAAGCATCTCAGAACATACAACACAGCCAGAACAGAACAAGACCAACATCGGGTTCCGCTCCCATCAGACGTGGGACGAGGGAATCTCCACTCACAATGTTGAGGGTGCAATTAAGGGAGATCCCAAATGAGCTTGTAAAGAATGTTTTATTGAAAAGAGAACTTTGAGAGTAAATGTGTTTAAGTAAGTATAAATCAGCATTTAAAATTGTTCAATCTACATGTGAGTGATTAACCTTAAAACCCAAGTGGCAGAGATCCGTACCAGCAACACAGCAGAGCATTAAAAAAAAAAAAAAACATATATATATATATATATATATATATATATAAAAATAAATATATATATATATATATATACATGGTAGTCTTGCCAGTTTATGTTACCGGGGTGGCCTCAGACATCAAATTGTGCATTTGGGTTTTCAGATATGTCAGGTAGGATGAAAGTTACGATTACTTTTATATATATATATATATATATTATATCTTACTTTTATATTTGTAAATGTTACCACTACCAAAATATGTGAATGATGTTGCAAAACATGTAGAACCTTCAAAATTAGCATATCATTATTATCATTATTATTAATTCATTCATTTATTTATTTTTATTATTCAAATTTTCGTCATAGAAACAACCCAGAACAACAGTCAAAACATGTCATCATGTGTAGGCTGTACTGTTTCTTTGCCCGTGTGACCCATTTTCAATTTTTTTTTTCTCGGTCATGTTTGTATAGTTGGTTAAATGGAAATAAATTTCAGTTCAAACAAAAATAATAATGCAAATAATGTCTAAAATGCTCTGAGCTTTAAGGGGCACTACATCAATCTCAGGCTTTTCCAAACGAAGGATTGTTCGGAATAAAAAAGTCTAAATAATGTCTCAATTGTCATTTCTTTATGAATTTCATTAAAACAATGGGAAAACTTTATTGATATCACATTTAATACCTAAACATGTGACTCAAAATGCTTTATATATATAAAGCATTTTGAGTCACATATATATATATATATATATATATATATAGTATATATATATATATATATATATATATATATATATACAGTATATATATATACAGTATATATATATATATATATATATATATATATATATATATATATATATATATATATATATACTGCGCTCTGACCCCGTGTATTAACATGTAGCAGGGATTTGTGAAGGATAAAGAATTTCACTGTGTAATGTATATGTGATGCATAAAGGCTGACCTTAAATGTATCATAGTTTCTTAACCGAATATTACAGCCAAATAAGACCATTACAAATTTTTGCTAAAAAGCTATAAAAGACTTAAATATCAAAATAAATGATATCCAAACAAATAAATAAACTTACTATACTATGAAATTATTGATATGATTACTGATAATTGTTGCATTTTTATAATTATAAAGAATATAATAAACTTAATTACAATTGTATTAAATGTATATTGTGTATTATTTGGTAAAAAGGAAAGTACATAAGGCTTGTAGCTTAAGTAAAAAAAAAAAGAAAGAAAACGATTAAAATAAATAATGTTTTCAAAAAGATTGAGTGTGAGTTTTAGTTTTAGCTGCGCTGTAGCGGTTCTGTTCTACCACTAGAGGGCGCGTGTGACCAACAACAAGAGTCCAAAGAGGTGAGTAAAACTTTACAGCAAATCCAAAAAGTGTTTCAAGTGTTTAAATCCTGCAACCAACTTCTATAAAGTCGTAATTTTAGCTCAGTATCTTATAATCGTTTCTGACTGGCTCTGAATTTATTTTCTTTACAGACAAAATTACTATATAAAGTTTAAAAAACAAAAAGTCAAATTAGACATTTATGTCATACTCAGACATGTGCACGTTTTTTTTCTTTTTTTTTTTCCCCCACACATTGGCAATCCCACAGGCCACAGGGCTCAGAAAATCTCTGGGAATTTAATTACAATGAATAATATCACCACATTTTATGTGGCCTGAAATAGAAATCATCTGCTTTTTATGCCAAACTTCCTTTACATTAGTAATGAATGAGGCTGCAGTTTGGGCCCCGGCGCTTGTGCTGTCTCATCCTGCTCATAAATAAAGACAAATGATCTGAGGACGAATAATATTTCACTGAAATAAAACTCTTAAGAAGATCTGCTCGGATAATTTAGTGATGTTTTATTCCAAAGTATGAGTTATGTAAATGCAAAAATATAGATATAAATATATAAAAACCCAGGGTCTAGAGTTATAAAGTGTGGTGTGGCCATTACTTTTGCTAATCAGCTCTCATCCAAGCGCAATGAGTTAAAGTGTTTCGTCAGTACATTGTACATGTCTGCGCATTTCTTTCATTTTCTTTCTCACAATATTTCACATTCGGATGTATTATACAGAGTACGTTGTATAGAGCTATTGTATAGAGTTGGCGTAGCCCTTAAAACTCTGAGCATTTTAGACATTTTTTTTTAATTATTATTTTTTCTTTCTAAATAAACATACATATGGCTCAGGATTGTGCCGTATAGAGTGACGCATAATTTCCGTAAGCACAACCTAGGCAATATGAGGAACTATACAAACATGACTGAGCAAAAAATAAAAAGAACATGAGTCACATAGGCAAAGAAATAGCACAAAACCATGTTTTTCTGGTTGTTTTCTGTTTTTTTTTATGACCAAAATAATAATAATAATAATAATAATAATTATAATAATAATAATAATAATATGCTCATTTTGAGAGTTTTACATTTTTGCGACGTCATTCCCATATTAAAGTAGTGGTAAAATTTACACGTTATAAAAGTAATGATAACTTTTATTCTACCTGACATATCTGAAAACCCAAATGCAGAGTTTGATGTTTGAAGTCCCCTTGTTAACACACACCGGCAAGTCTACCATATAAGCTTATATTTTTTTTTAATTGTCATTGACCTGTGCTGTGTTGCTGCCACTTGGCTTTTAGGGTTAAGTTCACTTTCATCTTTTATAATATTCTTATTTCAGCTTGCTTTGATGAACCTTTTAAGATTTGTAAAAAATTGTTTTATTTTTTTTATTTTTTTTTTTTTTTACAAATTTCAATATATTCAAACAACTGACAAATAGTTTATAAAAGTCAGTCAAATCAAAACGCTACATTACCAAAACAGTACACTTTAAAGTTATTACATGTACGTTTTCATTTGACTCACTTTCATATTATTATTTGTGTCATCGTAAAATCTCATCAATTTAAAACCCACGTCATCTAATCCTAGTGAACAGTCACTGTTATGAAGATCTCACACGGTCACTTTGCAAATTGCACACTCATATTCCGCTCTGTTTTTCACTCCAGTTTTTGTTGTTAGAGGAGTGAGGAAGGAGACTGTGTTCTGCGTTACACGCTGCGAGTCTGCTCCAGGGCTGGGTGGCAGGCTGCCTGCTCCGGCGTGCCAGTGCAGCTCGGTGAAAGCTCTGCAGAGCTCCAGCAAGCTCAGATTAGCACCAGGAGGAGCTAATAATCCTCAACTCCGTTCACACTCGGCTCTAATGTTCACACCGAGTGTGTGTCTGAGTTGGGTCATGCAACGGGGCACGTTGCATATCACCCCACATTTAGATTCGTCAGGGATGGGCATGAGTTCAAGGCCTTGTATATATACAGCCTTGGTATCTGTGTGTGTGTGTGTGTGTGTGTGTGTGTGTGGTTGGGGGATGACAAGATGTTTTTATATCTTTGTCCCCACAATGACAGGAACAATTGAGAGTTTTTTGACCAGATCGGGAAATACATAAGGAAATGTATCCAAAACGAGAAAAACAATAAAACATTCAGCTTTTATTTCAGTAAATAAAACATTGAAAAGTTTTCTTGTATTTACTGATGTTAGGATTAGTGTTTGGTTTATTTGTAAGCAGATCATTTATTAACAGCAGGAATAAAGTTAAATTCAGTTTCTCACAAGGATTGGAGGAAAAAACCTGTGTGTGTGTGTGTGTGTGCGCGGGTGTGTGCATGCATGTGCATGTTTTTGCTGACTAATACAAGTCTCTAATTCATTTTCATATTCATACGACACAAATCATTGTGTGTGAGAAAGCTGCTTAAATGTGGGATTTGAATATTTATGTGTCAGTATTTATATCTTATTCACATACTTTACATGGTTGTATTTTTTTAATGTAAAATGTTTATTTGAGCAAGAACAACAACTTTAACATAGATTAGGAAAAAACTCAAAATCTATCAGAACTAAAAAATAATGTTCTAAAGAATACAAATAATAACTTAAGCCTTAACAGTTGTAATGTTTACAAAAGTTTACATGTTTACTAATGCTAACAGTTGTAATGTTTACAAAAATATTTCACTTGAATTAGAAATAAAGGTTAGACCATCACGAGGGTCCCTAATTTTTGCACGTTATCCTGTAGGTGCAACATCAAAATGCCCCCAAAATCCCCAAGTGTTGCAGCTTAATGCCCCGCAATGTATAAATAAACTAACAAATAAACAAATAATTGGATAAACATTGACTCATCACTATTCACAAGGGCCCTAATTCTGCACTTTACAGGTACAACATGCAAATACGCCCGTACATCACTGGGGGGGTTTGTAATGTGAGCTGCAACATGCCAGTGTCGAAAATAAACAGCGGGCAACGTCGGGGTAACGGCCAGTGTTTCTTTGACGAAAAAGCCTCCAGTTCAGTTGTATTTGCTGACACCATGTTTACTGCAGTGCTGTTATAAATGCGTTGTTATTCGTTTCCTGGAAGAAAAAAGCACAGAAGAGTGAAACTGCTTACTCAGACCTGGAGAAGTCGGAGAACCGAGAGACAGACAGATTTTAATGCTTTAAAAATCACATCCCTTTTTTCTTTTTTTTTCTTTTTTTTCCATGAACAGTTTTACAGCTGAAGAAAATATCAGAGTGTTTTTCTCAAGTTAAAAATAATGTTTGCACATGAATAAAAATAAACAAATAAACTAACAAGTCAAATAAATAAGCATAAAGATACTGTTGAAAATGTAGGAACGTATTTAACAACATCTTTATTAAAAATGGCATGAGACATTAATAGATCTGATTAAAACTTGTATAAGAACTCCGATCAGTGAACTCATATCCACCAAATCTGTTTCACTCTTGAGCTATATGTATATACTTATTTATCTTTTTATTTTTTTTTATTTTTTTTAAAAGAACTTACTAATGCCCAAGAGGCAACGAGTAACAAAAATCGAGCAGTGTCTTCCTCTCCGTAGGTGTGCCAGGAGGATAGAATTGTAAAGCAGGCTAAAAATAAAGTTTAAGAAACATTAATATGTCTGCTCCAGGCTCGGTCTGTTTTTCTATTTATATGTGACATAAGACCTGTTTATTGCTCTACAGTGTAATTAGAGGAAATATTACACAACTAACTAACTAACTTATTAACTAACTAGCTAACTAACTGATTAACTACTGCAGTACAGCTTTTTAGAAACAAGTCATTTTTAACTTTAAATATTGTAAGAATATAAGGTTATTTATTATATTATTGCTATAATACTTGTATAGGGTTAGGGTTCATATAATATAATGTAATATATAATATACAATATATAAAGAATATTAATTCTCTCTCGCACTCTCGAAACAAACATTTCAGGTGTATTGAAGTCAAATTGTCTCCTTTAAACAGACAGCAATAATAATAATAATAATAATAATAATAATAATAAATTTGTGCACTAAAAGTTGTCACAGCTGTAAGGATGGCTGTGTAAATTCATCTCTCTCTCTCACACACACACACTGAGCACGTGGAAAGTCAGTGGAAGTTCCTGCTTTTGATTAAATTCCTTCATGTGGGATTAATTCATTATTACTAATGATGGGGCCCACAGGAGTTGGAGGAGGTGGTATGATGGTGGTAAGTTTGGGGGTCGGTTTGCGCCCATCAGGTTAAAATCAGCTGCTCATGTCATCCTTTTGGATTCATCTTCCCAAGTAATGCTTATATAATATTCTCGAATAATAATAATAATAATATGCTTTTAACTGCGCCATAGCGCACACACCAAGCCGCCCCCCCCCCCCCCCTTGTGCACACACACACACACACACACACACTGCCACACAAACAAGCACACACACATACACACACACACACACACCACCTCCGACGCGTTTCATCAATTCCTCCCCTCCGCGGTGTCGGTGCTGCTGGTGCGCCGTCGCATTTTTGCGCAACTAATAATAATAATAATAATAATACTTATAATAATAAAAGTCCAGATGAGAAGAGAAGAGATGCAGACGTGATCATCCAAAAGCCATGAGACAGGAGCTCGGAGAGACTGTGTGTGTGTGTATGTGTGTGTGTGTGAGTGAGTGAGTGAGTGTGAGTGTGTGTGTGTGTGAGAGAGAGAGAGAGTGAATAAGAGAGAGCTAGAGATCCGGCCCAGATGCAGCTGGGGCTCCGAGCGCGCTAAAAATTTACATCTAAAGTACATTAAAAAAAAAAAAACGACTTTGCGTTTGGTCAGTGTCTAGACGAAGACTGAGGATTTTTACCCAATGGATTTGGAGGAATAATAAAAAAGCAAGCCATTTAAAAGAAAGAAAAAAAAAAACCCGCCCCGGACGACATGAGCGCGCAGTGACAGCGCTGCGTAAAAGCCTCCGCGCGAGAGAGACAACTTTCCCCGGTCCGGCTCTGGCACTCTCACTCCGAACATGGTACGTCAATGATCCGATCCCTTTCTTCATTTGCTTTCTTTCTTTTTTTTCTTTTTTTTTTTGCACCCCGATATCCCGAGTTTGTCCTGAATACGTAGAATAACAAAGTCAGATCAACACCGCTTCAAGAAGAACGACACGGACGAGAAGTGGCGTAACGCGTTTCGGTTTTCTCTCTCTCTCTCTCTCTCTCTCTGTCTCACTGTGTCTCACTGTGTCTCTCTCCCGCCCTCACTCTCCCTCTCATTCTCCGTCTAAGAAAAAAAAAAGCCGGTTTCTTTGCCTTCTTTCCCTGGTCCTGAGCCAAACGATCAGCTTTGAAGTGTGTGTCTTTTTAAGGTGTGTGTGTGTGTTTTGTCTTCATCCTGCAGCCAAAGTTTTTACTTCTTTGCCAGACTGGGGGGGGACAAAAAAAAAAAAGAAAAAAAAAATGGGAAGATTCTGTCTATGTGTGTGTGTGTCATTCTGTCTGTTAACGGAAACACACACACGCACACACAGACGGTTTGAAAAATGTCAAGTTCAAAGCCGATGTTCGGCTCAGCAGGGACGCGGCCGCGGCCGGAGCGCGGAGCTCACCGGGGTGAAGTTGAAGCCGCACGCCGGCGGAGGCGCTCCGTCTCTGGGAGGAATCTCAGCCCGAGCGCCGGAGCTCCGCGCGCCTCTGCGGCGCCTGTCAAGCCGCACTGCGCTCCCTTTTCTCTTCTCTTCTCTTCTTTGCCTCTTTCTCTTCCACGCCTGTTCGCCGGTCCGGGCTAATAAACAACAAAACCTCCCCCCCCCCCCCCCCCCCCCCCCCCCCATTCGCACACATACTGTGTGTCCATAAAACTGAAAGTGCTCCTAATAACAGTGTGTTTTAAGGGCTGCAGCACACACACACACACACACACACGGCCATGTCAGGGCCAGGCAGCACAGCGCCAAGAAGTCAATAAAACCTCTTTCAGTCACAAACCGGGAAGCTTCAAGTGCAGTATCTCACACACACACGCACACACACGCACACATGCACACATCGACACGCAATCCCACTCGTTTTAATTCGACTTCACTTTCACTTCAGTGCTGAAGGGTTTTACAACAGCACCATCATCATGCACAGGAACAGTGCAGAACTTTCAAGTTCACACCAGATCACTTCAAGATCTTACTTCAATTACTTCAAGATCTTAGCCTGTGCAAGGACATTTTCGGTTTCAATCCAGGAAGTGTTTTTCTTCCTCTTCCCCTCTGCTTAGAATTTAATACGTATTATTATTATTATTATTATTATTATTATTATTATTATTCCTTAAACTATCCTTACAAATTGATTATTTTTACTTTTAAAATCTTTGAACTAGCCTGTTATGAGTTATAATTCATAACATACAATTCTATTATAAATATTATGTTTATAATTAACAAATATTTTTAAATGATTGGGTTTTCATAGTTTGCTCTCTTGTTTGATGAAAGTGAAAGGACAAAAAAAAATCCAAAATATTAATAACTTTGAGGCTTGAGGTTATGTGTATAGTTTAAAGAAGTAGTTCTAAAGTATTTAAACATGCTTTGATTTCGTTTTTGAAGGCAGGCTGTGTGTGTGTGTGTGTGTGTGTGTGGGGGGGGGGGGGGTCTAAAAAGCTGTCCAAAAAAAAAAAAAAAAAAAAAGGTATATTATTTACTACACTATTTACTAAAATTATTGGGCTAAAATAAGATTTTTTTAAATGTGATCCCTAAAACTCAGTGACTGATTGAAATAACTGCATTGCTACTTTAAAGCAAGTTTTTTTTTTCTGTTTATAATTGTAACAAATGTAGTCAGAGTATGATATAGTATATAATATGCATATAATATCATGCATTAAAATTTAAATATAATTGATCTAAAAAAAAAACTCTTACACACAGATTATAATGTCATTTTAACAATATTGTTGAAATTGAGCAAAATACATTAAAAAAAAAAAAGTGTGCAGTGAGTTCCATGCAGTGTGTGTTGTGCACAAGCAGCTCGTATCCGTTTTGGTTTTGACCACTATTGCGTTTAGGGTTACACGGTTTGAAGAGCCATTGTAACAATGTTTGTGAAGGCCGTGTCACACTCACTGTAGAATCGGGTTCTTGAATAGTAAGAGGTTCTTAGAGTGTTCCAGTTTCGAAGAAAGTCTCCAGTCTGTGGTTTTAAGCTTCAGTTGAACAGTTAATCATCATCATCATCATCGTTGTCTCATTGGTGGAACCCAAACATTCGGTTCTACAGTAACGTTTAAGGGTTTCCCCAGTTGTAGGGTTCAACACCACCACTACCATCATCATCCACATTGTCTTTTTCCAAAGTCTGTCATCATTTGGATTTATTTTTACCACAATTCTACAAAGAAAAGACTTTAAGAGTACAACTCCTGTAGGGTTCTACAAGGTTTCCTTAAACATACATCTGAACAATGACAAAGTGATGTGAATTCTAAAATTTTTCCACAGTTAATCATCTTAAAAATATCGACCTTGTATCATTAGCACAGTCGTGTCCCGTGTCTCATCAGCACAGGGCTGAACGTGGAACCTTTCAGAAGTCCCTCTGTTTTTGGGTTGTTTGCAGAACTCTATGAAGTCTTATTCTTTCTGCATTTTTCCAGTGTTAATAATCATCATTCGGATGATCTCACCAGTGAACCCCAAATACTGCTGTAGCCCAGAAGCTTGTAGGGTTTTTCCAGGAGAAATAATCGATTTATTATTTCTTGTTTTTTTTTTTTTTTTAGAGTAGGCCGTTTTATTTTTTCATTTTTTGAGGAAGCATTTAAGAAGAACCCGCTTCAGATGATCTCTAAAGAAGCTAGCTGAAAATGCTAGAAGTTGTAGTTGTTACTGTGAATGTGCATCTGCATTCTCCGGGACGCAGCGCATTTCTTGGCCACTTTGCTCCGGGACCAAGGGTTCAGCCTGGGGACACGACAATGGAGAGAGAGAACGAGAGAGAGAGAGAGAGAGAGAGAGAGAGACAGACAGACAGGGACAGAAAGACAGAGTTAGACAGAGAGAGAGAGAATAAGAGAGAAATACAACCTCAAACCAACAGAGAGAGAAAAAGACAGTCAAGAAGAGACAGACAGTGAGACAGGCAGAAAAAGAGAGTGGGAGAGCTGGGCAGGCAGACAGAGACAGAACGACAGAGTAAGACCGAGAGAGAAAGAGAGAATTACTGTACACGCTCAAACCAACAGAGAGAAAGAGGAGGGGGAGTCAAGGAGAGACGGACAGAAGAGACTCGAAGAGGTAGACGGGCAGACAGAGACGCTGTCAAATAGAGAGACTAAGAAAAAAATGTACACAAACCAACAGAGAGAAAGAGAGACAGAAAAAGAGAGAGGGAGAGATGGACAGGATAAGAAAGAATTAGACACACAAACCAACAGAGAGAGATTTATATATTTTATTTATTTACTTTTTTTTTTTTTTGGGAACATTTACAGCATAAAGTCCATCTGAACTGGAATGAGAGAGAGAGAGAGAGAGAGACAGAAAGAAAGAAAAGGAGAGTGGCAGAGAGAGAGAGAGAGAGAGAGAGAGTTCCTGCTTCTTTAAGTTCTGCGCGTTTTTTAATGGGATGGGCCATTTTCATAACGTCATTTCATTCCTCCCTCCTTTTTTTCATTTCTTCTTCTTTGATTCTCTCTCTCTCTCTCTCTCTCTCTCTCCCCCGTTTCCTAAAGTGCACGAGCTCGCCCGAGCCTCCACGTTTTTCGGATCTTCTGTAGTCGGCGGTCAAATCTCTCCTCTTCTCCTCCTGCGCGCGCGCGCTGTCTCACACTCTCTCTCTCTCTCTCTCTCTCACCCCCTGCGCGAGCTTTCCAAACTTGCGCTGCTGCTGCTGCACCGGGAGCGCGAGAGGAGCGCGGCGGCGATGGTGGACGCGCCGGTACCGCTACTGCTGCTGCTGCTGAAGGAGGAGAAGGAGAGGAAGAGGATGACGATGATGATGATGATGATGGTGGTGGTGTTTAACTGTGAAACGTTGCTCATCTGATCGCGCTTTTCTCCACTCCGGATCGATTTTCTCCGTTTTTTTTTTTTTTTTTTTTACACCATGATGTATTCTCCTCTGTGTCTGACTCAGGTAATAATAATAATCATCATAATAATCATAATAATAATCATAATAATAATAATCATAATAATGATGATGTTTGCATGGAAGTTTAAAAAAGGGCGGGCATTAAAAAAAAAAAAAGTAAGAAAAAAGTTCTAACAAGAAAATTATTTAGAGTGCATCAAAAGAAGAAACTCAAAGTTACACTGTAAACTTAAAGCATTTTGTCCCCCCCCCCCAAAAAAAAAAAAAAAAAAATCAAGCATTATTTATTTATTTATTTATTTATTTATTTGTAATAATTTCTAATAATAACAACGTTCCCAGAGTTTTCTTTCAGAGTTTCCCTTCTCTCAAGTCTTCATTCTACTCTAAGCTGGTGTAGGTAGTCGTAGCAGGATAAAAATAAAATGCAAAAGAAAAAAAAAAAAAAGTTGTTACAAGTTGTCTTGGCAAACTTGGCTCTTTGCCGCTCTTGGATTCTCCCCCCCCCCCCTTTTTGCAATATAACATTTTCACAAATATTAATGCGCTCATATTTTGTAGTGGTGTCGATTTGCTTCACGTTTGTATAGTCCTACTGTGAATTGTTCTTACACTTGACAGTCAGGATAAACAAAAAAATATAAACTTATCTACGGCCTGCATAGTTTTTATTTATTTATTTATTTATTTATTTAAAAAAAAAACCAAACCAAGCTCTGATTAATTTTTAACATCTGCATAAAAGTATACCATTAATAGCATTCCTTCTTTCAGATCCTGACATTTGTCTTGTCTCTGTTGCATTATTAGTGAAAACCAAAGTTTTAAAAATGATAATTTTTTTATTGTAATATATTACAATTTTGCTCTCTCGCTCCGTCGCTCAGGTGTGCACTCTACGTGTTCACGTATCCTCGATGTGTGCTGCTTATAATCTTGAATGTTTTACCTTCTTGCACGAAAACCTGTTTTACGGATCTTTTTTTTGATGCTTTTGTGCAGCTGAAAAGCTGTTGCAGAGCCCCAGGCTGTTTTGTATCTGAGACAGTCGGAAGTTGTTTATTTTTATTATTATTTTCTTATTTGTTCAACTTTAAAACAACGATTATGCATTTGAAATGCACACGTGCTATATGGAGACGATGTGTGAACTCCTGTAACAGATTCGATCCACTACACGTTCTCGCTGTTGTGCCGTTTTGGTTGTGAGCTACACAAGAACTCGGAGGAGCTGTTCTGTCTTTGTTGAACGTTTGTTTCGATTTTATTGTCCAAAGTGCACGACTTGGACGCAGAGAGTTTTGTAGATGGAAAGGAAATCCAAGTTTGCGTTTGGCCAGCTGGCCTGTATGTTTTTTTTTTTTTTCTTTCCTGAAACTAAGAAATGACTTAATACAGGAGACTTCACTCATTTCCAGGAAAGTCTCTGTTTGAATAACTCTGACGTCTCTCATGTTTAACTTGTGGTTGAGTTGAGTTTTGTTGTTGTTGTTGTTGTTGTTACTTTTTTTCTTCTAATCCACATCTTTTTTTTTTTTTTTTTCTTTTTGAAATTTTAACAAAACGCTGACCTGGAATGTGCCAGACTCGGGTCTGATTGTGCAGACGGTAAATTTGAGACGTAATTGGATATTGAGAATAAACAGTGCTCCTTTCAGGTGTGTGTTTTTTTTTTTTTTTTTTAATTTTCAGGTCACTGCCAAGTGGATTTGCAGCCAAAAGTCCAAGGGAACTGTGCTGTATTAATATAGAGTCAGGTTTGAAACGAGGCCGTAATTCACATGCTCTGCTTCACGTATGCGTTCATGTTTTATGTTTAAACTTGAAATTATGATTAAAATTACGTGACTCATACCTTGGTAAACATTCGACCTTTGTACATTTTCTCTCTTCGAAATGCGAAGCAGGACAGATTTCTGCTTCCTGCCCTATTGTTTATGTAAAAAAAAAAAAAAAAGAAGAAGAGAAAAAAGTCCTACTTGTTTGTAGCCGTATCTATCCATTAGATCAAGTTGTATAAACTGTGCATTGCAGACAGCGGTACTAAACAGCACTTTTCCTCGTCCCTGAGCTCATGCCGCGGAAGGTGCAAAGGTTTCAGACGTTTATTGTGCTCAAAATCTAATGATGTACCTTCAACTATTTTTACATTTAGATTAAACGCAGATAAAAGATACATGCTTAAAATACGGATAACGTTCTCGTTACGGTACCATCTCAACAAGAAAAAGTACCTTTATTCCTGACAGCGTAACAGAACGACGAGGCGACTTTATAAACCAGTTGTTATGATAAGAACTAAGAGTTTAATATAGACGATATTAATGTAGTTCAAGAAGAAGAAAAAAAAACGGTGAGTTCCAGCACAGTAGACGTTATTTTCTTATCACAGTGGTTTGTGTGTGTGTGTGTGTGTCGCATAGTGGATGTGTGCTGTGTGAAGCTGGAAGCTGTCGCCTGGCCTCGTGTGTGTTTACTGTGTGTGAAGGAGAATCCTGACGTGACCCTGTTACAGAAGCTCAGCGGGCAGAGAGAAAGAGAGAGAGAGAGAGAGAGAGAGAGAGAGAGAAGCGGCGTGTGTGTGTGTGTGTGTGTGTGTGTGTGTGTATAAGACTCAGCACAGTCCTACTGCCAACCTGCAAGACAGCAGCCATGATCCTGAGCAGAGCTACACACACACACACACACACACACACACCGTTTCTGAAGAGTGTGCTGGGACAGAGCGATAAATCACACCAGATCTCACAAAAAAAAAAAAAAAAAGCTAGTTATTATTATATAAAAAAATAAATAAACATTAGATGTGCTTTGAAGTGTGTATGTTATATGACATAAATGTGGACTTCAAACAAAATTAGCTAGAATGTTTTTTTTGTGTGTCTTTTTGTTATTTGTAAAAGTTTTACAAAAAAAAAAATCTGCTAAAAACTCATAAAATTTTTTTTTTTTAATAGATTGTTACATAAAAGAGACATTTAAAGAGACGGGAGCACATTTTCCGCCTCCTCACTTGAGTTCGGTTCTAAACTCTGAAACGCAAAACTACTAAATTCACAGCAAAATTATTTCTAAGATCATTTCTTAAGCTTCATTGTTAAAAATAATCGGGAGTCTGTTGGAAGAGGAAGGATCGAAATCGCGTGCTTACTTTTCTAATGTTATATAACACTTTATAACGTAGTTTAATTTTAGCTTTCTGAATGCATGCTTCTATGGCTCGGGCTTGGTTTCGGGTTCGCGTGCTCTTTCTGTTGTCGTTGTTGTTGTTAGATGTTCGGGACTGTTGTAGCGCTGACAAGGACTGAATTATCTGTAGCAAAATGTTTGAGCAGGTACTGTGATCGGGAAGGTTCTTGAAATTGAAATATTAAATAATAATAATAATAATAATAATAATGATGATGATGATGATGATATTTCAACTACTATAGTGACTACCACTGCTGGTACTAGTACTGCTACTCTCATTACTACCACTAGTATTACTACTACTTCTACTAATACCACTAATACTATCATTGCTTCTACTACGATTACGCTTCCACCACCAATAACACTACTACTCCCATCACTCACTCCTACTGCTCCTTCTACTACTACTGTACCCTCATTCGAGCGTTTTAATCCGCCTGCTCTGGCAACACATTATCTCCTGCCTGCGTTTCTCATTGATTCATTTTGTTAATGCTGCAATTATTCCCTGCTCGAGCCGGGGAGAGAGGGAGAGGAGTGGAGGAGAGGAGCGAGCCAGTGGGCAGGGAGACGCCGTTCTGGCCGCCAAAAACCCAGGCCTATTTTAGAGCCTGACAGATCTGACAGCGTGTCGATAACGCTGGGCTCCGGCTTGGACTTGTCATGCGGCTGGTTTTTAATGTTGCTTTTAAACATATTGCATCATTTTGCATTTGAAATAGCGGCTGGCCCGGACGCAGCACTTTGCTCCTGAGCGATGACCTATTTATCCGCCGTTATTGTGATTTATTAAAGCTTCGGTAAATACGACTCAATCCGGCGACAGATCCGTCATGTGAACATGTGCTTTCATATGACGAAAATGCCGCCATGCGCCGATTGGTCGGAAGGTGTCCCAACGGCTCTGCGTCTCAGTCTTGCATTCATGCGACGTTCTAATACTGTACGTTTTCGTTTCCGTAGTAACGACATACAGTACACTGGGGAAAAGTGTCATATACATCCGTGATATAATGACGCGCTCTGTAAGGAGATGTTTATACTGTACAGTATTTATGGAAGGAGTCTCCAGTGTCAAAGCGCGCACTCACGCTACTGGTTTCTATGTAACATTATCATTTTTTTCAATGAAGAAAAAACGAAACTCACGAGGAGGAAATCAAGTCAAATACTACGATCCTTAGCACTCGTCAGCACCTCTGCGTTTCCTGTAGCAGCATGAAGTGTGTTGTGTTCATCTTACTTATCCACTCTGCTAGATTTCTGTAAAATTGTGTGTTTTTTCATGAGTGTTAATGAGAGGAATTATGGGATGTCCTTTTCTAAGAAAGAGGCCCAGCGCTTAAAATATTCTAGCTCTCTAAATAACGCCGAGAATATCCTGAGAGTTTATGACTTCATCTTAATCTTCTGTCTAAAATTAAATCTTATGTCATTATTCGTGTCAGCTTCTCTGTTGTTAGAGTTCAGAAGTTTTCTAGGCTCAGGTTGCTGTTTTTGACCTCAGTGAAGTTCCAATGCGTTTGTGTGTGTGTGTGTGTGTGTGTGTGTGTGTGTGTGAGTGTGTAATGAGGCCCTGCTTTAATCAGTGCTGAAATGTCCCTCGATCATGCTCTTTGAAGTCTCCGTAGTGCGGCTCGCGCTCTCGGGCTACCGCGCACACTGTATGGCCCACTTTAGCCCCTCAGCGGTGCAGTCATGGCAGCTCGAAAGCCCCGCTGCGCTCTCATCAACGCGTTAATTAAGCTATTTTGAACGCTTTCCCCAACGCAGTGCTAACCCAACTGTCATTCCTGCAAACTTTTCTGGCAGATATTTATTTATGTGAGGAAATGTGTTTTTTTTTATTTATTTATTAATTTTTTTCCCCTTTAGTCCTAACTAGAGCACAGAGTTTGATGTTAACCCCGTTGGCTGTGTGATGGTCCCAGTTGGGAGAGAGACACGGGACACACCGGGGTACCACGAGTTATAAAAGCTCCGGCTGTTTGGCATGAGGCAAGGACTCCATGTTTCCTGCGCCGCAGATGTCCGTGCTCGACGCTTGGCTTCATTTCATATCACACCCAGGTTCCTCGGCGGGGAGCATGGTGAGCGGCGCGAAGTATTTACTTTACAGAGGCAGCTTTGGATCCCACCTAAGCGAACGCAGCGTCCCGAGCCAACAGGTTTCCGAGCGAGGAGGGAAAGCGAGCGGGGTGTTTGTTGTCTTTGCTTTTTTCTTTTCTCTGTCCTGTTTAAAGCCAGGGCGTCGTGTAGTATTCGGACGGCGGGAAGGTTATTGGACGTTGAGTAAGGATGTGTGTAGTCGTGTAGTAATTTGCATGGGATGTCTTTCTAAATCATTTCTAAAACAGGTGTGTTTTTCACGATCATGCTAAAATGTCCGTGCTTGATTATTAGCAGTGCACATGACTGTAAGATTAACATATTATGATGCATCTATGCTTTTAAAAAAAATCCGTAGTTTTCCATATTATGTAGATTTTATTATTCTGCTTCATATCTAAAATAGTCCTTAAAAAGGACTTCTTGCTTTTTAAAGAAAAATATTTTATGGCATGAAATCATTTTTTCTGCTGCTCAGGTTACGGACGCTGTAACACAGTGTGCTTTTTCTATACAAAACCAAAAAATGACTGAGAAGGACAAATTTTTACATGAATAAATTCCTAGACGTAGGTCCGCACGGTTTGATGAAAAAATAATATTGCGATATTTAAACTGCGATATTTAATCATTAAATGCAGCAATTTGTTTACAAACATATTTACCTAGGATAAACAGCAAATAACTGGTCAAATGATCTCGTTAAGAGAATGTTCGCCAATATGTATTTATCGCATCAAAAGCATAAAACAAACAAACAAACAAATACTTAAATTATTGAACGTAAATTCCAAACTATGCGTCATAACACCTGCATTAATCTTTTATGATTAAATCATTGCACGTGTCGGTTTTTATGAGATCGATTGTGCACGACTATTCCACGCCGCCCCTGTGTGTAAAACTTATCCTGTTCGAATAGGGCTAAAGTTATTGCCTGGATTTTATTCCAGCCTCCAGGAGCAAACCTGATTCCACTTGTTTAATCAACTGATCTTTAAACAGCTATTAGACGCGGCTCTTATTTGGCTGGAATGGAAAGCCGGCAGCTGTGGAGCCATTTTGTTTTTCACAAAAAAAAAAAAAAAAAAAAATCTTTAACGTGTTCTGAAAGATCTAATAAGAATAATAACAATAATAACCAGATCATGTAGTCATAACTGACTGAACCTGTGAACTAGCATTTGGAAGCATTCACATTGTCACTGGTGTTATTTACGATTTGTGTGAGGCTTGTGTTATGTGCGGGTCAGTTTGAGAAGAAAACCCAGCTCTTGGCAGCGGTGTTTTCGTGTTGGAAAGCCTCTCAGGCTGACTCTAATGTCGAACTGGAAGGCGATCAAGAGCAGCGCGGTGCTGGCGTGGCACGGCCCAGCATGCTGCTGATTTAAAAAAAGCTCCTCTCTCCTCTCCTGTGTGTCGAGCCAGCGCTGGACGCTCTCTCGCTGTTTGCTTATTCCCATAGCAACTTGGCCCAGCTCTGCTGGATCGGCTCACGGTGGTGTGAGACGCTACGGAAACCTTTCCAGAATTTCGCAAAAAAAATGTTTGCCGCCAGATGTTGCAAAAGGCCTCGGATTCGTAATTGCATCCTGACTCATTTAAAAAAAAAAAAAAAAATGTTTTTCCATTTTTCGCTCTCCGTACAGCCGCTCGTTATGTTGCACGTCGGGTTCGCAGCACCTCATTAGTATGTTTAATTTCCGATTTTGTAATAGACGTAAATGAGGAAGGTTTCTTGGCAGCCGGCTGCAGGAGTTGGACTGCACCCGCTGGGAGGAATCCAGGGTGTTTCAGAAATAATGCTGCACTTTGCCCGGACAGTCAGCAGTCAGCCGATTTGAACTGGGTGAAATCGTTCGGTGCGACTGTTATTGTCTGCTTTCAGAACCAAAATATAACACTGAACTCTCCTTCCTTGGTGTTGGCGGGGTACATTTATCTTTTGTACTGTATAGTTACCTGGAAATCTGGATAGAATATACTTTCTAAAAAAGATTTAAACTTAATAATTGGACCGTCACTGCCTTTTAGAGTAAACTTTGCACATTTCTGTGCCAAAACTACACTATGTTACAGTACGTTACTCTAAGGGTATTACCACTATGGCACAGTTTAGTACCCTTTTTCATAAGACTAAGGCCCTCCACCCAAAGAAGACCCTGATGAACAGAATTTGTACAAAAATGAAACATATATTGATGCTTGGGATGGGTATTATGACAAAGAAAATAAAAAAAATCACTCACAGATGTCATGATATATACAATTGAGAGCATCCCCTTTAATTTTTAAATCAAACAAAGAAACAAACAAAAAAAGTATATGTCTGTTTTAGTCTTCCTTCTTTAGACGTGACGACGCCTTCATTCAAGTGTTGTGATTTGAATTTTTGTGCCGTACAATTTTTTCTTAGTAAGAAAATTTGACAAAGAGATGGACTTTATTACGGGAGGGAAAACTGAAGTTTTTTAAGTTTTGAATCAAAACTGTACAGTGTTTCTACAGGTCCAGTTGGGTTTATATGGATTATATTGTCTCGACTGTGTTCATAACAGTATATTCATTTTACAGAGCGCATGGTAATAATAATATTTCCGATTTTCGATTTTGACATTTACGGCATATCCTGCTGCGTTATCGTTTCTATAGTAGCTGCTTACTCAGAAATCTGTTCAGTGCTGTGCAAAAAAGTCTTGACCCCCCCCCCCCCCCCCAGCCAATAATATCCTGCATACTGTGAAGAATTCTTTTTCATCACGTGTGAGCCGTTTTTAGTGAATTCGGAATTTTCTACTCACCAGTTTAGAAGCTGTTTACAAATATCGTAATCTCCTTTCCTGTTCCCTCCGACTACTTTCCTAACACAGTAGAGCTGCACGAGGATGCCTGAGTTAGCCTTAACACAAGGTTGCGTCTCTGCTAAGACTAAACAACTGTAATTAAAATATTGTTAAGCGACACCAAGAGCAAACATCTCCAGTAACGAAGTTTTCCAGTGAATCACGGAAACTCCCGGCAATCACAGTATGACTGTAGATCGAAGGTACTTTCCTCGAACGGCAGTTAATGATCGCAATCACAATATACAGTACAGCTGGATGCAAAGGTTTGCATCCTCGATGGGTTTAGGGTTAAAAAAAAAAAAAAAAAAAAAAAGAAAGAAAAAAAAAAGTGCATCATGTTTTGTTTTCTTTCTTTTTTTAACATTCAAATAAATAGAAAGGAATAAAATATGCATGTGTTTAGTAATACATAACATGAAGCAGAATGAACAACAACAAAATAATATACAGTAAGACTATTTCGATCTGAACGCGACAGCGTAGGAGATCTGACGCTTGTACGATAAGAGGGACGACAACAAGCTGATAAATAGATATGACAGACGTTTGACGGGAAATACATCACTATCGCTTTTCCTCCTCCGAATCGATCGATCGATTGAGGTGTGTCCCCCATCCCCCCCCCCCCCCCCCCCTTTCCCTGGGAATAGTGACTTTTTAGATCCGGCGCATTAACACACCTGTGATTTGCTTTGGAGCTACCCGAGCTGAAGTCATTGAAAAAAACCAACCCCCTTCATGACCAATCAGAATTGTTGTTCTTTGGATGTTCTTCTCATTCTTGTTCACGTTCACGAATGTGGAGTTTGGATCTGCAGTGTGCAGAGTGTAGTTAATTATCTCCTCCTCCTGTGTGTTTGTGTGTGTGTGTGTGTATGTGTGTGTGTGTGTATCTGGGCTGCAGCTGGTTCAGGGTGTACTGTAATGGAGACTCTCTAATACTGCAAGATAAGCGACTGGGCTTTTTTTTTTTTTTTCCATCGAAAGTTAAAGGTGAGCGCCCGAGGGAGCTGCCGCCGAGCCGCGAGCTTTCTGCTGCAGGGAAACTTCGAAAGTCTGTAGTGGAATGCAGCGGGGGAGAGAGAAAATACATCATCTTCTACAGTACATACATTCGGATGCTCTTGATACATCTGAGTCAGGTCACTCGCTCTGCCTCGCTCAAATATATGTGCCAGCTTTAAATAGGCCGTGTGTGATGAACAGAAAAAAGAGAATATAACTACTATAAATAATTCTGAAAGTGATATCGCAGCGACAGAACACAGAATATTAGCATATATAGCTATAGCAAGATCATAGAGTCATGGTTATACAGTGTAAAAGTGTTTTTAGCTCTGCTATGATGCTATGATGCATGTAGTGTGTGTCCATGTAAACGGAATCAATTAATTAACCTGCCTATAAGAATTTAACTGTTTGTTTTGCATAATATTTCTCTCTAGCTCACCTATCTGTTAACCTTTACACCGCAGGAATGTGCGCTTGCAGTTACAGTTCATGGCAGACGTTTCATTTTTCATCAGCCTCATTTTTGAATGTAGACAGAGAGACAAAGCCTTATTTCTTAAATGATGTTTGTTTGAAACTTTTTTTTTCTTTTTTTCCGCTCAGATCTGCCTTACATGATTATACATTAATGGAATGAGATCGTGCCACTGGAACTGTTTAACTAAAATGTAAAATGAGAAGGAGAAAAAAAGGTGCGCGTATGATTTGAGAAATATATACGGAATTTGCGTAAAATAGAAGGTTTTGGAATTTGCTCAATGGGTTGATTCATTTAATAAATAAAAAGTGTCATTCTTGGATGAATGAATATATTATTCACATAGACTCAGTAGTTTGTTATTTGAGGAATAAAGTTTATAAGTCTTCGAAGTCAATTTTCAACTCTTACTGGAATCGCGTGCCCTGAAAGATTTGTTATTCCTCACAACGTTATTACGTTATTTATTATGTATTCATAGGAAGAGTCTAACAATATTATGCTAGATTAAACTTCATGCACCATTAAGAAGACATTAGAGTACTAGAGCTGGTTGTGTGTGATCTATTGTATTCTACAGTATGTATTGTAAGGATTCTTTAACTTTTCTTGGCCGCTGGAACTCTTTGGCACACTGCATTCTTTCTTTTCAAAGTATCTGAGAGATTTAAAAAAGACACAGAAACAGAATTCCCGCTCTTAATGGCGTCCCGCTGGGGTTCGTGTGCTATTGTTCATTGTTCGGTTGACGCGGAACTGAGTAATGGCCTCCGGCTATGTGTTTAATTTTGTTTCTCTGCTGCTTAAAATGGCATGAAACCTGTTGCATACCTGCACTCCTCGCCAACCTTGTGTGTTTACGCGCGATTAGAAGACACCGGCTGTTTAATACGACGCCCCACCTAAATGGGGCGTGTTATCAAAAGTTCCCACTGCTTCTGCCACCGGCCTCGTCATGTACTGCGTCTTACCTGGAAACCCGTGTAAACGTCTAAAGGCTTATCTAAATAAATTCGTCGCTCGAAAGGACACTAACAGAAATGGGCGGCGAACAAACACCGAGTCCCGTCCTTGCTTTTTACGAGCTTAGAGAGTGTCAACACCAGCCGTGTGAGGAGCCGTTTGGAGACGCTCCCACATGGACGAGGTGGGCGTGCGGATGTGCGGAGGCTCGCCGGCGGCAGCTGGTGGCGAAAATCAGCCTGGTTGAGGTGTTGAGGCGAAGCCCAGGTTTAGGGAGAGCTGTCATCACCGTGCCTGTAATGGGGCAGAGAGGAAGGTAGAGTTAAAGATTTAGATTCCTGCACAGGGAGGCCAACAAACAACTCTGTACACTTCTAATCCTGTTTAAAATGTAATCATTTCTTTTGACTGATCAAAGATTTTAAAAATACGATTATTTGTGTTATGAAGAAATATATATTTTTTTTTTATCTGCTCACCTTACAAGATCAGTGCCTCACCTAGATACCCTAACAGAGGTGCACTGGCGCAGGAATTACCCTGCCCTGTGCTCAGGGAAGGAGCATCAGACAGGATAGTTCATATACTGTACTTCGGACGCCTTCCAGGATCTTGCTTTATAGCAAATAATTAGAATTAAGCCAAACAAATTACTGTAATTGTCATGCTGTAGGGCAGACGGTTCAGACTTTTCAGCTCCTATTTCTTGTGTGGCCTTTGAGATGTAGTAGCGAAGATTTATTTATTTATTATTTATTTATTTTTTGTGGAAGCCTGGCAACCCTGGTTAATAATATTAGCTTATCAGGAGATATAGTAGCTCAGCAGGTAACACACACGCTCTATGGAGCACACGTACATCTGAAACGTCACGATACCTCTGTGCCGATTCGATCTGTACTGCAATTTTCTTAGTATCACGACTTTATAAATATACAGATTGAGCAATTTTTTTTGCAGATAATTCGAACAGAATGCTGTGCTCAGAGCCGTACATTTTGATATGACAGAACTTTACTAGATATTTTCCCCTCCTCTCTCAATCTCTCTCTGTCTGTCTCTCTCTTTCTCTTTTTCTCAAGTGTGTGACCCACGCAGTGGCGCTGAGCCCAGACATGAGTTCAAATCCTTTCACATAAACGCGTCTCCAAAACAAACAAACAAAAATATTACAGTCGGATTGCTGGAGGATGTGCTGCTGTCTATCGGTTCTGTGATAAAGGGCAGGAGATCTAGCATTTGACTTCTATGACATCACAGATATCCTGTTGGTTCACTTATACCACTCGGAAAAACACTCACAAGCAGCGTGAGGGTAATGAGATGCACGCTTTCATGACAGTATCTCATACAGTAGTTTTCTAAAATGTAATTATGTGATAAATAATTAAGTACAAAATCACAGCTACATTCATTTAGTCGGTCAGGTTTGCTTCTTGGAGCGACACGACTGACTGGAGATTTTGAAGCGGTATTGATAAGCAAAGTGAAGCAAAAAGATCTGCGGGACATTAAACTGGTAGCTCTTTACTTTTTGCTTAGTGTCTAATCTGTTAAAAGTTAAATCTGCTGTCAAACTAAAAGAGAAAAGAATTCAGACGGCTGTAACTTTTTTTTTTACTCAAGTAGAAAGGACGCAGGTATTTAGTATTAAATTTCTAGTTGAAGTCTCAAAGCATGATTGACGCAGCAAGTGAGATAAAGTGTTATAGCGGCAGAAAGCGAGTAATAGCAACCAAATAAATAAAGGTAAACAAAATTCAGTGCTACCTCAGCATTAGAACTTAATCCCTTTCGAGTTACAGTATTAAGGCCAAATTTCGTATTGTGAAACGCTTTTTCCCATAGGAAATAATGTAAATGCTCATAATCCGTTTCAGCCACCCAAAAATATTATCAATGTTACCAATTTCCAACACTATAATTATATTTTTTTTGCATATAAAAAGTCAAAATATTTGCAAAAGATATGTACATGAAGTAAAATTAAATAAATAGACATTAAACCTCTCTTATCCTTAATTTATGATTCCTCTTGGCATGGGCTGATTAAAAAATTAAACTAAAGGTGGCTTTTTTTTTTTCTCTTGCCACCATCCTTCCTGGGACCCATGGTGCTATGTCTTCACTAAATCTTGCACAAAATGCGAATGTAAAACCGATTTGCTTGGATTTCCACTGACACAAACAAGTGTTGAATGGCTCCTGGACATACTGTACGCACCAAAAACCCATATGCAAAATTTCAGTTCTTAGGACGAAATTTTTTTAGGCAGGGCGTTTGTTTGCGTTCAAAGTACCACTGTATCCCCCCCCCCAAAAAAACACTCTACCTCGCACACTAGTGTAATTCTAACAACATCATGACATGAGCTATAACCACCTTGTCCACTGATGTACATTAAAAATGGAATGTGTTTAAATTTCTACACTTTCAGCAGAATTTTAAACAGGGCTACTTGCTTTAAGTGTATAATACTAAGGGCCACTATTCATGAATCATAACACGGAAAGTAGATCTTGTACTGTTGGTCTTCGTCTCATCCATCTGTTTTCTTCTTCACGACCTAACCGTGTCTAATCCACACATCCGTTTCTGTTACGTCTTCAAACAAAGTCGGGAAAGCCTCAGGACAGGGCACAGTGTGCCTATTCATATTGGGTTTGGCTTCACGGCGAGGCTTTAAGCGCGGCCCGTTGTTTGCCTCGCTCCGTGTGTGTGGAGGTATCTTCCTTCCATCGCGCAAAAGACAAGCGCACATGTTGGCACAAATCAACAGACGTCAGCAGCTGAAAGGCATGGAGAGCATGCAGGGCAGGAGAGAGGGGTGTGTGTGTGTGTGTGTGTGTGTGTGAGAGAGAGAGAGAGAGAGAGAGAAAGCAAGAGCACATTACAGGCCCAGACAGAGATCTGTAAGAATTAGCGTCGTAGCTCAGCAATGCAGCGTTGTAAATGGAAGAGGATGTCAGTGCTGAGTTGTGACCTTATCTGACTGCTGTGCTGTAGCGCAGCTAGCTCGGCTCTTTTCCTCATTTCTTTCCTTGGCACGTTTTTCCCTTGTTGTTGCCTCATAATTTAACCAATCTCTTATTGATTTTCTTATTTAATTTCCCACCTATGCTAACACAGCACAGCTTTATAACTTGACTCAGTTTTCCATGCTAACTCTGATTATTTGTTACCACAGAACTAACCATGTTAAAACTTTGATGTTTGAAATAAATAAATAAACAAACAAACAGACACCTTCAGGAAAAATCCACAGAACTAGCATGATTAGCCATCCTGATAACTAGCATAACAAATATGAGTGAGAAATGCTTACTAGCTCTTTACTAGCTAACTAAGCTAGTGAGCTAGTGATTAAAATATCTTTTTCTTACTTCTTTGAAACAGTAACTCAAAAAATGAAATCCTGTTTGTGAATAAGGTGTGTTGCAAATATGAGCTAGTGTGCTAGCAGTTAATTAGCTTGCCTTAGCAAACATATCTAATGAAGGATGTGTGAAGATATGTTTGCGACTGTTAATGAAAATTTTTTGACATACATTTGCACAGCAGTACCTCTGCATACATATTTAATCCGTTCTGTAGGTGGTTTCTTAAGGCTAAATTTCGTGTCGAGAAACACAAGCATGTAACTGCAGAGAACCCATTCCAGCCACCCAAAAATCCCATGCCAATGTGCCATTGTATTTAAATTGTGACCCCGACTCTGAGACCTCACTCTGAGACTTTTCATGCGACAAATGAGTCCTCTCGCTGTTTAGGTTTGTTCACTGATGCTAGTTTTGCTCTTATCATGTTAGCATGGTTAGCACCTCTAAGAGTATATTCTTCAAAAAAACAAAACAAAAAAAAAAACCTTTAGCTTTTCCAGAAGTTTTTATGTGGCATCCATTATAATTTTATCTTCATGGGGTGGGTTTGGAAAGATAAATTCCCAGATTTTATACTTATCCTGGAAGCATATATGCTTTTGCTTTTGAGATTAGTGGCATTAATGTGTGCCAGTGGAAGAATGTTCATCAATTGGAAGCGGCTGTGCTTGTCACAGGAAGAAAATCCGCAAGTAAAGCGGTGTAGGGGGTAAAAAAAGCCTCTAGTCTTTGAGGAGGCGGTGGAAAGGAAAGTCAAAAGAGGACATCGAAAAAGCCCCAGGCTAACAGAGGCCATTTGAATCAAAGTAAATAGGATTGTTGCCTGTTTTGATCAGACCAATCTGCTGTGAGGCGGTTTGCCAGCTCTCAGCGAGCGCCCACCTACGCCAGGTCCGAGAGGGGCACGCTTACAAATGCAGGCCACTGCAAACCATGCGAAGAGGGGTGCTCTCTCTCTCTCTCTCTCTCTCTCTCTCTCTCTCTTTCTCTCTCTCTCTCGCTTCACAGGGAGAGGAAGATGAGAGACTAAAGCAGCTTTGTTGCCAAGCTCTTAGCGGATGCCTTGTTGTGGCAGAGCACGGATTATGAAGATTAGCGCGCTAGCACGTCGTGTAATTGCCCGTAGCTGGGGAAAGATGAGAGATATGTCAGGTTTTCGTCTTTTGAAAATGATTTGTGAGCTCCTGAATGCCGAGTCTGTCCAAGTGTTTACCCTTTCATCAGAAGCTGACAAGTTCAAATCCCACTGTTAGCACAGCTGTTTGCGGCCAGGGAGAGTCCTAGAGAGCATAATTGGCTTCGCCGGCTGGGTGGGAAGGATGGCATTCCTCTGTTCTTTAGCGGGAAACACCGCACACTGTAGGATTGATCCGAGGAATCGTTTGAGGCTTGGATTTGTCAGTTTACAGCATAATGCTTAGTTCTCTCTGGAGCCCCGTAGAAGAGTTACAGCATACAATATACAAGCTAACACAGACTTTCTTATTATACAGAAATATTCCGTACGTGTGCAGGTGCAAGCTTGCAGAATTTGTAAAGAGTTTAAACTCCTCTCAGGTTAAATAATGTTAACCAGATCTCAGCTTTTCAGCAAAATGCGAGTTCAGTATTTTTTTTTTTTTGTTTAATTCAATTTTTTTTTTATTATTGTAGCCTGCTCACAACGAGGTACTGACTTTGACCTCCTAAAGGCCCTGCTATTTTTTTTACATACTTAAGTGGGACAAACGGGAGTCACCATGTCCCAAAATTCAGTTCTGATCTTTAAATAATTAAACGGCTCTGCATCCTCCTCCTCTTCAACTGATCAATTATTCATCTAGGTTGAAATAGATTTAACTTGATTTGGTCTCTTCTGATCTGTGTCTATTGGCATAGAGAGAGAGAGAGAGAGAGAGAGAGAGAGAGAGAGAGAGGCAGACCTAGTTCATTTTCCAGAGTTACAGCTGTGCTGCCTGTGGATCTGGAGCTCGAGCCGAATTCACTTACAGGCCTTGTGTAATTAAGTAAAAGTGAAGATGGAGCCAGAGGTGAAGCTTCCCTCCCTCAAGTACCCGACGGCCCACCCGGGTTTGACCTCATGCACACACACACACACACACACACACACACACACACACACACACACACACACACACACACACACACACATATACACACAGACCCCACAGACTGTACATAAACTGCTCTGAGCCCAACAATTTTCACCTCACTTAATTACTGCTGCTCACTGGGACTTAGTCCGATCACCTGCTTTGTGTTACGAGGAATTTCTCACGGGCAGAGAGTGAAACCATACCGCTCGGTCGTGATTCGCGTTACGAGTCAATCAGGGCAGAAACCGAGAAGTCCTTCTTCGCCGATGCTGGCTGAGTGAGAAAAAAAACTTTAAAAGAATTTGCCAAACTGGGTTTCATGGCGAGACGACGTAAAAACCCTGGCTTTAGGGTTAGCTGATTTTAAATTGAACAAGCCATTAATGAAAATATAAGGGATGTATGTATGGTAACAAAAAGTAAGAATATACATATATATATATATATATATATATATATATATATATATATATATATATATATACACATATATATATATATAAATGTATATATATATATATATATATATATATATATATAAAACACAAAACGGATTAAAAACTTAATTAAAATCAATTAAAGAATTCAGTAATCAATTAATCAGTTCTAAATCTTTTAAAGTTTAATATGTATATTTAATAATATATATTTTTATTCTATAAATATGATAACTAACTATGTTAATATTTTATTTATATAAACAATATTAACATATTTAGTTATAACATTTATATAATTATTAAAATGTATAAAACTAATAAATTATTTAAAAATTATAAATCACCCATAAAGTATCCTTATTGTAAATAAAATTTTCAATAAGATACTATTAAAATATATATTTTTTTATTAATTTTATTTCATTTTATTTATGGATTGGATGATTTTTTATTTCTATATTTGTAAGGAATTTACATTTTATTTGATCCAGCATGAGATTTCTTTTTAATCACTAAATGTAATATATTGTACCATATTCTGTGCAATTTATATCAGAGACAAAACGTTGGCTTTTTTTGTCGTTTAAAAAGTCTGTGTCAACACCCGACTATATGCTAGATTTTTTATCACAGTGTGTTTAAGATCATTTCTTTCTCCTTCCTTTTGTTTAAAGATGCAGTTTATCTCCATTGGGGATCTGTTTCAGAGTCTCTCGTTTGCTCGTTACCTCGTCAGGGTTTAAATAGCTGCTAAGAAGGTGCGATGGGACACACTTGGCTTGAAAGCGTTCATTATTGATGTGGCTGTGAGCGCCGCTGGATTACCTTCTTTCTCACCCTGTTGTTTGGCACTTAACGCTTGGCCACAGACACAGCACCTCAGGCTGATTTTCTAGTTCGCATTTATGCGCTGAGTCTTTATACGCCTGACTTTGTTGGCAGGGAAGACAAAGAGCGCAGTGTGTGGAGCCCGATTTTAAAAGCACTTAAAGCTCTATCTAGCGTTTGAATTTCTGTTAGCGGTCTTAATCAGGAGTTGGTGCAATTTACAGCTGGGTTGTGTGATCCTATGTTGACAGAACAGTTAAATAATAATAGGTCTGACAGCTTGTGCTGATTGTGCGCATTAAAATCTACACAGTCTTTTAAAAGCCTACTCTAATGCTTTTGTAACATCAAGTGTAATGCACATGACAGACGAATAGACGATATAGACACACATCGACACATAGACGCATCTGTTTGCAGTCTCTAGGGGCGTTCATGTCAAACCGGGACTTTTGATAGTGCAGAATAACAGAACAAGAATAATCCTCTGCTACACTAAGCACGTATCCCAGTGTTTCACTAGTGCTTGGACACCATCAGCGTGGAAAGTTTTCTCCGTACTCCTTAGCTATGATTAGACTGCGCACTTCACTTCTGCAACCCTGGCCTCCCAGGACCTCCTTTAATGGCCCAAACATGTGGAAATGGTTTGGAGCGAGGTCAGGACTGTACGAGGATGTGTCAATACCTCTCAGCCGAGTTCCTGTAATGTGCAAGTGGTGTTGGTGAATGATTGTGTGTACAGTTCACACAGACAGATGTGTGTCTTCCGAAGGCTCGTTTGGGCTGATTTACTGTAGGAACGCTGTCACAAAAGCATATACTGTACAGTTGAACCTTGGATTACGAGCATAATTTGTTCCGGAAGCGGGCTCGTATTCCAAAAACACTCGTAAACCAAATAGACTTTTCCCATAAGAAATAATGAAAACTCAAATTATTTGTTCTACAACCCAAAACAATAACTACATACAAATAATTAATACAACATATAAAGTAAAAATAAAACAAATTAACCTGCACTTAACATTAAAAAAAAAAAGTAAAAATAAATCCAGACAGTTAAGTGTTTCCGTTTGTGCGCGCAGGCGCTGTGTATTTGTATGCGTTTGTGTGAGTGTGAAAATTACGCGTGCGCGCACACGCACACACAATGTAAGTGTGTGTGTGTAAAAAGTGTGTGTGTTTGTCAGTGTGTGTGGGGCACAATGTCAAATTACGCGCGCGCACACAGAAGAGAGAGGGAGATGTTGATTATAAGAGACGAGCACTAAGACAGCAGGGGACTCTTATTTTGACACAGGGGACGCAGCAGGGGAGACGATTACCCATAATTCCCGCAGCGCAAGAGAAAGAAAAATCATTGGCTCAGTTGTGATCACTTGCCGCTCGGTGTCAAAATAAGAGTCGCATGCGTGGTACATGATACTCGGCGCTCGTAAACTAATACTTGCTCGGTTTCCGATTCAAAATTTATTAAAAATCTTTGCTCGGTTTGCGGAACACTCGTAAACCACGTTACTCGCAATCCGAGGTTCCATTGTACTGTTGTGAATACTGTGTTACTGTAGTACACTTTTACAGTACTGCTGAAACCGCAGTTGGCATACTATCCCAATTGTGCGTGCATTACAGATGATCTGGATAAATTAGCTTAAAAGCCTAATTTTATAAGCAATCAGCTTATAGTGAAAAAAAATGAAAGTTTATGTCTTTTAATTTAAAAGGTCTTTGAGTCTTTTACTTTGCTTTTCTGCTGTGCCAAACAAAGATGTAAATCCCATCAGGCTGTGAACATTCTTTGGGGCAGTTAGGCCGGGAAAGATTAAGGTAGGATATCATTGCCTGCAAGTTTCCTGTCCCAGTATCCAGGCTTTAACAATCTGCACTCTGAATGTCGGTGAAACCGTCCTAGCCTTCGTGGAAAAGCTCTGATAATCGGACGCAGCAGTGATTATTTAGTATTTGGACGTGGCGTAATATCTGGCTGCGGATGAATACAGAGAATGAGAGTGTCTGGTTTTCTGGAATTGCTGTTTACCGATACAAACCAAGGTCCTGGGTTAATAATCTAACTGTCCATACTGTACATAGTGGCCATTTTATCAGTATGAAAAGCCCATATATACTCGAGTCCATATGTTGCTAAGCACAAAGTGTTACCTCCTTATCCCCCCTCCCTTTACCCTGTTCTTCAGGGGAAAACACAAGAGTGGTGCTAATTTGGGTGGTGACACGATACTGTGTGTGTGTGTGTGCGTGCGCTGGAATACACAGCATCGTGCTTGTTCCAGTATGAATAAACGACTTATTGGCTAATTGCCTTAGAGTATTGTATAGTAAACTATAACGTATTACATTACATCATTTTATCATTGATTATTTTTCGTATAACTGAGCATCCTGTCATGCTTTACTTCTAACTCAGAACATGTTCACGTATTAATATGCAGCTGTATTCATCCAAAATATTGCTCTTTGCTGGAGGTTGCAATTGAAGCTGTAAATCCTGTGAGTCTGAAAACTCAGGCTGTCGAAAGCTGACCAGTGTAGGACTGGGTGCAGAGCTGACTGCAGTGTGCAATGATATCCTACCTTAATCTTTCCCGGCCTAACTGCCCCAAAGAATGTTCACAGCCTGATGGGATTTCCCTCTTTGTTCAGCACAGCAGAAAAGCAAAGTAAAGACTCAAAGACCTTTTAAATTAAAAGTGCATCCTGTACTTACTTAAGAGTGTAGACATGGATGACCTGGAAGTCAAAAGGTCATGAGCTTGGTGACCTGGGCATCATGACTATATTGAGCTTGACCCAGAGGAGTGTATGTGAGAGAGGGACAGACAGATTAAACTGTGACTGACCAGGTGATCCTCTCTAATCCTCGCTAATGGATAAATTGTTTTTCCCTCCGCTTATGGTCGAACAGGTGCCTTGCATTTCTTGCAGCTTTCTGGTTAAATGGCTAAAGGCACTCAGATTCTACCTCACATGCCCAGACACATGATTAATGATGTACGCTTCTCACCTGTCAGCAATCATACCTCGCTTCCACGGACTCTCAGGCCGCGTTCCGATTGGTGGACAAGCAAAATCCGTGGCGCTCGTTACCAGGGTAACGGCCGCGGAAGAGATCTCTCCATCGGCGACGTCGCAGGTTGGAGGTTCCAATTGAAGGGATTTTGTCTAATTCAATTTTGTCAATTCTAATCAAACTTGGTGAAAAATTCGCTCCTGTCACATGGGGTGCTGTGCTGCCGGCCAGTATACAGTGTGAATCGTTTAGAGTGCACCACCTGCAGGATTATGCATTTACGTACTTTTATACTTACGACTTTTAGCAGACGACTTCCAACAACGACTTCCAGCTTGGTGTTGGTAGGGTTTGAACTTGGGACCTTCCAAAGCCTAATCAAACACCTTAACCACTGAGAGGCCCCTGCCCCTGTTATAAAGGAACTGCAAGATTTTATCACTTCAAATGCACACATATAAATATATAGTAAAGTAAATATTCATATTAAAAATCGATTTTGCATGGAAAGCACGGTTTGCCTTGCTTTCCAGCGTTTCCAGCATTAACTCTACAGTACGAAATGCATCCAGATGGCTGTTGTTTTGCGTCGTACACCAGATTTATATTACATTGCGGCTCCCGGTTTTGGAACATTGCATTCGGAAACGACTAAATGAGTACGGTATGCGGCTGATACCCGATACCCCTGTCGAAATCGAAGGATCTCGAGTGATGCTGATTACCGTGATTACCGCGCTGATTACCATGGCCCTGACTGTTCCTAAGTATCACCTAGCCGTTTTCTCTCTTGTTGGTTTTAAGGGAAAAGTCCACTCCCAACCTGTTCCGTATTAATCATTATGATTCATTTGTGATCTTTAACAGGGGTGAGTTAGGTTTTTTACGTTGAAACATCTTTCATGTAAACGTTAGCCTGTGTTTAATTATCTGCTTCACCCACGATGCAGTTCGGCTGCATGCTGATAGTGATGGTGCAGTGTGCCTTATCTCTAAATAACGAGAGAGATGCGGCAGCGCTTTACAGTACATCCGACATCGACTCTGTCACATTCATCATTGTGTAAATCGCTAACTAGCAGAAGCAAGTCGCGTGGCTGCATTGCATTTTGGGACTTTGAGTCCAAAGATGCTGTAAAAGTAAGAAACTGCCCTAGCAGTAAAGAATGTCCCTTTATGACTCTGTGCATCTGCTACATCTGCTAACTTTTCCCAGGAATAACAAAAATACACCACGACGTGCAACAAATCATCCCCAGAATCTCTTAACATCTTCGCATGACAGAATTTTTAATATAAACATCTGATGTGCTTCAAGCTTTCGTGTCTTTAATAAAGCAAGAAAACCTGCAATGCAGTGAATTGGACATTTTAATGTCAGAAACGTCTAAGATGCAAGCAAAAAGATTCAATCGCTTTATTTTCTTCTGTATTGTAGTATTTTAACTTAAGCCGAATAACTCGGCAGAGTTTCAGAGAAAGCACCGGGCTGTGAGTAGACTCATGTCACAGGGGGCGTTAAAACGGAGCGCAGCGCATTAGAAAGCCGTAACCCGACACTGTGTAACACTCCAGCGGAATATAGAAAGGCATGCGGAGCTCAGGTTCACTGGGAGTGGTATTGATTGGACACAGAGCCTCTGTGTGCACGTCCGAGGCCGCGCAGGAACCCTCGGCGCACTGCGACTGTACGAGAGCCACGGCATTGTTCGAGGAAACGGCCGTAACCCTGCTGTTCTGTGATCCGTTCCCACACCGGGACTCGCCTGGAGCGCTACTGTGTGTGTGTGTGTGTGTGTGTGTGTGTGTGTGTGTGCGGGTAGGGTGAACAGGTTCAGGTGACACGTACAGTGTGTCTTTAAGTCGGTGCAAAACATCCTGCTTTTTCTCCCAGAGGTGAAAACAACACGTCACCAGATATCGCTAAAGCACATTGAACAGGATGTATTAGCTGAACGCTGACGTTGTGCATCCTGGTTTCGAACACCTATATTTATTATTATTATTATTATTATTATTATTGTGGAGGGCTGCAATATTGCAACGTGACTTTAAAAAAAATTCTGCACGATATCTTATAAATTTAACAGAAATTTGAAGTACTTTAAAGTTGTTGCAAAAATAATAAGAGTAATAATAATAATGACCTCGTAGCTTTGCAGCCTAGCCGTGAAACAATACGTTTTTTTTTTGCATTTCAACTCATTTGATGTTTAATTCCTAGGACTAAATCTAGTTTCATTGTTCATTTGTTCATTTTATTAATTAAGCTTGACAGTATTTTAGCCTTTCGCAGCTTGTAGGTATTTAGTCGCGTACAAGACTTTCTTTCCCACCCAGTGAACAATCTAACCACTGTTTCTTCTATAACTTGATTTAAGGTTGAATTTGGAGCGTCCTTGTCTAAGCGCTAGAGTTCCCACGTTACGCGCTCCCACCAGACGTCTCAGGATTGACCCTGAGCCACTCCGGGACACAAAGACAGCCCGCGTGGAGCGCTAATTGTTCTCTGCATGGAGTGGGAATTCATTATGCTGATCCTTCCTTGTTTCTAATCTTCAGTAAACAAACACTCGTTTTTCAATGGCTTTATTTCATATGCTAATGGCTAATGCGACAGGTGCATTCAGCTGGCATGGGAACCTAGCCCTCGCGGCCGCTTGTCATAATTAGAGCTGGCCGTCGTCTGACAGCTCTTCATTATTTACTTAGACGTTGATGAAGAATGATTCCCAGTCTCCGTCGTCGGTGCTGGCGTAGCCCCGGGCAACTTGTTGTCTGTTGCGCAGATTAGAAACGACGCAGCAATTATGAAGATGAATTACGGTGAATTTGTGGACAAATATAAGGAACAGAATCATTCGTGGCCAATTAGCAAGTTCATTTTCTTAGATTTATTTCCCAGCCGCAGTTTAGCTTCGGAGTAGCTGGGTAACGGAAACTTAAGGCTTGTGTAAAACTGCATGGGCGTCACTTTGAGATTTTGTGCCACGACTCATTTCAGTAAAACGCTCGTAATCATTTGTTTCAGTGAGGAAAAATAAACGTTCAGGCACTTTTATGACTGTTATTTAATATACTGTATTTTGTACTAAATTTAATATTTAATAGGGCATATGTCCATTTCATGCTTATAAGGCGGGGCGTTCAAGTCAAACTGGGACTTTTGATTGTGCAAAATAACAGAACACAATTCCAAGAGTAAAATCTGTCTTTATTTCTCTACATAATGCCCTCGGCAATAACTCCCAGTCGAGTTCCTGTAAGGTGCGAGTGCTGTTGGCGAATGATTGCGCGTACAGTTCCCGCAGACAGATGCGTCTCTTCCTCAAGCTGGTCAATCGTCGTCCTCATCCCTGTACCGTGCTGGAAGTCTTCTGGAAATGTCAGTTGGCTGGAAAATTGGTTGTTAAAATTGTTTCAGAAAAGACTGTGAAGTGTTCCTTAATTAGGTATACAAGTTAACAGATAAGCTATAGGGAACTATTACGGAAAACAAACCAGTTAAAACTTTTTTGAATGGTTAAGATTAATTTTGTGTGCAATTAATCAATAATAATGAATGATTAACATCCCTACCATGAAACGATTTACAGTTTTAAAATTGAATGGATATAATGAAATAAATAGTAATAACTAAAATACTTAATAAATCCATAACCCTCAAAGATGATGTCATCAGTTACAGCTTTTGAATACTCGACTCTACTCTATGCTAATACTGATAAGAATGATTTTGCAGCATTGTGCGTCAATTTGTCAAGCTGATCTATTTCCCCTTGTTGTACAGTGCCAGTCAAAAGTTTGTACACACCTTCTCATTCAGCGATTTTCAGCATTGTATATTAATATCTATCGGAGACATTGAAATGATGACAGAACAAATGTGGAATTATGGAGTCAACAAAAATGTGCTAGATAACCTTGAATATGTTTTATATCTCGATTCGTCAAAGTAGCCACCTTTTGCTTTGATGACACTGGTGGAAAACAAATGATGGTCCCACTAAGTGCAAATCCGATGGGACGGCATGCTGCACCAGCCAAGCACCCCCACACCATCACCATGCTCCATGCACTCTGCTCACCCTTTCTCCGTCTTAACACACGCTGGTTAGAATCAAAACTCATCGCACCAAAGGACATTTTATACTGATTTAATGCCCATTCCGAACTAATGACTTTTTGGTCGCCGTTTGACTGCGAAGGCCTGACTCGCAGTATTTCTTGCCATCATATGAACATGTACAGTAGTTGTAATAGCACTAGTATGCCACTCCCGTGACCTGAAAAGCATTCCATGTGTGCCACGAGTGTTGCCAGGCCGGCATCAAAGCTCAATGTAGCTACTTTAAACAATCTACAATATAAAACATACTTTTTAATTTTTTCTTTACTACCTAATTCCGTACAGAATGTTCCGTCATGGTGTTGATGTCATCGGTATCAATGTGCGATGTTGCAATTAATAAAAAATAAAATAAAACCACTGAAAGGGAAGGTGTGTCCAAACTTTTGACTGGTACACCTGAATTCTCGAATCTGATTGGTCAGACGGTGTGGATGAATTTACCTATGAAGCGATGTTTCGTTTGCGTTTGCAGCCAAGTTTCCGGTGTTCAGGACAAAGGTGTGTACATTATGCTTCGCACTTTCTCAGCCTCTTGACTTCTCAAAGTGCATTTCATGTTTTCGGCTTATTAACGTACGGAGACGGAACAAGGAAAGGCTGTTTAAAGCTGCCATAATGGACTTGATAGGAATAACAACAATGTTTTTGATCCATCCGCTCTTGATTTTCCTTCAAGTGTTTCCAAGAGACTTTATTCGTGCGCATCGGTGTGCGAGTCGCAACATTCGCCGCAAAGCTCGACCCCGCATCCGTTAAGTTGCAGGTACGGAAAGGAGGAAGTGAGTGCTGTGCCAAAGATTTTAAGCCCTGATACTCAGGAATTCAGATCCTGCGATTTCTGTACAGCCGGGAGAAAAATAAGGCAGGAAATGGGGGAGAAACAGCAGCGCCACGAGCAAACACTTACACTGCAGTCTTGCCTCCTTGATACCTCCCCCCTTCTCTCTATTTCGCGCTCTCTTTTTCTATTGTAGAGGCGATGGCTGACTCAGCTTCTGCAGAAGTGAGAAATAGAGAGAGTTCGGTGACTCACTGTTGGAAGTGAACATAACCTTCGACACAGTTGGTTTGCAATAAGACAGACTTGTTAATTTTGTAAAAATATGTCATACACATAAACACAAACACACAAATGTCATGACTCTGGTACAGAAGTCCTCCGTCTATGCAGACACCAAATTTCACACACTGGAGCCAAGTTCAACTTTCCTCTTTTTTTGAACTATAATAATAATAATAATAATAATAATAATAATAATAATAATATAATAATAATAATATAATAATCTCACGCCACTGTGTTCCTGATTTTGTGTCGTAATCAGATTTAGTTGGCCTCTCCAATTGTTTCATCTTCACTTTTTCTCATTACGACACACTCCGGGATTTACAAATAAGCTTTTTTTTTTTTTTTTTTTACGGTTACCACAAAGTCCATGTCTTGTCTCATTCGCTCTCGTCTCAAGACTTTATGAAAATCTCTGCCGATCTGGTTTTCCGCGACGTAATCCGTGATTAAGTCGCACCTCAAATCCGGTTTTAGTTCGAGGCCGGTGTGTTGAGTCAGTGCGAGTAACGCTGAGCTTCCTCATCATCCTCTTCATCACTCATGAAAAAAAGATTGATATAGTGAGCTTGATATAGTGCGGAAGAATTATTGCTGTAAGGATATAGGTACAGTATGTGTCACTTCGGTAAAATTCCTTTTTTAAATGAAGGTTTTATTTGAAACTATTTTGTAGTCAAACTCAATCCGACATCCAGTATGGATGAACAAATCCATGCTCATGTGTTTTAAAAAAAAATGTGAATCTGTAAGCTGTGGGGAAATATTATGCAAAACAAACCTTATCAGTTAAGAAACTTTTAATTGATGTGCAATTAATCAATGACAGTTAATTACTAACATCCCCACCATGAACCGTGATTGGTTGAAAGTTTGAAATTGAATTCACAATAAGTCAAATTATTCATAAATGAACGACACTATGTCAGCAGTTACAGCATCATCGTGCATCAATATTTTTTTCAGTGATTTGCAAATGTGAAATGACTAAATGACTGAAATCGCGATGATCAAATCCATGCGTCATTTTCCCAGAGTCCACCCATGTAGTGTTTAAAATTTTTTTTTACTGAAATTATTTATTAAGAATTTTATTTAAAAAAAAAAAAATAAAATACACACAGTCGTTACAAAATGTTACTTGAACCCTTTGACACACATTTGATCCGTGGAGTGCAATTTGAAGATTATGTAATTAACTTCAATTAAATGCGTCATGCTAGAAATCGTGGGTGATTGAAGGAACTGTAGTCATCACCCAGAAAGAAAGAAAAAAAATGATCTTATCTTATAGGTGGTTTTTTGCCTCTTCGAAATATATCAAATTCCTTGTTTAGTGTTGATCTGGACAGTTTTGAGCGGTCACTACTGGAGTGCGCACATCCCAGACACCCCCACCCACCCTGTGCGCTAAACTAAGTACTGTAATAGATACCAAATCCACGGCTAAATCCCATCCTGTGCACTGAACTACTAAACAGGGCGCTCTAATAGATAATAACTGTGACGGTTATTACAGAAGTGCACACCAGGTTTATAGCTTCTGTAGTCATCAGTATACAAAACACCGGTATCCAGGTGGCTGTTGACAGGTACAATGTCACAGCAGGTCTTAACAGGTTTGGACAATTCAAGTGTTGTATGTACTTTGAATGTACGTAAGTACATCTTAACATTATGTAGGTAATGGAACCAGGAACTGTACTTGAGTTTAGGCACAACAACCCTCCTTGCTGCATGTGGTCAGGGAGAAGGTGAGTCAGCTTCACGATGGAGAAGCGTTCAGCTCTGTGAGGTCATTTTGACTATTTTTATGGGTAACAGTCTGTCATAGATGCTTGGATAAAAGGCCACCATTGTTTGTCGCTCAGGCGGTGTCCAGGTCAGTGCTTGCACTTCTGTTGTTTACCTAGAAAAGCATTGCTTTACATCCAGTGCAGTGCCTTTATTGGGATTTTATGTGATAGACCAACACAAAGTGGCACATACAGTAATTACTGTATGAAGTGGAAGAAAAATGATAAAACTAGAAATCTGAAAAGTGTGGCATGCATTTGTATTCACCCCGTTAACTCTGATATCCCTAACTAAAATCCAGTGGAACCAAGTGCCTTCAGAAGTCAACTAATTAGCAAATAGAGTCCATACATACTTAAATACAGCTGTTCTGTGAAGCCCTCAGAGGTTTGTTAGAGAACATTTGTGAAAAAACAGCATCATGAAGCTCAAGGAAAACACCAGACAGGTCAGGGATAAAGCTGTGGAGAAGTTTAAAGCAGGCTTAGGTTCATCTCACGGGGCGCTGTTCAATCCATCATCTGAAAATGGAAAGAGTACGGCACAACTGCAAACCTACCAAGACATGGCCGTCCACCTAAACCGGACAGGCCGGGAGAGGAGAGAGTTAATCAGAGAAGCAGCCATGAGGTCCAGGGTAACTCTGGAGAAGCGGCAGACATCCAAGGTGGGAGACTCCACAAATCTGGTCTTGGAAAAATGTCATTGTTGAAAGAAGGCCATTGGGAAGGAGTGTTTGCGGTTCCACATGACTTGTTGCAAACTGCTAACATTTTTTCTTATGGCATTGTTTTTGGTATCTTAAATCGGGAGTACAGTGGAACCTTGGATTACGAGCATAATTCGTTCCGGAAGCGGGCCCGTATTCCAAAAACACTCGTAAACCAAATAGACTTTTCCCATAAGAAATAATGAAAACTCAAATTATTCGTTCTACAGCCCAAAACAATAAATACATAAAAATAATTAATACAACATATAAAGTAACAATAAAACAAATTAACCTGCACTTAACATTTAAAAAAAAAAGTAAAAATAAATCCAGACAGTTAAGTGTTTCCTGACATAAGTGTGATATGTCAGGAACCACATCAGCAAGACTCAACATGGTTCGAGGTGAACGTGTGACGATTTGAGTGTATGGTTTGCACACCTTTAACTGGTACAGCATGTGTTAGTTTTCCTTAGCAACACTAGCCACGTACAGCCAGTGAAATGGCACAGATTCAGACACAGAGGCTGGTCCAGTCAAGTACGCTTTTGATAAGGGGAAAATTGTGTACATTTCCGTTTTTGTGTGATTAGATGTTAGATAAGGAATATGGAAACAAGGGCAAGCGGGACTAAGAGAAAGTGAGTGTTAGATAAAAGAGAAACTGAGTCTCCACCCAGTGTGGATTGGAGGTGCTAATGCCTTCAGAGATCTTTAGGCACAGGTATTCCTCCCTCGTGTTGCTCCGGAACCTTGAGTTCTGACCCAGCTTACACATGCAACAATAACAACTTCATAAAAGCGGGAAAAGACAGCGCTTCTTTTTTGTGGTTCTTTAATGGAACGGTTAACGTGGCTCCGCTACAAATTGTAGTTTTGAAATGTCTGCGAAGCTATTTTGATTGGTAATGATGTGGCTTGAGGGGGAAAAAAAAGAAGAAGTAAAAAAAAAAAAAACAGCCGCATTTTTCAGAGCTGAAGTAAGTCTTTCCTGACTTGAGTTTCTGCAGGGAAAGTTTTTTCGGGAAGACCGCCGGGGAAAAGCTCCGGCTGCGACACGTGCTGGCCACCAACTGGTTGCTGTGGCAACGCTCTGTGTGTGTGTGTGTGTGTGTGTGTGTGTGTGTGAGTGTATGTGTGACCACAGCCTTCAGTTACCCTACCAACCCTTTAGCCAACCCCCAAGACATTCTCACACACACACACACACACACACACACACACACACACACACACACACACACACACACACACACACACACACACACACACCGCATGAGTGTTTATGTTCAGAAAGAGATCCACATGAATGAAAAAGAAATCACAATTCTCTGTGTTAGCCATAATAAAAATGGTATCCTGGCAACAGGCCTGAATAAAAACACATTTCCATCTCAGCAATAACAAACTGATTCGATTACTGCGCCACTATGGCTGGGACAGTCCACCACTCTGCTCTGGTGCATGTGTTGTGTATGTGTGTGTGTGTGTGTGTGTACATCTGTAATGAGTGGGTATGCGTGTATGCACTAACAAGCTACAGTACCATGTCCAGACTTTGCTTCGGTGTGTAAATGCATGAATGTGTCTTACTGTCTATGACTTATTAAGAGTGCGTGTATTCCCTAACAAGATCACACAACCAGACTTTCTTTGTGTGCGATGCGTGTGTCGAGGCTTTTTAAGGGCACTCGGTAGGAAACCAGCAGTAAATCGAAACAGCTTCATCACTGCCGCTGTTATTTTCCTCATCCTCTTCCAGCCCGTGGTGTAACCATAAGGTCCTGGTATTGGTATTGCATATTATAGTACATATAGTACAATAGTATTGGCAAATTGCCCTGCAACTTTGGGATGCGCATTTAAATAGTTAAATAGCAACATTTCCACTGTGGGAACAGTAACTTGGCTTCATCACGCCATTCATTCATTCATTCATTCATTCATTCACTCATTTATCTTGTATACCACTTATCCTGTGGAGGGTCCCAGGAGTCTGGAGCCTATCGCAGGAGCCTTTGGGAACGAGGCGGGGTACATCCTGGAAAGGGTGACAATTCATCGCAGGGCGCACACACACACTACAGACAATTTGGGAACGCCAGTTAACCTAAACTCCGTGTCTTTGGACTGTGGGAGAAAACCGGCGTACCCGAAGAAAACCCACCAAGCATGGGGAGAACCTGCAAACTGACCCGAAGCAGAAATCAAACTCTCGATCCTTGCAGTGCGGAGGCTAGAGTCCTACCCGCTACGCTATCATGCCACCTGACACCATCCAGTCACTGATTTTGTCTGTAACACCACACTTTGCACTCCTTCCATGTTTTATTTCTTAATTGATCCATGAGTTCAAGAAGCAACATCCAATGAGCAGAAGAGGTCTCTTACTTGATATCTTCAGATTAATAGAGAAGAACATGAGCAGATGTGTCATGTTGTTTAGCAAGGCAACGTTTTATACTAGCAAAAGTACTGAATGTTGAACCCAACCAATAGTTTGTCCATCCATCCATTAGGGTCATGGGGGCCCTGGAGCCTGTCCAGGAACTTAGGGCACAAAATGGGGTAGACCCCGAATGTGGTCCCGTCCCATTGGAGGGTACATGCAAACATACTGTACACACACAATAATACGGTATGGGTAGTCGTGAAATGCCAGTCATTCTAGACCACATGTCTTTGGCCTGTGGGAGGAAACCAGCGTAACCGGAGGGAAAGCACCAAGCTAACCACTTTAGCCATCAGACTGTCCAACCAATATAAATAACTCATTTAATGGAGAGTAACTGATTATTGATCTTCATCTATAGCTGACATCAAAGGCTATGGCATATAAAAGTATTGCAACATAGTTGCTTATGCGGTGATATGCCATTGATATGACATTCCTTGGTAATTATATTCTTTATAATTGCCAAGGAATTAATGTTTAATTTCCAATTTATGTTTAACGTCCAGAATATCTGAATATCGGCACTTGTGGCTTAGGTGGGCCAACCTAGGACAATTCACATTCCTTTAGAGTGATGTTGTGTAAGTTCTCCTTGGGTGAAGGAAGTGGGGAACTTCATGCATTTTTTTAAAAAGGTGGAAAAATTTCACTAATTACGCCACAGGCACTTGGTTGAGTAACGACATGTCACATTTTTGGTGATGCCCTTTGTTTCTCAACGCATTTTGCATGGAGAGTTCTAGAACTCTTGAGCTTGAGTCTCAAAAGTCGGACCGCAAGGAACCAGTTGAATTATTTTATAGTCCCTTTTGAGCCTATCCATCTCCTCTGTGCATCTTCAACACACATCAGTGTTCCTGCCTGACCTCAGAAGGGCCATAGGGGAAGCATAGTGTTGCATTGGAGCATGGCCAGCTCTAATATGGAGGGAAAGAGAGATACCGGTGAGAAAGAGAAGGCTTCCTTTGGAAGGGATTTGCGCCTTTGTGTTGATCGAGCAGCAAATTCTCAGCTGGTTTACCTCAAGGAAAATGATCACCATCGAAACCCGATCTTCCTGAATCACGAAAAGCCCTAATGAGGCACAGAGCTGGTTTAAAGAGTTGAGAAATGTACGGGTGGTGGTAAGGTTGATCGAGGGAGAGAAAAAGGGAGAGTGAGAAACGAGAATGAGGTTTGTGTGGTTGTCCTCAGATGCTTGTAAAATTTGGGTTTGCACAGATGGAAGTTGTACAGAAGCAAGAGTGTAGAGGTGACCGTAGGCTGGGGAGGGCGGAGGGGCGACGGGGAGGGTGTTAGGAAAACAACAGAGAATAATGGAACCAGACAGAGTATTACGAGGAAGGGAGGGGACCTGCAATTTAAAAAAAATTACCTCTCTAACTTCAACACTCAGAGAAATCTACTGCCTCTAGAACTCTGCTTACATTTCAGCATGGCTGTAAATCACTTGAGTAGGACCTTCGAAAAATCCAGCACTCTGCCAACTCCAGTGTGATAAATTCAAGACCTTCTAAATTCTGTCTCTTGCCAATTCCAATGTAACACTAATTCAGTACCTTCCAAAGCCAGGACCAGGTCTGGTAATGAATGCAGGATCTTCCAAACCTCGACCTGCATGGAGATAAATTCAGTTCCTTCTAAAAATCAAGAAGCCATCTCTAACATGGTAGTGAGTTCAAGTTTGCACCACATCAACTCCAGAGTGGCAGTTATTCCAGTGGCATCCTGGATTCTTTAAACTGTTCAAAGGTAGTGCAACAGTAAATGGGTGAACGTTCCAATGTGGTAGTGAATCAGTGCTCCTCTAAATGCAGTACCTTGAGAACTTCTGTGTGACATCGTATAAATACACTGCAGGACCAATCCAATGTCATGGTGCCCAACCATTCACTGTCTTTGGTATATCTAGTGCACTTTTTACTCAAGTATCTTGCCAGCACCAGATTTTGATCTAATTTTAGTACCCTATGAAGTTTAGCATTTGGTAAATCCAGTTCCCTCCTAATTCAAGTAGGTTATAAAATCCAGTGTTTGGTAAATCTAGTACTGTCCTTGCTTGAGTACCTCGCCAACCTCAGGTATGGTAAATCGAGTTCCCTCCTAATTCTAATACCCTATTGAAGCCAGGGTTTGGTTTGGATCTCTTCATATTCTAGTACTCTATAAAGTCCAGTCTTCTCCTAATTCTAGTTTTCTCTTGAGTTTCTCACGAATATTACGTTTGTTAAATTCAGTCCCCTTCCAGCTGTAGTGCAATGTAATATCCGAGATTTGGAAAAATCCAGTACCCTCTTTATCCCGCTGTCTTGCCTTCTCCACTTTAAAGCCCAAACTAATCAACTTTCCATATACGTACTTTCATTTTTGAGTCTTTTTCTTTCTGGGCTCATCCTGTATCAAGGTCTGTCTCGTGACTTGGCTAAGCTTCGAAGTGGTCCCAGCTGGAGCATTTGAGGCTTCTAGGTGGAGGAAACCCTAATGAATGTTTATTTTCACTAGAGGAGTGCTCAGTGGGCTTGCCTGTGCTGGAGTTGGTGTAATGAGAGCAGCTCTATCCGGACACGGAGAACGTACACACATGGCCATCTGTTGGGACTCGGGCCTGTCTGTAAACTCACGCTCCATTTTAGGAGCTTTGATTTCCCTGTGGCCCTCCAGCGAAATGAAGCACTTAGAGACCGTAGCTCGTCTTCGTGCGTCGCCGAGCATGCTCGACTCCGACGCTCAAGATTGGTGACATCGAATTCGAGGTGTGTTTGGCCTCATGAACCTCTGGTTCAAACAAAAAAGGCTCAGTTCGGTTAATCTTATCCATTCACATTTTTGCCTATTGTCTCTGCACTCCAGACCGGATCCCTGGTTTCCATCAGTCTCTCTTGCAGCCACCCTCCTTATCTCTTTCTCTCTCTCACTCCCTCCCTCTCTTGCTTTTTTTCCAGATCTTTTTTAGTCAAGCCTTGGAAAGTTTATATAGTAATTGTAGCACTCTTGCTTGGTTTTCCAGGCCGGGATCCTGGACAGTGCTGTGATTAGTCCTGGACAGGGCCTCTCAAACAATCCAATTACCCACGCGCTGATTGCTTTGAACTCGGACTATGTGGGAAAGAGTCCAAATATAACTGGACATAAAAGCACATCATATTTTAAACTCGCTTTCTTATGGCCCTGTGAGGAACTGCCAGGTTACATGAATTGTTTGTGAATAAATTGCTTGCTTGAATACATTTTTACGGTTTCCCGTTTTGATTATAAAACGGTAACGTAATGTCGAGAATGCAGCAGGTGCTATTTCTATTTCAGGTTCCTGGTTTATGAAGTAGGTACAATTATTGATTATGTGGTCAGGAAGGAGGTCCTTAGAATACCGTGCTTGCAGTTACCTATAATGTCAATACAGTATGCCAATCATTTGGGCGAATCTTCTTGGTGATTTTGGAAGGAACCACTATGAGATCAGCGTCTCAATGATACAACGTTCAGACTCTTTACTTTGCAGGCAAACTATTAGAGACTGACTCTCGTTTTTTCCCCCCCCCCCACGTACATATTATGTTAATCATCTCTCATTCATCAGTGTCAGTTTTTAAACACCGCACTGCTGTTGGTTGGAGATTTTCACTTGATGGACCGATTCGCAACCCAGCACTGACGTTAATGTGTTTAAAACCCCAGGAACGTTACCGCACCTGAACAACTCCGACTAGAGCGACGCACCACCAGACCATTAACGTGGCCACCACCCAAATCGTATCTGACCAGCAGTCATCCTTTCCTCTAATGTGTGGTGTTGAGCCACCGCTCTCAAAGTGAAGTCCAGGGACTCACGGATGTCCATTGTGTTTATTCAGGGGATTCCTGACTCTGTTACTTTTTTTCTTTTTTTTTTTTCTAACATCATGTGACCGTAATGATGACAGAGTGTTCCTTGGAAAAAGATTTTACTCTGGAAGATGTCCCTGGCAGAGGTTCACAAAGCATGTGTGTGTATATAGAGAGTGAGATCGAAGTGAAACAGGTTTCTCTCGAAACAGCTTTAAATGCTTTTGTCCTTATGGCCAGACATCAGCACACACACACACACACACACACACACACACACACACACACACACACACATTCCTCCGTAATGACGTCAGAGAGGTTCATGAGGTGAATGTCAGGTCTTTTGATTTCTCACATGGATCTGCTGGGTTGTGTTGGATCTGCTGGGTTGCAGCTGGAACACTTTGGATCACGTTGTTTGTTGAGTGTGTCGGGGTTCCTTCGCTCTGTACCTTCTGAGACGTCTTTGGTTGGGGGCTGGGGGGAACAGGTTCCTTTACACACACGCAGGAGTCACGAGAGGGTCCTTTGGGTGACGTTGTGCTGTTGTCCAGTGTAGTGTTGTACTGTAGTGTGCCGTGTTGTGTTTCCGCGAGATTGTGCGTTGTGTGTCTGTTGGTTCTTATATGAAGAGATGAGATTGCAGGAGCTATCTCTGTCTGTCTCTCTTGCTGGTCTCTCTATCAGTATCCCTTTCTTATAGACTCTCTCTCTCTCCTTCATCTTTCCTTACATCATTCCTTCCTTCATTCTTTCTGTATCTTCATGTCTTTCTTGCATTTCTTCTGTCTGACTATACAGTATATCTCTTTTTTTTCTTCTAGTGCTCTTTCTCTCTCTCTCTCTCTCTCTTTAGGACTGACTACTGTACTGTATGTCTCTGTTTTTTTTTTTTAAATATATAATTCGTTCTTTCTGAGACTTATTATCAGTCTTCCTCCTTCTGTCCTTCTTTTATCATCTTTTTTTTTCCTACTTCCCCTGTCTTTCTATCTCTCTCTCTCAATCTCTTGGTCACTTGTCGTTCCCTTGCACTGGTTTTTTTCTCTTTAACTCTTTGTTTTACTTTCTCTCTCTCTCTCTCTCTCTCTCTCTCTCTCTCTCACTCTGACTTTATCAGTCTCTTTTTTATCTCTATTTCGGTTTTCATCTCTTTTCTGTCTCTCTCTCTCTCTCTCTTTGACTGTCTGTTTTCTATCCTTCTAGCTCTTGGTCTGATTCTCCTGTCTGTCTCCTTCTTTATTCTCCATCTCTCTCTCTCTCTCTCTCTAAATCTCTAAATGAATCTTTCTCTTTGGTTTTCTCTGTCTCCCTTCTTCATTCTTTATCTTTGTCTTTATTATTTTTTCTTCCGCTCACTGTTTCCTTCACTTGGTCCCTTAATCTCTTGACCTTTTTGTTTGTCTGTCTTTTGCTTTCTCTGCCTTTCCCTGTTCCTCTCAGTCGTCTCTCTCTCTCTCTCTCATGTCTGTACTGGTTTTTATGATGATGCTCTTGAAATCATGACTATGACTTGGAACGTGCTGACACTAGATTTTTATTCATTATCACCTTAGGAAAGCTACTTGAGCGTTTTTAATGTTGAGAATTAAGAATTAACTGTAGTGTCTACAAACAGACAAAAAGGAGACTTTCTGTGGATTTTCATTAAAATAAACAGTTTTTGGTTGTTAAAACATCGTGGTGACGTTAATTTGGCAACATTACGGAGGTCGGTAGGAGGCTGTTTTTTTTTTTTTCTTTAGTTAGAATAACTTTTATGAAATGACGTTATAACAACTTCGGTTCAGTGACGACGGGATAATATTGAACGTATGAACCCGGACACAATGTTGCCAAAATGACTTAAAAACCATATTAGTACCAACACCGGAGGCATGAGCGGTACTCGACCTCCGGTTGCTGCAGAGATACTGTAGCACTGGACCACTAGGGGACATGCTGTTGATGTACCAAAAATACCATAGTACAGTAGAGTAATTTGGGAACTGATGGCGTGGTGGCTTAGTGGTTAGCACTGCCGCCTTGATCCTCCAGGGTCTGGGTTCGATTCCTGCCACGAGGACTGCGTAACAGTTTGCATGTTCTCCCTGTGATCTGTGGGTTTCCTCCGGGTACTCCAGTTTCCTCCTACAGTCTAAAGACCTGTAGTGTGTGAATGAGTGTGTGTGTGTGTGCCCTGTGTTGGATTGGCACCCTGTTCAGGGTGTACCTTGTCTCGTGCACTAAGTCTCCTGGGGTAGGCTCCAGGCCCCCGTGACCCCGTATACAGAATAAAGTGGTGTAGATGATGAGCGAGTAATTTGAAAACTAAGATTTCTTTCCAGAATATGTATCATTTTAGGGGTAAAATCAAAGGTTTGTTTTTATTGGTGGCTCACAATCCACTTACTCGAGGCGCATACTTTCCCCCCGCTGTATCGGAGAGCATAAATCCGCCAGTGTATTCGGGTACGTAACTATATTACTAGTGTGAAACATAAGTCCCTGGACAGTGGCGGATTGAGGAGGGGCATCAACTGGATGTGGTAACACTGGAATATGACATCAGGTCTGTAGATTTCTCTTCTGTTTTTGGCCCTCTTATCCAGAGATCAGGAACACCTCTCCAACCACACATTCATGAGTTATCAAATCAGCCAACCGTGTGGCTGCAGCACAGTACAGAAAGTCATGCAGGAACAGGTCATGAGCTCCAGGTAATCTTCATATCGGACATCAGAATGGGGACGCAGTGTAAACTCTGGAGGTTTACACTTTTACCGGGCATGGTTGTTGGTATCAAATGGGCTGGTTTGAGTGTTGGAGAAACTCTTGAAACAGTGAGAGAGAGCAGCAGTTCTGTGGGTGTAAATTGTGCATTGTTATTGAGTGAGGTCAGAGGCAAATGGCCGGATCGGTCCGATTACAGGAATAATAACTTATATAATCACTCTTTATCACCGTTAAACCAAAAGCGCCAGCACTTCACATTCCGATTCTGTCCAGCAAGAGCACGGATCTGACGCTACCATGTTCTCAGACTCACCCAAATTCATCACCTGGGGATTAGAAAGCAAACCATTTTGCCTATTTCTGGGTGAGTGGGTGAGTGTCTGGGCCCCTGATCGCTGCTGTAGTCTCGGGGTGTGGCACATGCATCTCAGGGTTTGATGTGTTCTGCATTATGAGATGCTTTCTTCCTCACCCTGCCAATGGGTGTAAAGAGTGATTGGTTCTTTCTGGTTGTAAAAGTGATTACTTGCGTCGTTGTCAGTTGTATGAGGCCAGTTTGTTGATCCTCTTTTCAAATCTTTTCCATTAGTTGGAGTATCAAAGCAAATTCATTCCATTGGTTCATTGTGTTTCTTTAGTATTAATCCATCACTTAGTTTTTCTGGCGATGAGGATGATGATGATGATGATGATGCATTGTTTTTCTCTCTCCTTCGATGATCTCTTGAATAATCGAATAATAGTTTCCCATGACTTATCATGACCTCGCTTTAAACTTAACGCAGCCGTTCTACAGATTACTGTCATGTGGAATTTTTTTTTAGAGAGCATCGCTCTCGTTATGACTGCACAAACACACGGAGTTTCAGATGCATGTGCTGCCTGTTTTGCTAAACACAATGCATATTACATGCATGTTTAGTCAGCGCTTTTTCCAGTTTTTTTTTTTTTTTTAATGGCGCACCACCGTGCTGGCATTTAGCGATGCAACTGCACGGAGACTGGAAGCGATTAGCAATGTCGACCGTAATGCAGCCGCTCTAAACAGAGGAGGAACTGCGGTCTGTGAGCAGCCTGGGAGACGCACACATGTGTATTGTTGTCGAAACTCACCACTAAGAAGCAAAATAGTCAACAAAAGCTAATTGGATAAATGAGGACTGGCTGTGGTTATGCTGTGACAATGAACTGCTGCGGGCTGTGATGTTTTCCGCTGAAAATCCCGCTTACGCAAAAAGAAGCGGCTCTGCCAGGACTTGGCGGAAAACGAACAACAGCAAAATATTTCAGGAAATAGCGAGACCGAAATTGGCGACAGATAATAAGCCTGTGCTGATATCATCTTACGATTTATGGCTCTATAATTATTATGATTTACAATACTTTTTTGTGCTAATGCGTTTCTTAAAATATTTTTTTACGCTTCTCATATATCGAAAGTTCTCCAAACAGGACAGGGGCAGGAGGAGGCAATTTAAAGTTATATATATAATAATATCATTTCCAAGACTCATTCAGAAATCACTATTATTATGTACAGTAAATCAATGTTTTAATATTTTTGGGCCTATAACAGGCTCCGCCCTCGGATCAAGAGCGACTCCTGATCTGTGCCTTTTTTTCCTACAAAAAAATAAGAAACTTATTTGTTAGCTAAGGCTCAGTGAGCGCTCTATCCTGGTCAGGATTGTGCCGGGTCCGAGGTCTATCCCAGGAAACTCTTGATGAGTCGGGATTGTGATTATGATGGGACAGCGGCATGTTTCATTGTCTCCCTCACTTGTTCTCTATAGCGCCTATCTGGTACAGGGTCACAGAAAGCCTGGGCCCTATCCCAGGGGACTCGGGGGCATGAGGTGGGGTACATCCTGGACAGGGAGCCAATTCACACACCCACACACACACACACACACACACACACACACACACACACCAGTTAACCTAATGTGCATGTCTTTGGACTGTGGGAGGAAACCAGGGTACCTGGGGAAAATCCACCAAGCACAGGGAGAACCTGCAAACTCCACACATACAGACCTGAACGACCCTGGAGGTCCGCGGCATGGTGCTAACTGCTACGCCGCCGTGCCGCCCGGATCATTTCAATAAAGCATGAACTTACATACAATACTGCCTCTTTAAATTCACATACAGTGTGTTTATATACAGTATATATTTCCATATCCCCATGTACACTAAGTAAAGATGTCCACTTGAGGGAAATCGACGCAAAATAACTAGAATCCCTTCCGTTTCCGACCTTGACTCAATTTCTGTCTTCTTCTTCCCATCAGGATGAGTTCCATCCGTTCATCGAGGCCCTGCTGCCGCATGTCCGCGCCTTCGCCTACACTTGGTTCAACCTTCAGGCGCGTAAACGCAAGTACTTCAAAAAGCATGAGAAGCGCATGACCAAAGACGAGGAGCGTGCCGTCAAGGACGAGCTGCTGGGCGAGAAGCCTGAGGTCAAGCAGAAGTGGGCGTCGCGCCTGCTCGCCAAGCTGCGCAAGGACATCCGGCCCGAGTGCCGCGAGGACTTCGTGCTGTCCATAACAGGCAAGAAAGCGCCGTGCTGCGTGCTCTCAAATCCCGACCAGAAGGGCAAGATGCGAAGGATCGACTGCCTGAGACAGGCTGACAAGGTGTGGAGACTCGACTTGGTCATGGTGATCCTGTTCAAAGGGATTCCTCTGGAAAGCACGGACGGGGAGCGCCTGGTGAAGGGGACGCAGTGCTCCAATCACGTCCTGTGTGTCCAGCCGCACCACATCAGCGTCTCCGTCAAGGAGCTGGATCTCTACCTGGCCTACTTCGTGCAGGAGAGAGGTGAGTCAAGCAAAGTCAAACGTCAAAGCTAGCAGTCGTCTCTCGACTTAAGGATGGAAAGAGATTCTAGGAAACTGACCTCACCTCCTTGTGTGTACGTACTTTAACAAGAATTGTTGCTAATGTGTAAAGCTCACACATCCCCCCGTATAGCGGTTAGGAGACAGACGCGCGTCTTTGACACGTCGGCGTAAATCATCGGCGATGCCCTTCTGAGGAAAAAAGAAAAAAAAAGAAAAAGAAAAGAACCGTCTGAGTCATCTCTGCCCTTGCACAGGACATGGTGAGAGAGGAGACAGAGCGAGGGAGGTTAAGCAGCACCCCCAAGCCACGCCTAAGTAATACAGAAAGGCTGATATTCAGGTTTAACATTAAAAACACAGGATTGCAGGCAGGCAGGGATCAGGCAGAGCCGAGGCTGTAAATCATATCCAACGAGGGCCGCTCGCTCCGGCAGGCTGGGGAGAGGTGCTAAAATTTACAGCGGGGTATAAACCGGTGTCGGCTAGCAGGGCTGGGAGTGAGCTAATGAACACAATCTGTACTCTGATCACACACACAAACATCTCTCGACCTGGATCATGGCATACTTCATGTGTTAGTAGACTTTAGTGTGAAACGTATCTTTTTAATCAGAGTTAAGTCGCACGATCTTTCATAGGTTTTTATTTGCAAAACAAGAATGAAGTGAGAAATACAATAGACCTGGATGTCTTGATGATTTCATTTAAATATTGTCGTGTTTGTTTTTCTTTTTTTTTTTTAAGAACATTGAAAAGTATTATTATTATTATTATTAAGGCGGCACAGTGGCGGAGTGGTTATCACCTTGCACATCACCTCACCGGGTCTGTGTGCATGGAGTTTGCATGTTCTCCTCATGTTTGGTGGGTTTCCTCCAGGTTCTCCAGTTTCCCCCCAAAGACTTGCAGATTAGGCTAATTGTTGTTCCCAAATTGTCCGTAGTGTGCGAATGTTGACCGGAGGTCCTAACATGGTCGTAAAATTAGAATAAATACAACCATCGGCCTCCACGGTTCCTAGTAGGACTACAGAGGTTCCAAGATGGATGGATGGAAATTATTATTATTATTATTATTAGTAGTAGTAGTATTATTATTATTATTATTATTATATTGATATATTGAAATGGGATTTTCTTTTCTTTTACTCTTTTACTTTTTAGCGCTGGCTAATCCTCAGGTCTGTTAATTACCTTCTCTGAAACACCCTCGTTCTAATATGGTATCGTTTCCATAGTAACGACACGCAACTTATAGTCGTGTATGTACAGTAATTGTCGTGGTGGCGATGTTTGTTTTTTGCAATAAGGAACGAGTCTCCAGTGTCAGGACTTTACAGTACTTGTACGTTGCCTGGTATGATCATGACAGATTAGTGGACGGTTTATATTAAGGCTTTTATATCAATTTTAAATATAAATAAAAGCTTAAAAGGTTCTCGGGTGAGCTGGCAGGGCGTGCACATCTGTCCAGCTGTTATATCATTCAGTATCGAGTCAAGAACATGTACTCGGTGACTTTCATGAACTGAGATGTTTCAAGTTGTGCTGGTGTGTTGTTGCCTGTGTGTGTGTGTGTGTGTGTGTGTGTGTGTGTGTGTGTGTGTGTGTGTGTGGTTAAATGCTGTCATACATTAATTCGAGTTGGTTTGGCTCATTTGCATATCTAATACAGGTCTGATATTACAAGGAACAAGTGTTGCGTCGTGCAGCCGCAGTTTGCATGCCTGAGTGCAGCAGTAGCAAGAGTGGTCTGCGTTTCAGAATGATGGTTTGTGTGCGAGTGTGTGAGAGACTAGCAGCGGCAGGAGTGACTCACTATGTGTGGTGAGCAAGAGTGTTTGTTGAATTCCCCCCAATGATGAATTGCTGTCTTCGTCTCCGGAGTTGTTTTTGTTTTTTTTTTCTTTCTTTTCCTACTCTCTGCCAGCTTTAGCGAACGTCCCTCTGCTGTGCCGGGATATCCGACGTGACAGAGCGCGCCACGGACTCCCAACGCAAGTGTGTGTGAAAGAGAGAGAGAGAGAGAAAAAGAACACATAAGGCAAACGGGCCGAATCAGGGGACTACACACACACACACACACACACACACATACAGCTTTGTGAAGCTTCAATATTTGGTTGGTCGCAGGTTCATGACCAGACAACCAGCTGGGAGAATGTCTGCTGAGGAGAAAGTGGGATGGGGGGGGGGGGGGTGTCTACCTCCATCCTTCCTTACTGCTGTGCCTCCCTCGCGACCTTCAGACGCACTCGTCTGGGTTAGAGAGCGGGCAGCCCGAGAGTCACCTGACCCGCCAAATAGCCTACAAAGCCTTGGCTGTAAAATCAAAGATAAGGAGCTTTCCACTCAGAGCGAGAGAGAGAGAGGGGCCAAGCATTCAGGACTCCTTCTTAAAGCTGCAGTGCCTCTTTTACTTCCCTGCACAACTTATTGTATACTCCATTCTGATTGGTCAGGATTTTTCTAAAAAAAAACCAAGGCGACGCTCTCTCTCTCTCTCTCTCTCTCTCTCTCTCTGTTTTATCTATTTTTATACCTCCCTCTCTCCTTCTTTCTGTTTTTCTATTTCTCTTTTTCCTTCTACCTCTCTCCTCCTCTCTCCTGCTGTCCTTCTGTCTCTCTTTTTACATCTCTCTCTCCCTCTCTCTCTCTCTCTCTCTCTGTCTTTTTCTCTCTTCTTTCCATCTCCCTCTCTCCTTCTCTCCATTATACTGTCTTCCTCTCATTGTCAGTCTTCCTCTCTCTTTCTCTCTATCGCTGTCTTCCTATATCTTTTTCCATCCCCTCCTCTCTCTCTCTCTCTCTCTCTCTCTCTATCGCTGTCTTCATATCTTTTCCATCTCTCTCACTCTCGCCTTCTCCCTTGCTGTCTTTCAATCTTTCTTTTTCCATGTTGTGGTTCAGTTCTGTATTCCCTCTTTCTCTTTTTCTCTCTCACCTTCACTCTTGTATGTGTGTGTGGTGTGTGTGTGTGTGTGTGTGTGTGTGTGTTGTGGTTCAGTCCTGTGTTGTGTCTCGCTGTTTTTTGGTATGTTTGCTAATGAAGTGTTAACCGCGCTGCTCTCCCTTTCACCCTGTCTCAACATGGACCGTTACCTCCTAAACACACACACACACACGCGCGCGCACACAGAGCGGGAGAGGCCTCCAGAGTGTCTCACTTCTTCCAAAAAAGTGCCACATCAATCACACAAACACAATGATGATCTGTACGTCACGGCTCAGTGTGTCGTGCGTTTGTTTTCTTTTGTTTTGTTTAGTTTTCTTAAAGGATTAAATTGATGATTATATTCTGGCCATGTGATCTGGATCACTTTTCATTCTCTCTCTCTCCTGCTAATTTCTCAATCTCGGGAATAAATCTGGCATGAAGTTATGTCAAAACAAATGGCATGGTGGTTTGACTAAAGAGCGACACCAGGCTGGAGGGATAGACTGCCTGCACTCGTCCTGCGGGATTCGTCCTTCCTCTCACTTCCTTCCTTCTCGTGTCTCTCCTTCTCTCTTTCTACGGTGTGCAGCGAGGGACAAAAAAAAAAAAAAAACACACATGCACACAAATCTCTCTGGTCACTTCACACACGCCGTTAGTCAGTAGAGCAGGGCGTTCCTACGCACATGCACACACACACACACACACACACACACACACACACACACACAGTAAACACAGCGAGGCAGGAATGTGCTCCAGTGCTCCGGCAGCGGAAATTTGGGAGGGGTGGGAGGACGAGGGTCAGCTCAGGTCAAGTTCAGACACTCGTCTGTCTCCAGTAGGGGGAGGTGTTCCACAGGCACTTCTCTTAAAGGCACAGCGTCCTAATTTCACCCATATTTTTGTATATATTTTAAACACACACACACACACACACACACAAAATGGTCCAAAATATCTTTCAGTCTGCAAAAAGTTAAAAAATTCTCAGAACAAAATTAGAGTTAGAAATGCTAGCAGAGAGTTAAAAATGCTAACTTGTGGTACCAATAAAGCTGACTTACTGTATATGAATAAATTACTTGTGAAATTTTAGTCCCTGAAGAAAATTAAGCCATTAAAGCCTGTCAAATAAGAATAAAAACACAACAAATAAAATCATGCTAGCTGTTTTTGCTAGGTTTGCTTTTGTTAGCTAGCACATTCAGACTTAAAGGTAGCCTAAAACGCAGTTTTAAATGAATTCTCTTAGTTTGTGGGTGCCCGAACATTCAGATCTAAAGGTAGCCTACAAAACTGTTTTAACTGAAATTTTTATACATTTTTTTTAAAGAAAAGACAGAGAGCTAGGAGAGTTACATAAGCTAGCTGTGAACATTAGCATTACTAGCAAGTGTCAATATTACAGTATATTGTGAGTTGACATATTGTGTAAGGTTTGTAATGTGAAGAAAGTGGCTAATTAGCATAGCTAATGAACAAACTATCAAAAAAAATTCTGAATTACACTATACTTAAATACACCTTATATAAAACTAGCTGAAGTGCCCATTGTTGACGAGAAGCGTAAACCTAAAAATAAAGCAGAACTGCCTAAAGTATTATTACAAAGAAATAACATTTTGTAAGGTTGAATATATTACACCTTCTTTACACTGAGTCGTACTTCTTTTTTGTCGTCAACCAAATACACTTTCTATTCGGTAAATTGAATGAGTGAATAACAGATGAGAAATCGGAACAAGTAGATCGGATAAAGATGAAGTTTTGTCTTAAAACGACTCCAGCGTGTTACAACTGACTTATACCACTTCAGCGCTGTTATTTCAGCCAAAGTGAAAATCTGAACTAATCCCAGAAAAAATATTCAGTTTAGCTGTACTTTATTTTAAAGTACAGTAGATTACTTAATCCGCCATATAACCGCTCATAACTTCACTTCTACTCAACATTTGTGGTTTCATTTATGATCCAATTAAAATTTTAGGCCGATATCTAAGTAAAAAGGTTCATAAAATTTTGCCCAGGCAGTTTTGCGCGATGCTGTGACACAATCTGGCTGGACAGACACACGGACAGACAGAGACAGGTAGAATGGTTTCTGGTCCTCCAATATATGAAATGTAAAGATATTATTGAAAGAGCGAATTCTGACCAGTGTGCAGACAAAACTTCTTTTACTTATTTAGATGTTTAAGGAAATATTTCTAAAACACATTGGCATTTCTTATATAATTGTCTATAACAGTCACATTGTTTAATGTGTTTGGTTAGAAATATTTTAGCCATTTTTCCCTATAGTGAACTATGTCACTGTTATAAGCCAGAGTGAATTTATGATTATACGTAAATCTCATGGATTTTATAAATACTGTATTTAGTTAAACATTTTAAATATATGTTATATTTTAGATGACTGTAAACCTGATCTTTTTATTATTACATAGTAATATCATCTCAATATAATATTGACACAAATTTCATCATATAAAAAAAAAAACTATATATATATATATATATATATATATATATATATATATATATAGGTGTTTAGATTAGGATATCTGATTTTTGAACAAAACTTTAGAACTTTATTCAGATTAAACAATGTTTTCTAAGAAAGTATAAGTTACAGACTCAAGCATAATTAGATGTTCTGCATAGAATAACCTAACAATTAATTCTTCAAGAAAATGGTACGACTCAGGGGAGAACATTGGTGCGTCTCTATCTTACTTGGGTGAGATGCTTTGAATGATGAACGTACATGTATGAGTATGACTGCCTACAGTATGTAGTATACACATTTGTGCTTTTGCCCACTTTCACATGTTTATTATCTCTTTCTGTCATCTCTCTCACTCCTTTTCTTACTTTTTGTTTTTCTTTCGGTTCAAATTAAATCAAATCGAGAAAGCTTTATTGGTATGAATGTACCAGGAACAATATCGTGGCAAAGTTTCGCAGCATGAGGTGACCTCTCCCTGACCTGGCTGTCGCTGTCTCTGTCTTTCTCTCTCTATCTCAGTTTCCTTCTGTCTCTCTCTTTCATTCACTCTCCCTGTATCGCTCCTTATTGCGTCTCATTGAAACAGCTCTGATATGGAGCTCGCGTCTCGCAGCCCGTCTGCCTCAGGAGAGATCGACAGAGCCGCAGCGTTCCCGCCCACATGCCGTGTCTGTCCACGTTCAATAACTTAATGGGTCTGGGATTCCTGTCCCGGCTCTGGCGCCTCCTCTCGCGTCTCGGCCCCTACGGTTCAGGGCAGTGAGCAATGTCAAAGCCGGACGCGTCAAGATAACATGAATGGAAAGAAAAACACGCAGCGGAGTTTTGGAAATGTCTAAAGCATGCTCGTCTGTCTGCACGCCTTTAGAAATAAACATATTGTTATCAGCAGGTCATAAGTTCGACCGCTGCTAAGCCAGACGGCGGCGCGATAACTTTTAAATGAGGAATAAAACACGCTGGGATGTGAAGTGATAGGAAAACAATCAGCATATTAACACCCGGTGAGAATATCTTCTAAGATTTATCCTTTATTTATTGATAAGTTGACAGGACGCCTTAACATGGTTTATTCCCTTTTTACACCACAGCAGCTTTTCAACAATTACATTTTTATTTATAAAAAAAAAATGACAAGCTGCACTTCAAATGTAATGTTCATGTAATTTACAGCTGCTGTAACCTACGTAATTACAAGACATAAGGAAAAGTTTTTTTTGTTGACGTACAACCCTGTAGAAAATGTGTTGCTCTTTAATAAGTACACCCAGCCGGTGTGTACAGTACTTCCTCTTTCATAATGGCTTAACAAGGGAAGTCACAGCGGTGTTGGATATCTGTTGTAATTAATATGTTTGACTGTAGTATTCGCAGAAATGAAATCTTAAGACAAAACACTTGAAAATCAATAAAAATAGTATGTTCTATTTAATTTAATTGAATCATATTTCAAGTGGAAATGATCAAGGTATGGTTTGTTTTCATATTAATATTTTATTATACAGTATGATCCTATGTTTTACGTTATTCTGTTTTTTTTTTTTTTTATTTAATGTTTTTATTGATGTTAATAATTGTAAGATTATTTTGTTTTATGCAGGTTTATTGCTATGCTTTGTTATGTTGTGTAGTATTGTTTTTGCTTTTCTGCTAAGTTAGGCTATTTTATGTTATTGTAGGTGGTTGTATTTTTTTTATGTTTTGGTGTGTATGATTATATTATATTATACTTATGTTTTATTTTAAGTTCTAAGTCTGCGCTATGCTGTAGTAGTTAGAACTGAGACCTCGCACCTCCAGGGTCAATGGTTCTAGTCCCGTCTCAGGTCTGTGCATGTGCATGTGTTATTGTGCTCTGCAATGGTTCGGCATCCATCCCCCATCCACCGTGTTCCCCACCTTGTGCCTGGAGTCCACTGGGCTACGCCCCAGGCTTCCCCTGACCCTGTACAGGATAATTGGTACAGAGAATGAGTGAGAGAGACAGTTATATGTTATTTTATTTTGTGATATACAGTACTGTGCCAAGTCTTGAGCAACCTCATTTCTTCATATTAAATGAAATGAAATGATGTAGATTAAACTTAAGAAATGGGAAAAGTGTTTTCATGCAACAAGCTGTAAAGTGCCTAAAGACACAATTTAAAAACTGGTTGTTTATGTAACACCTTCATCAGCGACCTCACTTCCCCTCTCGTCTGTCCCAGCCACACAGAATTCAGCATCAGCAGTTTACTAATCACCGGCCTGACCGTCTGACATCATCTGCGCCTGTTTCTCACTGGCTCATGTCTTAAGTTAGATGCGTTTTCATGCTTGAATGATTCATAGGTCACTGTGTGGCTTAACAAACAAAAAACCTCCTTTGAAACTGTTCGGGTACAGCGACTGGACTGAAAAAGAGCGACAAAAACTTGACCAAAAGATCGGACAACGATTTCCTCAACATTAAAAATGCAAGAAAGTCTGGAGCTTTGTGAGGAAATGAGGGGGCCAAGACTTTTGCACAGTATTGTATGTTAGGTTACGTTGTGTTATGTTTTATAGTTGCTTATTTTATGGTATGTAGTTTTCTGTTATGTTATATTAAGGTTATCATAATCCATGTTTTACGTTATGGTGAGTTATTTATGTTATGTTTTATGGTAGGTTAGTTTATATTTTATGACGTGTTATATTGGGTTATATGTTGTCATGATGAAGCGAACTCGTGACATATGTAGGGTTATATTTTTGTGTTTTATGTCAGGTTTTGGTTTTTAATGTCTTATGTTAGGTTAGGTAAGGTTATTTTATGTTAGGGATTTTACTTGTTAGGGTAGGTTATATAAGTATTAAGGCGCATCAGTGAGATGATGATACTTCAAAGAGGATGATCGTATACATGAAGTGATTATTCTAAAGAAACTGCACGGTAAGGTGCATCATGGGATATGAACAGGTTTACCAGTACATCTACTAACATCGAAAAGGAACTGATATACTGTATGCCTGACCGTATGTACAGCGTATACTTTATATAAGGCTACTCTTTTTGTAACTTTATGCTTTATGTTATCTTGTATATCAGGTTATTAGGTTATATGATGATGCTAAACACACTGTCCTGTACATGAAACCCTGCAGCTCATTTTCCTGCTGAGGCTTTGTAAAAGCCAGTGGTTTGCATGTACTGTACGAGTACACCCTGAAAAAAATGCCTGTGTGTCCTAACGTCACCCTGTGCCCTGCCTCGGGCTGATAAGAAGACACGAAACCTCACTGATTACGCGGCAGCTGAGTGCGATAAGCTCAGTGGCATTACTGCACTTTAGGGCAACGGGTCCACACAGAGATCAACTCCGATATTAAATTATTGATGTGGCGTCAGTTTAAAATCAATCAATCACGTCGTTCCTTATTGGGATTTTAAGAATCGTCCGTGTCCCGGTGTATTTGGTTTGTGTGTGTGTGTGTGTGTGTGTGTGTGTGTGTGTGTGTGTGTGTGTTTGGCTTCACGGGAGGCAGTAAAGTAAATTAGTGCGAACTCCTAGAGCAGGCTGTAAAAAGCCATGGACGCCGTTCCATTACTTACGCTCACCCTGATCCGTGTCTTGACTGCTGCCTCTTTGTGACCTGCCTCTCTCTCAGAGCTGTTAGAAGGAATTGTATCGCAATTTCCATCATATTCACAGGCCACAAGTTACTGTTTAAAAACTGTTTTTAGTCTCCTAATTCAGACTATTACTGTACAAAGCTCTGATACTGGAGACTCCTTCCTAACATGTGACACAAAAGCCTGCACTTTAAAAAAACATGGAAGAGTGTTTTTTTTTTTTTTTTTTGTCAAGAGGGTTGTCATGCTTGCCACAAATCTTGGGTTGTTAATCATCTTTGTGTGTGTGTGTGTGTCAGAGAAAGAGTGAGAGAGAGAGATAGAGAAAGTTCCTACTGTAGGTCACGAAAGAAATATTCTGACATCTGTCGCAGTGTAGATAGACATATCCACCTCATCATAATGGTGTTTTTGTGTGTGTGTGTGTGTGTGTGTGTGTGTGTGTGCGTGTTTGTGTGTGATCTGATCTTCAGTGCTTTTAAAGTGGAACAGCTGCAGGCCACTGTTGAAAGCATGCTAGCTAAGCATATAAGCTTAGCATTTTTATTATTCTTTTTTGTTATTATTATTTTATTATTATTATTTTATTATTAATATTATTATTATTATTATTATTATTAATAATAATAATAATATTTTATTATTATTTTATTATTATTTATTATTATGATTGTTTTTATTATTATTATTGTTATTGTTATATTGTATTTTTTATTTTTTTAATTATTATTATTTTATTTTTTATTTTATTTATTTTTATTTATTTATTATTATTATTTTATTTTTTATTTTTTATTTATTTTTATTTATTTTTATTTATTTATTATTATTACTAAAGCACAGGTAGACAGTGACTTGCCTTATGATCTTGCAATTGATTAGCATGATCTGCTGTATTAATTAGCGGTATTCTTCGCTAATTAAAGTTTAACCTCAGATCGGAATCATTATTCCTTATTTTTCCCCCCTCAGCATTCCTTTGTACCTGATTTGTAGATTCATCTTTTTAACTGTAGACCTTTTAACTGTCGCACTCTTACGATTAACTCTAACGATTCTGTGATGAATAATCATGCTAATCTGGTAGCCATAAGCTACGTTAGCCACATCGCTCCAGCAGCACGCAAAGAGCTGCTCGGATGTTCGGCCTCACGCAGGTTACACACACACTTTGCCGATCCGGACGGTAAATGGAGCGACAAACCGAGGGCCACAAAACAACCCAGAAAGTCCAGGTGCGTTTTCTACAAGCGGCAGGTTTATAAACCCACCTGGCTGTTAAAGTAAACGAGGAACGCTGCTGTGTCGGGAAGGCAGATGTCGTCCGGCGTCTTTTGCTACCTGATCGAATTAATTGCATTCGGATTCCAAACGGAAACAACTTTCTTGTAAATGACTTTGAACTGAAGGACTTTGTAAATGAAGTGAACATATGAACGTACGTTCAAGTCGAACCGGGACTTTTGATTGTGCAGAATAACAGAACGGTGAATGAACTCCCTTTATTTTTCTATATAATCCTCTGCTACACTAATGCACTTTTCTCAGGTAGAAGGTTTTCTCAGATCTGAAACCAAATATGTGGAAATGACTTGGAGCGAGGTCAGGACCGTATGAGGGGTGTGGCAATAACTCCCAGCTCCTGGGATTTCCTGTAATGTGGGAGTGATTGCGTGTTCAGTTCCCGCAGACAGGTGCGTCTCTTCAGCAGGTTAGCGACGTGTTATCCGTCAAATTTCAGGGAGCAGGTGTTCCACTCACTAAACGTTCCCGGGGAAGACTGGGATCATCATTCTCAGACAGATGACCATCTTGAAAAAAGTCTCATCACCGTCCTGTTCTTGAAGTCTTCTATAAATGTCGATCGCTTTTTACGCCTTCATTCACCATAAATGTCATCACAAGTGCCGGTTTGACTCGAACACCTCTCGCACAGTTTGTTCATCCTTAATATCTCCCTGGTCAGTGTGACAAGTTCAGCTACGTCTTTTTTTTAAAATTTTTTATATATGTATACTTTGGGAATAAAATTTCAGCTTAAATTCTTTAAACTGCATGAACAGGATTCAAAAACAAAACTAAACAAAAACACTCTCTAGTTAAGACTGAGAGTGATGTAGGAACTGTCAGTGAGACATACATAAGATAAGATGCGTAAGAAATAAACGGACTCTGATTCAGATAGCAGCATCGCGTCAGACGTCTATTAAAGAGCGTTTTGCAACACGAACCGAAATCCCCTCGACATTCGTCTTTCTTTGACGGTGTGTAAAGACTCTTTTTTTTTTTTTTTTTTCACCACAAATGGGAAATTAAATTGGTATCGGTTTCCCTCTTGACTCAACCCGATGCCTGAAATGACGACAACGGAAGGCTCGTCCTCAAACAGGAAGTGTCACTCTTTCTCTTTCCTTTAAGCCTTGACCTCGCAGCGTGATTAACCCCGACCGTGTGCAACAACCGAAACTCTTCTTCCACGCGGCATGAACCTTGAGAAATGCTCGTTTTTACTGTTCTTTGACGCAAACACCTGCAGTTGGGAAATGGCGGGTTTCCGTCTGACTTTACCGTCTTTTCATGTGGCCTGTTACTGCGAAAAATACAACCGACACAACGCGCTGTCGTCTTCAACTTTTCCCACTTTGTGACCCGTGTTGGTAATCCGTCGATGAGTCAGACGGGTCTGACGTCCCCCGCGCTGGATGCGCGCCGTCTCTCTGACCTGAAAAATCACTCTGAACAGTCCTCTCGGACCCACTCGTTTCTGAGCCGCCTGGCAGAAAGCGAAATGCCACGTCAGCAGAATATTATTACGATGTCTGGCTTTAATATGCTGATTTGGCTCTGGCTTCTTTTCTGTCTGCTGTTTGCATGCAATGCAGCGCTTCAAATCTGAGTAAGTGAAAAATGCTTCATACTGAACGTCAGTAGGCTGTACAGGAATTAGAAAAAATGCTTTTCTAAAAAACGCAGCTCTGCACAAAGCACAACATGAATACGGGACATGGCCTCGGGTTTCCTTATCGTTTTCCTTGTTTCATTCAAAAACAGTGCTTTAAAAAAAAAAAAAAAAAAAATTTTGATGTAACTAACACAACTGCAGCGGTTCTTATATATCAAAGTTTAAGAAAGTACAAGAAATTTGAAATAACGTTTTTTTTTAATGGATATGACATGGGGTTGAATTGTGATATCAGTATTCTAGGCGAAGAACCCAAACTCCCCAGATCCCAGTCCGATCAAGCGTCCATGGGATAAACAAGTCCGACTTGTGGACGCCCCACCACGCAAACCCACGGCACCCAACGGATCTGCCGCCAACGGCCTGGTGCCAGACGCCACAACACACCCCAGTGGTCTTGTACCGGGTCATGTGCCAAGGGGCCGGAGCGACCCAGACGGCACAAGCGGAACCCACACAATACTGGGATTAATTAGTGTTGTGTTGTAATGTTATTGGTGCATCCAGTAACAAAAAGAGAGAGAGAGAGAGAGAGAGAGATGAGACAGGGACAGGTGCCGATAATAATAATAATAATAATAAAAGTATAAAAAAGTATTATTTTATGCATTTTATTTGACTGCATTACTTTATAATATATTTTAATATACATTTGAGTATTTATTGTCTGTTTCTTTTCTCAACACCTGTAAGTCTCTCTCTCTCTCTCTCTTTCTCGCCATATTGTTGTTTACGTTTCTATGACGTCATGCTCAAAGTGTCTTTAAACCTTATTTGAATTATTTGTAATTATTGGCTATCATCGTCCTTGTCGTACGCCTTTTCCTTCCCCTCTCACGTCCTGTGACCTCACACATGAACTCATGGACAGATCGGTTGCTCCTTCTTCTTCTTCTTCTTCTTCTTCTTCTCCTTCTGTGGTTGCTGTGTTCTCAGCAGCGTTCGCAGGTTTGTTGTTTGTCCGACCTCTGTCTGATCAAAGACTGCGCCGTTGCTGAATCACACCTCACCCACAGCATTAAGATGCGTAAACATGATGGCCCACGCAGATGTGGTCTTCTTCATCCTCCTCTCTTTTATCGTCACCATCGGCACTTCTGATCACGGCGCGAACGCTCGCACCGCCGCGCTCTTCCAGTCAGTCGGCTTTCTCTGGTGATGAATCAGTTGGTAGCGTCAGCATGACTGCGCTGCGCTGCGCAGGAATCTTTTCTTGGTATTCATATTTTTCCATCACTGGTAGTGACAGCGAGCTGTCAGTCTGCTGCATGCACTCATTATTAAACACTTTTCTTATTGCTCTCGGTGCAACTGACTCAGCACTGGAGATGTACGCATGCGCCTGCGATCGACTAGACCACGCGCAGAATTATCACAAGCACTTAAACGTATCGTTACTACCCCAGCTCCGACCCCAGGTGTGCATTGTTTTTTGTTTTGTTTTTTTAGATTAAAGCTTAGGATTTAATAGCAAAGTGGTTGATTTAAATAAATAAATAAATAAATAAATAAACAACCTCTGCTGCCGGTTTATTGGCCGAGGCTTTATTTTCGTTATTGGCGCACAAGGTGACATTGCTACTGTGGCTCAGTTGCACCGGCGTTTAAGGTCAAATACAGTATGAGAGACGGGTCTACATTTGAATTACCCTGGAAGTTGGAAGTGTGAGCTCGGGATTAAAGTCATCGTCTTGCTCCTCTGTGGATTCGAGCTACAAATTGGATAAAAAAAAGAAAAAAAAAAACAAAAATGACGCCTAACTAGCTAGGCATATACTCACGATGACTGATTAATATCTCATAAATATTAGCTGTATAGTCATATAATTACTGACGGTGGATTAGTGGTTAGCACCGTTTCCTTGCATCTCCAGGGTCTGGGTTCGATTCCCGAATCGGGTCTGTTCGCTTGCTCCTTGGTGGGTTTCCTCCGGGCGCCCTGCGATGGACTGTAACCCCGTCTAGGGTGTACCCCGCCTCATGCCCTACTGTAAGTCTCCTGGGCGAGGCTCCAGGCCCTCCGCGACCCTGCATACAGGATATAGTGGTACAGACGATGAGTATAGACGGAAACCCCATCAGTTTGGGAACTCGGGATGGTTTCTGCAGCGACCTACAGTGGCCTAAAGTATTGAGGCAAAGGTGAGCTTCAGATTATTATAAGACATTTATCTGTCACATGTGTCTTACAGCACAGTGAAATTATTTTTTTTTTTGCACATCGCAGTTAGGAAGCCGGGGTCAGAGCGCAGGGTCAGTCAGGATACACAACGCCCCTGGTGGCAGCTTGGTGGTACTGGGGCTTGAACCACCGACCTTCTGATCAGGAACTCAGAACCATATCACTAAAAGAATGACAATCAAGAAACTAAGAATCATTTGTTATTTGATGCAGTAGAAATTGCTTATCAACGACCATCATTTAGTGTAAAGTCCTTTATTCTTCAAAACCTGGAGATAAAAAAATAAAAACCTCTGCAGGACTCTGGTATCGGCCGCTCCATCCATACCTGCTCGATCGCTTCCTGAAGATAATGTACAGAAATAAATTAGCCACGGAAGTTAACGATTCTCATGAACTTTAGTTTTAGTGCTTTTTGCCAAGAGGTGGACACCCTGGCTTCAGATAGTAAAAGTCCATTAACTGAACCAGCTGATTGTAATTAGCTGACAGACTCGAACTAATTAGTGCCATCATCTGTTTTGTGCACGGGGAGAACTGTAATACACGCCATATGTTTTCTTATTACTTTTGGCCACCACTGTACTGTATATATTCGATTGCAGTGTAACGAAAGGCATAGAAGGCGTGGCCTGTGAGCAGCGAATGAGGTGTGGCCTCGCTGCACATCAGTTCCAGTCAAGGTCGTGGTTTTCACGCTAAATCTGCGTTGCAGTGGAAAAAAAAAACAAATTCAATCAATTTCTGCAAATGTAGGCTAGGGCAAACAAAGTGCAGACGGAGTACGCGTGATGCACAGAAGCATATTTTTTTTTTTTTTTTTTAAGACGTATTGTAAAAACCGGGAGATGGATGAGAAACGTGTACACGCGTGTCACCGCGGTGAACTTTTTCCATTTGCAAAGACAGAAATAAAGAAGCCACAGGAAGGTATTGTTTTTTTTTTTTGTTGTTTGTTTTTTTTGTGAGATGCTGAAAATTATTTCTTACACCTGGCAACCCGGATCCCGCTGCAGAAGCACAGCACAGAGTACTGTAGCCTGAAATCAAATGTGATCGCTCCGTTTGGTTGATGTGGATGCCATACGCAACAAATCATAGCATTAGCACGATCCTTTACTCTAACTGTAACAGAAATCCTACCTGCCTTGTTATGTGCATATGACTCAGACTGAGACGTAAAAAAAAAAAAAAAAACCCTGTACAGTATGTCATTTTTAATCCACATACCATGTGTTTAATGCAAATAATGACTTTTGTATTCCTCATGAAGCCAGGAGCTGATCCAGCTTGGCATGGACGCATGAGATAGACAGAATCTGAGATACGTGCGCAGAATTTTTTATTTCATTTTATTTTTTCGGAAAGAGAATTTAAGGCCCCAGAGCCGATTTTGTTTTAGCAATTAGCCTCATCCCGAAGGTTGCAGTTAGGTGGCCTTTTCTTGATGTTTCTCAGCGTCTTTGATTTATTTGTTGCGAACAGATTTGTGATCCGCCATTATTCATGTAGGAGCAGATTCTAATCTCCAGTGGTCGGGCCGCTCGAGTTACGTGGATTTATATCGGCCTGAAAAAACATGCTGACTGAGAGTTTGAAGAAGTCCAAATGTCTCTTGAATAAATTTAAGAAACTCTGCGGAGGCTTGCGCATTCCTGCACCGGTGTAATACTTTTCACACACAGAATCAGCATTTTAATACTACAGTATACGCGATATTACGCGTCATCACTGGGTTTACAAGGATAACTCGTGCTCTAGGTCAGATTTACTGCTCTGACATTTCTGCTCTGATGATACCTTTTTTCCTCAGTAAGTTGGCACTCTGGATAATTTAGTCTCGTCTCCACTGTCGTTCCATATATACTGCATATTATAGCAAACTGTAACTAGCTAAATCATCAGCTCTAGCTTATTCTCAGCATTAAGGTTCCTTGGTTGCCTAGCAACCGCTACATCGTTCTAATTCCACAGCATGCCTTTTCACTTGACGAGCTCAGTCTTACATTATAACTGGCTTTAAAAGACGACAGGTGGGCCTCCGAGTGGCGCAGTGGTTAAAGCGCTCGCCCTATCATCCGGAGATCGCTAGTTCGAATCCCGGGTGGTGCTGTAACCTCTCGCAGCCGGAGGTCTAGAGAGAGCTGATTGGCCGAGCTCTCTGATTGGCTCTCTCAGAGGGGAGGCCAATCAGGGGAGCGGATAGCGCTGTCCTCCGAGTGTTACGCCGCTTGAGCGAGCAGTTTGAAAAGATGCGGTCGGCTGGCGTCACGTGGTTCGGAGGAAACACGTGATAGTCTTCGGCCCTCCCGGCTGAGTGGTAGTAGTAGCCTTAATGTGAGAGCCCCCTAGTGACAGGGAGGAATTGGACACGACTAAATTAGGGGGAAAATCGGGGGAAAAAAAAAAAAAAAAAAAGACGACAGGTGTTCAAGTCAAACCGGGACTTGTACGGGATTGTACCAAATAACGGAACACAGTCATGAGATTAAAATTCGCTTTATTTCTCTATATAATCCACTGCTTCACTAATAGTTATCCCAGCGTTTGACTAGTGCTAGGACACCGTCAATGTAGGAAGGTTCATGTCTGAAACACTGGCCCCCCGCAGGAACTCCCTAAATATACACGGCCAAACACGTGGACCGTACTGGCGGGATGTGGTGATAACTCATATAAGTGGACTGATATAAGTGGACTTGGTGAAGGATTGTGTGTTACTGAGGTCAAAAAGTCTCATCGTCGTATGGGGCGAACGGCCCTCGTAAACAATTATTTAAATAATGATCCTGTCTAGTTACTTTTAAAGAATGTCTTGAAGTGCTGACGCTGGAAACTCAACTCATAAATGTTACAGAAAAGTTTTCCCGTCAACTAACATGTTTAATTGACGTATTTATTTATTATATCTTTGTGAAGTAGCTGTGAGCACAGAAATAATAATGGATTAAATGAGTACATTAATATAAACCGGCGATTGGCCTTAAAGCCAGAGGTGCTGTTATAGAAACTCAATCAAAACTTAATCAGACCTGAGATATAGAAATATCATAATAGAAATCATTTGTTTAGCGCCGCATTAGCGCCGCTCTTACGTACTTAAATGAGCCGTTCCACATCTTTCCTTGCTTCAGTATGAGACTGATTGAAGGCTCTCCTCCTATTCTGTTCTGTTGGCTCGGTGTAACCTCGAGTCAGAGCGCTGCCACCCTGGCAACACCGGGCGCGGGTTCAGGCAGCGGGCACGTCTGCTTGGGGGAAGGAAAAAAAAAGGAAAGGAAGAAAAAAAATCGCAACCAAGGTGGCTTGAAAGGCTTTGATCCCATTTTCATTGCCCTCTGTACTGTTTGTGATTCTTTCCTCTGTTAACTTCCATCCTTATGTGTGTTTTCCACGCATGCCAAACCCGCTCTCTGCATCCTGTCTGCTCGGGTCGCTACAGAAAAGAAAAAAAGACAAAAATTTTTTTCTTCTTCTTTTTTTTTCGGGGCTCCGTCTTTACTTTCTTCTTCTGCTCTCTCTCTCTCTCTCTCTCTCTCTCTCTCTCTCTCTCTCCCAGTCTGCAGGAGAGACTGCGGTCTAACTGAAGTACAAATTCGGTGTTGTTTTATTCATTTTTTCCCCCTCGCTATTTTTTTCTCGTCCCGGCTTATTTTTCATTGCTACCAGGCGATACGTTGTCAATATTGATTTTAAACTAGGCAAGAAAAACATGGAGTTCGAGTCAAACATAACAATGCCGGTAAAACGAAGAAAAATATTCTCATGGTCTTGGATGAAAATCCGCTGGTTGTGCCATCACTTGTGTGTGGGTATGTGTGTGTGTGCGTGGACATATTTCCATATTTGCATTGCAACGCCTCATTGAAATCCATTTCTTCGCTAAATATCGAATCGTTGATTGCGTGTGGCGAGGGAAACATGGCGCGATGGTCGGACGTGACCTAAAAAAGGAAAGCTGTTCGGATGAGCAGGATGGCCGTTCACGCTAACAGAGCATGAAGTTGGCGCAGGGTGCTAATGAAGGGACTGGAATGCGATGGAGGAACGGCTGGCATCGAACCAGCTGCCTTCCGGTCAAACAAACTGGCAAAGGGAGATGGAGCATGATCACCGCAGCTCCGCCTCCCACCTGTCACTCATTTATCACTCTTACTGTAGCTGGCGAGAAGTCTGTTCATTCATTTCTCCTTTCTCAGAGCTCGGCGGCACACTAACAATCAGGGTTGCCAGATTGGAGGGACTGTTTCCACCCTAATCATGGTAGAAAATCCATCCAGTTTCTATATAGCCAGTATATTTCCACAATCTGGCAACGCTGCTAACAATCTGAAGGGTAAAGTAGGGGCAAGTGGGGGCGCCTCTGAAGCGTATTGCATGTTTCCTGCCTTCTGTGTGTCCTCTTGTTTTCATTGATTGTTACATTCGTTGTGATTCGAAATCATTTTCAATGTATGAAAGTATAAAGCGCAAGTCGGAAGGAATGACTTTTACCCCAGGAGAGATGTGGTAGTGAAATGATCCCCAGAGTTTCTCGGAAAGTCTGTCATGGAATGGAATGTATGTTACGTTGTTGACGATTAAAGAGATTGTAGAAATAGTTCAAAGGTTAAAGCTCTACATAATCTGATGATCTTTAATATAATCAGTGATATCATTAATATTTCAGGTTGAAGCCCACGTACTGTACACGTCTCCTGTCTTTCTGTACGGCAGAACTCTCAGTCCAACTTATTAATACAAAGAATTGATTTTTTTTTTAAGGTTGAGTATCTTACGCGTTGTTTACACCAAGTTGTTCGTCGTCAGACAAATACACTCCCTGTTCGGTAATCGGAGAGTGAATCACAGGCGAGAAAATGGAAAAAGTTTGAAATTCACTTATGCCACTTGGGTTTTTTATTTTCAGCGAATGAACTAATCCCAGTAAAAATATTCCGTTTTTGCTTTTCTAGTTAATATCTATTGCAGGTTTACATTGGGACAGTAGCGCATTAGTAGCTTATTTTAAAGTAGATTAATTAAATCCAGCACATAACTGTTCATAACATCAACATTTGAATTTGACTTGTGGTGCAGGATAAACTTCAGGCAGATATCTAAGAACTGTAAATAAATTCTACAGCCGTTGATGTAAAACACACGCCCACTGTTTGAAGCATGTGCAGTATGCTAACAAAACTTGCGGTCAATAGTCTGGAACAAAACTGCTCATAATTTCCCTTCCAGCCTACATTTTGATTTCATTTATGGTGCAGGTTTCACTTCATTCTAATACCTATAAACTGGCAAAGTTTCATTCAATTCTATCCAGCCAGTTTTGTGTGATGCTGTGACTGAATTTGGCTGGACAGACATACAGACAGACAGGTTTCTGGTCCTCCAATGTATGAAACGTAAGGATCTCAGTGAAAGAGCGAGTTCTGACCAATGTACAGACAAAACATTTTTTTCATTTAAACAGAGTAATTAACTATGTAAAGAAAGAAAAAAAAACTCCTGATCTGTTGGTTATCCTGCTAGAAAGAGGGTTTAGCATTGTTTTTTTTTTTGTTTTTTTCCCCTCCCTCAGGATAAATTCTGTACACTCCAGAAAGCTCCTCGCTAACTTTAAACTCAAACGGATTTGTGACCCCATAATCCTCCGGTCCAACTTGCGTGACACGAGTTTAATGCTTCTTAGCATGGTAGAAATTAAGCTAATGGTCAGTGCTAGCTGCAATTCCAGGCTAATTGTAGCCATACCGAGACCTTTTCATAGACGTTTACCAACGCGGCTGACGCAAATGTTGCGATGCCTGAGAGTTTAATCTCATCTCCACACTCATTTTACCGTCATGTCATCTAAATAAAAGATTTTTAGTGGCAAAGTCATTAGCCACACTTGTTTGCTAGTGTAGCTCATTCAGCATACATATGGCATTTCTTAGTTGCCTAGCAACCCGTTTCTTAGAAAATAATTACAGTGAACAAACATTACAACATGACTAAATCGTCTGTATTGGGGTGGGGAAAGAAATGTCACAAGTCATTAGAGGCTATTCATATAACATTAAGAAAGGTTGTTAGATTGTTGGCTGCTCCAATCGAGGGGTCGCCACAGCAGAACAACAACTTGGCACAGGATTTACGCCAGATGCCCCTTGCTGATGCAACCCTCCTGTTTTATCTCGGCTTGGGATCGGCACTGCATCTAGGGGCTGGGGTTTGGACATCAGGTGGGAATCGAACCCAGGTCTTCTGAATGGCCGATGAGAAACCTACCACTGAGTCACCAATGCGCCATATTGAGAAAGGGCTATATTTATATATATTTTTAAACTTTATGTTGATGACGCACCTTTCTATTTTCTGATATCCGTAAATAAATCTATAAATCTTTAAGTTCTGGCACATCAATCATAAATGATGTTTTACACTAAATTCACTTCTTGATCATCACTTTTGGATGTGTGTGTGTACCTGTATGTGTCATTTAAAATATGAAAACCATCCGTTCCCCGGGAAATGTGCCTGAACACAGGCTATGCAAATTTTCTTTTTATTTTTTTCAGAATCCAAAAAATATGGAAATAATGTCATAAAATGTTAGAAAATAGGCATAAATCATAACAATCAGCTTGTCCCTGATGAGTGAGCCGAGGAAAACCTCCCTGAGATGACGATAGGAAGAAACCTGGGAAAAATGGGAACGGATGGTTTTAGTTTTTTTCATATCTTCACACACATCCAAAAGTGATGATCAAAAAGTGAATTTGGTTGAAAGTGAGTTTCAGTTTCAATGTCCAACCCCCCTGTATGTCATCAAAATGGAATATAATTAATTTATATCTACAATAAGAAATATTATAGATAGGCGACTTTGGCGTGTTGTTTTACAACCAAATAACACTTTGCAAGTTTGGTAGCTGTTCAAGACGCAGTTTGGTTCGGTACATTCTGTAATTAAGAAAAGAACCGTTCTTCCAGGAGCAGACGTATTTATACCATAATCACATGATCCTTTAATTGCACACAGCTCGATTCCATTCGATTACTTATATCACTTCAGGTTGAGGACTCAGTTAGGGTGTGAATACTTATGCGATGCTTCAGTATTATGGACTGTTTGTCTGTAGATCCACAACTTACATTTATTTTCATTTACAGGTTATAACATTACAAAATGTAATAAAGGCTCATTCCTACGTTTACCCTGAGGGTGTGCAGACTTTTGCACTCAGCTGTAATTCTTTTGTATGGGCCTCTCGCCAGATTTTTACTTCCCTCCCTCTGTTCTGTTCTCACTCGCGCTCCTCTCTCAGCCCAGCGCCAGCTGCTTATTGGTCACATGGACCTGTGCCAGGGCTAGCAGCTGGCACCACGAGTGGCACTGAGACAATGACGCCGCTGGCTCTGATGGCATGCCTGGCACGCTGCCCATCCGTCCCATCGCAGGAGGTGGGGGGGAGCGGCACCAAAAGAGGAGATAAAGAGAGGAGGAGACACCCAGCCGGTGCATTCTTCTTTTCATCCCATTCACAGAACAGAATAAAAAGAGTGAAAGAACAGGCTATTATCCAGTTATTTAGGTTTACTCATCTCTCTTTCCCTTCCTTTTCCTCCTCTTCTCATCACTCTGACCCGCTCCTAATTAGCAAAGCCCTAATTGAGGGCTCACAGCTACAGCTGCTGAGAGAAAGAAAGAGAATTTCAGAGAATAATTACGGGCCGGTCGCTCTCTAGCCATCCTCATGCTTCATCCTTTCAGAAGCCCTGCGCTTTTTTTTTTTGGTTTCGTTTTTTTGTCATCTTTAATCACGATTACGTTTATTGCCGGAGGGAGAGGCTCCGCACGGCAGCCGTGAATGGATGCGTTGTTTTCCCGGGGCCGATAATGTGAACCCAGACGACTGCAAATTACTGCGACGAGAGCTCTGAGAGACAGCGCTGAAAGTTTGCGAACAGACCGCAGGTGTCCCCTATGAGATCCGCTGGCATGTTAATTGCAGTAAAACATAACACCGCGCCGTAAATCTCAGACCCAAATTGAACTTTGGAGCGGAAAGCGTGCGTTTAAGTGCTGAAAGGGGGCATTTAAGGGAGATTCGGGAGATTCGCCCGAATTAATGCCGCCTCGGCAAGATATTAACCGCAGGGAAAAAAATGTGGAAGTGAAAACCAAGTGAGAGAGAGAGAGAGAGAGAGAGAGAGAGAAATAAAACATGATTTGAGCTACAAAACAGACTCTGAGGATGATAATGAGAGAGCTCATTCATGCAGGAACTGATAGAATTTTTATGTTTTGTCACGTAGAAGGAAAGAAAAACACACTACGGCCAATTCGGGAACGGCAATTAGACTAATCTGCATGTGTTTGGACTGTGAGAGGAAACCAGGCAAACACGTGGCGAACACACAAACGCCACGCACACCGACCCGAGGCGGGGATCGAAACCTCGACCCCAGAGGTGCGAGGTCACAGTGCTAACCGCTAAAATTACAAAAACATCATGCTGACATAAAAATTGTCAGTTTAATCAAACCATTTAATACTTGAACACAACTGGAAGATGACACTTTACGGCGGTAATACGTTCATTTAATAGGGGTTAAGCTTCTATCGCATAAAATCGAATATTTCAGCAGTTTGATAGCAAAATGAGATATCTCCATTTTGTCTTTCTTTTTCAAAGGAAGCAAGATGTATTTTTGGATGATTGTGCAAATCTCCACTTCCTGCACTTTTGCCACTAATCAGCCTGAAGTTGTTATTGTGGCCATGTAAATATGCAATTTAGGGTCAATAACGGTGTTGCTTAAGATTTCATTTCAAAATATAGCCACCTCAGGCGTTCTTTGTGTTTTTGAAAAGAATGTTAGAGATTCTATTCTATTCTATTTCACCAAGCCGTGTAATTAAAAAGGTTTTGTGTGCAGCAAGACTCAACATTTTCCCCCCAAAGTTTCACTTTGGTTTTTTTCTTTTGTTGTTGTTGTTGTTGACGACAGCGCCTTATCATAGTACAGGATTGCACTGTCCAATCAGTCCTCAACCAACCACATTCAGTATTGTCTGTGGTCCCGTAAGGTTATTAGAGAGATCAGACATCCTGATTGAAGAACTGGACGTAGCAGACGTTCAAAGCGATCACACCTCTCTCTAGTGTTGTACCATCTATCCTTATTTTCTCTTATAAATATCTATCCATCTATCTGGGAACCTCTGTAGTCCAAGCAGGGACTGTGGAGGCCAGTGGTGACCAGTGTATTTATTACATTTTACAACTGTGGTAGGACCTCCAGTCACATTATAAAGTGCTTGAAAAACTGGTTAGAGGAAACAGATTATGCAGTTTTATAATATCTCAAACATTAACATTTAACAAATATTAAATTTAAACCTGCTTAATGGGACTGGCTGGGTAGTATGGGGTGGGTAGTTTGGGGTGTGGGTAGTTTGGGATGTGGGTAGTTTGGGGTGCGGGTAGTATGGGGTGTGGGTAGTTTGGGGTGTGGTTAGTATAGCGTGTGGTTAGTATTGGGTGTGGGTAGTATGGGGTGTGGGTAGTATTGGGTGTGGGTAGTATGGGGTGTGGGTAGTGTGGGGTGTGGGTTGTTTGGGGTGTGGGTGGTTTGGGCATGGGTAGTTTTGGGGGGTCTGTAGTATGGGGTGTGGGTAGTATGGGATGTGGGTAGTTTGGGGTGCGGGTAGTATGGGGTGTGGGTAGTTTGGGGTGTGGTTAGTATAGCGTGTGGTTAGTATTGGGTGTGGGTAGTATGGGGTGTGGGTAGTATTGGGCGTGGGTAGTATGGGGTGTGGGTAGTGTGGGGTGTGGGTTGTTTGGGGTGTGGGTAGTATGGGGTGTGGGTAGTATTGGGCGTGGGTAGTATAGGGTGTAAGTTGTTTGGGGTGTGGGTGGTTTGGGGTGTGGGTGGTTTGGGGCATGGGTAGTTTTGGGGGGTCTGTAGTATGGGGTGTGGGTAGTATGGGGTGTGGGTGGTTTGGGGCATGGGTAGTATGGGGTGTGGGTAGTATGGGGTGTGGCAAGCCAGCGACAGCAGAGTTTTATCGTCTTTGGTTTTATCCAAACCTTCATCTAGAAGATTTTTATAATGAAACTTGCCGTGCAGCACACCCGGTGACGTTTCCTCGGTCATCCTATTGTCAGCGTTAAACAAGCTTTTATCACATACAGCTGGGTAACAGCACTGAAATTATGGGAAGCCATTAGGATCAAACTTGGTCATATAATAAATTTGCATTTTAAAAAAAAAGTAATAATAGTAGCATTAAAATTAATTTAGAAATCACATGGGTTAACGTGTTAATATTGCCAGCCTCAATTTTAAGATTTTTGAACTGATTTCTAGACATTTTTACTAATAATCGTGTTCATTGTTTCTAGAAAGTAGCCTAATTATTTGTTTATAATTATTGAAGCACAATTATCTGCTAAATCACTTGATAAAAATGGACTGCGAGACATGGCTTCAGCTGCACATTGCGTCCCTGTGTGTGTGTGTGTGTGTGTGTGTGTGTCTGTGTATTTAACATGAACCAACTTGTTTCATAAACATTATATAACTATAAATGGATAAAAAGTACAGCGTCTCATGGGAGAGACAGGATAATGAGGAAGCTGACGAGGTGTTTGATAAGATCTGGTTTAATAACGTGAGTTCGGATCAAAGCGCGCATCACGTTTACCTTTTCTAATGCGACTTAGTGGCATGTATTTAAAAAAACATAATTTTTTTTTATGCTGGTTATGTAATCCAGATATTTGAGATTGTGCATGATGTGCAGTAAAACACATTTTGGCCTAAAAGGCAAATTTTCATCTGAAACTCGATTCCTTTAATTGTAGCATGGCTACAGTTACCGTGAAAGTAAAAGTGTGTGATTATGGAGGGAAAACATGCTATTATTTTATATTGAGCCAAAACAAGGTAGTGAAGTTCACACATGTATCCAAGCCCACAGACTCGTCCATGTTTTCGACTTTCCCTCGCTCCTTTGCTGTAACTCAGAGGAAAATACGGCTCCGCGGCTCCGTCCCAGACTCCCACCCGACCCTGCTGAAAAATACCGAATATTTGAGCGATGTGTCGATTTGGCAGAGCACGCCGATGGGTGGGTGCCTGGGTTTTAGGATTAGACAGTGAGCGAAACTGCTGGCACCAGCTGTGTGACGGCTTCGAGTTACACAGCTGCGACCTGGCGTGACCCCTCCGCCCTCGTCAGCTCCCCAGAAACTCATTCTCGAGATTTCTGATCTGAGAGGGGGGGGAAACAGCGTCTCGAAAGACAGACCCTGCTTTATGCTTGCTCTGGGAACGGAGAGACACTTGCAGCCATTTATTTTTTTGTCCTTTTAGAATCACAGGCCATAGAGACATGAAAAAAAAGGGAGAGCGGATGATCCAGCCTCCGGGTCGTAACGACGGGGTTTGGAGTTCGGATCAGCGATGCGTTCATTGGACAGCACGCGCTCTGGATTCGTTCGAAACACTCAGATGTGATGCTTGTTAACTCTCCGTGTTGGGTTTGCAGAAACACCGTTCAAGACAGTAATAGATCGGCGTGTGTCTCCTAAATGCGCCGAGATTTTCTGTAAAGCTTTGCGAGTGGGATTAGCAGAGAGCGAGGGGTTGTTTTTTTTTCCCGCTAAAATCACCCTGGCTGTAGTTTTTTTCCCTCCTTTTCTCTTCATCGCTGTATCTCTGACCTGCTACATCTATCAGACATTTCAGCTGAAAAGTAGTGGTTTCTTTTTTTTTTTTCACTCACCGATTTGGAGAATATTTCCACCTACACAGCCGGAGCAAGCCGAGATCAGTTTCTAAATCCTGCCCTGTGCTTTTTAACCCCATTTGATTGGCCGAGTTCACAAACATCTGTCTCAGACATAAACCCTCAAGCGAAACAACCGGTCATCGTGTTTATCCTTGTTTTTACAATTTCCTACTGTTTCAAAATAACATTTTCGTACAAATATGAACAATAACACAAATGAAATTATGCAGCGACCGAGACTACAGTAACTGCCTAACGGTTCCATAAGTCTCATCTCAGGTTAATATTTCAGTATTTCACATGCTCTCTCTGTGTCTGTGTGAGCTTCGTCCCGGCTTTCCATTTTTTCTCTCCCAGGCCTTCACCAAACTTTGCATTTAAAATTGACTCTAAATAGGCGTTTGAAGGAGTGTCCATCCCGTCATGAGCACCTCGCAATAAAGATTTCCATAAATTTTCCTTAATGATAGGGATGCTAACGATGACTTGATTCACTGATGATAAGATTTTATCTGATGAAAAGTTTATTAACCAATAATGTTAAATGGTTTTGCATAATATTTCTCCGTAGCTCATGCATCTATTAACTTGTACACCTCAGGAGGGCGCACTTCGCAGTTCAGGTGATTCAGTGCAAGATGTTTTGGAACGAAGAGCAGTATTAAAATAAAGGTCTATTTATTTATTTTAATTCTATTTGTTTAAGCTTCAGCGATTTGTCTCACATGACTAATTTGTTGGCAGTGTGCTGTTTAAGTAAAATCTTAAAAATGTAAAAAGAAACATGTGCAATCACTGTAATTATGTATAATCATTTTAATCAGGTAATGATGAATCGATTATTGATTGTTAACATGCACGATTGTCGGTTAATACATTTGAAAAAACTCGATGAAATACTCGACCCTCAGTGAAAAAGCTTGCTCAGATAAAGCTGAATCTACATGTTTTTACATAAAAGCTGCTTACATGCATTTTGCTAAGGAAATAAACTTAAAACATGAGCATTAACTCCACCATTTACATTGCTCTTGTAAATTAAATAAACCATAAACGCATTTGACTATTTTAAATGAAATTTCATTGTTTGATGCGCGCCGCAGTGCGCGGGACAGATTGATGTTATTTGTTTTGTCGTTTATCACCGCGCAGCGCGAGAGCGTCGGTACAAACTGCTCTGCGCCAGGTGTGTCGTTCCCTCACAAACAACTCAACTGTAGCTACAGTGTGTGTGCGCGTGTGTGTGCGCGTGTGTGTGTGTTGACAATTTCGACAGTGTCAATGATGCATTCCTTGGCACCTGCATTTAGCTTGAAGTTTCAGCTTATTATTCAGTTTTTCAACTTAAAGCAACTTCTTCTTTATTTCAGCTGTTTGGTTTTTTTTTTGTTTGTTTGTTTTTTTAACTACTTTGCAAAATAATGCATAATTTCTATGGATACCAGTTTGTACATCAATGAAAACCCAGACCCAGAGTACAGAGGACGTGGAACACACTTATCACAGCAACAACAAGTTACTTTAGATTTGAGTCACTTGGAGTTCTTGAGTTATTTGAGTTTTTAATTCAGCTACGGTTTTGTAGCGATGGGGGTAAAATCGATTCTGTTACGTTTAGAGATTATTTTGTGTGGAAATTCAGCTATGAATACTCAACCATTTGGCGGCAACGCAAATGCAAACCGAAACGAAGCATTGGGGATAATATCGTATCAGGTGCTCCCTAGGAATTCCCATTTCTGCTATTTAAAACTTGAATAATGCTAATTATAAGACTCAGCTTACTTACCGTGTTAAGATACTGTATAATTTTTTTAAACTATTATTTTCATTTTGAGATTTAACTCCGGAGACTTACTATTTAATAATGCTGTGCGATTTAATTCATCGTTTGTCAGTCGAGTCTGTTAACTGGTTCTTTGGGTCAGTTTTTCAATTCGGAGCGGTAATGAGCTCACAGTCATCCGGAAATCGAGGCACTTAACGCTCTCGCAATAATCATGGCTCTACTGCCAATTTGTTCGTTCTTTTAACATGAATCGTTCAAGCATCGGCACAATTCTAAAGAACACTGTACTGTAATATACTGTGTATATACTGTATTTACTTAATTGTGTTAGTATCCTAGTACCTAGACACTGTTTATTAGACTTAGGAACAAATTGGACTTATGGACGAGCTCTCGTAATGGAACTTGTTCGTATGTTGGGGATTTACTGTAGATTATTGAAAATTGTGTGGTTTTTTTTTTTTTGGGACACTTTTTTTGATTAGTTACGTAATATTGCAAATGTTAATGGCTCTAAAATTTGTCATCCAATACCACAGCCATTGCAGAAAATACAGACCAATTACATCTTCAGCAAAAACTCACATTTTGAGAAATTATTCTTTTCCTTTTGAGTTTATGAGGGGTTGGTACAATACTGACACCTACTGGACTGGAGTGTGTGTGTGTGTGTGTGTGTGTGTGTGTGTGTGGCGTGCAGGAGAAAAGATTAGCGGTGAACAGCATTTCAGTGTTTACTGGATACTTTCAGTAGATTTTAATATTTTAAAACCTGTCAGAAATATAGCTTCTGGAAATAAATCAGACAATAAACATTATTGCTATTGAGTCAAATTGAATGGAAAATAGCAACGGCCCAAAAATCTCATCCAGTCAGACTAGCATTCACAGCTCTACTGTTTAAGCTGAGGATTTTAAAACTATCTGAGTTTTCATTTGTTACGAGACGCTTTTAAGTTTTTAAGTTACACATGTTTTCATTCGCTCTGCGACTCGGGCTTGAGCCTTACTCATGCTGAAGCTTTTGGAGATATTTGAGTTTTAATTTCTTTAGAGATGAGTTATGAGTTCGAATGCTTTTGTTTTTTAAATCTATGTAAACATTTTTTTTCTTGCTTAATACAGAATTCGAAAAACTGCAATATACAATACCTAGAAAATATCATAGGCATGTGTGTGTGTGTATATATACTGTATGTGTGTGGGTGTATATATATACTGTATGTGTGTGTGTGTGTGTGTACATGTGTGTGGGTGTATATACTGTATGTGTGTGGGTGTATATATATACTGTATGTGTGTGTGTGTGTGTGTACATGTGTGTGGGTGTATATACTGTATGTGTGTGGGTGTATATATATACTGTATGTGTGTGTGTGTGTGTGTACATGTGTGTGGGTGTATATACTGTATGTGTGTGGGTGTATATATATACTGTATGTGTGTGTGTGTGTGTGTGTGTGTGTGTGTGTACATGTGTGTGGGTGTATATACTGTATGTGTGTGTGTGTGTGTGTGTGTACATGTGTGTGGGTGTATATACTGTATATATATATACTGTATGTGTGTGTGTGTGTGTGTGTGTGTACATGTGTGTGGGTGTATATACTGTATATATATATACTGTGTGTGTGTGTGTGTGTGTGTATGTGTGTGTGTGTATATACTGTATATATATATACTGTGTGTGTGTACAGTATATACTGTATGTGTGTGTATATACATACTGTATGTGTGTGTGTACTGTACATGTGTATATACTGTATATATATATATATATACTATGTGTGTGTGTGTGTACATGTGTGTGGGTGTATATACTGTATATATATATATATATATATATATATATATATACTTTGTATACTTTGTGTGTGTGTGTATGTGTGTGTGTATGTATGTGTGTGTGTGTACATGTGTGTGGGTGTATATACTGTATATATATATATATATATATATATATATATATATATATATATATATATATACTGTGTGTGTGTGTGTGTGTGTGTGTGTGTGTGTGTGAGAGGCTTCTCAGGCAGGTGAAGTAAATCGCCCCAGACGCTGCTCTGAGGCAGTTAGATTGGGTTTCTTGGCTGCCTCTGTCTGTCTGCCTGTCTAATATCGATCAGGGTTTTCCGGGTTATTAATAGCGCTTTGCGGGCCGAAGCGCCCTGCAGGATCGGCTCCACCGAGACGCCTCATGACTCACGGCGAGGACACACACGGCACCACCAATGGAAAATTTCCACTCAGCCCTTCCAGGGCTTGCTTTGCTTTTTAAAAAAAATATATATATAACAAGTAAACCAGTGCGAAGGTCATGACGGGTTGTACTGTTTGCTTTGCACAATGCGGGCATCCTAATGCTCGGGTTAATAGTGAATTGCACTGTGGGTCACGTGACCTAAGTGCACTTTGCTAGCCACGTACTAAGGGCACGTCGTAAGGGCAAGTATCCTCAATACTCAGTGTTTATGTTCCCTGCGCTCATGTTAAGGAAAATAAAAAAAATCTGGCAGCGAAATCGCAGCTCTGTTTAATGCTGAATTTTTCATCAGTTGTGGTGTTCCCTTGGAACAAAGTCAGGAAACTGCCATCGAACGTTAATGTGACTGGAGGGAGTTTAAGGGGGAAAAAAAATGACTGCGAGGGAAAGAGCGAATGAGTGAAGGGAAGCAGATATTGCTCTTTCATAACGAGCCGTCCAGATGGCTCGAGGTTAATCTTAATGTTTGCCACATTGCTGCATTGTAGTGGAGAGTATATCATAAAAGTGAAGCGAGGGATTGAAGTGGAGTCAATAAGCAAGTGATCGAGGGAGGGAGCGAGAGAGAGAGAGAGAGAGAGAGAGAGTATCATAGAGCAGATTTGGAAATGGTGGAGGGTGGGGAGGTAGTAAAGCTGAGGGCATTTAAGGACAAGAGTACAACGTCATGCTTATGATTTCTCTGCTTACTCAACACCCCTGTCTCTCTCTCTCTCTCTCTCTCATGCAGCAACCTCCCTTAATACCTTGAATTGTGAAATCGAGCATCGATCAAAAATTATCCGTGAAACAGTTTAAAGCCGTCCTTCAGTACATTTTCAAATCCAAATTCTCTGACTGCAAATCAAATCAAATCAGATCCACACACACACACTCACACACACACACATTGGTATAATCATTTGCATGTCGCGTGCGATTGGCTCTGAAAGGATATGATGCAATAACGCGCTCCTGTCACGTACAGAGCTGTTTGTGCGCACCAGACGTCTCGATCGTGCTGCCCTTGTTCCACGGTTCACAGCATGACCTTTTGCAGCATTTGGCAGGACTATACCTTGAGGCTTGAGGTGATAATAATACTGCTACCGCGGGGTCTTTGATCTATAATAGACCTCGTTTTGCTGATGCCAGGACATGTTTTGAAATGGTTGTGGCTACAGAAGTGCAATCATACCGCTCTCTCTCTCTCTATATATATACACACTCTATGCAGCCGCTACAGAGGGACTTTTTAAATGCTCGTGTTATGTATATATGATATTCAGTACATCTACATCTAAGCATTTGGCAGACGCCCTTCCCCAGAGCGACTTCCTTTTCTTTTTATCTCATTATACATCTGAGCAGTTGGGGTTAAGGGCCTTGCTTGCCCAACAGGGACAACTTGGTGGTAGTGGGACTTGAACCTGTGACCTTCCGAACCATAGTCCAATGCCTTAACCACTGAGCTAGGGGACTTGAACCTGGGACTTGAACCTGGGACCTTCCGAACCGTAGTCCAATGCCTTAACCACTGAGCTAGGGGACTTGAACCTGGGACCTTCCGAACCGTAGTCCAATGCCTTAACCACTGAGCTAGGGGACTTGAACCTGGGACTTGAACCTGGGACCTTCCGAACCGTAATCCAATGCCTTAACCACTGAGCTACCCCTGACCCCAGTACAACAGCATGACCTGGAGTGTGATATTGCTTTTTATACAACAGTTCCACAAACATCATTTATTATCAACGCATTATGATTTATAATTTTTATTTATTTATCCAGTTATTTATTCCACCAACACATATCCTTCCCCACCTGGCGGAACTAAACATCCGCTAGTGGCGGAGCTGGCGACTGAACAGTTCAATTCAATTCAGTTTTATTTGTATAGCGCGTTTAACAATTGTCATCGTCGCAAAGCGGCTTTGCACAATCAAAAGAATTATTTAAGGTTGTATGAAATGTGCATGTGTACGAATCAAAAATGATCAGATTGTCCCTGATGAGCGAGCCGAGGGCGACGGTGGCGAGGAAAAACGCCCTGAGATGGCAGGGACTCCCACGCCCGGACTCAACAGGGAACCCGTCCTCATCTGGGTGATAACGGACAGCAGGGATTGATCTGCACTCATACTGTGTGTTAGGAGGCTGGAGGTTCAGTATAATAGTTGATGTTAATACGGAGTCCAGGTAGATATTGGAGGCTCAGGTAGACTTGTAGGAAATTCCAGTCCTGAACTATCGAGCGACTGCAGCCAAGTCCGCAGGGAAACAGCTGTGAACATCAGTCGAGGCCAGAACCGTCTTCATGGTAGAGTGAAACCGTCCCCAGACACCGGACGCATCCCAAAGGGACACACGGGACATCCATGTGACGAGATCTCCAACCAGGAGCGGGTCACCAGGATGAGTCAGGCCGGTCCAGAGGGCAGAGGGAGTCTGGATCAATGGCAGCTCGGGAACGACATGTGTAGCTCGGCAGGCGCGAAAGTACCTTTAAATACCCGCGACTCAACTTCCTGGAGGAGGTTTACAGTAGCTCTTAGCGTTACTACAGTATGTAACCAAAAAAGTGAGGAGAATAACCCACGAGACACTTTACACTTATTCCGCTGTAGAATATCAGCAACTGCGAGTTGCAACAGCAAGTGTTTAATGGAAAGGTAGTGCGCTATAGTATGTAGGGTGTACAATCTCTTGTTCCACAAGACACAAGTAGTGTCCTTGATCAGGAGGAGGAAAAGACTTTCCAGTAAAATCACAAAATATAACTTTACCATATCCTGAAAACATTAGACAACATTCTATAATAAGCTCACAGCTTCACCTTTGACTAATACAAAGCTCTGAAACTGGAGACTCCTTACATAAACATCTCCAGATCAAAGAATAAATTCCCTTTTTTGTCAGACAATAACCTGTTTAAGCTGTTACTACAGGGACAAAGAAGGTAAGACGTTTGCATGAATAACTGCATTCCTACAAACCCGTGATTTGCCTGGCAGAACATGTATCATCACCTTCTGTGCAACCGGAATGAAGAATTAAAAAATAAATAAATAAATAAATAAATAAATAAAAACAATTTCCGCCCGAGTCCCCTAGTGTAGCCTGAGTGACATCATAGAAGGCGGTTAATTCTGCTAAATCGGATGGCTTCCCCTAAATCAGATAGCGAGCGAGGCAGCGACGTCACGCCGGTGTAATCAGGGTGAGCGCAGGCTCCTGGAGCACTGTCCTGTTCGCCCTGATAATCACCGCACCCTCGTCCTGCGCGCGCACACACACACACACGCACACACACATGTACACACACACACACGTACACACACACACCCCTAAAAAATAAAAAGGAGAAGAAAAAAAAAGGCAGAAAGAAGGCGAGCTCAGGCAGAGTGTTGTGGGTGGAGGAGTCGAGAGTTAACTGTCAGCTCGGAGAGACACGACCCCCCCCCCCCCCCCTCTCTCTCTCTCTCTCTCTCTCTCTCTCTCTGAAGACGACGGCTTCATTAAAATTCTGTGGTTTTCTGCAGAAACCGCTGAGAAGCCTTCGAGTTGAGCTCCTGCCAGAACCCCGGAGCTACATGTTGCAGAAATGTGATAAACATTTTAAAGTAGATGTTGTTTTTAAACCTTATTGAAGTGGATGTTTTGTGGGCCTGAGAGTTTCAATTTCCCCAGGGCTTTGGGTTCGCCTCGTCGCGCTATATAGACCTAGGAATCCTATAGTGTGTGTGTGTGTGTGTGTGTGTGTGTGTGTGTGTGTGTGTGTGTGTGTGTGTGTAAGAACCACGTAACACCGTTTTAGTCTATCATGTTGGGTCAGATTTTTTTTGTTTGTTTGTTTTTGTTTAGTTTTTCGATTTCACTCATAGCGCCGTAAATTCCAGTGCTGTCGATTATATCCTCATCCTCCTCAACCACTATTGCTCATTTTATTAAACAACCAATGGGAAGATGAAGTGGGTTCAAAGATGCGGTTAGAAGATGAGACAGACCCACTTCGTCTGATCGAATAATCGGCATCGTAAACGCAGACGGGCGAAAAAACCAAAACAAACCATGATCGTAAAGCAGACAGCGAAAAAACCAGGACCAGCTCAGAGGTTTAAGACTTTTTCATAAAATCAAAGCACGGTGTGTAAGAATAAACCGATCAACCAATGATACACACCAATGATGGGCCGGGGTCAGGAATGGACGCTGTGCTCACTGGGCTGAGACGAGGAATCTGTGACAGCGCGGTTATAAATTCTGCTTTCATTACTCGCGCCGCAGACACTACTGAGACCCAAAATAAACCCTGGGAACCGAAGCTGTAGTAGTGGAGAACGTCGGATTAGTGCTCGATGATACCGTGACCTTATCCGCTTTTATGTAACCATATACAAGGGGCGTTCATGTCAAAGCGGGACTTTTGATGTTTTCAGAATAACAGAATTTTTACAAACGTCAATCGGCATTGCGCTTCATTCACCAGATATCGCATCGCAAGTCCCGGTTTGACTTGAACACTCTGCTTATTATATAACTTAAATAAGTGCAGTAAGAAACAAGTACGCGACATCAATAAGAGGATTAAAAGCACTAATAAGAGGTTCGATTAGATGTTGCTGTCTTTGTAGCTGTTACTGGAATCATGGGTTCGAGTTTTTTTTTCCCCATGTGTTTGGATGGTGTAGTCATGACGACGACGCTGATGTCTAGTACAGACAGTGGCTTTGCAGGACGTTTCTTAAATTAAAGCCCTACAAATGTTCGCCCCCTGCTCAAACAGATTCGCTTTTCTGCTGATACCGAGCCGAGCCAGGTTTCTGCGCTATCCTGGGACGTCCACATCGGGTCCCCCGTTGCCTATCAGGAATAAAAACCAAAATCATTCGGATTAAATGAGCAAATCGGTGCTTTTGAAATGTTTTCCTTTGTGACGAATCACCGAAACGGGATCAAACAGTCACCGGCTCTGAATCCGTGTTAAATGTGGAGACATTTGGGATTCATTTTCTGTCTCTCCACATTTCTGTCCATGACACTGCTTTTTGTACACTCACAGCTTGTGGTTTCCCATCCAGAAGGAGACAGAGTACACCACAGGGCACACAACCATGGGAGAGAGACATGAAATAAAACAGTTTCATTTTTCACTTTGGGTAGAATTCAACTGTATAAAAAAAAATAAATAAAAAAAAAACACGAAACTCGTCTCCATTCGTGTGCGTGTGTGTGTGTGGAGTTTGCATGTTCTCTGTGTGGCTTGCTGGGTTTACTCCGGGTGCTCCAGTCGCTCCAGTTCCCCCCACCCCCCCTCCCTCAGTGAGCCCACACACGGACCAATACTCGTGTAACATCAAATGATGTGTCCCACTTAAAAAAAAAAAAAAGGGACTTTTTTTAATCCAATTTTAAAATCAAACAAATAAAGTTGAGGTTGCATGGGTACTTCATTTGCATCACATTATTTAAACCATGACAGCCTCCAGGATCATCTAACCCTTTTTTTTTTTTTTTTAAAGTTAGGCACACACTCGTATCAGTTTCCTCATACGGCTTTTATTCTGTGATTGCGACGAGTGCCAGCGGTTTACTAAACGTTGCTGCTGGAAAGTTCCACGCTTCCAGAGTGAGCAGTGTGTGCGCCAGAATCTCCTACATCGCCCCCTGATGGCCACACCGGTCAGGACTCTTCTGGAGTAAAAAAAAACCAAAAAATTAGATCAAATAAAAAAGTAAATGTAAAAGTAAATATCTTTGCTGTTCATGTTTTAATCATTACAAATCAGACCACAAAGGAATGTCCACGGATTTTATATACATATATATTTTTTTTATTATTATTTACATCATTGTAACATTAATATCAGTGTTTAGTGTGTGGGTGTAACGGAGCAGACTGGACTCGGATCGGATGGACATGTGGAAGAGAAGGGACGACGCGATCGTGGGAGAGCGTCCGTCTGTGAAGTGGAAGTGTTTTTGCCAGAATGGGAGTTCGTGGGCAGCGGAGGACTGTGTGCGACCGACCCGTGGCCTTGGAACTTTCTCCAAAGCAAACAGACTCCCAGCGGCCACCCATGCAGCCCGGAAATATTCATGACAGACACGGACACGGCGCGCACACACACACACACACACATATACTGCAGGCTCGTAGACCAAGAGGCCTCCGCGGGGTCACGTGCACCTCACAGTCGTCTGGCGTCCAGCAGGAACCTCGGCTTCTCGGGCCAGGGTTCTGATGATCCAGGGAGTGTGTGTGCGTCCCCGAAAAACCTGATGGGAAAAAAAAAAGAGCAAGAAATAAAAACCAACCTTCCAAAGAAGTCGAGAGGAACCCTGTTTCTGACGAAGAAATTGTCAGAAGTGAAAGGTGAAGGTTCAAGAACCACGAAAGGTCCTCTGGTTTGCGATCCGCGCCGACATGGTTCTTAAAAAGTTCTACGCAGAAACTGTAAAGATTTACTGTACGTTCTGTAAAGGTACAAGTTTCAATCTTTAGTCAGAACCCTAAACGTTTCTGTGCAGACCTTTACAACAGCTGGTTTTACTTTTTCGAAAAGGCTCCAAGTGGAATTCCTTTAGGACGCTGCGAGCGTTATCCGTCCGGAGAACCCTGTACAGACTGGACTACAGATTATTTAGTTCATCCAGGGTAACTAGACTCTTAGGAATAACAGTGTCGCTCTGTGCATGTTAAGTAAAGCCCTGATTCGCCGCATAGACCTCACTGCGGAGTGAAAGTCTTGTCTTCGCGTAGATCGGCTGAGGTCAGCGCACAGGATCAGCCAGGAGACGGCGGCGGCCCTGGAGCAGACGGGGTTAAGACTCTGGGTTCAAAGGGCAGCTTGGTGCAGAGTGAAGGAATCCTTACAGTTCTTCCTGGAGCTGGAACCTGCACATAAAGGACACTTGATTAACCGTGCTTTTATGTCTACACTATTAAAGGTGATGATGTTAAACGTAGAACCGTACAAGGTGTCGTTTGTGTGATTTGATTTTAGAAAAAGCCCTTCAACAGGGTCTAAGGAGAACCATACGTTGGTTGCAGATTAATGTTTACCCATAGAGCCTTTATTATGTCCTATCTTACTGATTATTATTATTATTATTATTATTATTATTACACGTAGCCAAGATAATGACACCTGTTTTTGAAGGTTCTGTACGGAACTCCTTTGAAGAGTTCTGGAAACGCTTTGTGAACGGTAACTACCCGAAGATCTCTCGAGGATCCACTTCCTCTAAGAGAACGAGGTGTAAAGTAAATTAATCGTTAATTAAATACTCGGCCGTTCATCGTTCTAGACGTATTATCCGAGCAAATCTTCCTAATTTTGTTGAGATTCATCTGGATGAACGTTCATCAGGACGAACCTGTGGGGAAAGTTGCCGAATTGGCAGCGCGGCCGGCGCAGGGGCCGGGGTACGGTAGGAGGGGGTTATTTGGGGTCGGAGTGAGCGGTGCAGCTTGCTTTGGCGATTGACGGTGCTACGGGACGCGGTGTGCAGCGTGTACTGCTCGTAAATGTTTATAGGGCGACGCATGTGCACCGGTGTGTATGATCTACGTGTGCGTAATCGCTCAGCGCCGTGATTCATCCCGGCGGAATTGCCGCGTCTTCCCCTGCACGGGTCCGCGCAAATGACATGTTGAGCTCAAATTGCAGGGAAAGAGCTTTATAGCGCGTCCAAAGGCTACGCCGGGCTGCTCGGCCCCTTTTTTCATATAAATATATGTTTTAATATCCCTATGAAATGCGTCCAGGAATAACTTGAAACGAGCGCTGCGTTTCGCATCTGGTTTTTATCCTGCGGCTTGTGGAAAAAGCAGGAGAAACAGAAAGGGGGTGGTGGTGGCGGTGGAAGGGGCGGGGGGGGGCGATCAGGGCTCCCGCAGTAGGAACGGGACACGGTTAAGGGTGCGAGGAGCTGGACAGAGGCAGAACTGAACTGAACTCTGGCACTTTATTTCTCCTTCACCTTATTTACTATTCTAGTACAAAAGGGGGGACAATTCGGCTATGCTGAATTGCTTGAAGGTGTGAATAAATGAATGTTCAAAATGGCAGCTCGCCAATCAAATGGGTGCATACTGCCACCTGCTGTATCGGAGAGTGAAAATACCAGAGTGGACCCGCGTACGGATAATAGTAGCGCCAGTTCGGGAGTGGAAAGCAATCGTTCCGGGGCACGGCACAAATCAATCATGTCTGGTGTCAAAGCTCCATAACATTCCTGGATCCACGAGGCCCCACCTCTGTTTTTTTTTTTGTCAGTAGCCACAAGGGTCAGAAGTGAAGCTCTTCAAGACCGATGAGTTTTTTTGCTGTGTACGTTTGACATGTGTGATTTAAATTCTGCGTATTCTCCATTCTGCATGTGCGCTTGTGTTTCTGTCCTAGCTGCTCGTGATTAGCCCCTCCCCTTTGATCGGGCGAGCAAACGGTTTCTTTGTGTTATTAGTGTTCTTCAAAGTGTAAGCACTAAATTGCTTTAAAAGGTCAGCTGGGGAGACCTGGTGCGAACTGGGCATCATCATCATTATCGTCATCATCCCCATGCTTTAATAGTAATAGCTAGTACTTCATTAATCCCAAAGGGAAAATGTAATTTTCACATATCCCAGTTAGGAACCATTTGAGCCACCACTGACCCAATTATTATTATTATTATTATTATTATTATTATTATTATTATTATCACCCTGATGTCCCTGAACACAACACTGCGTTTCCGCTTCCTGTGAGCTCTCTATGCCGCAAAGGCGTCGTCATCATCATCCATCTCTCTTACGCATCTTCAGAGTGTTTATGCGCCCTCCGTATCTAGGGTGCGATATGTCGCCTTCGTCCTCTTTACGTTTCGAGGTCTGGCGTGTGTCTTACGCCAGTGTGAGGCGGCTTGTTTGACATATGTGACCTAACGCCAGAGGACTGATCTGCTCATATTTCATTTTCCTTTTTCTCTTCCTTAGGTTACCGCCGTCTACTGGTCATCACAGACAGCTGTTGCAACATGTGGTCAAATGATATAAGCATGGTCTGATACACATTTATATCAAAGCTGGATTTGAATCCAATAACCAGGTTTCTCCATCAGTGAATATTAGAGGAGATTGGGGTCTGTTTTTTGCTCCTCACTCGTATCAAATGAATAACATTTTAATATTAATATTAGAAAATATAAAAAATGAAGGAGCAAAATATTTCTCAAAATATTACACCCTCGTGGTTGCTTGTAACATGGTGTTGGGTCGAATATAGCATAAAATCTTCTAATAAAAATTTTAACATAAAATCCTAATTTGTTAGTTGTGCAGGGAAAAAAAAAAATCTCAACATGTACAGTACAGTAGTTTACACCAGACTATGTAGCATCGTAAAATGTATCCTTAAGTGGGTGCATAAACTTATGACTCTCACTAGCAGCTGGTGTGTTCAGGATCGTTTGCTTCATTCATGTGCCCTGAAGCAAACAACTTGAACGTCAGCCCTTTTTAAATCTGACATGCTTGCTAACAAGCTTATCGTTGTCATGCTACGTAGCTAGAAACGTGAGGCACAATTTTCAACGCTCTCCATAGAAGTAATATGTTTCATTTGCGTTAAAACTTGTGTTAAATCTTGTTACAGCTGAACCCGCTAGTTGTTCTTCTACATCTTTGTAGCAGTAAATATTTATCAATAAGAAAAATCTGGATCGTAAATCTGATCTTACTCTAGCGGTGGACCACACGCCATGACCTTGTGTTAGCACGTATCTCTGTCAGCATCAGGAAATGCGAAAAAGACAAACGCTCACATAGCAATACGGTGACTTTTTTTTTTTCTATCCTTGATTAGAAAAATAGTACTTACATGGAGAGCGTTGAAAATTGTGCCTTACGTTTCTAGCTACGTAGCATGACAAGGATAAGCCGATAAGTTTGCTTCAAATGACCCTGAACACACCAGCTGCTAGTCACAAGTTTATGCACCCACTTAAGAATACATTTTATGATGCTACATCTGGTGTAAACTACTGTACTGTACATGTAGAGACTTTTTTTTCCTGCAAAATAATGATTCCTGATTCCTAGAGATTCTGAAAGTGTACAGCGGTACTAACGAATTTAATCCGTTCCGGAGGCGAGTTCTTCAGGTGAAATTTCGTGTTGTGAAACGCGTTTTCCCATAGGAAATAATGTAAATGAAGATAATCCGTTCCAGCCACCCAAAAATATTACCACTATTACCAATTTCCCACACTATCGTCATATTTTTGCATATTAAAAACAATCAGACATGTATATGAGGTAGAAAATGAAATAAATAGACATTAAACCTGACTTAACCTTAATGTATGATTCCTCTCGGCACCGGCTGCTTTAAAAACCAAACTGAAAGCGGCTTCCTTTTCTTCTTGCTAGCGTCCTTGCTAACCTTCTTTATGTCTTCACTAAATATTACACAAAATGCTATATATATATATATATATATATATATATATATATATATATGTAAACTTGCTTTTCTTGGGTTTCCACAGACGCAAACAAGTCTTGACCGGCTCCCGGACGTTGGGTCGTTTCTATACCAGGGTAGCATTATATTATTCAATGTAGCATTGGGGTTATTTAATGGCAAAAGGATTACATCATGCCTACTGGATATGTTATTGATTACTGGCTTTAATAATTTAGGTGATTTAAAATGTATTGACTTATAAGGTTTGTTTTGTATGCAGTAGTAACCTCGACAGTCCAGCTTAAGATTCTTATCCTTCCTAACCAGGAAGACTCGAGTCTGTGCGATTCCTTCCTTCTGGACTACCGTAGTATTGAGTCGACCTGCTTACGATCCACTTCCCTTTCCGCCATCTTTATCATCCCAGCAGGCTCTGTCGCCGTACAGTAGCTGTTGTGTCTCACAGGCGCTTTGTAAGCGCGTCACGTGCACAGCTGATGCGTGTGCAAGGTGGGGCAGGGCCGTTCACAGACAGGTCTGAGTGTCCATGCGTGTGTGTGTGTGTGTGTGTGTGTGTGTGAGTGAGAGAGAGAGAGAGTAAGAGTGGCTGAGCGAATCAATGCTCTGTGTGCAATTAAATAAGGTTTTACTCATTTTAAATAACAATAGGAGAGTACTGTGTGGTCAGCGTTGATACTGCCATGAACTACGTCGCGAGGTGTGCTTAAATAAAACTTTAACTGTGAGGGAAATTGTGTGTATTATCTGTGCGATCGATCGATTATTGATTCTTAACCTGTTTGACTACGGATTAAGAAACCCTTTTTTGCAATCCCGGTAGATTAAATCACCATAATTTACACCTGAAATAAAAACTCACTTGCCTTTTTGTCTGGAATTGCTAGCTGCGTTAAAAAAAAAAAAAAAAAACTTGCTACTACGTGGTTCAAGAGTGATGATTTGCACCAATTTTTTTTTTTAAGTTGTAAAAGGAAAAAAAAAAAAGAAGTTTGCATTTTTTTATTTGACTTTAATTTATGCGTTTATTTATTTTCAGTGTTTATTTGTTAACAAACAAGTTAAATAAATCATTAAATTTTTTAAAATTCTTGCTGCATGTCCAACACCTTGTTCTGGTCCGACAAGCTCCATATTTTTCTTTTTCTGTTTCATTTGTGTGTTTTCTTTTCTTTTCTCGTCTTCATATACAGTAGGACACCGGTTTGGCAGGGCGGATAAAAAATAAAAAAAAACACACACACACACACCGAAGACCGCATTGTGGAGCTCTGCGGCATCTCCCTCTCACTTTCTCCTAAGCTCAGCAACTTTTAAAAGCAGAAAGCCCTCTCTCTCTCTCTCTCTCTCTCTCTCTCTCTCTCTCTCTCGCAGTATCTTTGTGCAAACACAGGACTCCTTCGGGCCAGAGCCCTGCTGTTGCTTCTCCCTTTCTCTCTGTTCTCTCTCCTCGGCTCGATGATGTCTTGATTTTTTCTCTTTCAAGCAGGCAGAAGGCCCGCAGCCGTGCCGCGGAGTGGCGGTTGTTTACACACTCGTCTGCTTTGAAAGAGAAAGCGCTCCGAGCTCACTTTTAACCTCGTTCCCCGTGACTGATAGTGTTTGCACTAAATTTAACAGCGCGCTGATGGTCATTAGATACGACGATTGGCCATTAAAGCGTTCCTGCTGCTCCCAGATCAGCCACGGCCTGCAGGCTCCAGCGCTCCTTCACCCGGCTTAATGCACCGAGACGCCTCTCTCTCTCTCCCTCCGTCTCTTTATTTCTGTTTTCCTTTTCGTCTTCCATTCATTGTCTCTCTCTCTCTCTCTCTCACTTTCTCATCCTCTCCTTCTCTTTCCTCCTCTCGTTCTGGGGTGGATCGATAACTCCTAGCGCAGACGGCGTTCCCCTCGGGGACGCAGAAACCAGAAGGAGTGAAAGAGAGAGACAGAGAGAGAGAGAGAGAGAGAGAGAGAGAGAGAGAGATTCAGCACAACTTCGAAACTAAAAAGTGGTAGAACAAAATGTTGTTCTCTGAGTTTTTTTTTTTCTTTTTTACTTTCAGGAAGAAAGATTTAACTATAGATGAGAGAATGATTAGGAGTCCTGAACGGAGAAAAGGGAAAAAGTGAGAGATTCTGCTGAATACACAGTCATGTTAAACCCGAGTCAGTCAGCAGAAAAGGATAAAGTTTCGAGATTAAGACAAATTATCTCACTGCGCTGTCGAATTCTGAAATCTGATTGGACGGCAGGTGTTGATTAATTTCCTGTAATAGCCGCTCTGACGGGAGCGCAGTAACAAATTACGGGATTGCGCATGAATATCTGATCGTTTCTTTAGTAACCGCTCGTATACAGGGACTCGCACAGCGGACACTCCATATAATCCAAGATTAAGAATAAAAAGAACTTTTTTAAGCAACTTCTTTAACTGCATTACACATTTTTTCCCAAATCCATGGAAAGGTCGCCCTTATAATGGGGGGGAAGTAGGCAGAGTTTTATCCCACATCATTCAGATACACTAAAGATAAGGTGTGTTCAAGTCAAACTGGGACTTTGATTGTTTAGAATAACGGAACACAGTTCTGAGAGCGAACACTCTCTTTATTTCTCTCTGTAATCCGCCGCTACACTGATGCATTTATTCCAGTGTTGGACTCCATCAAGGTAGAACGTTTTCTCAGTACGCTGGAGTCATGACCAGACCGCCTGTCTTATTCAGGCATGAAACGCCGGCCTCCCAGGAACTCCTTTAATGGCTTGGAGCAAGGTCAGGGACGGTACAGGTGATGTGGCGATAACTCCCAGCCGAGTTCCTGTCATGTGCCAGTGGCGTCTGAATGATTGCGTGTTATCCATCGTTTCTCAAGGATCAGGCGTTCCATTCGCCGAATGTTCACATGAACGACTGCAGTGAGCTCCAAGCCACCTCCATTATTCAGGACTTTTTTTCCTTTAAAGCGTCTGCAAACCTTCATCTGTTTTACTGCGGCTCACCGTACCGTGCTTGAAATCTTCCGTAAATGTCAATCGCTTTTACCTCTTCATTTAACACAAATTTCATCACAGGTCCCGGTGTGACTCGAACAGCCCTTGAACTACTTATTCAGACACGTCACATCCATAAAGCAGTTTATCTTGAATTATTTTTTAACAAAATATTTTCACATCTACACTTTTTTTTTTATATATATTCATTCAGTTTCTTTCATGAAACACTTTCTGCAATTGTCTTTAAAATCCACAGATTGTCGAAATCATGTCCTCTCTCTTAAAGTTTGTCTGTTTAACATCACATCCATCACTCTAAATGATTCTATGAATTTTAAAGATGGTTGATTTGTAACTGAAGAGATTACTAATAAATTCACTGAAGCTAAGCTTGTCCATGCAAGCTCAGGCTTTTTGTTCATCAATATGAGTCACTGGACCCGCCCTCCTTCATCAACAATGACCGGGTCCTTCCTAAAAGAAATTTCCTAAAAGCACCGGTCTATGATTTTTTCTCGACATGCGTCCTAACTCCTAAAAAAAAGCTCTTGCTAGAAGAACGTCCTTTATCAGGACAACTGAAAAGACAGTGCGGTTTGGGACACTTCCGTTCTTTGTCTGTTAGAACACACGGGACACATTTTCCCGAGCCGCCAGGAGGCGTTTGAGACACGGTTGGTGTCTTCACGTGTTCCTGTTTTTTTTTTTTTTTTTTTTTTTCCCGATTTTCCCCGATTTTTCGATTTTTTTTTTTTTTCCCCGATTTTCTCCCTAATTTAGTCGTGTCCAATTCCTCCCCGTCACTAGGGGGCTCCCACATTAAGGCTACTACTACCACTCAGCCGGGAGGGCCGAAGACTATCACGTGTTTCCTCCGAACCACGCTCGCTCGCGCACCGTTGGGGGCGGTGTAACACACTCGGAGGACGGCGCTGAAGAAGCGATGTTACTGAGCCAGACGATGATGCGTGATGTTTTTTTTTTTTTTTTTGTATTTAAATAGCTAGCTATAATCCTGTCTTATTTTATCAGGCTAACTACAGATAATTAGATTAGCTGATCAATATTTGAGGTAGGAAGGAAATTAAAAATGTACATTATAGGAACAGGAATGACGGTACCAGGGACCAGACGATACGATATTGTCACGATACCTAGAGGTCGATTTGATTTGAATTGCAATTCTGTAAGTATTTTATAGACTAATTCACTCATCATCTATACCGCTTTATCCTATATACAGCGCCGCGGGGGGAGCTGGAGCTAATCCCAGGAGGCTTGTAGCACGAGGTGGGGTACACCATGGACAGGCTGCCAATCTCATGCAGGGCTCACACACACTCATTCACACACTACAGGCAATTTGGGAACGCTAATTAGCCTAATCTGCATGTCTTTGGACTGTGGGAGGAAACCGGAGTACCCGGAGGAAACCCATCAAGCACGGGGAGAACATGCACACTCCATGCGCACAGACCCCGAGGCGGGAATCGAACCCAGACCCTGGAGGTGCCAGACGACAGTGTTAAAGAATCGCGATTCATTAATGAATACATTTTTTATCACATCTCTAGTGTATTATACAAATATATGAATATTTGGAGCAGCGTCTGACCAATGGACAATAGACCCTAGAACTACAAAAGGTTGAAATAAATACCATCATTCATTCATTCTTTAGTAAACGCCTCACCCTCGTCCTGAGCCATTCGTCGGCCGTGAGAAGCCGAATCCGATGAGGATCGCACCGTGCTCCTGCAGGACATCTGTAAAGCCAGACTCTGAGCAACACCGCCATTGAGGAGGAACAGACACCTCATCATTCATCCCACTGAGGAGCGCAGTGCTGTCTCCGATGCCGTCGGCTCTAAATCACGTTTGGATCGAACGCTCAGGTTTATGTCTGGGGCTGCACTGGGGGAAGGCCGCAGTGAAACAAAACACAAGCAGCACTAGCGTCCATGCGTGCGGGGGAGGGAGCACGTTTTTTTGCAGCATGTCTTTAGGGACTTGATCTTGTACAGTAAGCCCTCATTCAAGTTCGAAGAATGGAAGATATGAATATTCGCATGAACAATCGCGGAAATTAGATCACATGTCCGGCTTACATTGTGTCATGCTGTATGTGTGGTTAGCACTGTCGCCTTGCACCGCAAGAGTCCGGGTTCAATTCCCGCCATGCAGTTTGCATGTTCTCCCCGTGTTTGGTGGGTTCCCTCCGAGTCCTCCGATTTCCTCCCTCAGTCCAAAGACATGCAGATTAGGCTAACTGGCGTTCCCGGGGTGTGTAAAGGAGTATGTGAATGTTGACCGGAGTCGTAAAGGTGGGAATAAATACAATGGTCACCACTGGCCTCCCCAGTCCCTAGTCCCTGGACTACAGAGTTGTCTAGACGGATGGATGGATGGATGGAATGCCATGATGCACCACAACAATGATTCTGGCACGTTTTGAGGCTGTTACCTTCTACTTGTGCACAAAACTACAGTACAAAACCTATTTTTGAAGAAGTTATTTCTTCAACAGACTGAAGTCACTGACATCATTTTTCTGATTTCATCCCGATCCCACTTTAAATTTCTTCCCTTGACACTGTCCCATTCCAGCTTTCTTTTTTTCCCCCTCTCTCCCTGCCTTGTATCCTCTTACAGTATACATTGCTTATACATCTGATTTGGATCAGGTTGCGAGATATATAGTAACAGACATAGTGTAGTGAATATCCTGCCAATTTTTAAGCTTTAGTGTAGCCCTAGCATGACATTTTACAGATACAGAAACAGATTAAGGTCATGAAGTAGCCCTGGAGCAGAAAGAGAGAGAGAGAGAGAGAGAGCGGGATGCGGTCGGGCGGACTTGTGTTTTAGCGATCACGTCGCGCGGCCTAAAAAAGAGGTCTGTATGAAATTCCATTCGTGTAGCGTAGACGGAGTCAGCGATGCGGTGACGCCAGCTTCGGCGCCCCCTGCTGGACGGATCCGGGGGGGGGGGGGGGGCCTCCGAGAATCAGGAGCGCAAGAGGCGCGTTGGAAACGGACCCGAATGACGTCTTCTCGTGAGACGTGCGATGGCGGTCGTCATGGCCGTGCGGCGGAATCGTAGCTGACTCGTTGTCTCCGTGCCAAGGCGTGTTTCATGTCAGGCTCGCCGCAGAAATAAACACAAGTGACACATGTTGTGCTGGCGCCAGTTTAACTCGTGGTTCTTATTATGTGCTTCATGCGTTTGTGAGCGTCCCTTCAGAAAAAGAGAGAGAGAGAGAGAGAGAGAGAGAGAATACTCTTCTTCTATGTCTCTCAACCTGTCCTGTTTATGTAATCTCTCCGCGAGTTGTTGTTTAGCTGTTACTCGTTTCTAAAGCTGAGCTAAGCTCAAGGAATGTCTTTCTCATTAGGTCATTTCCACAGTGAAAACTTTCTCTCTCGCTCACTCACACACAGAATGTTATACCATTTATAGCTCCCTCACACACACACACACACACACACGCACATTTCTTAAATCCAGATAGCCCTTTCCAGTTTTTCGATTCTCTTTATCTCTGCGACTCGCTCTGTCCTCACGCTGGCACTGCGTGGTCGGGTTCTTCGTACTTCAGTTCTTGCGCGTTCTTGCTTAGATGGCACGGTGAGGAGGGCCTAAAATGGCTGCCAAAAGCAAGCAAACTCCTCTGCACATGAAATGTCTGCCAAAAAAAGAAAAAGAAAAAAAAACCAAGCTGAAGGCCTGAGTCGATGAACGATTCCTGACTGGGAAAGAAGAAGCAGAAGAAAAGAACTTGAAAAGAAGCATCAACAACGTGGACATTATCCTCAGAAGACTCGGAGACACGCACAGGAAACGCTGCGCGCCGAAATCTCTCAGAGTCCCGTCCAAAGCCGTTTCATATTATTTCTGAATCCTGATAGAAACTAAATGTGATGAAAGATGATTTGGAAAAAAGAAACGAGAAAAAATAAAAACGCACAGCCAGACGTGCACCGAGAACTCCGGCGCGCTCGTCTGTTTTGTAAGAACGTTACTCAGGATTCGCAGGGAAAAGTTTTTTTTTTGTTTTTCCTCCCTGCGGATGAAACCAGCGATAGCCTTGTAGGAAGGAACGTTTTTTACGAAATGGCGGCCGTGTGCAGCCGAGAGAAAATGGACGCCGGAGAGTTGCTCGAGCGTATTTCATTACATCATACTTTCCATTCTGGCTTTTCTATTTTTCTGTTCGAGTGTCGTGGCGCCAAAAACTGAATATATAAAAAAAATGAAATAAAAAAAAGGAAAAGCCATAAGGTTTCCAGTTCCGAGAAACTTCCTCACGCGTTTCATGTTTTTATGTGGACTTTTTAAGAGTGGTTTATATATTTATTTATTTTTTTTAAAAACATTTTTTCAGACTGTTATGAGCAGGGATGAGTGTGTGTGCCCTTCATGAGCCCTGGTTTTATTATTATTTCGGTCTTTCAGTGAGCCATGCCAGGGGTTTAGTGTGAGGGCGGCTTGCCTACTAACTGCTGCAGCTTTTGGCAGAAGTGGTTTTGGAGTTTGAAGATAGCTGACAGAGAAACACAAACACACACACACACACACAGGTTGGAGTGAGGCCCATGGCGTTGGCACCGGTGCACATCTCAGCCACAGAAGCAGCGATGACGGGCGCAGTTTTGGTGTGGGTGCATCCGTGTTTGTGTGTGTGTCTGTTGAAATTAGCAGCGATACACACAATCAAAGCTTCCATATTCAAGCTTTCTTTGTTACGGTACACAGGCAGCCAGTTCCAAAAATATTGGCAGCTTTGGTAAATAAGGTTGAGTCTTAATCTCACACCAGGATTATGAGAGAATCTCACAGGACAGGCGTTTGGTTTAGGAAGAGTCTTCAACTTGTTATTTCTGAAATGAAATAAAAGGAAGTATTATTGCTTGAAAGCACCTGCCGCACCTCGATACGCTTAAGAGCTGGGAAAAGGAAAAACACTCACAAACACTCTCAAAAACTCACAAACTGCAGAGCATCGTGCTCCTGCAGGACATCTACATGCGAACATTCAAGTTACGAACTTTCCAAGATACGAACATGTGTTCGCGTATGTTTGAATCATGGAAGTTAAATCACATGTCCAGCGTACATTGTCATGTGCATGCAGAGTACAAACCAGTATGTCCGACGATGAGGCTGGTACAATCTCCACGATTCTAAAGGATGCTCTACTGTAATATATTGTGTATAGCCAGTTGTGTTAGTATCCAAGTACGAAGACACTGTTTGTTAGACTTACGAACAAATTTGACTTATGAACGAGCTCTCGGAACGGAACACGTTCGTATGTTGGAGACTTAAAGTATTTAAGCCTTTGGTCAGGTGTCCTTTATCACAGATGTCCAATACATCTAAAGAACCAGTTATTAACATGTACAGTAAGTCATAAAGAGACCAGGAGACAGACAGACAGACAATAGGAGATTTTCCTGGGTTAAACAAAAAGATTCCAGCAGACATGAGATATTTGTACTTATACTGGTCTGGACTATAGGAAGTATTCCCTTATAAGGAATCAGTAAGGGGGGTTGTTTTATGGTCATGGGAAAGTTCGCACAATATCAGAAAACCTTTAAACAGGATTATAAGTATGAACTTTTTTTATTATTAGTTACAGAGTGCTGCAATGAAGTGGAGCTCCCGCAGTACCTCGTTCTCTTCGGTACAGTACCTTTGAGGCCGGTATTCCTGTTACCTTATTTCCAGTAGAGCTGGCCTCAGAAGCCCAGCTGGCCGACAGCTCACCGTCCTGCGGGAGGGTTAGGTGGCAGTTACATGGATCTACGCCGTGTACACGCTTCTGTACGTGTCATGATTCAGCCTGTTATTGGCCGTCACGTCATCAATAAGGAGAAGTGAGTCAGGTCCAGATGTGGCGGGATGCTTTGGGTCGTGCACAGTTCCTTTATTTCCTCCTCACTTTCCTCACTTCGTTAATCTTCCTCTTAACTGTCAGGAGGACTTAGTCCTGGAGCTGTGCACGCTTTTTTTTCATTTTTTTTTTCATGCTTAGCAAATAACGACTTGGCTTCTCTCTTTTTTTTCTTCTTCTTTTTTTTTTTAGGGTGCTTGAGGCTCACCAGTTGTTTGTAACATGTGGTTAAAGTCTGTGAGGTCACGCTGGTGTTTTCTTGTGCCTAGAGCAGCGCTTGACACATATACTGCATGCGCAGGCTTTTGTCATCCACTCATGTGGTCTAGCAGATGGCTAGGCGTTGCTGAGCCCGACGGCGCATTTCTGCTTTCTTAGCAGTTGATTTTGACACAGCAGAAGACTTCGGTAGTGTCTAAGATTTATACTGATTTTTCCTTCCGCACAATGGCCTGCTTTATTGGTACTGATTGTGTGTTTATTCCCTACGCTGAGAGATACACTTCATATGCAGACGGTTCCCTCCAGAATCAATGCTTTTGTTCAGGACACAATGATGTGATGACATCAGTGTGGTTGGATTGGGGTGGCCCAGTGTTTATGATGTTGGATTAGTGATTTGACGGTGACAGATTGACATCCCAGCACCACCAAACTGCCTCTGTTGCAAGGCCCTTAACCCTCACGTGCTCAGGTGTAGAATGATATAAATAAATTAAAGTCGCTCTGGATAATGGTGTGTTGAGAAACAACCAAGCAGAAGATCTGAGGCACCACCGTTAATGATACATATTAGCGACCTAGCTAGGGTACTTCAGTGGCGCATAGAAGGAAGGGCAAGGATCTAGATACATAGTGGCTCTACAGTAAATGAGGCGCCTGTTCATCACACCAGGCCACCATTTACTGTAGTCACACCTAAGGGGTAAATTCAAGCACTTTTGTACTTTAATCAAATCGACATGCAAATGGAGGACATGTACTTTTACTTGAGTAATGTTTTACCTTGGGGATCTCTACTCTTATCCAAGTACACGACTTGAACTTCCATTGAACTCTGCCTTTCTGTACCACTGTGTGACCCGGTCCTGAAAAACCCCTTGTCTTGCACGTTGTAGTATTTTCCCTCCTACAGTATATCACACCAACATCAATTCCAAAAAAAGGTTTCTAATTAGGTGCGTTGGGAGCTGGGAAACATGACAACATGCAGGGCAGGAGGTCCTCCAGGAAAGCTGTTCCTGAAAAGCAGAACCAGAGCAATAATCATGATATCCCTTTTCAACCGCCAGAACTGATCTGGTATTCATCTTTTCAGCATGTTCAAACTAGATTTCTTTTTTTTTTTTTTTTTTTTGGTCCGTTTGTGTAAATACGTTCTGATCGCATGGACAGCAGGCATAGTGGAAACACTTACAACCCATTATACAGTGGAATACGATTAAGGCAATAATTCTCGTCTCCTGTAGTACAACCGAAGTCATAGATTGTATCAGTTATGTTAAGTGTGTGTGTCACATCGCGGTCAAGCTTCAGACCTGCAGGTCAGCGAGAGCGTGTGAGCGGTAATGATGCGTTGCGTTCTCTGGGCGCTAAACTCAAACATGTGCAGCAGGCCAGACTCGTCTCGGCTTTGATCTGCCAGTGGAGACCGGCCTATCAGATACGCCGCACTTATATTTATTTATCTGACTTGGGCTTTTTTTTTTCTTTTTTCTTTTTTTTACAGCCTTTTCTCTGAACCTCTGCCAGAGACCTTGTGGTAAACTTTGCATCCCCCACCTCTGCATTCAGTAAACTCCTCTCGGCTCTGGAGGTACTCGGCGTGTTTATCTACGGGTTTTTATCTCCGTGTACCGCAAAAATCTGGGTTCATGCAAATAAAAAAGGGTTTATGGTCGGATTAGGCTGACTTTGTCCTTTTCATGCTGCGTTCATGATGGCGACGTGATCCAGTCGCTTTGCCAATAAAGAGAGAGAGAGAGAGAGAGAAAAACAACTGGCTTGTTGTCAGGATTTGCCAAACGAGTCAGAGAGAACAACAATGAGTTTGGTATGTGTATGTGGTTTGTTGGCATGGTTCTCCTTTCGTAGGTTTATGGACCATATGAGTTAGCACTGCTTTATCTCTGTATCACACGGTGATTTATAGAAAACATATCCGTTCACACCTGCGTTCTTATTTGCTTTAACGTCAGAAAAGATAACGCCGTGCTCCTGACGCGAGTGCTGACTCAGGCTTTGGCTTATCATCCGCAGATGATGAGTTTAAACCCAGGCAAACGAATATACAGTAAATCTCTCAGCTGTCGATCATATAGACACGTCTCTGTGTGTCAGCTGCCTGATCCGACACATCCACAGGCGTCCGTTCTGAGCGTCCTGAAATAAAAAGACCAGGACTCACCTGGCCAGATCGGTCCACTTTGGTACTCAAAGTAAGGACTATAAACTAGCACTGGATAGCTCAATAACCTCAACATTCAATGTATCCTAAGGGACGTGGTTAAATGTGACATCAAAACTTATCTTTCTGTTTTTTTTTCTCTCTTTCAAATATTGTATCAGTTAACAGTATTTATTACATTTACAGGCTTGTTTTGGTTTCATTTTTATTCTTAAAGACTTCTTGCATTAAAATATTCCCCTAGAGCTGTGTGTGAGGTCTTTTGCAATAAAATAAAAGCTTGCCCAAAGCAGCCAATCAAAAATTTAGGCATGCCACGGCTCAGATCGGAAATTCTACCCAATCCTTTAATCGTAGTTTTAATCGTAAATGAAGCGCGACACATTATTTAAGTCCCACTGCTTTATTTTATTTGTTCGGATTAAATATTTAGGAGTAAGCAAATAATCATAATCATTGTATGGTAACTATGATAATTAATAACTTTTCATTTAATACGTACTTTTATATAAGGTAATGGACTCTCGCGGCCCACCTGCAGTACCATCACAGCCCACTTGGGGGCTCGTGCTTTATTAACCACTAATTGGTTGTTTATGGCAAGTCATTGCTAAGGAAATTTTTTTTTTTAGCTTTTATTTTTAAACGTTAGCAAGTGTGTGATTTTTATAAAAAACGCACACACACACACACACACACACACACACACACACACACACACACACACACACACACTTGTATAAGGAAAGGGACTTATAATTAATAACTTTTCATTTAATACGTACTTATATAAGGAAAGGGACTCTCGCGGCCCACCTGCAGTACCATCACAGCCCACTTGGGGGCTCGTGTTTTCTTAAACACTAATTAGTTGTCTATGGCAAGTCATTGCTAAGGCAATAATTTTATTTTTTTTAGTTTAAATTTTTAAACGTTAGCAAGTGCGTGATTTTTATTAACAGGGGAACCGACAGATATATTCAAAATGTGTGAATGTAAACACAGCAGTGGTGCAGACCTAAACAATTCTATGTTTTGGTTTTTAAAAAAATAATCACCTGAGTGAGAACTTACCTCATTGTTTCTTTCTCTCTCTCTCTCTCTCTCTCTCTCTCTCTCTCTCTCAGAGGCAGCGGAGCAGGGCAGTAGTCCTCGCACAGGTATCGGTTCAGACCAAGAAGACAGTCGAGCCGCCACCATGGGTAAGACACACTCAAACACGCACTCATCTAACTAATGGATGGGGTTTTCCGATCTATTTAACATGTTAGGAAAGACGATCAAGTCACAATAATAACACTGTGACGTTCACATTTTATGGCCCTGATTAAGACTTGCATACAGATATTCATTTAATACTCTTATTTTTGTCAAAAACATGTCCTACAGGGACAACTGGAATTATTTATAGTTCTAATATAAATCTACGACTTGTGATGAAATTTCTGGTGAATAAACAGTACAGTGATGAGACTCAGTGAAGACTCCGAGATTAGATTTGAGCCAGAGTAAAACATTTAAATCTGCGAATGACAATCCTGCAGTCCTTCCCGTGGACATTCAGCGAGTGGAACGCCTGACCCTATAAAATCGTCAAACTTGTGGGAGAAATGCATCACAGGATCGACAGTGTAGGCAGAAGCGTGCGGACGTGCATCGTTATGCAAGTGTCTAATCCGAAGTTTAGGCTTCGGCTCATCAAAAAGTGTCTCACTGTAACGAACGCTGTTGATCGTTGAACCTTTTTCCTGATACTGTTCCAATACTTTTGGCCCCCGAGAATCCTAGAAAACTGTACGCATTGCGGAATTTGAACTTATTTTGTTTCCGTTTCATTCTCTGCCGTTTACTCTTGATGAATCCGTGTCTCGACAATGATTCTCTTTAAGAAACTTTCACCTTCCTTAGAGCATAAGGCAGAATTATGTTTGCAGAGATCCAAATGCTTCTGTTTATGCTCTTCTGTGAGTTGTTTTGGCACCAGGTACACCCTCAGACCACAAAAAAAAAAAAAAAAAAATCATGCAAATAACAAGCAGGGCGTCCATTTTTTTCCCGCAGCGCAGTTACAAATAAACTGATTTAACATGTTCACACCTGCAGTGACTGGGGAGACAGTAGCCTTGAACGGAGACCAACAGAAGTTTTAATATACTTTAACAGGAGTGCGGATAATTTTCGACTCACCCTCGTATATACAGTATGTGGCATATATAGAAAGAAAAAGTGATGTATTTGCAATTTCCTCAGTTCCCAGTTAGACACGTTGTCTATAAATGGAAGCGATTTGGTGCTGTGGCTTCACTCCATAGACATGGCCGCCCTGCCAAGATCACTCCGAAGGCATAACGCAGAATGCTCAATGAAGTGAAAAAGAAACCTAGAGTAACAGTCTTGAAGCATTCACTGGAGCTGGTTAACATCTCTGTTCAACCATACACAAAACATTCAACAGGCATGGCATCCATGGCAGGGCACCATGGAGCAAGACATTGCTCTCCAAAAAACATCACAGCATGCCTGAAGTTCTCCAAGGACCACCTTGACACTCTGCAACACACACACAGCGCAGCAGATGGCGTAAAAATAGAACTACATACCAAAATGAAAACATCATTCCTACGGTCAAGGGAGCATCATGATTTTAGGCTGGTTTGCTCCCTCTGGACCTGGACAGCTTGCCTTTGTGGAGGGAAAAATTTGTTTATTTTATATGTTTCTTTTTTATTTTGGGGGGGGAATTTTGCTCCACCCGGCACGTCGGGCGATAGGTACTCACCACCATGGAGATATGTCAGTTGTTTCTATTGCAATTCCTTAAAGAGTTGGGTTGTCAGGGAGGAAACCGGAGAACCCGGTGGAAACCCACCAAGCACATGGAGGACATGCACACAGACCCTGTGGCGGGAATCGAACCCCAATCCTGGAGGTGCAAGGTGACAGTGCCTAACAATAATCCACTGTGTCGCCTCGCGTCTTATCAAGTTATCTTGGTGGCATTCTGGAATCTGGAGCTTAGGAGAAGCTGGGTGATGGAGCAGGACAACCATGATGAACCACAACATGGAAGTATGTACTACACAACGGCTCCTCATCTCGAAGCGGCCCAGTCAGAGCTCAGACCTCAACCCGACAGAGATGCTCTGAGAGCCGTTCGCACCAGACGTCCTGAGAATATGCATGAGCTCAAACGGTTCTGTAGGGAAGAATGGTCCAAAATTGCTCCAGAACTTTGTGCGCTTACTGGACAGGAAGCGCTTGCTTGAGGTTGTCGCTGCCCAAAGTGGATCAAACGAATAGATTAAAACACCAACAGTTTGTATGTTTAATAGCCGAGTTCAATAAAAACAACAAAACTGATGAGTGTGGTGTTGGTTTATACTAGTGAGTTGAAAATCTAATCACCTTTCATGAGCAACTTCTGCATTTGTGGCTTAGCGGTTAGCACTGTCGCCTTGCACCTCCACGTCCTGGGTTCGATTACCGCTCGGAGTCTGTGTGCATGGAGGTTGTATGTCCTCCCTGTGCTTGGTGGGTTTCCTCCGGGTATTCCGGTTTCCTCCCGCAGTCCATAGAAATAAAAACATACAGATTAGCCTAATCGGCGTTCTCAAATTCCCCATAGTGTATGAATGAGAGTTGGACTATTTGGACTACAGAGATGGATGGATGGATATATAGGAAGAGAAAAACTTCTCAATACAATATACATCATACTATTTTTCTTTCGTTTCCTAAAGTGTATATAATTGTTTTTGCCTGACCCTGTACAGTATGTGTACATGCATATATCGTTTTTTTAGAGCATATAATATGTACAGTAACTACGTATATATTTAAAACATGTCCATAGTATTTCTCCAGACTTGTGCACGGGTGTGTGGATGTGTGATACGTGCAAAATCTGTGCAGTCTCTGCGTGTTCATGCATGTCCTCGACAATGCGTGCGTGCATGTGTGTGTGTGTGTGTGTGTGTGTGTGTGTGTGTGTGTGTGTGTGTGTGTGTGTGTATGTGGTCAGGAGAGACTGTATGGAAGTTTGAAGCAGAAGGCGTTACAGTGCAGCGCAGGTCTCGGAACACGGTCCCACACTGTACAAACATCCTGTTTACACAGCGCAACCTACATAGAGCTAGCAAACCCACACCCTTCTGCACCTCCGACACACACCTCACGACACCAACACACATGCGCACACACACACAAATGCTTCCAAACCACACGAAACATGCTTGTTCACACTAATTCAACCTGCAAAAAAATAAATAAAAATCAAATAATAAAAATAACAATAAAAGGTCTGAGGCTTTCATTTAAGAATAGGTGTTTATTTACAAGTAACAGTGGGGCGAGGAAACAGAATCCCCAAGCTCACATCACACACAGATCAGGCTGCACGAGTACAAAGCCCCAGGCTAGATACGGCTTGATCACAAGTTGAACCGCTGACTTTTTGGTTAATTTATTTACTCTTTATGTAATTCAATCCGTATTCTGCATTCTCTGCTTTCTGCAATTTCGTTTCCCCCATCATGTGTTTTGTGTGTGGCTTCGTTCAGCGTCTCTTAATCGCCGTTCAGATGAACTGCGCCATCTGGGGGTCGAACTGCCTCCTTCAGATCCGACCACGAGCTCAGACACGGTTGAGATACTGGAGCTTTTTAAACGGGATAGAAATGTCAAAAAAAAAAAATGCATCAAATAAACATTGTGCGCAATGATGCACTCGAGCATTAACAAAAACTCTTTTTGTTATGCTTTAAAAATTATGCTTTAGATTTTCTCCTAAAAAGTGTACTGCAAAATTATTGGCACCCCAAATACTCTCTTTGGTCTGTTCGCTTGACTAGATGTGATGGATGAATTAATGATCATGGAGTAAAACCGAAACGGTTTTAAAGGCGAACATCACAGCACATGAGACTGCTGCGGAAAAATAATCCATGATGGCGCGGGTTGTGATGTGATGTGATGTGACGTGTAACCAAGCCGTAAACGCGATATTAACCCGTGCGATTATTTAATCGTAAAAGGCTGCAAGTTGTTACGGGCAATATACTGTACTGTACGCATATTCTGGAAATTATGTACAGTTTGTTTTTTGTATATCATTTGAATGTAATTAATAAATATCAATGACATTGTTTGTCCAATTATTTGGTGTTAACCTCAATTCATACAGAATAATATATTCAGTAATTAAATATCGCAGCTTAAACAACAATCACGATATATGTCAAATGCATAAAAAAATGTTTTTTTTATCAAATTCTGCAACCTTAGCCTGAAGTGTCGTATTCATCAACTTGTTGCAATGTTTAATTTATTAAAGGAACGACTTTGTGCACATCCAAACAAGTTCTCACTTTTCTTACTCTGTCTCAAAGTCAATACGAAAACACTACGAAAACAAACCTCCCTCTTTAATGAAGAGTTTCCTGCGTTGTCACAAAGTGCTGACACTGGAGACTCCTTCCATTAATGTTACTTTGTACAACGCTATCCTTGCAACAACAACAACAACAACAACAACAGCAAAAAAAAAAGCTTCCCCATGTGAAATTATTATATGATTTTTAAAAAAAATTTATGTCAAATAACAACCTTAATCCTTAAACCATTAAACCTTAATGTTTCTTAATTTATTTCTTTACTATCCTTAAAATTACTGGAAGAATTTTGAATGACTTGCTACTATAGAAACAACAGCCTACAACATAAGAACACTTGCCCTAATATAACCCTGTCATGTACATTACGACTATCAGAGCTGCTGTTACAGAAAAAAAAAAAAATAGAAATTTGAGAAGCGCCGCTAAAGGGTGCTTATAAGGGATGCTTAAAAAATATAAAAACAATTTAAAAAGTCAGGAAAGTTGGTAAGGATTCAGGTCTGTCAGGTGCATGAATATTCAAGATTTAAAGATTCAGAGAATTTTATTAATTGCTTATTTTTGGTTACAGTTGCTTACAGGAAAGGAAAAGAGTAATATAGATTAAAACGTCTAAAAAAATCACTGGAGTACATCATGTTCAGTACCTATCAACTTTCATATCAGCTCCAGAACTTCACTCGGAATCACGTCTTGCAGTACTGTACGTTTCGGATGAGATGTTTTTCCCACGAATCCTATCTTTAAAAAAAAAACATGGCTGGATATGGAGGTGGAATCGTGATGCTTTGGGACTGTTCTCGACGTGTGATCCAGGATTGGTGACAATATGAATTCAGTTCATGTACTGTACAGGATATTTGAACTATTTAAACCTGCTTTTCCCTGAAAAGTTATGGATCGATGTCAGGTGGCTTTCAGCGTTCCCAAAAGCGCGACCGGGACAAACCCATGTTCCTGAGGTTCACGTCAACCTCCGAAGAAACAACGTCCAAGATAATGATCAAAATGCAGGCAAACTCACAGACCTGCAAGAAACAGAAACAGCGATGGTCGGGCATAAAGGCTGAGAACTTACACCAAAATAGTTTCTTGGCAAAGACGAACGTTCTTCGTGCTTTATGTAGTCTGTAAACAGGAAGTCGTGTGTAGTAAGTGGTTAGTAACGGTTGGACGTGAGACATAGTGTTTCTGTGATGACGAGAAATTGGAAAGGAAGGGGAGAGAAGCGCAAACTGATGTTGCTCGGTTTTGTTTTAGACACTAAAGTATCAGTGATATTGCTGGGGTGCCAATAATTTTGGAACCAGCGTTTAAATAGAAGTCTACCATTTATCTTTCCATCCATCTATTATTTATGACAAGGCACAAAATGGGGCGCATCCAGTACGGGGCGCTCACCCGTCGCAGAGCACTTATCTGTGTTTTGCTCAAGGGTGCCAATACTTCCGGAGATGACTTATTCTTTCCTATGTTTCCGAACCTAGAAGTTTGTTTTTAAATCGTTTCAGGTCCGACAATAGGGAAGAACTATTAAAAAAAAAAAAAAAAAAACTATAACAATGATCCTATTGTGGTTTTTTTTTTTTTGTGTGTATGATGATAATGTTATAATCACTGCTCAATTTGAAGAGACACTACCGCATTGTTCCTTTGTTTTCATTTTCTTCTTTCGCAGATGGGCCCGAGTTTCAGGAGAGCTTTGTCACATCGGGAGTGTTCAACGTGACCGAACTGGTACAAGTGTCCAGAAGTAAGGAGCTTAAAACCTTATTCTTTCATCTCCGAATAAAGCAACATAACAACAATCCGAACACCCGCCCGGTGTAGGTGTGGGAAAGTGTTTTGTGTTTTTAAGTCATCACCAGGAATGAATTTTTTATTTATTTATTTATTTATTTTATGTTGTGTCCCAGAAAATGAAAAAAGAAGAAAAAAGACTTAGTCATAGACTGGCTCAGGAGCGTTACACGTCCCAGTTTAGGCTTGAAAGAAGTCTGGCAGGAGCAACAGCCAATCATCAGAGAGTGTGTGAAAGAGTGACCAATGTTAACATTACAGCAAGAGGAAAAGTGTAATAGGATTAAGACTTGTGAACTAGGAGTGATGAACTTTCTGGTGAAAAACGCGTTTGACATCTTTTAATTTTGTGAAGCTGCTTTGAGACAATGACCATCGTTAAAGCGCTATATAAATAAAATTGAATTGAGCTGAATTTACACGAGACTTCAAGCACAGCACGGTGATGAGATCCGAAGACGCAGCAGGACATTTGAACGGTGCAAACTGTTTAAAGAAGGCCAACCATGAGTGAGGACCCGGCCGGGGTGGCTCAGAGCCCGCTGCAGTCGTTCCCGAGAACATTCAACCTGATCCTTAAAAATTGGCAGTTGATTTGACGCTTGCTGAAGAGACGCATCTGTCCGTCGGAACTGTACACACAATCAATCGCCAGCACCACTTGCACGTTAGAAAAACTCAGCTGGGACTGATTGCCACATCACATCCCCCCTACAGTCCTGACCTCGATCCAAGCCATTTGTACATGTTTGGGTCATTAAAGGAGTTCCTGGGAGGCCGGAGTTTCAGACATGAATCAGATCAGACTGTGGCGTGCTGGGACGACCTTCTACCTTGATGGTATCCAGGCACTAGTGAAACGCTGGGATGAGCCAATTAGCGTACTGTAGCTGGGGATTATATACACAGATAAAGGGAGTTTTAACTCTCATAACTGTGTTTTGTTATTCTGCAGAATCAAAAATTCACGGTTGACGTTTGTACAGTATGTTAGCCAGCCTTGCATATCAACCCCATAGATATATGCAGAAATTAGCAGTTAATAATCATTTGTGCTTGGCTGATATTTCCACAGTACTTTACACTATTCCTGTGCCAACATGAGTTTGAGTGTGTGTTAAATGTTTTTGGTACATGTGTGTGAAAAGTCGTGCGAATTCCAGCGCAGAGACTTTATTCCCAAAGCACGTTAACATTTCTGAGAGCCACGTCACTTGACTCAGATTGGAGTCGATGTGTCTCCCAGCTGGGACGGCCCTGTTTATCCACAGAGTCTCTGCACAGCTGGGGTGTACGTGTGTGTGTGTGTGTGTGTGTGTGTGTGTGTGTGTGTGTGTGTGTGTGTGTGTGTGTGTGTAGCCAGTGGCCTGTAATGTAACTCACATTACTGCAGTTTTGCACTCAGCCCAAGCGCTGGAACGGCCTCAAACGCTTCCACATGAGCCATCCTCAACTCATTCCAGAGACTCTGCTCTCACCACGCAGCCCCTCTCACCCTGAGCACGATCGTATGCAGTTCCCAGGAGATATACTGTACGCTATAGAATCAAAACTGTCGCCGCTCTCAGGCAGAAGGGGCGGAGTTACGTCTCTATGTCAGACGTTATACAGTACATCGCAGTTATGTCAAATAATTTTCACATTTTTACACTTTGTAACTAGAATCGTTAGAATAAGTTAGTAGTTAAACTGGCAGTGAGTGGAGTTAGAGCGGGAGTGTGTAAGTGGTTGAGTAAGTGAATGAATGAGAGGATGGGGATTAACTGAGTGAGTGAGTGAGTGAGTGAGTGCGTGAGAGACGGAAAAGGTGAGTGAAGTAATAAAAGAGTGAAGTAGGTATTTGAGATTAACTGTGAAAAAGCCTTCAGTTTGCTAGGGATCATATGGATAAAGATTTCGGGGGAATGGAAAAAGGTCATGTGGTCTGATGAGTCCAGATTGACTCTATTCCAGAGCAATGGGCGTGTCAGGGTAAGGAGGGAAGCGATGCCCCCATCATGCATACTGTCCACTGTACAAGTCTCTGTGTGACAGTGTTATGATCTGGAGTTGCTTCAGTCGCGCAGGTCGAGACTCAGCAACGCTATGTGGCAATAAAATGAAGTCAGCAGATGACCTGAATGTACTGAATGACCAGGGTATCACATTTATCGAGTTTTTCTTCCCTGATGACGCAAATTGTAAAAGAGTGTTTCTGAATTATGAATTGGCCTCACAGATTCGTGACCCTAACCTCATTAAACGTTTTTGGGATAACCTGGAGAAGACTTTACGGAGAGTTTTGACATGCTCATCGCATCATCAGTACTAAGACCTCAGCCAAAAATGAAACGCAACTCTGTATGGAAATAAATGTTGTTACTTTGCATTACAAATGGACAGCTTAATCAAAATGAAAGCTGATATAACAAAATTATTAGCGGTAGTAATTGTTTGTTTGTTTGTTTGTTTGTTTGTATGTATGTTTTTTGACCAGGTAGTGTAATTGTGTTGTTGTATGAATGCTGGAGGGTAAAATGCAACAGAAAAACATTCATTAATCCGCTGTCGGCTCTCTATATAACGCAGCCTGATCTGATTGTGGTCGTGTATTGTTCTCACTAAACACACTATATAAATCAATCATTTTCCTATATTTAAAAAAAAAAAAAATCTGCAAATTAAAGACACCCGAGGTTTAGATTTGTCTAAACACATCCTGTGATTTACAGTTTCAGTTGTGGCTTGTTTAGGAATCTGTAGAGGAGTCAGGAAGCCAAGCATGTGCCACCTGATTTTGTTTGAGGAGCGTGAAGTGGATCTGACATTTGTGCTGACTCTGAGAACCGTCTCTAATTATACAGACTACTGGTTCTCGTGATGTTCTCTAGAGAGGATTTAATCTGCATAACGAGATTGTTTGTGTAATATGTGAACCTCCCCGTGAAGCCCTAATGAAATAATAACGATCAACACGGGGGACATGTGAAGGCGAATTATTTGAACAAACATCGTGTGGTTCGAATGTGTGTTGTTTTTATATTATACAACAGTTACAGTAGTTCCGACCGAGCAATCTGATTTGACGAGAGGCCAGTGCTTTACTCTGCGTCATGTGCTATCATAATCGCTACTTACAATAACCGTCGCAGCATACTGTAGGTGAAATTACTGTAGGGCTGTCCGGTCAAGGAAACACATCTAATAAAGTTGTCATCATAAATAACACTGTCTCCTAAGTCGCTCCAAATTGCCTCAGAACAAGTCGTGTTCTTTTATTTACAGCTACTACGCTATGTAGCTTCTAACATAATAATTCATAATATAGCTCCAACACTGTTTCATATTAAAGGTTTGAGTTGTGTGTACCTGACGTTTAAAGCAGCACAATGCAGGCTCGTCCCCCTAAGACTCAGTCTAACCTACAGTATGAGACGCGTATACTGCAGTACTGGCCCTTAGTGCTGTAACTCACAGCCCACAACTGGTCTTTACACTTGTGTATCGCATTTATTTAGATTTCATCAACATGTACAGTGGTACCTTGGCGTATGAACACCCCACCTCACGTATTTTCAGAACTGAAAGTTTGCAAGAAATGTTTCTTCGGCATACGAAGCATTTTCTGCATACTTATTTATTTCATATTTTACTTGATTTACAAGTCTTTTCTAAATGTTTTTATTGTTTCTCTATGCAAAAATATGATTATTGTGTTGGAAATTGGAAATATTGGTAATATTTTTGGGCGGCATTTACATTCTTTCCTATAGTAAAATGCATTTTGCAATAGTTATTAAACCTTAAGACGTCATCCCTGGAACGGATTAAATTCATATGCCGAGGTACCGCTGTATATGTTTTTTAGATTTTTATAGCTGTTGCTAGCAAGCTACCTAACCTAAAACGATTCCTGAGAGGATATTTAAGCAAAAGTCCTTAGCATTCCCTCAGAAATTTAACTCATGTGAGCTAGTTAGCTAGTAGTAAAAGTGAAAATTAGCATGAATTATTCATCTTCATTGCTAATCATGGATTTCATAACAATATTTATAAATGCGTTTAAGCTTTCCTGCTTAAGCTAGCAAACCTTACTTGATTCCTCAGAAATAATATTTATAAATCCTAAGCTTTACTGATCACTCTAGCTTTCTCTAGCAAAGATGAGCAGACAGAATTTCTGTAAGGATTTGTAAGACTATTTCTAAATATTTAAGATATCCTGACAGGAATGTTGCTAGTTCTAGCTAGCTAGCTAACAGCTAATATAATCTGATTAGATTCCTGACAGGATCTTTGAGAAATATACAGAAATCGTATTTCTTTTCACTGCAAATACAAGTTGCAAATGTTTGCTAACCTGCGAGGATTTCTGTCAAGAATGTATTGCATTTATACTGTAACTGTACATGGTTTTCACAGTAATGCTACCTAAATAGCTAACATAAACAACCTGACAGGATTTTGGAACTCCTAAATTCTACAGCATTAGCTAGGTGGCTAACATACATTTGAAGTGAAGAATCTTTTTACAGTAAATAGTCTTAATCTTTATTATTAGTTTTAAGTGGTTATCCTGGGTTTTTATGCTAGCTGAGTAACAAAATAAAGTAAACATGAGTCATTGTGTATCCTGTTTTTAGATTTAGTATTTTAACCTGTGTGTCTTTTTTTTTTTTTTTTTATCATTTAAAGCACCGGTGGTGACAGGAACAGGGCCGAACTTCTCACTCGGGGAGCTGCAGGGACACCTGGCTTACGATCTGAACCCTACAGGCGTAACCATGAGGAGAACCCTGCCCAGCACCTCCTCTAGCGGGTCAGTACACACACACACACACACACACATACACACAGAGTTAAACAAACTGTCACTTAGTGATGTATCAGTATCAGTAGTGATGAGGACCAAAACACATTTTGTCTGAAAGTAGTCAGCAAAAATTTTAATAGTACAACCATAAAAATGTATACAATTAATAGATGTTAACTTGCCCAATCGTAATTTTTTTTTTTTACAGGATTACGAAGCTCGGCATAGGTGAATTTTAGCAGAACGCAAAAAAAAAGTTGAAATTTCGTATTGTGAAGGAGATTTGTATAGGAAATAATGTAAATGCAGATAAAAAAATAAGGCAAATCTTTATTAGAGTTTCTTTCGCTTGGCTGCTGACAATCCAATTAATAGATATAACGTTTGTTCAGCCTGAGTGTGGTTTTGATGTAGACTAATTAATTGTATAAATTAGCTTGAAAGGTTCATTTTAACCTAAGTGGACCTAGTATGCAAAATTCACTTTTTATTTGTTGTTAGATATTCAGATGGTCTCCAGATGGAAAAAAAAAAGAAATACATGACCTATTTCCATTTTTGTATTGACTGTGGCTTTAATACGCAAATCATATTTTTCCTCCTCCTATTTTTAACCTCACATAAGAAGTTAACCCTCCCCTGGCTTGTTCCTCGGCGCTGCTGTTCTATGGAGGGGCGGGGCTCAGGAGTAACTCATTTGCATAAATACTACGAAATGGCACATTTGGAGGAGGGAATTTAAGGTGTTATAAAATGCATTATCTGATGGGTATATCAGCTGGAAATTTAGCATACACGCACTTACACATACCTTGGGACAGCTCTGAGACCTGTGTTAAGTTTTTAAAGTAAATATGTAAATAAAGTAAAATATGGGCCCTTTAAAAGCGCTGTCGTTTAAAGCATCACCTTGCACCAGTAACTTTCCGACACAGCCCCTGCAGTACTCTGTGCGTCGTTTCGGTTTATCGCCCGTAATCCATCACAGCCTTCGTTCTGTGGATATTGCATATTCTACAGTAGATCCACCTGTCATAGCTAGTGAACGCTGAGCGCTTAATTCTGATACATCTGTTTTTGAAAAGTGATTAATTTAATTTAGCTTATTATTATTATTATTATTTAGCTAATTTATATTTTCTTTTCTTAATTGTTTACATCTGCAAACTGGGAAAAAGTAAATGACAGATGTAGAGGTTTAGAGCGAGATCAAGGCAATTTCACTCAGTGTGTGATGATTGTTATTGTGACATGATAAAGTGTGTGTGCGTGTGTATGTGTGTGTGTGTGTGTGAATAATTTTGTAATCGTGTAGGAGTAGGTTTGTCAAAGTGACATTATAAAATGCTGGTGTGTGTGTGTGTGTGTGTTTGAGAGCCCTGTTGACAGAAGTCCCCTAGGTTCTGTGATTTATCTCTTCTCCTTCACTGTCCCTGCTAGCTTTGATGAATGCTCTTTTCCCAATAAACACTCTGCCAAGTTCAAACAAAGTAAACTTTTTGCCAAGCTGCACTTATCCAGTAGCCAGCATCTGCGATCTGCGTGTACGTGTACAGTCCGTTTGTTTGTGTGTGTGTGTGTGTGTGTGTGTGTGTGTGTGTGTGTGTGTGTGTGTGTGTGTGTGTGTGTGTGTGTTTTACTCATTTTCTGTGTGCCGCCCCATTTACGCTGTGTGATGAATTTAAAATTGACTTTTACTTTTTACTTTAAAATGATCTGATTGCTCTGTTTTTTAATGATTGCTAACCCGTGCGTGTGTGGGTGTGTGTGTTTGTCTCATGCAGGAGTAAGAGGCAGAAGTCCAGCTCTGTCGAGGGTGACATCGACACCAGCCCCGGGGGTGAATACTACACCTCACCCAACTCTCCCGCTAGCAGCTCTCGAAACTGGCAGGACGAGATGGAAGGAGGTTAGAGCTCTATAATAAAGAGGATTCGTTTTTACACTGAACTCTTTACACTTTGTATTTGATTTAGGCCAGAAATGGATCTATGCAACATTGAGAAGAATGAGATCTTAAGTAACAACTATTTTAACTACCAGTAAATGAACTGACTTTATTTTAGAGTTGATCCAAAAGGGTTATGGTAAAATGTCTGGATGTTTTTTTGAAATCGAAAAAGTTGTTTTTGGGTGAAGTGTCAAGTTTAAGGGAATTTTTCCCATTAGTAACAAGAGGAAAGATTTTTTTCTCTACCTTTTTCTGTGTTTTGCCTCCAGGTGCCAGTGGTTTTAAATGAAGTGCAGTATAAAATCTTCCTGTCAAATGATGTAAAAATTCATACAGTGTTGTTACCATCATAGACGCGATATTAAATCTCTCTAATTACACATCTAGAAAAAAAAAAAAGAAAAGCAAAGAAACCAACCAAGGCGATTTGAAATTGAGTTAAGAACCATTGGACTTGGTATGGTTCGTTATGTTTAAACTTTAATTTAAAATTCACAAATACTACAGGCTGCCAATTAAGGCCCTTTAATCATTACTATTACGGTATAATACTGTGCTGTGCCTTTAAAGAGCACCAAGTATGAGTCTCATTATCACCTGGAAGGATGGTGCAGAACCATTAACTTCATGGGAAAAAAAGAAATCATGAATGGAGATCACTTAAATGTTCGGTTCGCTTCAGTTTGCTAGGGAGCATAAAGATTGGATTTTGGACCGATGGAAAAAGGTCATGTGGTCTGATGAGTCCAGATTGAGTCTATTCCAGAGTGATGGGCGCGTCAGGGTAAGAAGGACATCACTTGAAGCGATACTCCCATCATGCATAGCGTCCACTGTACCAGCCTCTGGAGACAGTGTTATGATCTGGGGTTGCTTCAGTGGCTCAGGTCGAGACTCAGCAACGTTATGTGGCAATAAAATGAAGTCAGCTGACCACCTGAATGTACTGAATGGACCAGAGTATCACATCTATGGATCACCAAACCAAACTTCTCTGATGGCACAGGACTCGGATAGTGAAAGATTCGATCCGGGAGCATGAGGAATCATTTTCACACATGAGCTGACCACCACGTTGTGCACCGTAATCAAAGCTAAAATCGGTCGAACAAAATATTATATCATATCATATCATCTCCTGTACGGTCCTGACCGCGCTCCAAGCCATTTCCACAAGTTTGGGCCATTAAAGGAGTTCCTGGGAGGCCAGAGTTTCAGACATGAAGCATGCACTCTGATCACGGCTCAGAGAAAACCTTCTGCGTTGATGGTAATATAGTAGTCAGTTTTATAAGTCTTGATTTTTGTAGCATTTTGAATCCAGAATAATAACCTAAAGATATAAAAGATGAAAAGAAATATTTATAAAAGAGGCATGGTGATGAATTCTTGTGACATGATTAAAATTTACGGAAAATGCGACCAGTTGTGCCATAAAACTAAATTAAATGATGAGTGTAAGTGTAAGTTGATGAGTATTTGTCTGGATTTAAAAACACTAATAGGGCCTCTTGATGTGTGTGTGTGCGTGTGTGTGTGTGTGTGTGTGTGTGTGTTTGTGTGTGAAATTGCAGTGTAAGCAGAGCTGAAACACCTGGGCAGGGCAAAACCTGGCAGCAGTGAAACTAGGTCACATGGTGGTTATATAAACCATACTGTGAGCTACTTCTGGAGTGTGTGTGTGTGTGCGTGTGTGCATATGTGTGCGCGCTTTCTTACATGTGGTTATAATGTATTTGTGGTGGTTGTAACATAATGTTTGCTGTGTAATCAGAGTTGTGTTTAGGTTTTTTGCCAGTGACTAATGTAAAACCCGTTCCTGTGTTTAGTTCCCGTCTGCGCTGTCGACACACAAAGAATGACAAAGTCGGCAGTTTAACGGGCTTCGAATGGACTTTTTTTGTAAAGATCGATAATTCATGACAGTCTTGTTATGGTTGTAGCTCTTTATTTAAAAAAACAAAAGGTCTAATTCTGGGGCGATCGAGTTGTCCAGATTGGATTTGGTGTGGGGTTTTTTTTTTCCCCCCTCTCTCTTTCAGTTTTTTTTTTTGGTTCAAATTACGAAAAGATGGAGCTGCATTTTTCATCTGGAACATGTTTACCTTTTATAGCTTTTCAAGGGGAAAAAATTGCGTTTCCAGAGTTTGAGTTAGACAAACACATTAGTAATAACTTCAGGGTTAAGGAATATTCAGAAGTTGTGTACGAGTGACACACAAAGGGAGGAGTTTGTCCAAAATTGTCCATTTATTAAGATCTAAAAAAATTTTTTTTCTAATTTCTTGCAGGATATCTGCTTTAGTGAGCTGTAATGTTTCACGCTGAAATGAATGTTTTTGCTGTAAATTTACTGCCAACCAAGGCCATTTAATCATTAATAATACTGTATAATACCGTGCCTTTAAAGGGCACAAAGTATGATTCTCTTTATTGTCAACAATAAAAAATTCGAATTCAAAATGTATTTGTAACGTACCCAACCACAACACAGTATGATATGCAGGAAATACTTATACGAGTGCCTGTGAACTAAAAAGGAGAGCTACAATTTCTGAATAGCGAGATTTCACTACAATAAAAGAAAAATCGCACTAGAAATATACTATTAAAGATAAAATTTCCAATAAAATAATGAAGTAAAATAAAAAAGAACATTTACAGATATACAGAAGTTACAAGTGAAATAGAATAAAAAAAAAATAATATATATATATATATATATATATATATATATATATATATATATATAGAAATATATATAGAAATACATGTAAGATTTACAGAATGTGTAATTGTAAACGGAGAAGAATAAAAAATATAACATTGTGGTGTGTGGGTCTGACAGCATCGGTATGAGTGAAATGATGTGTGTGTCGGCAACCAAAGTGCAAGTTAGTCCTCATTTTATGTTTATAACAAGAACGGAAAGCGGGATGTATGTTCACAACAGAGACGTTTCTCATTTAGCGAGCATTTAACAATGTTTACTGTATGTTTTACTGTAAATTTACGGACGAATCCATATAGCCTGCCATCTAGACACGAGACAGTAAAACATAAGGAAATATGATAAAACATGAGAAAATAAAATGTCTTTTAAAAAAAAATATATATATATATAGCCCATTATTTACAAGCTAATTAGATTTTTTTCCCCAAATGTGACCTCATAAAGGAAGAGACTCCTCCTCCCTGCTTTTTCCTAAGCTCTGCTGAACTTAGAGGGCGTGGCTCAGCAGTAGCTCATTTACATAGATGCTGAAATGGCGTATTCGGAGTAGGAGTGAAATTTATTTTAGAAATACAGTTTGTAGAAATGCATTATCTGAGGACTGTTTTAGCTGGAGCATTAACACACACACACACACACACACACAGTTTGAGGGAGCGCTGAGGCCTGCGTTAAAGTTGTTTAAAAAAAAAATTAAGTTGGAGGTACATTGGAGGTAGCATTCTTTCATAAATTTAACAATAATATTTAAAGACTTGATTAAACTGGCTACTGTACATCCTTTTCAAACGTTACGATTTCATTACCTCAATGTAATATTGTACGAACATTGATAGATACATATTGTAACATGATTGTTCTTTGAATTTAATGGATTTAATCCAAAGCTCTATGGATCCAGCAATAATAAGAGTCATAACATCATACTTTAATGGCATTTGTAAAAAATATATATATATATTTATTTCCAGTTAAAGGTGTCCTTGGCTGCAGAAGACTCTCTAGACTACTTTCTGCAGTAGTAGTAAGCGATTAGCACAACTTTAGCATTCAGCCCTGCTCTGGAATGGATGAACTTGATGAGACATCCTGCATGAGAGCAGCTCCGTCAACCTCACTTCCTGTCTAGACAGTTCCAACGAGGTTTTTGTTACCGTACCTTCTTGGCTGATTGCTTTGGGACAAAGGGAGTGTGAGAGAAGAAAAGAGAAGCCTAGCAGGGCGGGCCGAGCAGCAGCTGGACGTACACGTCTGTCTGTTTCGTTTTATAAACCTCAGTGTTAGCATGCAGCAGTTATATTCAGAAAAACTGTCTGGATGTCTGGGATAGAGCAGTATAATAAAAAATTTTTGACACTTGATGTGGAGGGAGGCGGCACGGTGGTGTAGTGGTTAGCACTGTCGCCTTGCACCGCCAGGGTCCGGGTTCGATCCCCGGCCAGGCTCGATTCCTGTCTCTGTGCGCATGGAGTTTGCATGTTCTCCCCGTTCTTGGTGGGTACTCCGGTTTTCTCCCACAGTCTAAAGACATGTAGGTTAGGCTAATTGGTGTTCCCAAATTGCCCGTAGTGTGTGTGTGTGTGTGAAGGTGTGTGTGTGTGCCCTGCGATGGATTGGCACCCTGTCCAGGGTGTACCCTGCCATGTGCCCTAAGTCTCCTGGGATAGGCTCCAGGCCCCCTGTGACCCTAAATACAGGATTAAGCGGTATAGATGATGAGTGAGTGAGTGATGTGGATTCATTAGTTCTTTAGTTCGATATCAAAGACAGAAAGTTGGAAAGTTTTCTAAGTATGCCGGAGCTTCACGTCTGTAACGCTGGCTTCCCAGGACCTCCCAAACATGTGGAAACGGCTTGGAGTGAGGTCAGGACTGTACAGGGGATGTGGCAGTAACTCCGAATAACTTCAAGTTCCTGTAATGCACAAGTGGTGTTTGTGAAGGATTGTGTACAGTTCACACAGACAGACGCGTCTCTTCCTCCTCGGGAACGACTGCATTGGGCTTCGAGACTGGATCGTCATTCCCGGACGTACGGACTTCTTTAAAATAGTTTAAGTGCTTTGCTGCTGGCTAAGAGTCTCATCGCCGTGCTTTGCTTGAAATATTCCGTAAATGTAAATGTTTTTTTCTTTTTTTTTTTACGCCTTCATTCACAAGAAATTTCATCACAAGTCCCGGGGTGACGTGAACGCCTCTTGTAGCTGACAAGCAATAAAAAAGCAACGAAAGACAAAACCAGCTGCACAATGCATTGTGATAATATTGTGGAGTAATATCAAGGTGTCCTATACAGTACGCAGAGATGATTGATTATTTCTATTTCTCCTCCTCCACGTAAATCTTATCTTGTCTTAATAGGACTTTAGATGCCAAGCTTATTATAGATATAGATAATGTGCAAATACAGTGCGGACACGGTTTCGTTATGTAATTATATTTAAAACTGTGTATGTTTTTGCATCCACTGCTGGTGCATCCTCCCTCCTGTCTGACACACACTGCTGTAAGTCCACAGGGACACACGATTATCCCATACACACTGCAGTTCTCTGCAGCATCATAAAAACGAAAGTCCTTTTTAGATGCTCTGCCACCCTGTGGTCAGCGCTGGCAGCACACCTAGTTATCATTGGTCAAGCTGACCTCTCTCTCTCTCTCTCTCTCTCTCTCTCTCTCACCCTCTGTCTCTCAGGTATCTCCCCGGTGAAGAAGACTGAGATGGACAGCCCATCTCCTCAGGAGAGTTCTCCACGCCTTGGCAGCTTCACACAACACCACAGACCTGTCATTGCAGTGCACAGCGGTGAGCATAGACACACGCACACACACACCTTCACACACAAAAGGAAGTAAAGGGTTATGCCAAATCCCAGATTCATCACAGAAAATCTATAGACGTGCGCGAGTCCTGAGTTGCAGCTCTGGCTTTTAACAGGAACTTTATGTTGATTCTATGGACAGGTTCAGGAGAAAGGTAAAAGGAATCCAGTTTATCTGAGTTATGAGAAGGAAGAGCAAATTAGGAAGTTCAATTACCACGTAGAGAAAACAACTAGGAAGTGTTTTTTTATTTTTTTAATACAAAGAATAAGAAGAGCGTTAGTAAGTCGTCCCCTACATACGAACATTCCGGTTCGTGCATTTCCAGTCGCGGAGGTTAGATCACACGTCTGGCGTGCATTGTCACGTGCGTGCATTGTGCATGCCAGGATGTCCGGAAGCAAGAGTTGACACAGCGGCGATGAAGCTGGTACTGCTAAGAAGCGCCAAGCGACAACAATGAAGACAAAATTTAAAATAATTGAGAGAAAACATGGCAGACGTTGCTCGATCTTTTAACATGAATGGTTCCGGAACGGAACCATCGGAACGAGTCTATAGACCAAGGACAAGATCATGGAACATGTTAGTTTTATACTGTGTAGAGTGTTGTGTTAGTTAGTATCCTAGAACCTAGACAATGTTTGCTGGACTTACGAACAAATTGGACTTACGAACAAACCGGAATTGGAACTCGTTCGTATATTGGGGACTTACTGAACTGACCACCAAATGTTCTATCGTTCTGCGATTTCCATACTGTACACTTTCATTTCCATGCGAAAAAAAACCTTCCAAGTAGCTAATGTTAGCTGCTCACTGCTGTTCACATGTTCCCCTAAACATCACCTTACCTAATCCCTCTGAATGAAACCCCCATAAAAGATCACCTGAAACTCCGCTAACAATACCTCTGTATTAGCGCTAAGTTGCTCATCTCACTTTCTCTCCTGTCCATGTAGTGGCTGCTAACACCTAGCGCTTTCGGTTTTTTGCTTCCAATGCAAAATTGTACTAGATACAGTATAAATACTGTCCAGACAAGTTGGTTAGCTACAAATCATACAATATATACAACAATCAGCGCGAAAACCGCTGGATCAATTAACGTTAGGCTTCCCACTAGCTTTGTTGATGCTATTAGGATTAGCATATGTACGCTCACTAGACACACCAGAGAACCCTGCCACATCCTTCCGAGCTTTTAATTTTCACTGTGAAGTCTCTATAAACATTTAACGAGAGCTTGTATATGACAGGATAAGATGTCTTTGTCTTTAGCAAATACCGATTTTGCGATAGCTATAAATTTGCGCACCCTTCCACTCTTAGCAGCGCTAACCTTGTGCGAGTAGTGTAGTAAGTGCTCACTTGTGTATTGAGTGTATATTGAGACTAATACACTGCTGCTGACAGGCTGTCTGGAACAGATAGAGCAATTCGTTTGTGTGTGTGTGTGCGTGTGCGCGCGCGATATGAGCCGCTTTATTGCAGAGCTGAGAGCACCACGCAGACAGCACTGCTCTCTCTGACAAGTAATTGTCTCTGGGACAATGAGGCATAATCTGTAGTCTGGCAACGCTCCACTATCCGCACAAACGATGCTACAACAATTAGCGCGGCTTGTTCAAGTGAACCGGTGGAGCGTCGCCGCCATATGTCACCACGAAAAGAGTGTTAGCACCGGAATCACAGCTGTCGCGGCGCATTACGGAAAATCAGCCTCGCTGAAAATTGGTCGTTCCAGCAGGAGCAGGAGAATAAAGATCGAGGAAACCTGACAACCAGACGACCAAACTGATGAATTCCACAAAAGTCTAGTGTGCTAAATGCGTGCCAATATTTTCCTGCTACTTAAACTGGACAGTCCGGGAACTGTGATTTTTTTTCACCGGCTCATTCACGTGATTACACAAATAGTGAATCAAACAGGAGGAGCATAATGCACAGAAGGGAGGAGCATAATGCACAGGGGGAGGAGCATAACACACAGGGGGAGGAGCATAATGCACAGGTCCCGCAGTTAATTTAACTGTCGTGTCAAACATGAGAACGATCTCAGTGACGCAGACCCTCGGAATGTTGTGAGGATTTTGGAAACTGGTATGAAGAGAATAGGCAGACTGGTTTAAGCCGAGAGGAAGGCTCTGGTGTCTAGTGGAAGTGGACATTCTTTACATCCGCGATGAGCCGAAAAGCATCTCAGTATGCACAATATGTACAGATTTGAGGAGGAAGGAAAAATAGGCGTCTATCTTTGACTGCTATCAAGACATGATGATATAGGTGCTGAATGGATTTGCAGTACGATTTAAATAAAAAATCATTATGAATTAAATATAAATAAATAAATAAAATTAATTATTTATTTATTTTTAATTATTTATTTGGCTACAATTTTAAACAAACTTAGCAAATAATTCACTCCAATCACACAATGTGTAGGACTGTTAAGGAACGGCAACATTTGAATCACTGAATCTTTTTTCTTTTCTCTACTGTTTAGTGAAGCCAACATCACAAAGCTTTTATGCATGACACCAAACCTGACCTGAACTGACCCAGGATTAACAGAAGTAGGTCTGTGTTTTCCAGCAGGTATCTCCCGGAGTCCGCACCCATCGTCGTCGCTCCATTTTTCCACGGCTCCCATCCTGCCCCAGCCCACCTCCACCTACTTTCCCCACACGGCCATCCGCTACCCGCCCCACCTCACCTCACAAGACCCGCTCAAGGACCTGGTCACCATGGCCTGCGACCCGTCCAATCAGCAACCCAGCCCGGTAAGCCTGGAGCCCCGCCCACAGCATTATTATTATTAGTTGTAGTAGTATTTCCCAAAGACTTTGGGAAATTTCAAGGTTGGACATGATAAAAGGGTGTAGATTAAGGACAGAACACCATTCTGAGCCATATACACAGTCTTATGCAAAAGTTTAGGCACCCCTTGATAAATAACAGATTATGGTGATTATTTAATTGAAAAGATGTTAACACAGTCTCTCTTGGAGGTGTTACTAAGTACTGATTATGTAGGGTGCCAGAACTTTTGCACAGTGCCATAATAATGTTTTTCATTTTTTATTTTTGTTCAATTTGGCATAAGAATATCTATGCATCAATGTTTGCTAAATATAAAAAAAAAATTCAATTCAATTTTATATATAATATAAAATATATATATATATATATATATATATATATGTAATTTTAATATATTGTGGATTTTTTCTATTTCCAAGAGAGACTGTGTTAACATCTTTTCAATTAAAAAAATCACCAAAATTATTTTTCAAGGGGTGCCTAAACTTTTGCATAAGACTTTTGCATATATATATATATATATAAAAACACACACATACACACACTGTTTGTTTATGCAAACAGCCAGGTGTGTGTGTGTGTGTGTGTGTGTGTGTGTGTGTGTGTTCACTCACGGGCATCAGGCATGTGCACATACACTCTTGGTGTCTTGCACTGAATGTATTTAGCGTAACCTGAGTGTAAGTGACTCAACCACAGACATCTAGACGCGTACAGACCTGGAGGCTTCGATTTCCCTCCTCGTCTTGCTCTTACCACAACCACACACACACACACACACACACACGTGCACGCACGCACGCACACACACACACACAGATCTAAGCACTTTGCTCTAGCATATTAATCCTCTCTGAATAAAAGTGCTGATCTTCTCTGTACTAATTCATCAGCAATACTTGTTTAAGCCTCAGCAGTAGTGTTTATAATAAACATACTGTAGATGCATCATCGGCTAAGAGAAATTGGTATTGTAGGTTAAAATGGTGCATCGGTAACACCATGGTGATGTCATAGTCAATGCTTTAGAGAAGGTTGGACCCTAGATCTCAGCTTTTGAGAAAAATAAATAGTACTAGACTGAAATCACAGAAACATGTAGTAGTGTTTTAAAGAATAAAAGTATAAAGGATTATGGGTAGGACTTGATCTGGCCTGGGTTCCTTTCTTCAAACAGCCATCGGTGACCAAAAGTTCGCTTGTACCGCAGTTTCATCAACGCTGCTGCTGGTTATAGAATAACTGCAGTCAGACAGAGTCAGTGTCTTCAAAGGTCTCGCCTCCAGGGGGGGAAAAAAAATCCTGAGTCAGAAAGCTGTTTCATTATCTGGGAGGAAGAAGAAATGAGGGCAAGAATGAAAGAGAGAGAGAGAGAGAGATCAGATGGAAAACAAGATCTGAGGGGAAAATCGAGAGCAGGAGGAAATACGCATCTGAACGAGGAGATTCCTGTGCGCGCCTGGCAGCAGTGCTGACGTTGGCAGAGAGAGAGAGAGATTTGAGATTTGTCAGGCTTGGCCTGTCCTGCAGTCTCATTGAAATTCGGCCCACCGCAGTGCGACTGCAGCCAGCCAGTCACAAAGGACAGCAGCACCGGCCCACAATGTCGCTGACTCACGCACCGGGATGTTGTGCGGCAGAGTGAGAGTGCAGTCCTGAGGATAGGTGGATGGATGGATGGATGGATGGATGGATGCAGACAGATAGAGAGAGAGAGAGAGAGAACGAGAGATAAGAGGCTGTCTGCCAGAACATCCGCCCAGAACATTACCCCGTCTCTCATATATCTGCTGACGGAGAGTGAAAGAGAGATGGTGGAGGGGGGTTGGAGGCGGAGCTACAGTGAATCTTTAAGAAACGTTGCAGGAGAAAGCAAAGTCAAGAGGAAATAAAAACCCTCTTTACGTTTTTATTTTGGCACAAGCTAAAGTTCCCATGAAACACCTTCAGCATGCTTTGATCACCAAGGACTTAATCTCCGGCTAGCTATTTCACCTTTTTATTTTTCCCTCACTAGCAATTGTAGAACTTAATTTTCCAATTCCTGCACAAAAAAAATCTTAAAATCCATCCATCCATTTAGGATCCTGTGTCGTCCAACTAGGGACCGTGGACGCCAATAGAGACCAATGTATTTATTCGCATTTTTACAACCGTGGCAGGACCTCCGGTCAACAGTCACAGCACGCTACGGGCAGTTTGGGAACGCCAATTAGCCAGATCTGCAAGTCTTTGGACTGAGGAAACCGGAGAACCCACCAAGCATGGAGAGAACATGCAAACTGTGGTGGGACCCTGTGGTGGGACCCTGTGGTGGGAATCGAACCCATACCCTGGAGGTGCAACGCGACAGTGCTAACCAATAAGCCGAAATACCGACAAGGCTTAAATTGGAAAAACAAAACTTGTGTTTATGCTTGTTAATACATTTTCAGAGGGTGTGTTTAGGTGATACTAGCTGAGTTTGCACCAGCTGCTTAGGTTTCACATTCGGAGTTTTTGCAAATGAGTCACCAGACAGCAGATATGTGTCTCGTCATGAAATTTTTTAGAGCATTTACTCAGTTCTTCAAACTGAAGAGTTCTTCCTTGTGTGGCAAGACATTAGACTTTTAACTCTATGAACAATAATTATAGTTCTGCTCATAAACACAAACAAGAGGAAGAGGAGTAGATGGATACCGTAACATTGCAAATAAGAAGAAACAAAAACAGGCACAATAATAAAGAGAAGAAAAATGAAAGTAAGTCTGCATGTACTGTATAGTGCATCTAAAAAAAATTATACAAGGAAAGATATATTTTTCATATTTGAATTATTTCATGCTTACATATTTTCTAGATTCATTACACATAAAATGAAATATTTCAAGCATTTTTGTTTTAATTTTGCAGCTCATGAAATTCCAAAATCAGCTCATGAAAATTACAGCTCGTGAAATTACCACATCTCAAAAGTTTAGAATGAAGATTTTCTAAAATCAGAAATTTATGCACGCAGTACTTGGTCGAGCTCCTTTAGCATGAATTACTGCATCATCGGCCTGTGGCACTGCTGAAGCATTACTGAAGACCAGGTTGCTTTGATAGCAGCCTTCAGCTCATCTGTATTGGTTGGTTGGGTGTTTCTCATCTTCCTCTTGACAAGAGCCCATAGATTTTCTACGAGGTTTAGGTCAGATGAGTTGGCCGGGCCAATCAAGCACAGTAATATTATGGTTAGCAAAGCAGCACTTATAGTCAGGACTTCCATAAAGCTTGTCAGGAGACGGATGGATGAAATCCTCGAAAATCTCCGGGTTGATTGTCCCAGTGAGTTTGGACATGATGAAACACAGTGGACTAAAACCAGCACACCAAATTCATCACCAGCTGTGGAAGCTTCACACTGGACTGTGTGAAGCAACCTGGATTCTCCGCCTCTTCATTCTTCCTCCATATTCTGGGACAATGAGTTTCACATGAAGTGCAAAATTAGTTTAATCTGAAAAGATGATTTTGGACCACTGAGCAACGGTCGAGTTCTTTTCTTTACGAGGAATGCAACAGTTTCATGAAGACGTCCGTGCACGGTGGCTCTTGACTCCAGCCTCACGCCACTCCTCTTAAAGCTCCTTTTAAATCTTCTTAAGTCTGAGTGCTTGTGTACCTTTCCCTTTCTAGTCAACTTTTCATGAATGTGCTCCGATACAGCACTCTGAGAACAGCCAGTCCTTTCAGCGAAGACCTTCAGTGGCTCACCCTCCTTGTTTCAAGTCAGCAGTCTTCCCCCACGATTGTGGTTGCGTGGACTGAACGACACCGAACTATACATGGTATTTATACTGTATGAATAGTTATTTCCTCAAAAATTTATAATGTATACTTGATATTCATGAGCTTATAAGCTGTAATCATCGAGATGAAAACAAAAAAGGTCTTGACATATTTCACTTCGTAGGTAATGAATCTAGCATGTAAAATTAAATTCTGAAGAGGAAAAAAAAAAATTCACAATATTAAAAATTTTCAAGAATCACTATATATCCAGTTCTACAAAAGGAACTCAATAATAAACTACACATAGGTATTGAAATGAGAAATGGGAAGGTAAAAAAGCATGGAGATGCAACTCGAGCAGCTGATTTGAAGACCAGGGGAGAGCAGGTGGGTGTTGGAAGAACGACAAGTACATCCAGGTGAGTATGCAAGAAGGAGGCTAGAAATCTCGGAACAAACCATGAAAAATAAGTATTTTATGTTGTATGTACAGTAAAGAAAATGTAACAAGTCTGATCCCATAGTCTGGTGTGGGTAAGAATGGTCAGCGGGAGGTTTTTACTGCTGGGTGGGAGGTCAGATCATATCTCGCTGTAGGAACTCGAACTGGAGTGATGTAGCTGAGGTCGAAGAACTGTTAGTGTCGGAATTATAGAGCGATGGAACCTTTACATCTGGGATTTTTTTTTCTTCCCCCCCCAAGGGTTTCCAGAGACAAAGTAGTTGAGAGTTAATATTTATTTATTCAGCTATGTATCTATTTTAGGCTAGTTTTAAGAGATATGAATAATAAAGCAGTAAAAATGTACAGATACAGATAATGGCGTTGCGTTACACACCTAGTGGTAATAATTTGGGGTTTGAAATCTTCACCCCCTTGTTGTGCCACTCTACCCAGGGCAGGGCCATTAACCAATTAATTACAATTAATCATTCGCCCAAGCGAATTAGTAACATTACCCGACCCTGGTCAAGCAAAGCCTTTAAAGTCAGTCATAAGCCAGAGTAATTGGGATGGAGGTGAGGTGAGGTGAGGTGAGGGGAGAAGAGCAAGGCGGCGGATGAGAGAGAGCAGCTGAGTGTGTTATATCGATGTTTGGCCCCCGTACAGGCGGGCCGTATAGGTGCTGGCTGACCGTTGCTCTCTCTTTCTCCCGCAGCTGAATGGCAGTGGTCAGGTGAAGGTCCCCCCCCACTACATCTCCACTCAGATGCTGGCCCCCCCGCCTCCCCCGGCCCTGCCTCGCCTCACGCTGCCCCCTGACTCCAAACCCAGCAGCACCTCGCCAGACGCAGCCGCCACCTCGCCCACCTCCCCCAGTAAGTGGCCCACTGTGATGCCCGCTCGCTCCCTGCCCTGTCCCGTCCAGAGTGGCACTCAGTCCTGATAGAGTTTAGATGGCGTAACACATTTAAAGCTTGAATTCTTCTGCCGCGCTTTAAAATTTCAACTGATCTAACATCGATCTAACATCGTCACTCGTTTCCATGCATTGTGTTTATTAGCGTCATGTACGTCGATGACTATGAAAGAAAATTCTAGAGACCGTCAATAAGAAGACACTAAATCAAGTCTGTAAACTTCATCTTAGAAAGGTTTTCAAACAAACACCAGATCATATACTCATTATAAATATATATATATATATAAGTGGAATGCTTGTGCTGGCGGTTGGTGCTTCTTTTCTTGTCATTGTTTCTCTCATATCGCATACCAGAACAACTCAAAATACTAAAGCTGGGCTGAAAATATTAATATTAATACTAATGAGTGGACAGTAAAAAAAAAAAAAAAAACACTACGTCTCAGTGGATAAATGTTGACCTGTAACCACTTCTCCCCAGATCAAAGAGATCAAAGAGGATTCCAGTGTATGTGCAGTACCGCGTGCTCTTGGTTCGATTAAATGAATAAATCTGATTCGTTTCATAACCGGAGCATCGCTGACGCCCGCGAACAGCCGTGCACTTTAGATGACGAGGCGGTCTGCCATAGACGCTGCCGTTTGTTATTAATTGTAATTTCATTAAGAAATGCTGAGGAGAGCTGAACACACACACATACACATACAGCATCAGTGCTGCAGTGATATGTGGCCTGCAGCCTTCTCATCTCACTAAATACGATTAGAGCGTCTGTCTGCCCGTGCAGCTCATCCTCCGCGTAATAGTTATGGATTCCCGATAATCTCAGCCTGATGTGAACGAATGTGTTGGTTTTAACCTCTTGAAAAAATTGCAAGACTGCAAAAGCAAGCTTCATGTATGTGTGTGTGTGTGTGTGTGTGTGTGTGTGTGTGTGTGTGCAAAAGCACAATTTAATATAGGATTTCCTCGGAGAGACCAAGATAAACACATCTGCCTTTTTTTAATTACTCCGCTCAGTCTAGAGAACATTAAGGCGAATTTTTCAATAACGGGACGCGTAACGATATCTTACTGTCTGTGCAGGCGTGTGTTTAGATGCTCTGCATTGATTTGTTTGCTGGCAGACTAATACACACACACAGCATAGAGTATTCCTCACAGAATCACGACTGTACAGACAACAAAGATTTGGGATAAAGATCTAACTCTCTCTGTACATGTCACTCCGAAATCTGCCACAAGGCATTCTGGGTTGTGATGTGGCCAGGCGGTGAGGGTCAAGGCCACAGCTTGTGATTTATGGTGTTTTTGCATCTCATTAAAGCATTCAGTCAGCCCTTTTGCTCTGTAGGCGGAAGAGAAGAGGCCACGCCCATCCGATGATAAAGATCGATCCACATCTCAGCATAAACCACTTCTTTTTTTTGCACCTCAACTCTCGAAGCATTCATTTTGGATGGAAATTCTTGATGGACAATTTTTTGTTCAATTTTTGCATCAAAATTTTTGACCCTAATTTATGCTCGTTCCCATAGATATACAGTACTGTCAATGCAAATGTCAAGCTAGTCACTAGAGATTACAAAGCTTACGAACCCAAAATGTTTTGCGTAATATTTCTCCGTAGTTCGCAGATCTGTTACCTTGTCCACCACAAGAGGGTGCACTTGCATCTCCGGCGGTTCAACGTATTTGTGGTAGCAGCCTCTTGTTTGTTTAAACTATTCACTGCTATCTTGTTACTGTTAATTACTCATAATTACCCGATTATTAGTCGAGGTTTAAACCTGATCTGTAACTCTGGGTTCAGAAAGGTGTGTTCAGCCTCTGAGTGGTGCAGTGATAAAGCGCTCGCCCCATCATCCGGAGATCGTTCCTAGCTGTAACCTCTCACAGCCGGAGGTCTAGAGAGAGCTGATTGGCCGAGCTCTCTCAGAGGGGAGGGATGAGAGGTACTTAGTGCTCCCACATTAATCACGGCTCTACAGCCAATCAGGGACGTCTGTGAGCTCGCGCAACAGAAGGAGCGGATAGCGCTGTCCTCCGAGTGTGTTACGCCGCCCCCAATGGTGCCTGAGCGAGCAGTTCGAAAAGATGTGGTCGGCTGGCGTCACGTGGTCCGGAGGAAAAACATGATCGTCTTCTGCCCTCCCGACTGAGTGGTAGTAGTAGCCTCAATGTGGAGCCCCCTAGTGACGGGGAGGAATTGGAAACGACTAAATTACGGAGAAAATCCCCCCAAAAAAAGGTTTCTGATGTAACGTCGTTCCCCTTAATCACGAACCCTCTGCCAGACTGATGGAGTCGAGCCTAACTGAGGCTTGCTCAGCATTTTTATCCGCGCCATGTCGCTTATTGGGATGTTAATTGCTTAATTGCGTCGTGCTACGCATCTGTCTGGAAGCAGCTGCACTCTCTGCGCCGGTTCTGTTTGCACAAACCCGTAAGGACGCACGATTCATCACTCAGCCCTGTCTAGACGACATCAATCGCTTAGACACCGGAGACCTATATGTTCACTTATGACACATTAGTCATAGATAACACATGTTTGATTAATGACAGCATAACGAATCTCTCTCTCTCTCTCTCTCTCTCTCTCTCTCTCTCTCTTTTTTTCAGCATACTCTGCTCCCGGGACACCACCTGCCAACCGCTCCTTCGTAGGAATCGGCCCTCGGGACCCTGCGAGTCTGTATCAGGCTCAGGTACTGATAAAGACCTCCACTCTCACGTCCTTTAGACACACGGGTTTAGAATAATCGATAATCCTAGTAGTCTTCATGGCACACACTTGAATCAGGAGCATGTGTCTCGACTGATGCCGGACTGAAAGAGTAATATAATTTAAGAACAAAATAAAGTGTACTGTATATACATAGTGTATTTAAATCAGTGAGACTATTCCTAATTACCAGACAGCAGAATTCCTGTTAACATTCCTAATTTGCACATTTATGTATATATGTATAATGCGTTCCTTATGATGTACCTTTGATTATTTCTTACTATATTTTAAGATATGTTAATGAGGTCAGTAACTGGAATGCAGCTACAGAGTTCAATGAGGATGTTCTGTGTGCACACGCGTGTGTGTGTGTGTGTGTGTGTGTGTGTGTGTGTGTGTGTGTGTGTGTGTGTGTGTGTGTGTGTGTGTGTGTGGCGTGTTAGCTGCAGGACTGCAGGATAAGCCACACGTTGCAACGTTGCTGCTGCATTGCAGTGCTCTCTGCCCAATAACCAGTGCAAGTGTACCTCGGCAAGATTAGAGAGTTTGATGCGACAGAGGAGTGTGTGTGTGTGTGTGTGTGTGTGTGTGTGTGTGTGTGTGTGTGTGTGTGTGTGTGTGTGTGTGTGTGTTAAGTGTGTGCGTGCTGAATTTTGCTGACATACAAGTATATAATCGACCCGATTCCAGGAGCAGTTTGTACGGTACGTGCGCTGTGGCTGACGAGCGTCCTCGTCCCTCATGAGATCACCGTGACTGTTTGGGTGTGGAAAAAAATAAAAATCCGCACAGAAGAGGACGTTACGGAAGAGCGAGAAGGAAGGGCAAACCACGTCCCCAGTTCAGGAGACGCACGTCCAGAGCAGTCTGGTTGTCAGGGGAAACCAGACATGATGTAATCGTAAGGTGAACTTGAACTCAGAGGAAAGTCCACAGGGTTCATTTTACGGCCTGTCAGAACGGCGCGACCGAGAGCGGAGAACGCCGGGACGATGAGACAGGACGGATTTGGAAATTCATGCGCACCTCACTAATTATTTTTTAAAATATTATTATTTCCATCATTTTAATATGACTGTTTTAGGTTTAACGTCTCTCCTCAGCCTGCCGCTGTCAGTAGTTTCAGTTTAACTCACAGTTTCCTACATTACCCACAATGCCTCAGGATTGTGGCGCCAGTAGGATTTACCCCTCTCCGTCATGTCTGATTAGTCAAAGAGAGAGTTCTGTATTCATTTCATTCCTGTCCAGCTCTCTGTTGTCCTCGCATAAATAAAGCGAATTAGATTAGATCAGCATCCAGAGCTTCGGCGTTCCTGCTAATTCCGCCATCCTGATCTCGCCACGCGGACGCCGTACGGCCGCATTGCATCCTGGGTGTCGAATGTTTCTAACGTAATGGTAGAAGAGAAAAGAAAGAAAAAGAATGTGAGCATTTTCAGCTCGTGTTTTCAAAGCGCCTCATATTTCAGGCTCGCCTCCAATTCGCCCTGAAGCGTTTAATTAAATGGATAGATTGTCATTTTGTTAAGCCCTCGTGGCCTAATATGCCCCGCTTTCTTCCCCCCTTCCTGAACCGTGAACACGCCCTCGTCTCGGCTTCATGTTTTCATAACTTCCACCACCTGTCAGCCAGACAAAGCCTCCAGCTTTTATAGCAAAATAAATATTTCGGTTGGAGTCGAGGCCTAACCGCCGCTGGCCTCTCTCCGCTGCTCTCCGCTGCCGCTTCCCTTTTCTGCAGGACCAAAGCGGTGCAGGGGGTTATTTTTAGGGAGCAGTGCCTTTGATACAAATAGCTGGAGCTTTTTAGCAGCTGGCATTAACCTAAGAGCTCGAGAATAAACAGTGCGCCAGGGTGGTTAACGCAGGAGTCGTGTGCCCCCTCGGGTTTGATCTTTTCTAACTTTTCAGAAGTTTTTAGAAAAAAAGTACAAATGAAATGAAAATGAATCTCTCGCCCTCGCTCGCTCGTTTTCTCTCAGTGATTCTCGGTTTTACACTAACAGGAAACATTTGGCATTTAACATTTTATCACGTCACTTCTTGGATTTTTCTTTGGTTGTCAAAATGTTGAGCTGACGTTAATTTGGAAACGTTAAAGACAACGTTGGTATTGGTCATTTTCAATCAAATGATGGTGGAACGACGTTGGCGACGGGATGACGTTGGACGAATGACCTCTAACACAATGTTGCAAAAGCAACCGCGGAACCAAATGAATACCAAACCGATGGCCGAGACCACTAGGGGGCGTGCTGTGGATGAGATGCAGCTCACGCTAAGATTTCTGAAGGAAAATGAAACTGAGAGGTGACATCACAACACGTGACATGAGGTACACACACGGTGTGTGGGAAGCTGTTGCATTTAAATGCGGTTTAATTGCACGGCTCTAACTGTGACACCCAGAAAATGTCATTTTAAATATCTTATACATCATTATACAATGAAGTTCAAAACCATGCACACACGTTCTAGCCGTGACACGAATCTTGAGGTCTAATGTTGAGGTCTAATGTTATTTCATTGCTTTAAAGTTTTTATTTGCAACATTGAGTTTCTCATGCAACGTTGTAGAAAATGCGAACGTCAGCGCTATGTCGAAATCTCAACCAAATTACAGTGCAGCAGCCATTCAGCGTTCGGGGACCTGCTGGGTATCATCATGAAATGCCAGAGAGAACTCAGAGAACTCGATTTGTTCTGTCTAATGGAGGAGTCTGACTCTTCACAACAAAGCAACAGCTCTGTTGTCTCTATGGAGATTTGAGAAGCTTAATGAGCTGGAGCTTTTTAAAAATTTCCAACAGGTAGCATGATTTGTTTTTTTGTTTTTTACTGTAATTGTAACGAATGGAAAGAAGAAAAGATGAAGGTTGTCCATGATGTTTTATAACCTTAAACTGGAAATCCTCTGAATTTCCATCACTTCAGTCTTCAGTTTAAAATGGATTGTGACTGAGGATTCGACTTGATTTTTTATAGAGTTAAAAATTATTTAATAATTAAAGATATTTTAAAAGTTAATATTTAATAAACACCAAAAATGCCACAAAAGCGATAATCTGCATTTCCTGCAAATCTTCTGCTCCACTCTCCAGTCCAGTAGGTGGCAGTATTGCAAGAACTGCACATAAACTCAAAAGAAGAAGACATGCAAAAAGAAAGCCCTTTTTTTTGGCGTAATTGTTGTAATTGCACAGATACCAAGAAAATATAATTTTAGATATCTTATACATCATTGTAAAATAAAAGTAAAAATAAAGCATGAACACAAATACTAGCTGTGACACGAAGCTTGAGTTCTAATGAACATCTGTGTATCTGTGTGTATTAGTCATAGAGAAATACGGCTTCCGTTTCTGTTAACTGAAATGTTCAGGGAAGTTGTGTGACTAAGTGTGTGTGTGTTAGAAATTTACTGTAGGTTTCAAGCTTTGGTGTAATGCCCATGCTCATTCTATTGCATTAAACATTCACAACACCGTTGTCGTTGTGTGCAGGCTTGTACATGCCGTGTTCTGACTTTCAACCAAAAATGCTTTTAGGGAAAAGCTTTGCTTTGCTTGTGTATGTGTGTACAGTATTTATATATGTGTGTGTTTCCTATCCTTACCCAATCCTAACCACATCTTCAAGAGATTTGAGATTTCCTAATTTAGCGTTCCTACACCCAAGCTACCCAGGGACCTGACTGAAGCCATGGAGCAAAAATAAACAACTTTGCAAAGGTTACTCATTAAGCAGCGCCCCGTTGCCCCCCCTCCCGCCTCCTCTGTGTCCTGCCTTTCCACCCTGGCGCAGGGCTACAGCTCCATCTGCTGGACTCTTGTTGCCGTCTGCGTCGGATTAAAGTCCACCGAGGCGTCCAGAGTAAAAATATTCCTTCATATTCTCGTTTTTGCAGAGGCGGCCAGCACCGGGTCACTCTTTCCTCTCCCGTGCTGAGCTGTGTACGCTGGCACGGTTCGCTGCGGTCTGCCGTCGTGTGCCAAAGCATCTCTCTGGAGCTCTGTTCCAGCTCTCTCTGCCGCTCATATGGATGCAGTTCAGTTCCTTGGCAGTTCCTTTGAGTCCTCTGGTTGTAATTTTACTCCCAAGGATGAATCTCGGCTCGATTGTCTGTTTTTTCTTTTCTTTTTTTTTCTTTCTTTTCTTTTTTTTCCTAATCTCAGGCCTGTTATCTATCAGCGTGGGGTGAAGTATTTGCAGGCTTGTGCAGATGCAATCAGAGCACAAGTGAAATGACTATCATCCAGAATGTTTTTTTTATTCCGTTCTTTAAGCTTTATTAAATCAGCGCTTTTGGGTGTAGCCGAAGACGTCTATTTGGCTGGTTTTAGGAGGTCTACGCTCTCCCCTCTTTAGCTTCGTATTATGTTTAATAGCCGTGTTGCTCTCCAAAGTCTGACAGCTATCCGCGCTCTGAGCCCACTGGGGCAGGAGACGCTGATTACCCTGCGCTTGGAAAGTGCAAGTCATTATGCTCTCTTTTGGCCCAAGCCTGGAGTCCTGTGGTTTAGCATTATTCAGAGCCATAATTTACATCGCAGAACACACACATACACACACACACACCCTTCATCAGCAGTTCATGATAATCTGTTATGCTTTGTTTATGTGTGCCTCAGTGATGAGAGAAAGAAGGCCATGCTATATAGATGGGAATAATAATAAAACTGAAAAAAAAAAAAAATCTGAACAGGCTGACAGTTAGCAGAGTTCAGTGACTACATGGTTGGCGTAGGGTTTGCCAGAGGGTCAGAATAAGGGAACGGTGGAAAAAACGGGCTCTACAATGGTTCTATGGATGCTTACAAGTTGAAATTCTTTAGTTCTGAAATTCTGAAAAGGAATCCCCTCTGTTGTGGAACAAATAAGCATTTTCTCAAATGGACGAATAAAAAAACAGTCGGGAACCATTTTTAACCCTTTAACATTCTTCTCAACTTTTTGGTAGAGCACATTTTAAGTGATGTGAGCACCGTATTTTTGACATGGGCGCATGGCAGATAATCTTAGTGGAATCTCTGAAGCTGAGCTCTTACTCTGAAAACTACTTTAGTATGCCTTTTTGATTTATGTCTTTAAGTCAACCCGACTGAGCGAGGTCTACCATTCGGTTGAGGTATTCTATACTAAAAACAATCCACTATATGTCTTCCGTGTCTTTAAATGGTATGCATTTTCAATTCTGGCATACAGTACTATGCAAAAACCTTTCAGCCATCCCTAATTTGTTCATATTTTGCTTCCAACAAGCCAGACTTTCTTGTATTTTTAATGTAGTCTTGAGGAAACGTTCTCCAGGCTTTCTGTTCAGATTGTTCTGTCTGTCATTTTCAGTTCAGTTCCTTTGAGCAGGAAAGTTTTTTTTGTTTGTTAAGCAAACATATGAATCATTCAAGTATAAAAAAAAAAAATAAAAAAAAAGCATCTAACTTAAGTCATGAGCCAGTGCGAAACAGGTGCAGATGAGGACAGATGATCAGGCCAGTGATTAGTATACTGGTGCAGAGTGGTTGGAACAGACGAGAGGGGAAATGATGTCGCTGCTGAGGTTGTTACATAAACATATATTTGTTTTAACTGTATCTCGAGGCACTTTGCACTTTGTCTGTCACAGTACAACATTTGTTCCTATTTCAATGTGTAGAAAAGAGGGGGGGACCAATACTTTTGCACAGTACTGTAAGACAAGAAATAAAGTGGACCTAATGCCAGAAAACATTCGTGCTGTTGCAGTACCGCGCAAAAACCTGTCATTTTATGTGACTCTTTCAGAATTGTTTTGGTAGTTATAAATGTATTTATACTTTTACCATGAAGCAACATCTCAACCGTTTGGTAGATGCCAACTGGGCTTTGTTAAAAAAACTCTATAATTGCTGTTGTTATTATTTTTGGCTAAAGGAAATAAAATAATGCAAAGTAAAAACTTTTTTTTTTTTTACTCATGATGATGTTAAAGGTAATTGAGGGCCTGACCCCTGGTGTAGACTCGTGTGGTACAGTAGGTGCAAAAATTTACAGGAGTGGAAATAGGGAGAGGCGAGAACATCAGGGAAGCAAATCCAATAAAAAAAAACACGGTTAGAGGTGAGACAGAAACCAAAATGAAATAGTCTGGTGTCAGGATGGTGATTAGGATAAGGATTGTTTGTTATTCGAAAGTTTTATTATTTTTTATTATTATTTATTATTCTTCACATGGTTAATCATTTGTTAATTTAATCAGCTTGTGTTACTAATCTCTGTCTCTCTCTCTCTCTCTCTCTCTCTCTCTCTCTCGCAGTCCTGGTATCTGGGGAACTGATCTGGACTCGGCGGACACACCAAAGCCGGCGTGGACACGGATTTGAAACGTTTTTTGTTTTTCCGTTTTTTTTTGTTGTTGTTGTTGTGGAATTACGACAAAAACACGAACAAGATGCAAGAGGGAATTTTTTTTTTATTATATATGCAGTATTTGTATATATACAGCATATGTACGTGTGTACGCATCGATACGTACCTGCGCACATATATAGGCGTAAAGCTATATCAAATGCTTCATAAAGACTTTTTTTTGTTTTTTGAATGAAAGACAGTGAAGAACGGAATGTCGGAGGAGCTCGAATAGACTGCGGATGCATGAAAAGGGACGAGAGAGGATGTTGTTTCGGAGGCGTCGGCTACGCACCGAACTGCAGGTCAGAGACTGAAGCGTGCAGGAGGAAAAAAAAAAAGGATATTTAAAAAAAAAAAGAAAGAAAAGAAAAAAAACACGCCCACTTTGCTTCCCCCTCCCACTGGCTTTTGGAAAGGAACGGCCCTCCTCACCCTCCCTCTGCTACAGGTGCTGCTTCCTCATATATGCAAAATACGTATGTTTTCTTTCCAGGGAACGGAAGCCCTGATGACGGACGGGGGATTTTTTTTTTTTTTTTTTTTTAAGCTTTAGGACTTGGAGCTGATTGTGTCCCTGTTATTTTAACTTTTTAGGTTGATTTTTTTTTTTTTTTTCAATTTTTAAACTGATCTGAATGTGGGCAGAGGTTTCGGGGCAATATGAAGGGTCGATGACTTCCCCCTAATTTCCCTTCACCTAACTTTGGGCCCCAAAATGGCCGCGTTTTTGTTCGTTTTTGATTGACAATCCTGTTTATAATTTTTTTTTTTTCCTTTTTTTTTAAATGCATCAAATCTGACATTTGTATTAGAGATCCACTTTTTGGTGGGTACCTGATCCTTTTTGCTATCTTTTTTTTTTTTTGTTTTTGTTTTTTTTTTAACTTGATATGTGGTACGTCTGTGGCATTGTGCACAGTCAGCGTGTGTGAGTGATCGGTCTTGTTACGCTCACAAACACACACAAACATGAACACACACACACACACACAGATTTATCAACACGCTATTATAAGCAGTCTTCAGAAATGGCACGTACTGTTAATACACTAAGCGTAGGCCGATACGGATGATTTCGGAAGTGACGGAGCACTTTGTATTTTTGTCTTTTCTGTGTCACGCTGAAACAAAACGTTGATCTTGTGTGTGCCAGTCTGTATGTGTGTGTTTGTGTGCGTGTGTGTATGCGTATGCGGTCCGTGTAAGTTGCGTTCGTGCATTTGAATCTTATCCGGGATCAGGGGGAGCGCAGAGGTTAAGGCATTGGGCTATTAGTCGGAAGGTCCCAGGTTTAAACCGCAGCACCACTAAGTTGCTCCTGTTGGGCCCTTAAAAAAATTTTTAAAATGTAAGTTGCTCTGGATAACGGCGGCTGCCAAATGCGCGAATGTAAATGAAAACATGACAAAACAAAGTACTTAATATTATATTTTTTTAAACCCCACGCTGAAATAGGAAATTCTTCATTCTTTTTATTTATCAGTTTATCTAACCTTCTTCTGTAATCATTCATGAAAGATTTGATAAAAATGGCTGCAACACATAGATAACGAAATAAATTCAATCCGATCAAAATATTCTTAAATTCCATGTCTTGAAAAGAATCTTGCTTTTTTTTTTTCCCCTCGCCATCATGTTTCCATTTTTTAAAAAATTTTATTCAAAAAAATAAATACTAAAAAACTTTCATCGCTAATCTGGCCTTTTATTGCTAATGCACATCTGGATCATTAAAGACCATGCGTTAATTTTAGACCTGAAATAAATCCACAATATAAAATTTCAATATTAAAAAATAATCATGAATGTAACGGACGCAGCGTACATGGACAGTGTGTGTTTGTGTGTCCGTGTTATATCATGTTTTACCCTGAGACGTCTGAAGCCCCTTCTTCCGTATGTTCCCGAGTCATGTAGATGTAAGCAGAAGAGCGGACGTAGCCTGCGTAGTGACAAAGGGAGTAGAGTTCTGTCACTAATAAGACAGTATTGGGTTTAGAATTAACTTTTTTTTTTTCTTCTTCTTGTTGTGTATCTTTTTTCCTTTTTTTGTAAACTGCATTGAAAATTTACAGGCATTGCACTACTTTTAATTCAGATTTTTTTCTTCTTGCGTCTTTCTGGCCTATTCATATGAATGCTGCAAAAAGGTTTGTTTGACTTCTTGTTTTTTTGGGGGGGATTTTAAATTTTTTTTTACAATGTATAGATCTCTTAGTAGGGTGCGGGAATATTAGCTTCAGAGACACCAGGCATCCGAGTCGAACGGTCCATCCGATCCGACGTCCTGCTCGAGACTTAGGGAACGCCGCGACCGCGACCGCCGCCACCACAATCCTGCTTCAAGGGATTTTTTTTTTCTTTTTTAAAAATCCCTTGAGCGTTTCTTTATTTCCGTATGCTTTATTTTCAAATGCAACCTACACTCACACTTACACACACACACACCATGAAAGCTGATTGTATTTAAGCCAAATCGCTGACGTTTTAGCCATAGGGCTCTGTGCTTCCCAGAATCCTTTGCACGAGGACTGTGAGTGAGGTGAACTCTTATCTTATTGGATTTCTCGAAAGCAGGCTTGTGTGAGTGAAAAGTGTTAATGGATGAACATCAGGGCTTATGAATCTGCTACCGAACCCAAAACAATCCCAGAGCCATGAAAAGTGCCTACAACATTGCAAAAGTTTAAGTTTAAAGTATTATTATTATTATTATTATTATTATTATTAGGGATGCATCGATCTGATTTTTTTTCTATTTCCCAGCCTGAATTAGTGTTAGATACAGATTTGAGTAACCTGCTTGGTGTCGATCATTCAGCGACGTCATGGAACAATTTTATAATAAATAACTATAATAAACCTGAAGCTTTTGTTCTTTATAACGTTAGCGCATCGATGTTTAAACTGAATGAATTGCTAGCGTTTTTAGCATTTGTCCCAAATTTAAGCGATCCAGTTTCATTTTATTGAGCGTCACGATTGGACACCAAGCATGCGTCGCATAGCACCGACTCGATTCCTGATACCAGTATGAGTATCGCTGCATCCCTAATATATTATTCTCATCAATCCCAGTCAGTCGTACCAAGCAGGGGCTTCCACACAAGCTAAGCTAAATAAACACACACACACACACACTTACTAGTATCCCTTTTATACATCATCAACAGACCCGCGGAGACTAAAGCGCTGACACTCTTAGCAGTCTAACTCACATGTTTGATTGGGTTTTTTTGTTGTTGTTGTTGTTGTTGTTGTTTTGCCCCCAAACCAGTTCTGTTCATCACGAGACCCCGATTACATACGACATGATTGCGTTCAAGGTGCTGACATGAGAATCTCTATATATCGATTATACCTATATATGTAAAATTGCATGGTGCTTTCTAAGAGTGAGGATAAAAAAAAAAAGAAGAAAAAAAAAAAAAAAAAAAACGCGACCACCGTATCTTTGACATGGACGCATGGCAGATAATCTTAGTAGAATCTCTGAAGCTAAGCTCTTACTCTGAAAACTACTTAAACAAACCCCGCCCCCTAACAGTACAGAGCGCATCGGGATTGCGAACGGATACGTACGTTTTTGTTTTGGTTTGGTTTTGTTTTGTTTGTTTTATACCTTGCGATTTCGAAATTCGAATCCCCGCAACAACCCTAAACCCCCTCCCCCCGAGCCCTTCGAGTTTGCACGACGTTTTATATAACACATTATGTGCCTTGCCTTTAGTTAAGAACAATAATACATGATTGAGAATTGTAAATGAATTTTTTTATGTAACCAATCGTCGCTGGAAAAAAATGATAAAAAAAAAAAAAAATCTTAATAATAATAATAATAATAATAATAATAATAACGATGCATGTTTGCTTGTCACTATCTGATTAGGACTGATAGAGTGCAGTAGACTGAGACGGGTGAGACTGGCTTTATTTTGCCCTCCCCCCCCCCCCCCCCCCCTTTAATACTGCATGAAATTCCGTTTTTTTTTTTTTTTTTTTATGTCATTTCATATTTCAATGACGTTACGTCTACCGTAGATTAGCGACCTGCTACAGAACCTGCTCTTTGTTTCAGATCATCACTAACGCCATTGTATTCACCTGAGCTGTACTTGTTATTGCTTTCTTTTTCCTCTTTGTTTTTAAACTATTTAGAATATGAATGTAGCTTGAATGGAAGAATTCGGCGGAACAGTGTAAGACTTGTTGGTGCTTGAGTGTCGAAAACTTTAGAGCGACGATTTGTGACCACGGAAATGTTCGGAAATTTTATTAAAGGGACACGCATTTAAGAAAGGAGGGGAAAAAAAGAGTCGTGGGGGCGTGGGTGGATTTTAAGGTGCATCTCAATTCTATTGATTTTGTCTCAAGACACGTTTAAAAATAAAACATTTTAATGCCATGCCAGTCCAAGTCTAATAGAAGAAAAAAAACTAAATATTTTTCATGGAAAGCTGCGAACAATCGGTTAATAAAAACAAAGACGAAAGCCAGGTACTGTAGTTAGATCCAAGCTAAGCTAGGTTAAAGATTTTTATCTTTATCATCAATTTTTATTTCTTGGATTTAATGAATGTCTGGCCCGTGTCCATGTCGTACCAAAATCTGTATTTTATCAATCCAATGAATGTACAAGAAATATGAAGTACAGAAAGTAATACAAAAGTGGACACACGTTGCTAGAGAAACCCCTCCTCTATACAGAGAAAATATGTCTTATAAAGTGGTTGAATAAACACTGGCCGGCCCAAAAAAAATCTTTTTTAATGGTCATACGCTCTTATATTCATCAAGAATGTTTCTTGCGTCGGGTGTTAAAACTTCCCACAGTGAGCAAATGAACAATGACTAGCGAGTTAGCATGTCTAGTGCTTATACTTCATGATGTTCGTAGCGCTACATGATGAATAAGAACGCACATTTGTAAAGGTTTATTCCATCAGACGTCAGCTGGCATCTGTTTTAATAGCGTAATAATAAGAAGTATAAATTCTGGATTTCAAATTTTTTTGTTGAATTGAATGACTGACTTTACTTAAAGATCAGAATTATTACAGAATCACAGCCATAGGTGCTTGTAAAAAACGGATGAGATAAAAAGAAAAAGAGCTAAGAGTTCATAGTTTTTCAGCTGAAATTTCATCACATGGCAGCTGACGCTTGTTAGAAAAAGCCTTTATGAATTCATTATCAGGAAGTGATGTTCAAGAACAGGAAGATTCATGATGTGGCCTTCTGAACATGCCCTTTAGGTTAGATGAAATGCCCCGGGGGTTACACGTGCGCGCCGCTAACTCGCTGTTGTTCCGTTGATTCGAAAAGTAACCTGGCATAGCGGCGAGTTGTTCCTGACGTCCTGGATTTGAAAGAACGTTATTATGATTTGAATTCCTGTTCCTGGAAAGCGCTCAATGTTTCGTCACTCTCTTTCTCACTCTGACGCCCTTTCTCTTCTTTTAATAGCGCTAATTTCGGAGCGCAGATTTCATCGTTTGGTCCAGAGCTTTGGAGCTGTGACTTGACGAGGTCCAGATCGGTGTGTCTCCGCCGGTTATCATGATGCTTTGGTTCCTTACACTGCGACTTCTCTGATTAGTCATGAAGTCGTTTTAGCTGACAATTCACCTGTTCATTAGTTTGTTTGTTTTTTTGTCGTCGTATACACATAAATTTGCAACACCGAAGCGTTGCTTCTTCTCAATTTTTTTTTTTTTTTTTTTTCACTTGGACTTGATTCGTCCAGAAACCTTTACTTGATGTTTTTTAGCTACTCCAAGTACTTTTGTATTTTCTTTCTTTCTTCTTTTTGTAAGGTTAGAGTGTAGGAAAGATGATTTGTAATCGATTATATCGTAGCGTGAGACGGATTGTATTGAACAAGTAGCCGGTTATACGTATAAAATAACGTCGGATGAGTTAAAGGCCATGTTCTAGTTCGCGGTGCGGTGAAACGTATTGTTCCTGCGACGCCGATATGCAGCTCTGGTAGCGATTACGAACATGCTGGTAGTTAGTTTAGGGGAAAGAAAAAAAAGAAAAAAAATATAACAAAGTGGAATTGCTAGAACAAGCGGTTTTGTTTACATGAAGCCGGAGGTTAAGATCGCTGACGGAGAACGAAGTCCGGCTCGCGCCATGGCAAAGAGGAGTGCTGAGATTAAACCTGTTCCATCAAACCCATATTATACACACACACACACACTTGCGTACACGTGAGAAAAATGCTGTCAACATTCAGCCAAGGGACTTTCTTTTTATTTAACAGAGCAGGTGATGAGGCAGGGCTTCTGCCCAATGATGAAGAAGCGAGGCGAGGCGTCTTACTAGTCTGTGAAGCTATGTTTTTTTTTTTCAGCCATCTTGACTGAATTATGATATTTAAATTATGCTCTTGAGAATAAAGTTTACAGTTAGTTATTTTACAGTCCCTGAGTCTATAAAAACATAAAGGATTCGCCTCTTTAAGCACTAAATCTCTGTGTTAAAGAAGCGGTATGTCATTTTCACAGCCCCCTGCTGGCTGCAAGGCAAATTGCAACAGCAGTGAAATAATGTACAGGATTTTTTTTTTTTTTTACAAATTTGATCCAATCCCTTGTTCGTTTAAGATCTAGCCTGATTTCTGGGCTGAGGAATGTAATAGAAGCTTCAAATAAAATAAAAAAATGAATATAATAATAATAATAATAATAATAATAATAATAATAATAAAACACTAGCAAAATGAGTTGAATGGCTGAATTTTACCCTGAATTTTAAATGTTAAAAATCATTTGCCTAAACCGCATCAGGAGAATGTGAACAAAAGTTTAAATCCTAACAGTGCTGCTGCTATCTGTGGCCTGGAGTCTGAGAAAGAAAACAAAATGGCAGCGTTTGTGGGTGGGCGCTGGGGTGTGGACAATTCCAGAGCCAAGGTTAGTTCAGTTGTCAGGCTCAGGATCGGGATCTCTACTGCCCCCCACACAGGGTATAGTCTGTGTTTTTCTTGTCAATCAAAGAGACGCTACCCGATGGACGTCTGCGAGTTTGAGTATGCGGAAGAGGACAGATAGCGTTCAGCTTTAACGTCTTTAACTGTCCTGTCTTTTCCCGAACGAGCTTCAAATGAAATGGTCACTAAGTCCTCATGCGCGATCTAAGAGTATTTCCTTCCCTGATGGCAGAAGCGCTTTGCCCATCACCTGCCCTGTGAAGATTTGCACTGCTCCACACTCACCTCTCCGAAGTTGTCGGCCCTCCAGCCACGGCGCGAGCCCGCCGAGAAGCCTGCGAGCGCGTCACCGTCTCCTCCTTCTCCTTTTCCTTTCTCATTTCTCATCGTTTGCTTCGTTTTGTGTAGCGAGAGAGCTCAAAGACAGACAGACAGACTGACCGGACTGCTCAGCAAGACTAGCTCCGTCATCACCGCAAGACACGTAAAAACGCCAGGTGATGGCCGACGTCTTGCAGCTGGCGCATGTACAAAAAACTAAACAAAAAAACGTTTTCTTTCATAAACTCTTGTCTAATATTTTTACAGAACTGAATAATGAGTAATTGTTATGCATATTGTTACATTTTGGACACCTTGTGTACTATAAATGCTTACCATATATATCTAGTACAGTAAGGAGAAAATGTACAGGAAAAAAAAAAAAAACATTTTGTATGAGATAATATTTGTGTTTGTGGTTTGGGGTTTAGCTATCATAAGCTTGTGGCAAAGCCACAGAAAACTTCGCATGTTCCTTCTAAAGGATCTGCTGTTCACGGTGCCGGGGCTCACGGGGCTCACTGGGCTCGGCGCCGCGACCGTGAAGCCGCCACGCTACCCGAGAGCGTCAGGCGTTCGGCTTGGGAAACGAGGACTCGTTAAACTTCAGCTTCCCTTGTTTTTTTTTTTTTTCTTTTCTTTTTTTTTTTGTGTTAAACCAACCAAGCCTCGGTTAGCTCCGAGGGGATATGCAAATTCCATCACTATTTTACTTCACTTTTTTTATTTTATTTTGGCGAGTCACTATTTTCTCCTGACGATCAACATTTTCGTTTTCTTTCCTTCCATTCGAAACGATTGCACTAGATAACCTGCTTTTTGATTATTGAGATTTTGTCTTGAGAGTTCCTTTTTTTTTTTTTTTCCCTTTGTTTTTTAAATGATGTGTTTCTGTAGAAATATTTCTGTCCGTCAACCTTGAAGATGAATCGTGGATATGAAAAATATCACGCGAGAGATAGAGTGAGAGAGTGAGACAGAGAGAGGAAAAAGAGAGAGAGAATAGCTGCTTTAATGCCATTTTTTTTTTTTTTACACTTAGCACCGTTTGTCCTATCAGAAGTCAGCCATGTTGGATAAAGGAATGTTACGACTTCTGGATCAGTGTCAGAAGATGCAGATTTATCTTTCTTTATTTCTTTCTTTCTGTTTTTTTTTTTAATTCACAATTCGCAGAACTCAAGAGTTCAGAGTACCTTTTCGTTTACTAGCTCATGATTGAATGTTGGAGATTTGTCCGACTTGTGCAATTGCAGAGGATTTCATACTCCAGTCGGTGTTTCCCGACGGTACAGAGGTAGAAAAGGAGGTTCGTAATGTATTATATTAATATAGCACTCAGATCTTATGCACTAGAACATCGCGGTGACGAACGGGACGCGGGCGCTGGCACTTTGCTAGTTAGCGACGTGTAGCTGATGGTAAACAGGCTCCAAGGTTTGGAGCGGTCAGTAAGGACAGACTCACACCTCAGGCCTCGTGACTGAACTCTATCACGTACTCTTCCATGGTCTGGACGGCTTCAAGCGGACAGATGCGCGTGAAGTGAAACCTCTGTGCACCTTTTGTACTGTTTCCGTTCCTCAGATGTAAGGGCTGGACAACTTCTTCAGGTCTGCAATTCGGTCTGTTCATGTTTTTATTTTTCCTTTTCTTCTCCGCGATTGTTTCAGTGCACAGTGATCCTGGAGCGATCCGACGAGGCTCTCGAACTGAGAGTACAAGAAAACTAATCTTACAGTAAATTAAAGGGGAAAAAATCCACCCTGAACGACTTGCAAAAAATACTTTTAAAAATGTTCCCCTCCACACCCCTTTAGAGAAGAGCCAATCAGAACACAGGATACAGAACGTGTTTGAAAAAGCTGAAATGAGCCGTTAGGCAAATTGTCCCCCTCGTTTTTTTTTTACGTTCTTGGCTGACATCAGAGCACACCGGGAAATATATATATATATATATATATTTGTTTCTGTGCAGACGTTAATGTTGAAAAATGACCAAAACAATCAATAGGTCCCATTTAATAAATTAGATTTGATTAGTTTTTACTTTATTTTTTTTATTATTATTACCTTTTTTTTTTTTAAGCGTGATCTTCGATTTATTTTGTAATGAATTCCTGAGTCAACTACAGTATTGAAACTTTTTTAATCAACATGTTGGTATTATTTTATTTTCGTTTCCTAAATGACCCACGTTTCACCAAAAGAGAGCGATGCAGCGGCGCTTTAGTGCTTAAAGTGTTTTAATGTCAAAAAGATCAGTTTCCGAAGCGTCAACGTTGATGCAGACAAACACCGTCGTAAACATAATCGTACTCATCTTGTAGATCGCTTATTACACTAACTAGTCTCTCAGTGTGGTATAGCTGCATTGCATTCTGGGACAGTATTATGTAGTTGAACTTAAAAAATAAAAAAAAACTTCACACATGTACTGCAGCTTTATGACTTTCTGCCTCCATGTTCCATAAAATACTTTAGTTTTTCTCAAGATTAGCACCTCTTCTTCGTCTTCTTCTTCTTCTTCCTTTTGAGGTTTTAAGCAGTTGGTACAGTACCGCCACCTGCTGGAGCAGAAGATTGTAAGGAGAAAAAGTTGTTACTTTTAAAATCTCAACACCACAGCATTGTGCAGCATTTTAATATTCATAGTTTTAATTGTTTTTAATGCTTCAAAATTTGTTAGAAATATATTTGCCAGAGACAATAAACATTCATAGAGTAAATTGAATCGACAGTATATTTAAGATCTGACTCACAGCTCTAATGATAATACTGAGCTTAATCATTTCTTTTTTTCTGCTTTCCTTATTCAACGGAATTGTAGGTGCCCTAGCTGTAACGGCGCCCCCTTGTGATGTGATGTGATGTAACTCTAACACATTACCGCTGATTTAATGTTCTTCAGGGTGGAGTTTTTTTTTTTTTTTTCTTCTTTTGAAGCATTAGATGTTATGACCCATTCTCTCTCTCAAAAAAAAAAAAAAAACCTCCCTCAAACGGATCACGTTTCTGAAATCTGACTCCGGAGCGGATAAACGACGGAGCGATCCAGCTTCCCTGTGCTACGATAACCTTAACTAGCGATGCTTTTGATTCATTTTTCCATCACCAGTATTTATTCTCCTGTTTCTAAGCCGTGTGCTATCCTCAAGGATAAAAACCAGCAGCTGAAAGCAAACACATTTCCATGTGCAGAGAGACGTACAAACCAAAAAAATATATCTATATTTAAAGAAACATCCTCAACGCGCAGTGCCTGATCGTTTTCCTGCTTTGTTTCGAACTCATCCCGTCAGTCCGTCGTCGTTTGTGAATGGTTTCGAGAGCCGGATTTACCCAAGCCTCTTAATGACACAGCACGACTGGTGCAATACACACACACCATGACCAGTCTCTAGGAATGTCTCTTTATCTTCTTTTTTTCATTTCTTTTCTTTTTTTCTTTTTTTTTATTGTTATGTGTTCGAAAGGGCTGAAGGCTTGCGCGAGCCTGGCCTCCGTGTGGCAGCGAGGCTCCAGTGCCTGCTAGTCTATAGTCTCTGTTCAAAGGGGTGAAAAGCCATGCTAACGCTTTGCAGTTATGCAATCTTTGTTTGATTTGAGATTTTTTAATTTTTATTTTTTTGATAATACTATCGATTCTGAAATGCCAAAACACTCTGGCGCGCTGTCTGTTTTTGCGCGTCATTCTGAGATTTGAAAAAGAAAAAAGCTGCGACGCGTTAATATTAACGCTAGGCATTTGGTTCATCGCGCCCAGTAATAGGATTTTTGAGTTCGTTCCACTCGTTTTTTTTGTTGTTGTTGTTGTTGTTATTATTTGTTCATTATGGTATTCGTTTCCTCTGTGTAATAGGTTTTCCCGGTTTATAAAGCATGCTGTTTCCTCTCTAATTTGGAGGTTGACGTGGCGACAAAGCGGAGATGAAATGTTTCTCAGAGAACATTCTGATGCAGTGTTAAATTTTAAGGGTTTTACTGTTTGTTTTTGTTGTTGTTGTTGTTGTTGTTTGTTGTTGTTTTTGTTTTTTTCCCCGTTTTCTTTCCTCTCATTATTCTTTGCGAATATTACCATGGTAGTTATGCATTAACCGCTTGCTTGCTGCACAGACACACACTTCACACCAGGAAGGAGCATGTGGACATTTAGTTTACACACAACATACACACACACACACACACACACACACACACACGTAAAACCGTTTATTCTTTTTTTTTGTTTTTTTTTTAAGTTTGGAAATTTTGTGTCATCTCTTTATTCTCTGTGTGCGTAAAATCCGGTTCAATCAAATTTCCAGTCAATTTTTTTTTCTCCTCGTAAACAAATCACAAACAACAACGAAAAAAAGCTAAATTTCCCATGCTCTTAGAACTGGTGTGAGGGGAAATTTACAAAGCTTTGACAATATTTCATTATAATTGTATTCCGCCATCGCTGTTTGCAGAAATCGCTCATGAGTACAGTACTGGAAGTGATTATGTTTCTCTATGCAAAAAAAAAATTATAAAAATTAATAAACAAAGCTATGCTACAACTCAGACAACACAGGTCTTTCTGACTGACGCTCTTTGTGTGTATGAGTTTGGTTTTGTCTTGTCATGAAGGGCTCGTTTGAGTAAAGATGATGTGTTTACTGTATATTATACATTAGATTAGATTCAACGTTGGTGTCATTGTGCAGAGCCAATGGAATACAGTCAGCATCCAACCAGGAGATGATGTTTTATAAATACAATGTAAATATAATATTTTATAGCAAGTCTTTTATATACAGTATAATACGGTATAATAACTGTTCAAACATGGTGCAGCGGATCGACATGTCAAGAGGAACATCATGAACTTCATGCTCAAGTAACATGATATACATATTACTGTATAAATTATGTTTTAGATCAATTTTATTTTTTCTATACAGTAGGATCACTGCAAGAAATGAACTCACCATGAAAACAAATCACTTCATCAATTTACAGCTTTGCTACTAAACAAAACATGTAAGATCCCCCAAGTAGTTTGTTTGTTTGTTTGTGTTTGTTTGTTTGTTTGTGTTTGTTGCTGCTGTTTGAAGTTCAAATCAGGTTAGAAACATTCAAATCAACCCAGTATTTCTAAAATTCCCGCTTGACTTTTTTCACGCACAAATGCTGGAAAGCGCCGTCACAAATCATGAATATATCAAAGTGTTTTCATTTTTAAAAAAATAATAATAATAATAATTATCTATATTGCTAGCTATAGTCTGTTCATCTCAATCACTCACCGCTTTATCCTGTTTACACGGTTTTGGGGGGGCCTGGCGCCTATCCAGGCCTGGAGACTTAGGTCATGTGACAATCCATCACAGGGCACATACACACACACACACACACACACACACACACACACACACACACTAAATTTCAGGGCAATTTGAGAACACCAATTAGACTAATCTGCGTGTCTTTGGCCTGTGGGAGGAAACCGGAGAACTCGGAGGAAACCCACCAAGCACGGGGAGGACTTACAAACTCCACACATGCACAGACCCTGAGGTGGGAATCGAACCCAGACCCTGGAGGTGCAAGGCGCAGTGCTAACCACTAAGCCAGCATCTGTTCATCTTTGTGAGTAAAGGTATATGAGAAACTTAAGAATGTACTAAATTAGATCATCTTTATTATTATTATTATTATTATTATTATTATTATATTTTTACATATATATTTTTTAAAGTACGTACTAACCTAGACAGACTAGGAGTATATTTATTTGACTGTGATTGGTCTTTGGACTGGTGTAGTTAAGTGTAGTTTTAAATGCCATCTAATGGCACAAATATTCTTAATGTTTGGTCTCGGGATCGACGCCTCCTCCGCAACATACTGTAGTCAGTCGGTGGACGGTATAATCGGTAGTTTAATTGTCAAATAAAATAAAAAATAATCAGCAACATTAACAGCATTTGGCAGACACGCTTATCCAGAGCAAGTTCCATTCTACAGCGGAGCAGGTGAGCGTTAAGGGCCTCACACAGGGGCCCAACAGTGGTGCCCTGGTGGTGGTGCTAGGGTTTGAACCTGGGCATTAACAACTGAGATACAGAGGCAAGGTCTGAACCCCCGACCTGCTAGCATACCACCAGACTCATGATATAGTGTATACTCAGTATATTAACCTAATATTACATTTGCAAGCTTTATCAATACAGTTGTTGCTTATGCAAGTGATTTCAGCATATACAGCATAGGGCAGCGTTCCATAACAGTGTGTTTGCCTGGTTTGTATGTCAGGAAAGTCTTGTGCATCTCACTCACTCAGCGTCTATACCGCTCTATCCTGTATACAGGGGCTTGGAGCCTATCCCAGAAGACTTCTGAGGGTCTGAGGCAGGGTACACGCTGGACAGGGTGCCAACCCACGCACACACAAACACACACACATATACATACTGTATAAGTGGGAATTTGGGAACTCCAGTTAGCCTAATCTGCATTTTTTTTTGGATTGTGGGAGGAAACCGGAGTACCTGGAGGAAACCCACCAAGCACACAGAACCCGAGGCGGGAATCGAACCCGGACCCTGCAGGGGCAAAGCGACAGTGCTACGCTACCATGCCACCTCCTTATGTGTTTCTTTTTATCTTATTCTATTTTAATTTACATTTGAGATAAAAATAAAAAAAATTTGACACAAATTTTCAAGAGAAGTTTCCGACATGTTAGCGGTCATTTTTCAATTTTTTTTTTTTTTTTGCACCCAATTCCAACTCGAAACTGGACTCGGTATAATGTGGACAGTTACATAAATGAGTTTGCAGTCCCTGAGACCCTGATTTAAATGAGAAGCTAAATAATGATACATTTCATGCTGTTTGCCTTTTACACATTTTTAACTATCCTTCTTACTTAGTTTCCCTGTAGATCCAGTAAAGAAGTGTGTGTGTGTGTGTGTGTGTGTGTGTGAGTCTTTCCTGGAGCTGGGGAATTGTCCAGCTGCTTGTGTTGATCTTATGCCTGACACCCATCCCCCCAACACAAACATACACACACATATAAACCCATTAAGGGCTGTGACTCCTTTTCACCAAAAGAGGGTTAATTTTAAGATTATGATTCAATTATTTCTCACATATTCCTTAAAGCACAGTATATTTATTTTTTCACATGTCACAGTTAGGCAGCTGGGGACAGTCAGGCTACAGCGCCCCCTGGAGCTGATAGGGTTAGGTCTTGCTCAATTTCATGAACAGTTACATCTTGGTGGTGCTGGAGCTCGAACCCACAACCTTCTGATCAGTGACCCAGAGCCTGAACCATTTGAGCTGAAACACTACCGGTAAGGCACAAAGCCAGGGCAAAGACTGAGGAAAAACCGACATCACGGCTCAGCATCACAGGAAATCCAGTGGAGTTTTGGAGAGGTTTTGTTCACAATAATCAATAACAAAAATGAAAATGTGCCATAAAGATTCAACATCATTTTTCCGTTTTTATTGTTTCTTTTGCAGGAAGAAACAATATAATTTACTCATGATTACATCATGAGGTTCATACATACTGTAATAAATGGATATCAATTTCAACCGGATTGTGTCATTACTTACAAACCCAGGGGAGCGGGGCGTGGTTCTAGTGTGCTGCAGCATCGCCAAACAGCCGCCTCACACTGATATCCTCCATGATCAGTGATTAGTGTCGTGTCGGATTGGCGTAAAAGTTGCATGAATTCTGATTTGACTGTTCAGTCGGAGGTTGCGTTGCAAAATATCAGACGTGTGTCTGATTCAGGAGCGCACACGTGACCCGACATATCAAATCTGGTAACAGGTGATACTGTAGCTGAGCTGACGTGATGGAAGTGGTGCAAATAAAATCAAATTCAAATTGTATTCGTCACATACACAGTATGATGTGAAGCGAAATGCTCACACGACCGCTGATGACATAAAATGAAAAATAAGAAAAATATTCTTTTTCTTTTTTTTTTCCAATATAGAAAATACAGAAAAAAGAAAAGAAAATAGCTGCAAAAAAATGGCATTATGTACAAATAAGAAACTCCAATAGATGCTCTCTATGGTGCAGGAGTAAAAGTTCTCTCAAGCGTCTGAGGTGGTAGATGGTACATTTCCACCGCGGTGTTGATGTGACAGGACCATGACAGGTCCAGCGTGAGGTGAACGCAGAGGTCTCTGAAGCCGTCCACGCTCTCCACTGGGCTCTCGTTGATGACGGGTGTCTCGTAGTTCCTCATCTGACCTGCTCTGAGCTGTTTGCTCTGGTATTTAAAAAATCTGATTTGAGTCACACATATGAGTCAGCAAAAAAAAAAAAATCTCCTGCAATATAAGGCTACGTTCACATACATTAAGATTTTTACCCTAATGTGACACTTTTTTTTTCTTCTGGAAGCACAAATGTGACATTTGTCAAATCAGATCTTAGCCGTTTTTTTTTTTTTTTTGTAAATTTCTTTTTATTGACATTTTAAACACTCATAACAAACACTCAAACAAATCCACATACCCTGCCCATCTTTACAATACAAATGACAAAGAGACAGAAAAAGAAAAATAATTAACATAATAACCAAAATAAAATAAATAAATAGCAATACTCATAATAAATTAAAAGTATACAGAAATAATAATGCATTATAACATACCAATGCTCAGAATATTACTTAAAGATACATCAATAAAGTCCGGAAGCAGGCTCGTATTCCAAAATACTCGTAAACCAAATAGACTTTTCCCATAAGAAATAATGAAAACTCAAATTATTCGTTCTACAGACCAAAACAATAAATACTTAAAAATAATTAATACAACATATAAAGTAAAAATATTAACCTGCACTTAACATTAAAAAAAAAATAAAAGTAAATCCAGACAGTTAAGTGTTTCCGTTTGTGCGCGCAGGCGCCGTGTATTTGTATGCGTGTGTGTGAGTGTGGAATTAGCCCCTCTCCTCGTCTTAAACAGTAAAACTCCTTCTCCCTCCCACACCTCGCTTTTTAAGTTTCACAACTAACATACACAATGCAAACACTGTTTTAACAGGGGGAAAAAAATTCTCTCTAATGATACTCGCGTGAGCATACTAACGGAATCACTGCTGTAAAGTAAAAAATTAAAAAATAACAAATGAACCAGCACCTTACCTTTGAAAAGAATCGCGACAGAGCTGAGTTTTCTGTGTAAATAAAGCGCGTGTGTGCAGCCGGGGAGATCTGTGTGTGTGTGTGTGTGTGTTGGTGTGTGTGGGGCACAGTGTCAAATTACGCGCGCGCACACAGAAGAGAGAGGGAGATGATTATAAGAGACGAGCACTAAGACGCAGCAGGGGACTCTTATTTTGACACAGGGGACGAAGCAGGGGAGACAATTACCCATAATTCCTTGCAGCGCAAGAGAGAGAAAAATCATTGGCTCAGTTGTGATCACTTGCCGCTCGGTGTCAAAATAAGAGTCGCATGCGTGATACATGATACTCGGCGCTCGTAAACTAATACTTGCTCGGTTTCCGATTAAAAATGTATTAAAAATCTTTGCTCGGTTTGCGGAACACTCGTAAACCACGTTACTCGCAATCCGAGGTTCCACTGTATGTTATTTGTTAATGTTAATTGATATGGTCATGTGACGAATGAAAACAGGCAGATCTACAGTCATTTCATGTGACTTTTTGCTGCTGTGCATGAGTAGGGCGCTTGATGATGTCATCAGTCAGCGCCGGCAACGCAGGGATTCATAATATCACCAGCACTAGCTGTTAAAACAGATAAAGCGAGGGATCTGGCTTTTTTCCTTCTTCTGGACCTCAACACATCACCCGACTAACTGCCTGCGACCCTCCAGAGCAAAACCAAACCCCAGGCGGATTTTTGCGAAAAATTAGCATTTGTTGTTTGGAATAAATAAAACACAAATATTTTGTGTTTAAAGCCAGATAATGTCAGCAAAGACGTATCGATGTGCCATTTCAGAGGACAGACGTTATAGTCAGATAAAAGTCACATGTAATTATAAATGTGGACTGTCATGACATGCAAATCTGATCTGAACAAAAACACATCGGAATTTAGCAACATGGCTTGTAATGTGAACGTAGCCGCTGGGTTCTCTTATGAGCTCCTGGATGAAGTCATTTCGGTAGGCTGGCCACTCCTGGGAAAGTTCACCACTGTTCCACGTTCCCTCCATTTGTGGATAATGGCTCTCACCGTGGTTCACAAACAGTCCCAAAACCGTAGAAATGGCCTCTCCAGACTGATACTGATACGTGTCAATGACCTTGTTTTTCATCTGTTCTTGAATTTCTTTACATCGCTGCATGATGTGAGATCTTTAAGCGTGCTTCGCTTTGTTCTATTGAAGTGATTTCTTGATTCAACATGCCTGGCAGTAATCAAGCCTGTGTGTGGCTCAGCTTTCCAAAAATCACAGTTCATTCATGATTTCATTTTTTAAATAGGGCCAGGTAGGTTTTTTTCATCATTCAAAAACTGTATTTTGTAGTTACTCAGGGTAATATTACACTTAGTTTGATGATCTCAATCATTTAAGTGTGTCAAGTACTAAAGTTCAGGAAAGGTGCTAATACTTATTCACATCAGGTTTAGTCCGGTTCAATAAAAACGAATCCCTAACAGCTCATATTTGTAAAAAATGAACACGCTAATATTTGCTTGATGATATTTTCCGTCATTGTTTGTCAGCTCGTTTGTCAACTCATGAGTTTCAGGGGTTCTGATTTAACATTTTCGGTTTTGTGAAAACTTACTTGACGGAGGAAAAACAGAACGAGCTGAAGGAGGAGGAGACGTGAAAGAGCGCGGTGAGGTGTGTGGTTTCGCTCAGACTTGGCCTCGGGATTGAACGCACCTGACTTTAATCACGCCGAGATTCATTTTCCCCTGGACACGAGCGCCGCTGGAGCTCGGGCTTGGAAAAATACAACTTTCCCCTTTTGTAGAGGAAGTCAAGTCTTATTTCTTTTTAATGAGTCAAAAACTAGCACGAGCCAACTTCTTTTATGGCATGCGAGGTTGAGCGGGTGCAGCAGCACTTGTTCGAAGCGTTTGACACGAAACCCGTTTACCCAACATGCACTTAGCCGTCTGTGCTCACAGCGGCAAGAGAAAAAGCAACACGCGATCATTTATTTTCGGTGCCTGTTGCGATATACAACGTTCCGTACAACATCAACACCAAACCACATTTCAATAGTGAGATTCCTAAAAGAAAAAAGAAAAAAGGATCTACTGTAAATAACTAGCTACGTTTATGTGGATGATTTTTCTTCAAATCTGTCCAATTAGAGATTCCAGCTGTTTCATGGAGGCTGATCTGATAACGTGCAACGTTGCTTCCTCATGAACTCATCTAATATTAACCAGACGTGCACAGAAAGACTTCATAAGTCAGTGTGCCAAAAGTCATCGACAGCAAGTCATGTACAGCAAGTTAGATCAAAGAGTGAGCGGGAAACTCTGCATAAACTGGGCAGATCTGCCACAGAGACGTTTCATATGATTTGGTAAATTTCCGCCGATTCTGCCTTTCGAAGTGTTTTGGGTGGCGCGTGTGCTTGAAGAGCAGAAGAACATCACTGGAAGACGACGAGAGATCAGAACGATCATCAACAAGCTCAACCCCCGACATGTCAAACCATTCAGCAACTTGTGCATGATGATCGCCGGAGAACAATCCACATCATTGCTGTTGTTGTCGGTGTGTCATACAGAACAGGTGATTCTCACGTGTGTGATCTGAACATGCGCCATGTTCCTGCCAAGTTCGCTGACACAGGAGGAGAAGGAACATCACGTTGAAGTCTGCCAAGAGCTCCGTGGATGACCCGTCCTTCATGTCGAGGATCATTTGTTGGAGACAAAACTCCATTTGTTGGTGTATGGGTACGACCCTGAGACGAAGCAACGGTGGAAGGGCCCGTCATCTCCACGACTGAAAAAGGCGAGGCAGGTCCGCAGCTCGACCGAGTACATGCTCATCATCTTTTCCCACATTCGCAGCGTTATGCATTGAGAATTCGTCCAGCGCCAGACCATCAATAGCGAAATCTACTGCCAGGTTTTAAGGCGTCTGAGTGAGGACATACAGTACATAGGACTATAAACAGAGCTAATCTCAAAACCTTTTGATGCAACCTCATATTAAAGGTCTACACCACGTCTTATTCAGACAGAAAATAAGTTCTGATCATGTTTACACGATGCATTTTGATTCCAGTTGGGCTGTTATTTCCATTTCTAGTGGAATCTTACGATCCATATAGACACACTTATTGGCCATATGTATGGGTAAAATGTATAAATGTTTTACTTACTTTAGAAACTTAATCCCTTTCTCATGACTGTAGTTTGTAGCATGAAACTGCAATCCTCTTTTATTTCTGGTCCTGATTCGTTAGCCACGTCTTCATTCGCATCCAAAGCAGCACTATCCAATATGGTGGCTTCGCTTAACCATGAGCAATTTCTGGGTTTCTCGCCCATATAAAAAAAAATCTATGAACACACCAAATAAGACCTGTCCTATCCAATGATTGTGTTACAATTTGTAATAAAACCACACTAGATTTGTATGACATCATAAAACGCAGGTCCAAAACTCACAGTATGAATAATTTCCCGGCACTAGTGGGTGTGTGTCCCAAACTGACGGCAGCTACACATAGATGAGTCACTTTGTTTGTTGTCAGCCATTTTTTTTTGTTTGTTTGTATTTTGGTTTGAATTTGTTGATGTCGCCATGGGTTACGCATGGCTAGCCACAGAGGCAGCATGGTGGCTTAGTGATTCGCACTGATGCCTCGCACCTCCAGAGTTCGAGTTCGATTCTCTACTCAGGATTTTTTTTGCTCCTAGTCACATTTCTTCCATGAAGCTGACGGTTCAGCACTATTCTTCCAGGTTTCAATATTGTGCTGGAGAGTGTTTAACCCAATTTATTATCATTTTAATCCTTTTCTTTTTGGGGGCCAAACTGTGTAGTAGCGTAGTACATCACTTGTTACAACGATCAATCAGACATGACCAACACACACCTGTTAACATCTTTACACTGATCTCCTGATCCTACATCAAGTGGGTTTTACTGCTGGGTAAAGCTTTCCAGTGGTTTATGGCAACTCATATCTAACATCTCTAGTCGTTAACAGCGTCGTTATAAATCGAGCGTTAAGTTCATCATGTGTTACCTTATTGTGCATTCCATGAGTGAAACATGAGAAAAGTGCTAAGGAGGTTGTTTTTTTTTCTTTTCCTTTTACCGTCCAAAAATCTGGAAGGCATTACGCCTGCGGATGGGTTAGGGCTCCTCTGTGGACAAAACACATCGTGATAATTTAGCTTTTAGTCTCAGTGTGGGCTAATAATTATTGTAGCATCTTGCTGGTTTATTACTTTACTAGAGCTTTCTGTTTGTGCTTTATATCACGTCTTACTCATGCAATATTTGATTTTTATAGAAAGGAAAATCAGTTTGACGGCACGTTTTTACTCAGTCATGAAAATATTCCTGAATTAAGAGCAAAGGCCAGATTTCCATTGCGTGCACTCATTCTTTCTCAGACTAATCATTCAAATTCTCGTTTCACAATTTCTGTGGGAATCTCTCTCTCGCTCTCACTCACTCACTCACTCACACATCATCTATACAATATTATATTATATTATCCAGTTTGGGAAGCCTAATCTGCATGTCTGTGGACTGTGGGAGGAAACAGGAGAGGAAACCCACCAAGCACAGGGAGAACATGAAAACTCCATGTACACAGACTGAGGTGGGACTCAAACCCTGACCCTGGAGGTGCAGGCTGACAGTGCTAACCACTAAGCCGCCGTACCACCATAGATAGTACAAATCATAGCTACTGTATGTTTAATAGTGACAGTAAGAAGAAAGAGGCCACCTTGCACCCCTAGGGTCCGGGTTCAATTTCCAGCCAGGCTCCATTCCCGTCTCTGTGTGCATGGAGTTTGAATGTTCTCCCCTGCTTGGTGAGTTTCCTCCAGGTACTCCGGTTTCCTCCCACTGTCCCAAAATCTGCACATTAGGCTAATTGGCATTCCCAAATTGTCCATAGTGTGTATGTGTGCCCTGCGATGGATTGGCACCCTGTCCATGGTGTACCCTGCCTCATGCCCTAAGTCTCCTGGGATAGGCTCCAGGCCCCCCACGACCCTGAATACAGGTAAAGTGGTCTAGACGGTAAGTGAGTGAACATTTCCATACATGCACAGACAATGTAATGAGAACGCACAGGATTGACACTAAACAGCTGTGTGTCCATAAGAAACCCACTTGTTAGGCATCTGCATTTTTCGTGATTTCATGCATACGGGGTTTGTTCTTTTGAACATCTGAGCGAGAGTAAACTGTAGGACGGTTTGATTGCAACGAGAATGTGATTTGACTGTAAATGTGGCCACTCCCACAATAATCCCTACCCCCAACGTCTAGGATCTCTCCTAAGAAACGTGCACTCCTGATGTATTAAAGCATCCCTGAACATGGTGGCAGGGAGTTTCCAAAAGAAAACTAATCACGGGAAATCAACACGGGCACATTAATACATTAAAGTAGTATTTAAATGGGGGGGGGGGGGGGGGGGGGGGGTGCAAATATTTTTTAACAAAATTAGCAGTGAGGGAGTAGATAATGAGCAGTCGACCCCAAGGGCCTCGGACGCACTCGTCTTACTGCAGAGCAGCTCCAAAGAAAACAGACGGCCTCCTCCACTCCCGGGCCTTTGGGATTTGTTTTTTTCCCGGAAAAAGCTGAAACTCACAGCGGGATAAATTTGAGCTTGATTCATGAAAGTGCTGAGAATATCTTCTTAGAAACATTTTAATTACAGCTGCAGCTGTTACGATCATTAACTTCCTTATGTGTCCTGTTCAGTGCTTAGTGTCTCAGTCTCTCTGTATTAACACAAGCCGGTTTAAAAGAAACCATAAGGGTTGGGATGAAGAAGTGAACAAGACATCAATCTGTCTATCTATCTATCTATCTATCTATCTATCTATCTATCTATCTATCTATCTATCTGTCTATCTGTCTGTCTGTCTGTCTATCTGTCTTGCTATGTATCAATATATAAATAATAATTTAATAATTTAATAATCTGTCTGTCTATTTTTACATTTATTTTACTAGGACACGGCTCACAGGGGTGCTTTCATCTATCTATCTATCTATCTATCTATCTATCTATCTATCTATCTATCTATCTATCTTTCTGTCTGCCTGTCTGTCTATCTATCTATCTGTCTATCTATCTATTTGTCTGTCTATCTATCTATCTATCTATCATTCTGCCTGTCTATCTATCTGTCTGTCTATCTATCTATCTATCTATCTATCTATCTATCATTCTGCCTGTCTATCTATCTATCTATATGTCTATCTGTCTGTCTATCTATCTATCTGTCTATCTATCTGTCTGTCTATCTATCTATCTATCTATCTATCTATCTATCTATCTATCTATCTATCATTCTGCCTGTCTATCTATCTGTCTGTCTATCTATCTATCTATCTATCTATCTATCTATCTATCTATCATTCTGCCTGTCTATCTATCTATCTATATGTCTATCTGTCTGTCTATCTATCTATCTGTCTATCTATCTGTCTGTCTATCTATCTATCTATCTATCTATCTGTCTATCTATCTGTCTGTCTATCTATCTATCTATCATTCTGTCTGTCTGTCTATCTAATTATCTATCTATCTGTCTGTCTGTCTGTCTATTTTTCTATCTATCTGTCTATGTATCTATCCATCTGTCTGCCTGTCTATTTATCTGTCTGTATGCCTGTCTCTATGTATGTATCTATCTATTTATCTGTCTATATAATTGTCTGTCTGTCTATTTATCCATCTTTCTACAGTATCTGTTTATCTGTCTGTCTGTCTGTCTGTCTGTATCTATCTATCTATCTATCTATATGTCCTACACTGAAGGGCAGGGAAATCATGTGCAAGTCTGTCTAAATGCTCAGGGTGAAAATGTTTTAGATCTCCCAGCAGAGCGTCACTTTCTCTTGAAGCATCTCTCTCTCTCTCTCTCTCTCTCTCTCTTTCTCTCTCTTTCTCTGAGTACACATTACTCTATGCAGCTGGCACCATATAAACCTGTTGGGTGATGTCCTGACCCTCTCACCATGAGCTCGACCGGTTTAGCAGCAACGAAGAACAGACTTGTTGAATATGTTTATATCACTCACATTATTTTACCCTCCGTTGTCTTCACTAGTTCAAAAAAACCTAGAGTCTAAACCGCTGCAGTAGCATGTAATGGAACCTAACTATGGTATTTATGGTGGGCGATTTTACACCTAAAACACAATAATTACTCAAACTGTAAATATGTTACAGCTCTGTTGTAGTGCATGTTGCATGGCAGTTATGTTTTATTAGGCGTTTTATTATAGGCATTAAGTTTCAATAAAAGGCTAAATCAGGCCTGACTGGGACAAATCTCAGACCATCAGGCTCTTATCAGCACGTTTTTATACAATATTGCAGTAATTCTTGGAGAATAAGAGAAAGGCACGATATGCACAGTGTCATTTATTTCCTAACGACTCTGCACAGTGGAAGCGCCTCATGGTGGCACCGTGGCTGTTCTCGTTACCCCCTGTTTAGACTTTACAGCTTTAGAAGTTTCAAAGAGACCCCCCACCCCCCCCCCCCCCCCCCCCACCCACCCACCCACCGCCCTTCGTGTTTTTTCTCCTTCATTCTTTGTGCCTGCTTGCTGTGTTTTATGAATTTAATATCTTAATTTAAAGAAAGTGATGGGAAAGCCCTGTAAAAACACACAGCGAAAGTAATAAGCTCCAGATGTCTTGACGAAGCACCGCTATTCTCCACGGACTCGTTTCTCTCTCAGAAGCAATCCTGATTGAGCCACGCCGACATAAAAAAAAAACAACAAAAAGTGCTGCTTTATTAAACTGACCAGACCTTTTTACTGACCACCTGGGGTGTGTGTGGGATAGTTTTGTCATAAATTACAGTCTGTGCTCTTGAACCTACCTTTTACACACACACACACACACACACACACACACTTGTAAATGAATGTTTATTAGCTACGATAAATTCAGCGAAGTTAGTAGATAAACACAGGATCGGTAACAAATTGTAAGTAAATAATTTTACAAATCTTTCCTAACAACTTTTTAAATACTGTATATGGTATTTCTATATTATTACCTGTTTAATTTTTCTACTACACTTTCTTTAGATCAGGGCAGGATGTGTTGCTTTTTGTTTACCGTTTTTCACTTAAATCAGGTCTGTAGTGATGGGTCGTTCGTGAACGTTCGTTCTTTTTGAACGAATCTTTAACGTGACTCAGAAGAACGAGTAGTCTCGGAGAGTGGTTCGTTTATTTTCTACTGGGCGCTTATGCGCAATCCATCGTAGGTTATGTACAGGAAACAGAACTGAACGGGTCTCCTCAATGAGTCTTCCAAGTCCGGGTCGTTCGTTCTTTTGTCACGTGACTCCCATAGACGCTATGAAGTGCAATAGATTCAAAAGAAGGACGACTCGGACTTGAAGATATGATGCTGAGCTGTTCATTCTGTTTATAATAATATGTCCTTAGCTGCATTGCAATATTTTCTTTACTGGAACTATAGACATCATTTGTGCATGTAGACCTGTTGGGTGGGGGGGGGGGGGGGGGGGGTCTGTTTATTGAAAATGTCAAATTTTATTTTATTTTATTTCTGGTCAAAAGAACGAAATGAACTAAATGACTCGTTCATTTTGATGAACAAGATTCATAGAACCGATTCACTAAAATGATTCAAACTTCCCGTCACTACAGGTGTGGCAGTAATCAGGCCTCGGTGTGGCGAGTGAAATTTGACCCAGCTTTCCAAACACTTTGGTTAATCACAGTTCATTCATGTTTTAGCACGTGTGACAGACAGAATGTTGTGGTTATATTAGAATGTGGCAGTTATACATTTATTCATTTTGATGCAGGTTAATTTTTGCTTCAAACAGAGATTGTTTTCATTGTGTGTCATTTTTGATTATTTACATATTTACACAAGTGTACAGTGACTGGTCTTTATTTTAAATGTATCACTGAGATAATAATTTTTTGTTTGTTTTTAAAGTATAATACAAATAGGTAATGCGCATTATCCCCTGGGCGGGTTGATCATGCATTGATCCATTGGTAATGTCTGTTACTTTGGAGCTCCAGTAGGGGGAGCCCGCGCTACTTTCCCTCATTAAATCTAAACAAGTGACGGTGAGAGCAGCGTGCTGGTTATTTTCCCACCTTTCTCCTCTCATTATGCGTCCTTATTTAAGGTAATTATGCTCCACAAAGCATTACAAGATTGTCAACATGTTATTAGTAATTCTGTATTTATGGTTGTAGTAAAAATATTAAGGATTTATGTGTTTTCTATAATTAGTTTTATTTAATTAAGTGTTTGTTTGTTTGTTTAACTGAGTTAGCTGAATGGAAGAATTAGCAGAATGAGTTAGCAGAATGAGTTAGCTGCATGGAAGCACGTGGTCCAGCTGTAGAGCCCAACATACAGACTGATATCTGGTTGCCAGGAGATTAACGTCATGTTCATGTTTTATGTTACAAGTTTTAAATGTTTTGTGACTGCTTTGGATTAGGGATGGGAAGCTTGAATCATTTTAGTGACTCGGTTCTTTGAATCTCGTTCATCAAAATGAACGAATCTTTTAGTTCATTTCGCTCTTTTGATAAGAAATGAAATAAAAATGTTACATTGTCAATAAACAGACCCCCAACACGTCTACGTACACAGATTTTGGCTATAGTTCCAGTAATGAAAATATTACAACGCAGCTAAAGACATGTTATAAACAGAATGAGCAGCTCAGCATCATAACTTCTAGTCCGAGTCGAATCTATTGCACTTCATAGCGTCTATGGGAGTCGCGTGACAAAAGAACGGACGACTCGGACCAAAGACTCAAAGGTAACGACTCATTTTTCTCCGTAGGTTTCCTGTACATAATCTACGGAGGTTTTGCGATGCTTTTTCCCAGTAAAAGATTACCGAATCACTCCCCGGGACTACACGTTCTTCTGAGTCACATTAAAGATTCGTTCAAAAAGAACGAATCGTTCATGAACGACCCATCACTACTTTGGATGTTGGGATTAAATCTAAACAAGGGACGGTGTCACTATCTGTCCTTATTTAAGGTACAGCACACGCGGGGGATTACCTTTTCACATAGCACCAGGTGTAATAAATGAAGTCATCATTAAATAAACTATGATTTGTATTAATTCAGGTTATCTTTGTGTAATATAAAAATTAGTTTGATGATCTCAGTCTTTTAAGTGTGACAAATAAGCAAATTTTCATCTAGAAAGAGGGCAAATACTTTTTCACAGCACTCTACTTATCTTTTACATAATTTACTGTACATATCAGTTATCTGCCTGTCTATCTATCTTTCTACCTTTTGACTTATTTATCTGGTAGTCCATCTAGTAGACGATACGAACATTGGCTATTTATCTATTTATTAATTTAGGATGTGTTCTCTGTTACACTGCCTGTATTATTTATCTGCTGTATGTAGCTATGCATTCCAAGAATAGAAATGCACGATCTGTGCAAATGATCTGGACGTGACTAAAATCCCAGCGATACTCGTGCTAATAAAAACATTACACACCTCCTCATTAAAACCTGAATCCAGTCCAGGGTTTGATTTAATGACTATGATGGGTCCTGAAGCACTTTACAATCCAACACTACAGACATGGCATTTTTACCCTCAAGGACGACCTCAGAATAAAAATTATGCTTTTCACCGCACATAAAAATGATTACAGATTACAGTCCATTTCTGGGATTTTATAAGCATGGGTCATTTAAAGCACTCGTGCTCCGTATCTGTTGTGGGGGACATGGTTGTGTCATGTGATTAAAATCCCACAACATCCCAGAACAGCTGAAGGTTTGGAGTCGCTCTGACCCGACTGTTTAGCTATCACAATCTGAGCCTTATCGAAGTCACTCAAATCCTTACACTTCCATTTTTTTCTGCTTCCAGCACACCAACTTCAGGAAAAATCTGTGTATCAACTGTAGCTATTGTGACGAGGGCCAAAATGTGGCGACTAGACGACTGGGTCAGAGCAACTCCATGATGTTACGGCTGATCGGTGTACAACCCACTATTATGAAAGTTATTAGATTTTATTTGTTATTGTGTTATCATATTTTTTGGCCTAATTAACTGGTCCTCTTAATGAAATGTCAACAAATCAATCCTGAGGCAATCTATGGATTTCATCTCACAATTAAAGGGATCCTTGGCTACAGAAGGTTTAAAGGGGGTGTATTTTGAAACAAAACACGCGAGGAACAAAAACATCCATGCTTTTTCTCTCTCTTTTCTGTTTTGTATTGACTGGGGTTTAAACAAACCGATTAGATTTTCTCCCTAATATGACTTCATGTAAGAACAGACCTCTTCCTCAGACATATCGCTCAGCTCTGCTGTTCATTGGTGTTTGCAAATTGCTTGTAGTGTGTGAGTATGTGTGCGCTTGTGTGCCCTGCAATGGACTGGTGCACCGTACAGGGTATACCCCTGCACATATATAGGGTATATGTGCCCTGAGTCCCCTGAGATAGGGGTCAGGCCCCACCTGACCCTGTACAGGATAAATGATATAAAATAGGAGTGAGGGAGAGAGTGAAATGGAGCTTTTGAAGTAGAAGTGAATGCATTATGTGACCGCTAGAGCATTAACATGCACAAACACACACACACACAGGAGGAAGCGCTGAGACCTGTGTTAACTTGTTAAGGAAGTAGGAAAACCATGGGGCCTTTAAGAACCCTGGCTTTAAAGTGTTGTGTTGATTTAGGTAACGAGCAGAACAAATCATTGGTGAATGAGAACTGTGTAGCTCAACTCCACAGTCAAGATACTGATGACTTCCAGGAACCGAGTAAAATTATACTCGCGCTCTCTCTCTCAATATGCATCTAGTTTCATGCTTCGCGAACCACTGTTGACGTCATCAAACCCTTTTTAGTGTCACATGCTTTGTATTGGGATCGATTCCAGCCTTATGTTGATTTAGGTGCAAGCGTTTTCACCACGCTAACAGCTCTCTCATGAGGTTAAAGTGACTGTCATATAAAACGCCTAGAAATGTTCAGGTTTTTCCATAACCACGACACACAGCTGTCCTGAAGTCTGCAACATTCATTTAAAGGAAAACGGATGTTAAAAAGCTATAGAATTTAGACGCTATAGGATGCATGCCATTTTAAACATGATTAAAAAAAAAATCTAAACTTTAGAATCGTCCGAAAAAGCAGTTTTTGAGGCTTCTCTCTCTCTCTCTCTCTCTCTCTCAAACACACACACACAGCCAAATTCTATGTTCTCAGAGTGTGAAAATAGGGTTCATACGGTTTTTGTGTGTGGGTTTTATATTATTATTATTATTATTATTATTATTATTAATAATCCAAGTTTTATCCAAGTGATTGACATGAAACATAGCTTTAAAAGAGCTTTTTCAAAGAAGTCATCAGTGGCTATCACACAAACTTTACCCCCTCAAACACGTTTTAAAGAGCACCTATTATGTAAATGTCACTTTTTAATAATTTCTAGACATTCACGTGGACCTCTAGTCTCTTTTGTCTACAGTGGAACCTCGGATTGCGAGTAACTCGGTTTACGAGTGTTTCGCAAGATGAGCAAAGATTTTTAATAAAAAAAATTTTGATACCGACACACACATACCGACACACACACACTCTCGCCTTTACACCCCCCCTCCCCGGCGTCACACAGACACACGCACTCTGCTCTACACAGAAACTCTGCTCTGTCGCCATTCTTTTCAAAGGTAAGGTGCTAGTTCATTTGGGTTTTTTTTTGCTTTACAGCAGTGATCCCGTTAGTCTGTGCTCACACAAGTGTCATTAGAGAGTGTCATTTCTTTTTTTCCCGTTAAAACAGTGTTTCCATTGTGTGTGTAAAAAGCGAGGTGGGGGGAGGGAGGAGGAGTTTTACTGTATAAGACGAGGCGAGGGAAGGGGCTAATTCCACACACACACACACACAAATACACGACGTCTGCGCACACAAACGGAAACACTTATCTGTTGGGATTTATTTTAACTTTTTTTAAAGGTAAAGTGCAGGTTAATTTGTTTTATTTTTACTTTATATATTTGGAATACGAGTCCGCTTCCGGAACGAATTATGCTCGTAATCTGAGGTTCCACTGAATTTTTGTTTTAGCCAAAAAGGTTAATCCCCTTGCCTATGCTTTCTGGAAATACTCTTATTTGAGAAACACTACCCTAAGTACCGTGATTAAAATGTAAGCGAAGATAATATCAGCGAAGCCTATGGATATATGTGACTCAAGGTTCATGAAAAGGAGGTGGAATTTTTCTGAAATTATTTTCACCATTTAGGAAAAGATAAAAGTATCAAATATATAAAAACAAATTCATAAATAAAAAAAGCACATTAAATGAGTTTGGTTCCGCCTAGAGGTTGATACACTAATGGTTGATTTTGTCTCCCCTTTACTGTAAACAAAGTTTTACTGAAGAAATACTGCAAAAAATAAATAAACAAAAAAAATTGGCCTGTTTTGGGTGTGCTCATGATGATGATAGTAGTTTTTCATTAGTCTTTCACTAGTATTAATTTCTTTTTTACTTCACTTACTAGGTTTAAACATTATAAATGTATTGTGCCAGTGGTGTACAGTGTTTTTCTAACCAAAACTTCAGTTCTGTAGTGCTGTGTGTTTTATCACTGTACTGTACTAGAGTTGAGAGATGTGATCTGTTTGGTCAGGAGGGGGCGCACACCCCTCGTGTTTCCATCTCAATGCTCGGTGGAGACTAAACACACGGTCACCATACTCTACACACAGAAACCCAACGATAACCTGACTAATCTTAGAACAGATTTGTGGCTCTAAAATGATTCCCTTGTTGTACACAAGATGAAAATTTCTGCCCGCGCCACTCGACGACCAAATTAATAGAAACCGCATTATTAAACTGGATTATTAAACACTTTGCATTTGAGACTTTTCTGTTATAAAGTGTAATTATATGGGTTATCGCATGCTTCCTATTAATTTGAACAGGTCTGTCTGTTCTCCTTTGGGCTTCCTCATTAACAAAGTGTCCATTAAAAAAAAAAAATGTTTAGAAAATAGAGAGTAAATAAGGCTAGTTTACTAGAAATCCAACCAAAAAAAAAAAAAGATTAAATAATAATAATAATTGTCTAGTAGACATCAGGTGTTTCTGTAATGCCTAAACCAGCCTTACTGATTTCACATTACACAGCCATGTGAAATGTCACAGACTCCACTTTTTAATATTAATAAAGCTTAATATTAACTGACACTCTTGACTTATGCCTACAGTACCAGTTAAACGTTTGGACTCATCTTGTTCAATGTTCAAAGTCATCAAAACTATGAAAAAGCCAATGGAATCATTTGATTAAGTAGAGAGATATGACAGGCCACCATTACTGTACATTGGGACTATGTTAGTCCCTCCATCTAGAAAAGTAAGAATATGAGAGAAAACCTTTCAAATGTAGTCGCATAAAAACATCAAACAGTCTGATGAAACTGACTCTCATCAAGAATCTCCCGGGAAAAGGAAGACTGAGACCTACTGTACCTCTGCTGCAGAGATGTTGTTCAAGAGTCACCAGCCTCAGAAATCACCAATGAAGCGCCTAAACATCTCAACATCAACTGTTTAAAGATTATTTCATATTTTCAAGATTGCTCTCCATCCATACATCATACAATTTTATGACTGTGGTCAACACACATTCATTCACACACTACAGGCAATTTGGCAACGCCAGTTATCCTAACCTGCATGTCTTTGGCCTGTGGGAGGAAACCGAAATACATGGAGGAAACCCACCAAGCACGGGGAGAACATGCATGCACGCAGACCCCGAGGCGGGAATCGAACCCGTACCCTGGCGGTGCAAGACCACAATGTTGACCACTAAGCCAGGTGTGTCCATTCCTTATCTTAACATGCTGTAGGACTTAAAAAATAAAGAACCATTTTTTTCCATCCATCTACAACGCTGAGGGACAGATGTGTAGACAATGAGCAGCAGAACATGCAGGAACATTTATGGAATGTGGAGTTACAAGTATGACATAATAATAATAATAATAATAAGCCTCACATACTGTAAAAGTGAATGTTTCACACCTTTGCTATTGATCAATTATACAAATGTTCAAATGATTCTAAATGATAAATCCAGAATAATAAGAATAAAAAATTTGATGGTCAAGGGTTGGAGTCAGAAAAATTCATAGTGTTCATTTGGAGCCATTTTCCCTCAAATGTTTGAGAATTGCATTCTTTGAGAAATATGCAAGACTTTTAATCTTCACTCACAAATCTTTAGGTGTACACATGGTCATTTAGTGTGAAAGAAGGAATCCATTGTATATCATTCTTTTAAGCAACATCCTTGTGCTTTACAGCATTCGCACAAAGTCCACATCAGACATCCGCTACACGTTGTACTGAAGTGCTCCGCGTTTCATGTGCGTTCTCTTTAAATTACAGGTTGGTGCATTTCACTCCTTCTGGTGTCTCCATCTCGAATGCTTTGTTTTCGTTCGCTACACACACCTCGAGTTCAGGCTCCTGTTCATCCCTGCAGAGGGAGGGGAAAAAAATAATAATCGCTCGAATTACAGTATGTCTCGGGTATAGACAACAGATTAGAAATCTACAAACACTGGAACCTTGGAGGTTGGTTAATCATTATGTTAATCACTGTGCTTTGGCCAGAGTAATATACGCGTATGTGTGTGTGTGTCATGGATGTGATTTGGTACCAGACCTTGCGAGGGCGTCTGAGCAAGTGCAGAGATAACATCATATCACCTAATGGGCCATAAAAGCTCCCTAAGCTGCAAAACAGCTTGTCCATGTGGGAATCAATCGCTGCAATGTGGTTTCTTTAAATATGAATAAAAAAAGATCATCATAGTGAAAGGGTGTGTTAATTTTTGATAAAGAAAACCTTGACCTTATGACCCCACTGTATATTTATAAATGTCTGTAATTCAAGACTAACCAGAAAGCTGTACAGGTCAAGAACTTGTTTCTTTTCTATTCTGCTTGTCTTTGCATTTTTTTTGTTATTTCAATATACGAGTTACGTTCAAGTCAAAGTGGGACGTTTGATTGTGCAGAATAACAGAACACAGTTATGAAGTTATAAAAACTCCCATAATCCCCTGCTACAGTAATGCACTTATCCCAGTGTTTCACTAGCGCTTGGACACCATCAAGGTAGAAAGCTTTCTCAGTAAGTCATGATCGGACTGCATGCCTGATTCACGTCTGAAACCCCGGCCTCCCAGGAACTCCTTTAATGCCCCAAACATGTGAAAATGGCTCGGAGTGAGGTCAGGACTGTACGGGGGACGCGGCGATAACTCCCAGCCGAGTTCCTGTAATGTGCGAGTGTTGTTCACCTTGTACATCTTGACTGTGACCATACCTAACTGCCATCTCTCCTTATTTTCTGTTCTCTCCTCTTCTGCTCTCTCCTCTCTCTCTCTCTCCCTCTCTCCTTTCCCTCTCTCTGTCGAGCTATACATGTCACTCCTGAGTTGCCAGTGATCCAGACCCCGCTTGAAGTCTTCTGTAAATGTCAATCTGCGTAAAAGCCTTAATTCATGAGAAATTTCATTACAAGTCCTGGTTTGACTTGAACGCCCCTCTTACAAGTTGTATTTTATTCAACACATCTTATGGCCAGCCCTCCCAGACCCCCCCCCCCATAACAACGCGTGTAATTTTTTCATTTAAACCAAAACGACTTGCTGATAATTACACAAAGTGCTTTACCTTTAGTTTAATTTACAGTTAAGGGATGTCCATGAGACAAGCTAGTTTCTGTTTATCAATGGTCTTAGACTCATTTCCTCAGCAGTCTCTCTTTTAGAACCTTGTCTTGGGTGCTCTCCCAAATGGGGAACCATTAAAGATGCTACACACGTGGACAAAATTGTTGGTACCCTTCGGTCAATGAAAGAAAAACTCACAATGGTCACATAACTTTAATCTGACAAAAGTAATAATTTAAAAAAATTCTATGAATGTTAACCAATGAAAGTCAGACATTGCTTTTCAACCATGCTTCAACAGAATTATTTAAAAAAATAAACTCATGGAACAGGCCTCGACAAAAATGATGGTACCTCTAGAAAATACTGAAAATAATGTGACCAAAGGGACATGTTAATTCAGGGTGTGTCCACTAATTAGCATCACAGGTGTCTACAATCATGTAATCAGTCAGTGGGCCTATATATAGGGCTCCAGGTAGTCACTGTGTTGTTTGGTGACATGGTATGTACCACACTCGACATGAACCAGAGGAAGCGAAGGAAAGAGTTGTCTCAGGAGATTCGAAAGAAAATTATAGACAAGCATGTTAAAGGTAACTGCTATAAGACCATTTCGAAGCAGCTAGATGTTCCTGTGACTACAGTTGCACATATTATTCAGAAATTTAAGATCCATGTGACTGTAGCCAACCTCCCTAGACGTGGCCGCAGGAGGAAAATTGATGACAAATCAAAGAGACGGATAATCCGAATGATAACAAAAGAGCCCAGAAAGACTTCTAAAGAGATCCAAGGTGAACTTCCAAGATCCAAGGTGTCAGATCGCACCATCCGTCGTTGTTTGAGCCAAAGTGGACTACATGGGAGACGACCAAGGAGAACACCACTGTTGAAAACAAATCATAAAAAAGCCAGACTGGAATATGCCAAACTACATGTTGACAAGCCACAAAGCTTCTGGGACAATGTCCTATGGACAGATGAGACAAAAATGGAACTTTTTGCCAAGGCACATCAGCTCTATGTTCACAGATGGAAAAATGAAGCATATCAAGAAAAGAACACTGTCCCTACTGTGAAACATGGAGGAGGCTCTGTTATGTTCTGGGGCTGCTTTGCTGCATCTGGCACAGGGTGTCTTGAATCTGTGCAGGGTACAATGAAATCTCAAGACTATCAAGGGATTCTAGAGAGAAATGTGCTGGACAGTGTCAGAAAGTTGGGTCTCAGTCGCAGGTCATGGGTCTTGCAACAGGACAATGACCCAAAACACACAGCTAAAAACACCCAAGAATGGCTAAGAGGACAAAACATTGGACTATTCTAAAGTGGCCTTCTATGAGTCCTGACCTCAATCCTATTGAGCATCTTTGGAAGGAGCTGAAACATGCTGTCTGGAAAAGGCACCCTTCAAACCGGAAACAACTGGAGCAGCTTGCTCATGAGGAGTGGGCCAAAATACCTGCAGAGAGGTGCAGAGGTCTCATTGACAGTTACAGGAATCGTTTGATTGCAGTGATTGCCTCAAAAGGTTGTGCAACAAACTATTAAGTTAGGGGTACCATCATTTTTGTCCAGGCCTGTTCCATGAGTTCATTTTTTAAACCATGCTTTGTTGAAGCATGGTTGAAATCCAATGAAAGTCAGACATTGCTTAACATTCATAGAATTCTTATTTATTATTACTTTTGTCAGATTAAAGTTATTTCTGTGACCATTGTGAGTTTTTTTTTCATTGACCAAAGGGTACCAACAATTTTGTCCACGTGTGTCGATTAAGGTGGTTTGGACATGTGCAGAAGAGGGATAAGGGGTTTGAGATGCCAGGCAGGGGGACAAGAGGAACGGCCAAGAGGAGGATTATGGATGTGGTGAGGCAGGAGGACATGCAGGAGGTTGGAGTCACAATGGAAGATGTGGTAGACAGAGTTATATGGAGACAAATGGTCCGCTGTGGCGACCCCAAATGGGAGCAGCCGCAAGAGTAACAACAACTTCTATTAGCAGCGTCAATAACCATGAGTGACCCAGGTCACTGGCGAGTCATGCACGCCCGTGCCTATATCATATCTAAGAGATGACATCACATGCTTTGGATCATGAGCCCTTTCTTTCCTTCTCCATGCTCTTTCTTTCTAATCATACTGGTACAAGTTAACCGTTACATTCATGAAGGCGTCGACTTTCACAATGCACCTACTGTACGTGCTCGAGAGTGTTCTTGACTAATGTTCTCCTGACTCTCTGATGGGTCTGTTTTCTCTTTCTGCTTGCTGAGAATTAGAAGATTGCAATACTAATTATAACATACAAGGTTAATGATGTCTACTCACTTGTCTTTCTTGAAAAACACCCTTTTCACAACGAGGAGGACGAAGACGATGAAGAGGAAGCCGACCACCGCTGCCAGGCCCACTATGGCGTTTTTCAGCAAGCCTTTCCCCTGAGTGGTGGTGCTGGTGCTGCCGCTGGCCCTCAGACCACCTGCGTGGGTTCACATACATGAGAAGGTGTTTAAGTTATTAATTATCATACAGCTGTTTGCCAACTTATTGAAACATAACCATAATCTTTCTTTTGACAGAATGGTCTATATGAATACGTTACTATGGTTACTGCTTGTTCTCAGGGTCTGGCATGATGGACGGTCCATGTTAAAACTACAATTGAAATTATTTTAATTTTTACGTATAGAGTTTTATGTACCGTATATTCAATATTTTTGAAAGGATAAAAAGCTAAGCATGAATTCTTATGATGAAATATATTATCAGAGAGACTCAGGAAACCATAAAATCATAGAATATGAAATGAGGTAGGGGAAAAAAATTTTCTTACCAGTGTTTGCCTGGCAAATTGAGAAAAGGAGCAATAAGCAAGCGAGGACGCTCCTGAGGTACGACATGACGGCGGCTTCGTGCTCTTCACTGACTGTCAGGTTTCAGTTCGATGGCAGTTAATGTGCATGTGTCCGTGAGGAGCAAAGGGCAGTTACAGTGAGGACTCAAGCATGTTATAGCTTTTATACCCTCACTGCACACGCATGCACACACACATCACGGGTTGATCGAGTTCCTTGTAATGATGCTGTAAAGATAAATAGCTCAGCTTTTACTGCTACAGATTGGAGCAGCGCATTAACAAATGAGCAGAGTCGTGTTTTATAGTTTCATTATACATCAGTGTTCACTGGAACTGGGAGCGAAGGAACAAAGTATAAATGACTAATTCAGTATTTGATATTCTGTTTTTCTATACTGTATATATAATCACCTCTAACACACACACATATAAAGTAAAGTAAAGCCTTTCTTTTGTCACATATACATTACAGCACAGTGAATTTCCTTCTTCGCATATCCCAGTGTAACTGTATACAGGTAGCCCCCGACTTACGAACATTCGAATTACAAATTTCCGCACATACGAACAACGTCAATCTACACATCTACGAACATTTGTAGATGTGAACAAATCTAATTTAAGCTGCATTGACCCAGATATCAATATTTACAATTATAGTTCACAGTCCAATACAGTGGGAAAAGTGGGATTCCCCTCCGGAATTCCCCTCATGATTTCCCCTCTCGGCTCAGAGACGACATTTTACCGTGATATTTATTTCCTTAGGCGCAGCTGCAGTTTTTGTTGGGAAGGTGGACAGAGGAATAGTCAAGTGGATTGGTATGCTTTACATTGTATATTCGTGTCAAAGACTCATTTTGTCGGACTTACGAGCAAATCCAACTTACAAACTTGCTTCCATAACTGACGTTGTTTGTAAGTCGGGGACTTCTTGTGTATTTGTCTGGGGTTGGTGGGGGGTGGAGGAATTTCTCGTCCTCACCGGCCTCAGTGAATCAGTCCCGGAAGCAAGACGATAGAAAATGTCTGTCCTGTACAGCTGTCGGGAGAGTGAATAATCCCAATTTCGTCCAATACAGTGGAAAACATGGATAAATTGTATGGCAGAGCATGTAGAAAACGTATGTGTTTGTCTTTTTTTTTATTTAATTTAAAATAAAATCTACAGGCAGAATGCAGATAATTTTTGATTAACCTTCGTGTGTGTGTGTGGGGGGGGGGGGGGGGTAATATGGGCGGATAGGTGGGTTGCAAGTGCACTTGAGAATACTGTTCTCGCAAGAACAGCTGACCTTCGTGTCTTAAAATAACACCTGACTATTGTTGTAATGTCATTACGTAATGCCATGTGTGTTATTTCATTTCTTTTGAAATCTCCAGGATTGTTCTAGAATGTAGAAAATAAATTACAAAACAAAAAACATTGAATTGAAGATGGAGAAATGTATTCCGCTTTTGTAGGTGTAATCCCTTCTCACCTGCATCTCTTCTCCACTTGCATTCATGCATTCTCCTCTTGCTTACTGTACATATCTCATCCATCCATCCATCCATCCATCCATCCATCTAGGCACCTCGAAAGTCCAACTAGGGACCGTAGAGGCTAATGGTGAGCATTGTATTTATTCAATACAATTTAATACATATTAATCAGCGCATACTTTATATATTAATGAATAACGTGAATATAAAATTGTGGCACATCCAGAACTCCAGAACTGTCAGAGCTGCTGTTAAAAAAATAAATAAATAAAATAAACCCCTTCTGAGCAATCAGAGCACTATGGTATAAAATGGAAAATCTTGAATGACAGCTTTCACTTTCATCCCTTTTAATGCTCCTTTGCTTGGATAAGAAATGTGTGTGTGTGTGTGCAGGTTTTAATTCAGTTTTTAATCCTTCTCCGTCCCAAAACCAGACGTCACTCTGAACCCGACCTCTCGGCCTATGGGATATTATCTTATTATCTAAGTCTTCTATGTAAGCAAAGCATCGCTACGCCGATCGTTTCATCAGAAATGTTTCATGAATTATGAATAGTTTTAGAACTGGATGATTGAATTTGCTTAATAAATATAGCACAAGAACCAATACAGGCACACAGAGTCACGTCCAGAGTTAGATATTTATTACATTCATTACAGCATTAGGGCAAAAATATCAAATAGCAGCCATGTTGGAAGAGACCCTCCGCTTAAACATGCCGCCATGTTTCTGAGGGATTGAATCAAAGTAAAACGAAGAAAAGTACAATATGGGCGACTAGGGTGGCTCAAACTGTCAAATGATCTAAAATGCGATCAGTCAGAAGAAGGTGGGTTTGATTGGGGCCTCGATCAGTACAAAGTAATGGCTAAACAGAAAGGTCAAATTACATAGAATTACTAAATTCCTAAACAAGTGTAAAGCCTAACCGCCCGGTTTTCAGCATTCATATTATTTGCAATTATCTTGCGTTTATTCTTACGTTTGGTCTCTGGGAGTACAGTGTTCAAACTAATTTCGTTGCATCACTTTATACAAGTTAGGGTATAAAGCATAACATTTTCTAGTTATACACATCCATCATGCACAAAATGTCACTCACACAGACCTGTACAGTATACAGATCATTCACAGAGCATTAATATTCAAATTGCTTTACACTGTTTTCTGAATATTCCATTACACATACAGTACCCGATTATTTATTGCTAAATCTAAACAAGAGAGCAAAAATGATCCAAGCCTACATACGCAGGTGGGAAATACATCACAGCTGTAAATCACAGTCGATGTGTACTGTATGAAACCTAGTTCATTTACTGTATTTATAAACACATTTATAAACACAGTATTAATAGGAAATATGTGTGCGCCAAAGAAAACACTTCTGAAGTTTAGTTCTTTTTTTTTTTTTTTTAGTTTAAAAATTTTACAATTGAAAAAATTTCAAGTTACGCAACATAGAAGTAACAAATCTTTCTTCTTTTGGAAATGATAAATTTTCAGTTTCTAACTTGAGCCGTTTTGGAGAGATGATTTTATATGAGCCCCAAAAATAACCATTTTTCAGCGTTATACTGTCTCACTTCAAACAATATTAATTCTAAATGTAAATTATTCATATTTCTTTATGATTATTGATAGTAAAATTGGTGTAAGCCTCCAGAAGCATATGACCTGTAAAAATTTTTATTTTTTTTCCAGGTTTATGTCTTTTCATGTGGCCGAAGTTTCGAAGTTGAATCGAAGTTTCATCTGAATGACAGTTAAGATCGTTGAAAGATTTGTATTCAAAAAGGTTACAGACAATACAGACAAAAAAGGGGCATATATCTGTATTTAATTCTTTTTATCTGGTAGAAATATAATTATGTATGCATATTTCCAAAAAAAAAAAAGCATGGATTGAGAGATAGGAAGCATTAAGTATTACGAAAAATGGCGTTATATGATCCTGGCTGAAAATTCACTTTTTCATCTACTGTAGGTGAGACACTTTTCAGCGCCGATACAATGCTTTGGCCAAATACATAGAGAAATGTGTTACTGTACAGATGTAAAATGTAGTTTAGAGATGGAACATTTATGTGTAGCTGAGGTTCTGCACACATCTAAAAAGTTTAAAGCTAAAAACTTGTTAATAAAGTCCTGTTTACAGGACAGGTGTGATGATTGTTTGGTATATTCTGGGGAAAATCAAACACTGGCATCAGGCTGTTAGTGAGAGTTGAATTCCTGGACTGTTCTTGTCTCCGCTGGTGGATCTGTGACTCTTTTTCTCTTCGGCTTTCCTCTCTTCTGCTTCCTGTCCAGAAGACTCCACCACCACTTCATCTTCCTCTTCATTCTCCTTCAGGTCAGAGCCGAGTAGCCAATCTGCTAGGAAATGCAGACAATCATTATTGGTGCTTTAACCAATTGGTGCAAATTCTCTTCTCGGTGCAGTTGAGCTACCTGTCCGAATGTCCTACATAATATCCAAATTGACTTAAAACTTTATTCATGGCGGATAAATACATTCATGCATCATACAGCAGTCGTAACATATGAACAAATATGTCAAGGATACCATTATACAGGGACTTTGGACTGTGCAGAATAACAGAGCACAGTTATGAGAGTACAAATTCTGCTATATAATCCCCTGCTACACTAAGGCACTTATCCCAGCGCATGGATGCCATCAAGTCTGAAACACTGGCCTCCCGGGAACTCCTTTAATGGAACAAACATGCTGAAATGTCTTGGAGCGAGGTCAGGACTGTACAGGGGACGTGGCGATAACCCCCCGTCGAGTTCCTGTAATGTGCAAGTGGTGTTAGTGAATGAGTGTGTGTACACTTCAAACAGAGAGATGTGTTTCTGTCGCAAGTTATCCGTCGATTTTTAAGGATCAGGAGTTCCACACACCGAATGTTCATGGGCCAGGAGACGGCGACTGCAGCCAGGATCGTCTAAGAGCTTCATCACCATCTGTAGAGTAAATGTCAATCACTTTTATGCCTTCATTTTTATTTGAACATCGCTCATATTTTGTTGAAAATGTTTTGTAATTGGGGGCCTCCGAGTGCCGCAGTGGTAAAGTGCTCGCCCTATCACCCAGAGATCGCGAGTTCGATTCCCTGGTGATGCTGTAACCTCTCGCAGCCGGAGGTCTAGAGAGAGCTGATTGGCCGAGCTCTCTCAGAGGGGAGGGATGAGAGGTACTTAGTGCTCCCACATTAATCACGGCTCTACAGCCAATCAGGTGCGTCTGTGAGCTCACGCAAGCGGAAGGGGCGGATAGCACCGTCCTCCGAGTGTGTTACGCCGCCCCCAACGGTGCGTGAGAGAGCAGTTCGAAAAAATGCGGTCGGCTGGCGTCACGTGGTTCGGAGGAAACACGTGATAGTCTTTGGCCCTCCCGGCTGAATGGTAGTGGTAGCCTTAATGTGGGAACCCCTTAGTGATGGGGAGGAATTGGACGCGACTTAATTAGGGAAGGGGGGGAATATATATTATATCCTATATCATATATATTATAATTAATTTCTTACTAACATATTTAACACACTGTGCACACCGTATTTAATTTTTCTTCAAGTGCCATTTATTAAAAAGCTACAAAGTAATGAAGCAATAAAAATATCAAATGGATCTGATTTGACTTTTAAATAATTTGTGCATAAAAAGGCTTAAAAAACATTTAAATTTAGTAAAGGTATTTTATTGTTACTTTTAAGTATTATTTGCATCTAAATATGTAAATATGGTGATTAATAATCATAGCACATTGTACAACAAATAATGGAAACAAAATTACAACTGAATCAGATCTTGGTGTGCATGCAGTAATTTAGTGTTAGCATTAACTGGGCTAATCCAGTGCTAAGACGCAGGACATCTCGCTGACGCTGATGTTCCGTGGTAAGTATTCGCTGCTGATGACTTTTAAGAAGGTGAAAACTGTGTCATTGTTCAGCTGAGAGACTAAATGTGTGTGTATGTGGGGAGGGGGGGGTTCATGTATGTTCAGTCATCTTCTATAGCGCTTATGCTGCACAGGATCAGAGGGACCTGGAGCCCATCCAAGGTGGTGGTAGTAGACAACATTTACCTGCCAAATCATGGACCAGATCCTTAATCAGATGACCAGTGATGCCGTAGGTCCCCACAATAATCATGACCACCCCTATCAGGATGTACAGCACATGTTTGGGCAAGATGATGATGGCATCTCGGGCAGGTGGGATATAGCTGGAGAAGTAGCGTTCGTCCTGACTTACTGCCTCCTGAAGGAGATGTCTCGGAACATGTGGTGGAGTTGAACCATTGTGGATCTCTTTATACTGGACTTCTGGGCTTGGCATGGCTCCAGCACAACTCAGGGTTGATGCTTGTTCCTGTTCCAACATTTGGTTAGTAGTTATCATTCATGCACTGTACAGTAGATGGGAGGTTAAATGAGGAGATGGTGAGATGATGGTGGAGGTGACATTTGGTGGCATGGATGAAGGATGACGGATGACTGACTGATTCTGTCTTCTGCTTGGAGCTTCTGCATTTGTGATCAATTTCCATTTGTGACGAATTTTCTTTATCTTACCTCTACAAAATAGATTTGAGCTGTAACCATAAAGACAGTCCCCTACATACAAACAAGTTCCGTTCCGAGCACGTGTTCGTAAGTCCAATTTGTTTGTAAGTTCGCCAAATATCGTCTAGGTACTAGGATACGTCTCCATTTGTCTCAGTTTCTCTTAATTGTTTTTACTTTCGTCTCCATCGTTATTGCTTGGTGCTTCTTAGTAGTACCAGCTTTATCGACGCTGCTTTTACGCTTCCTTCCGGACATCCTGGGCTTGTGGATACACCACACCCACTTGCAGAGGATGCACTCTGCACGCACGTGACAATGTATGTCGGACATGTGATCTAACTTCCGTGATTGAACATGCGAAAACGTATCTTCAAAAGTTCGGAACTTGGATTTTCATATGTAGGGGACTTACTGTACTGAACATCAATCATGTAAACACCCTAACTACTGCTGGTCTTTACTTACTCTATTTGGTGTTACCCAGAAGAGAATGGGTTCCATTTTTATTCTGGTTTCTCTCAAAGTTCCTCTGAGAGTTTTTCATTTGGAATTTAATTCTACACAATGTCTTGGGCAGCAATAACATCTTGAGCTAGAATGAAAAAAAATCTTTGGCACATTTGTAGTCGAGACCATTTGATGGTTCACAATGCTGGCATTTCAAGTTGTGTTGGGTGAACCCCACAACGAACACGTAAAACTGATAAGTTAATGTAAGCCATCCTCTGTTTAGACCACACTCACTACAAGTCACTACAAGAAATCTGAATACAACTGCGACTATTTGGAGCACAAACCAAGTCCAGACAGTGGCATTGCATCACATCCAGATTCACACACTCTTTCACACCTGGGGCAATGTAGCTAAGCTTTCTAGCGTTTGGGAGAGAACCTGGAGGAATCCCATGCAAAACCAAAATCCACACAGACAGCATCCCAAAGTCAGGATGTGATCCTGTAACTGGAACCAGTCCACCACCAAGTAACAACAGAAACGATCTTCACGCTTTCATTAACACACACACCTATAAATGAAGACGCTGCTCACTCAGACAGGGACGTTCTTCTCAGATATTGGTGCGGCTTTAATCTTCTTGCAGAACACCTGGGACAGCAGGAAGTTCCACAGAATGACCGAGAGCGACGTGTTGGTTGTTATGATGGCGACCATGAGAGGATGCATGTCTGAATTCTACACACCAAGACCTCCTCCTTCCTTCCTACACCGATGTCACTCTTGGACCAGCTTTCTGGACACTGTGGCGTGTTCACGGATGTGTCCGCGGCTCTTGGCTGTTTCTTATCCTCTCACAGCTGACCTCAATCTCCACCTAAGCCTAATCATCCATCCTTTCTGACCTTCCTGCATGCACACGAGCGTCACTAATCCACACAATCACAGCACACACATTCTCAGCTCCAAGTTTATCCTCACGGTGATCAAGATGTACAGAATGCATTCGATTTAATCCATCAATAGATTTTTATTAAAACCTTATACTGTAAATCCAAGTGAAAGCATTATAGCAGTTTATGATTTAAATGGATGCTCCAGCATTTCAGTTTGTCCAGAAAAGTGTTGAGAAATGAATGTTTTCTTCTTTTTAATTTGTTTTTATTCCATTCTCTCCATTTTCCATTCTTTCTGTACCGGTCTATTCTATGCATAACATTCTTTATGAGCTGTGTTGTTCTGTTCTTTCCATTCTCTCCAATTTATTTATGTCCAGTTCTTTCTTCTGTTCATTCACCCTTTCTTTTCCCCATTATGTTCTTTTAACTCCATTCTGTTCTTTTAACTCCATTCTGTTAGATCAAGGTTTCTTTGAACCTTGTTCTATTTCCTTCTTTCCTTTTCGTTCTCTTTTAGTTTCATTCTTTCTGGTTCATCTCCTTCATTTATATTCTATTTCTTTCCATTCTGTTCTTTTTCTGATTGTCTTTCATGGTCTTTCCCTTTTATCCTATTCCTTTAGTTTTTTTTTTCTTCTATTCTTTTGGGACTATTTTTTTTTCATCCTGTTTTGTCCCCTTCTTTTTCTATTCATTAATCATTTCCTGTTTTGTTCTGTCCTTTTAATTATTTTTGCTTTAGTTTTTCCATTTGTTCTTTTTTACAGTTATTTTTCATAGTTTGCAGTCACTTTTTTGGTAGTGAAATATTTTTCCATTGTTCTTTTCATCCTTTTCCAATCTAATACATTTATTTCATTCTGTGCTTATACAGTGTTCACATTCTGCCTCACAGCAATAACGTCCTCACAGACATGCAAAAAATAAACAGACTCCCAGTTGTAATGTCTGTAAAGTCTTGCCATTATTATGACTACTGTTAGTTTCCTTCTTCTCAGACCTATCCCTATTCTATCCCTATGCAGGTTGTTGCTCGTAAAGAGAAGCTGCTAAAGGAAAGTCAACCAAGCAATAAGAGTCGTTCAAGTCAAACCAGGACTTGTGAGTCCTACTGACTGAAAGCAGAAAAGTGATGGACATTTACAAAGGACTTCAGGGACAGTACTGTGATGACACTCTTAGCAGCAGTGAAACATTTGAATTGTGCAAACAATTTTTTAACGGGAACTCGGCTGGGAGTTAAAGCCACATCCCCGGTACAGTCCTGACCTCGCTCCAAGACATTTGCACATGTTTGGGCTGTTAAAGAAGTTCCTGGGAGGCCAGAGGTAAAGCAGGCAGTCCGATCATGGCTCGGATATACTTGAGAAAACTTTCTACATTGATGGTATCCATGCACTAGTGAAACCTTGGGATAAGTGCATTAGTGTAGCAGAGGATTATATAGAGATAGAGAAATAAAGGGAGTTTTTACTCTCATAACTGTCGTCTGATATTCTGTGCAATCAAAAGTCCTGCTTTGACTTGAACGCCCCTCGTATCAAAAATCTAACAAATACTGGTGCATTCATTTTTTTTTTTCACAAAACCTCTTGCATGCCTGTGTGGTGCAGTTACACTGAACTTACACTGTACAGTACATGCAGAGACTACAGTACAATATGGCAATTAAACCTTATCTAAAAAATATCAAAACAAATCCTTTAGACTTGGCACCTACGAACGAGATTGTGATGAAATGTAGAGATGAGGACAGGACGGGGAGAAGCGTGCAGTGACAGATGAGTGAAATGATTATGGAGCCCTAATAAACTCGGGCTGATTAATTTGAGAGAGAAGAAGAGCATGAGTTTAAAAACACATTTTTCATAAATGAGTTCATACAAAGAAAAAAAAACAACAAAAACATTTCAAGCTTGAAATCAGGAAAGATGTCGCGAAATTATGATGAGAATTATTACAATACTTTTCCTTTCGGCAACAAAACACAGTATTGGTGCTGGTTTTATTTTTGTTATTATTGTTATACTGTACACATATAATACAGAACATGTGTGTGTGGCCAAAGAAGCTACTTCTGAGGTTTATGCCACAAGGAAGTGACTCATCTGGCTTCCCTAAAAATATCAACTTCAGCCGTTTTGGAGAGATGATTTTATATTAGCCCCAAAAAACGACCATTTTTCGAGTCAGACTGTCTCGGTTCAAACTATCCTAATTTGTAATGCAAATCATTAATATCTCTATTGATAGTAAAATTGGTGTAAGCTTCTAGAAGCATATGACCGGTAAAAATGTGTTGCTTAAATTAAAGCATCCTGGTAAAAATTAAGGATTTTTTCCCCAAAAAAAATCTGTAGTGTCTGTAACAATGTCAAATTCATGTTGCAATATCTTAACAATTTAGGATAATAAACTTTTTCAGGTTTATCTCTTTTCATGGGAAATCTAAACTGGCCAAGTTTCATCCGCGAGTGACAGTTAAGACTGTTGAAAGATTTGAATTTAAAACAGTTCCGGACACTAAAACATGAAAGGCCATGAAATTGCATTTAGGAAATGTGTTTGCTTTTATCTGATCAAAATATAAATCTGTTGCATATTTACAAAAAAGAAGCAGCATGGATCAGAGATACATTAAGTATTATAAAAATGGCGTTATATGATCCTGTCTGAAAATGAACACTTTTTAGCACCAATACCATGTTTCACACATTATTCACAAATTCTTAACTTAATATCTGTCTGTTTGTTTGCATTGTGTATGACCAAGAAGGAAATTAAAAGCTAGAAATCAACTTTACCTTTTTTTTTTTCCTATTTGACGTTGGTCCTTTGGAGTCGTCTCCTTCGTGTTAATAAGCACTAAGCGGTTGACCTCGAGGAGATCCTGTATACGGCGTCTGGATGAAACGAGGGTATTTTTTGCGATCTGTTAACAAATGAAGAGTGAAAGGACAGAAACGAGCACGGTGTGTAAGTCAGATTCAGTGTTCAGTCGACAAATCTGTGCAGTTTAATCTTCGCTTCGGCCAAAATAAGCCGTAATACTTAAGAGGGAGAGGGAAATCAAGCTCAGAAAATGTGTGTGTGTGTGTGTCCTGATAAAAAGCAGATGCTTTTAGTTATTAAGGGTGAGGATGAATTACCTGAAGCTGAAACGCTGATGAACTGAAATGCGTTTAATGGTGAACATGAGTTTCAGAAACACGAACACACAAAGAAGAAAAATCTACAGCACTCCAAACTCCTCTCGGCTCGCACTCGGAGAACCTTCCTCTACTCTGGATCGTCCTCATCTTCAGGCTTGGTGCAGAAGGCTTGTGTAAGGATGTAGGCCCAGTAACCAACAGTGATGGAGGAGTTGATGAAAAGAATGCCGATCATCATCGGGTGCAGCATGCTTCGTCCGATCCCAGTCCGAGCTCCAGGTTTCTGTCAAGGGTTCGGCTTCTCTGCAGCTTCTTGAAGACCTTAATTCCTTTCTAGTGCTTATGATTTTAAGAGGTTCATCCCAGGACATGCTGAGCACTCAAAAAAATCCTTTCTGTCCTAGCGAAAGAAAACAAACAACAATCAGTAGATGAAGCTATTAGCTGTATAAGTCTCTATAATTTCTTTTTCAGGATTAAATTAAATATTGCGGTAACAAATGGTTTTTAACTAGCTAACCAGCTGAGAGTTCATTTCAGATTACACACTGCGTGGACGTAAAAATCTAAACGGATGAGACGGACCCCTGGCTGCGCGGGATTAGCTACGCTTACGCTGCTTTATCCTCCTGCTCAAGAGGGGAAAATCCCTGATTATCAGCATCGTAAGCGCCTTTGTGGTGCGTGAACGCATTTTGTCTAAAAGCGCTAGCTTTAGTGAGTCAGCACAACCATACGCAATGTCTTTATTACTCAGCATCCAATCAAACACAGTACAAATTGTGTTTTATATATATATATATATATATATATATATAGTATTATTATTTACAAAACCATTCCAAATATACCTTTAAAATTGATACATAAATAATATTACAGCATTATCTGCATGCCTGTAAAAAAAAAAGCAACATATTACATGACTATGTGTTTATCTAGACACATTTGTCTCACACACACACACTTCCATACATTTTTCATTCTTGTAAAGCTGCTTTGAGACAATGAACATTGTTAAAAGCGCTATATAAATAAAATTGAATTGAATTGACTGACTCAGCAGTTTTCAGATGGGAAAAAAAAAAGAGGCTTTTTCCTCCAAACCCTGCGAGTGGACTACTCTCACACCCACTCACCACACACTCACACCAGTCGCAAAACACCACTTTGTACTCGTCAGTCTTAAATGCACGTGTTAGGAGCCGCACGTGACTTTGGGCGTGTATCATAAATACAGGTGGATGACGCAGTGGTAAAGCGCTCGCCCTATCATCCGGGGATGATAGAGAGAGCTGATTGGCCGAGCTCTCTCAGAGAGGCGGGATGAGAGGTTCTTGGTGCGCCCACATTAATCACGACTCTACAGCCAATCAGGGGCGTCTGAGAACTTGCGCGAGAGGATGGCGCTGTCCTCCAACTGTGTTACGCCAACGGTGCGTGAACGAGCAGTTTTGAAAATATACGGGCGATCTGTATTGCATCTCTTTTTTGAATGTATATATGTTACTTTTTTTTTTTTTTTGGATTGATGTTGAATCTTTATTTACTACACTGAGTGGATCAAAAATTAATATAAGTAAAAGAGATGTTATATTTTATTATGATTAAAAAAAAAAGATATCGAGAAGAGTCACATTTTCATGTTAAATCTTTTAATATTACTAGGTAAATTCTATATACACAAATGTAAGTGGTCATTAAGAACGCCTAATATCTCCCATTACAAGGTGGATTTGAAAATTTATTTTGAAACATTACACGGACTTTTATGCCGGAACGCAACCAGAACTATGAATACATTTAAAGAACTAAATTCCTCCTTTCTATCATAATTGTAAGTATAGCCCTCTTGTTGTTGTTGTTTTGTTGTTAAAAAATAATAATAAATGGTTATATTAACACTAGTTACACTAAAAAAAATAATTAAAAAAAAAGATACGGGCGCCTGGCGTCACGTGGTGGTTCGTAAGACATACGTCATAGAGTGGTGTGGTAGCCTTAATGTAGCGCCCCCTAGTGACCGGGAGGAATTGCATACGAAAAAATAGGGAGAAAATCGGGTGAAAAAAAAAACAATTAAATTAAATAAATGCAGATGGTGTACTCTAAACTATTCCCATATCTGAATCCCGTGTGATAGGAGTGAATTATTCGCTGAGTTTGTTTAGAAATAATAAGTATAGCAGATGACAGAGATACACGCCGTGCTCAGTAAAAATGCAGCTTTTTGTTGAATTGAGTTTAATGTTAAACTCTTGTATTTGAAGTCAGTTCGTATTGTTTAAATGCTGCGGTCGTTTTTTAAGTGAGAAAACTAACGGTACAAACATTAAAACCGGCAACATTTAATTTTCCTGTTGTTCTGCTGAATAAAACTAAGGTAAAAAACTTTCGACTTATGACTCTTTAAACTTTTATGGTTTAAAGTCTTAAAATGACAACAAAATCAGAACAAAAGTAACAATAACAGACTAACAGAATCGCAGCTGTAACTGAATCGGCACGTGAATGTCGTGATATTGTATCGGGGTGATAACAGCCCCAAGTCCCACTATGACCGAGTCATGTGACCAAGTACGGCCTTCTGAAACATTCATAGCAAATTTGTATAATGAATGGGGAAAAAAAAAAAAAAGACAACGGTTGTTCAAAAAGTCCCTCTGCGGCGGCCATGTAGAGAAGGCTATGGGGAAATATTTGTTTAATGAAACTCGTTATTGTTCTCCTCACTCACGTATTTATTTATTAAATCTGTGGAAATGTTGCCTATCCGGAAAAAGCTGCTTGAAATTTTCCACGGACTAAATCCATGTATTCGTCAGCAGGTTTAAAGATGTGCTCCGGTAGAAAAACATGTTCTATGTTGGTTAACATTTTCGCGCTACTATGACTTTACACGGCCGTTGTGGAGAGACTTTCTGAACGCACTGTACAAATTGCTTTGGCTAAATAAATATCGTAAAAATCATTTAACTCTTCGGGCATTAAAAAACAAATTATACTCTTACTGTGACTGGTTGAAGTGAAATATAAAGCAGATAAAACTTAAACTAATAGATAATAGAGCATGACAGAAGGAGCAGAATAGATGGTTTTCTTTTTAATTTATTGATGTTTCTGAAAACAGAAGCAGCACAAAAGAGATCATACTTATAGATTATGATCTTGTCGAATATCATGCTCCTGATTTAGGAATAAATAATCTGATCTCAGTGTGATCAGAACCCAGAGCTGTAAGGGCTGCCACGCCCGCACTCTCACATCAGTCATAGCGACACTGGACAGTCAGTTCCTATAATTTTATAATATTTCCTCAGAGTGTGTTACGCCGTTCCCTGACGTCGTGTGAGCAGCAGTTTGTAAAGACGAGGTCGGCCGGTGTCAAGTGTCTCAGAGTCAAAAGTCTTCGTCCTCCCAGGGTGATAGCTGTCGCCTTGATGGGTGAGCACTCTGACAGAGAGACAGGTGGGAACTGGTGACGATTAAATTAGGATAAAATCGGGATGGGAAAAACTGGGAAAAATCCACTCGCCCCTATTAACTTGTATATTCTTAACCATTTCAGTCCAACAATGATTAATTAATATTCACGCCCATTTTTTTTTTTTTTTTTACATAAACACATCATCACGTTTCACCCAAAACATATAGGACACGAGTTCAGAAGCTTGTCTCACAGATTTAAAATGTTCGTCCCTATAAGGACTCCGTGGTATGAAGTGCAGGCCCTAAAGTTCTAACGCGTCACTGAGCGGCGTTTACTCGGAGCAGTCCGTCTGCGTACTGGAACTGAGCGCTGTTCTCGTACTCCAGCATGTCCAGCGCGACCTCGCAGCTCTCCTTCACCACGCGCTCGCTGTCCCCGACGTAGCGCTGCAGGATGGGCAGACAGGCGTCCTGCCCGATGGATCCCAGTGCCTCGGCGCACTCGTGCCTCACCATGGGGTTCTCGGTCTCGTTCTCCAGAGCGGCGCGCAGCTGAGGGATGCTCGCCCCGTGCTGCATCTGCCCCAACACGTAGCCGATCTCGTGACGGAATAAAGCACTGCTGCACTGCAGGCCTGCAGGAAAACCGAGATACATTGTGTTTTAACAAAGACAGAGCTCACTCTTTACATCTATAATGAAATTCTTAAAATAACCGGACATGTTTTTCAGACTATTTCTAAGGAGAAAATCCTCGACCCTTCCTCACCGTCTCCCAGAGCGAGCACGGCCTCCTCGCTGCCGAGGTTCCTCAGAGCGAACATGGCTCTGTAGCGCTCGAACAGAGGCAGGCTCTCGTCCAGGAGCTGCGTCCTGAGCTCAGGAACGCTCTTCCTCTGTGCTGGAGGAGCGGGGTCCACCGAGGAGTAAGGGTTAGTGTCTGCAGCCTGTGATTTCTCTGCATTACCGCTGTTCATCAGCCACTCCAGCCTCCTGACGGCCAGCTGACACGTCTCTGCCACCTGCACATCAACAAAAAAGCCATCATTTTATTAAATAAATAAATAAATAAATAATAATAATCGACCTTGAAAAAAAATCATTAGTTCATCTCAAAATTCAACAGATGGCAAACGTGAAACGTGAAGATACCTCGACAACCGGGTCTTCTGAGTACCGTTCCAGTAACTCCAACACTTTTGGATTCCCAATAGCTCCCAAGGCTTCACCTAGAAACATGTACAAAGTCATCTCTCTTTCATCAACTCCTCCCACAAGGGATCCATAACAACCCACAGCTCGATCAGATCGATCCCAAGAAAAACCGAAGATTTCACCTGCTTCGTGTCGGACCATAGGCTCCTGCTTGGTGTCTCTTAGCACCGTCTCGAGGACAGGAATGGCTCGCTCGTCCTGCATCTGCCCCAGGCAGTACGCCAGCTCGTGCTTGAGAAGCGCAGACTCGTCCGAGAACGCCTCGCTGATCCACCTCACCGCCTCGGCTCCGCCCAGGTTCCGAAGAGTGAACAGAGCACGAAAACGAGCAGCAAGCTCCTGCTGGCCGTCCACAAGGATACGTCCCACCGCCGCGACGTCCTGATCGCTCGCCATGACACCTTAAAAATCCAATAAATTAATTACAAAAAAAAAACAGATGGAGTTAATGGCTAAGTTAAGGCTTTTTGAATATTCATTTTAAAAAAAAGAAAATCAAGATATGCAGCACTATGAGAGGCTATGAGTCAAAATTAGTAGGATGTGTATTAGCATTATTGACATTATTTTAATATATCATATCATAAGATTCAAAGAACTTTATTAATCCCCAAGGGGAAATTGCTTATTCCCGGTTACAGTTGCTCACCCTTGCTATCAAGTAAAGTAAAGTACAAAAAACAGCATAACGATAAAATATAAAGTGTCCTCAAACAGTAAGTACCATATTGCACATTACGTTAATACAATATTGCACAATAAACTAGTATATATATTACATATTATAATACAGGATTACATGTATTTATTTATATATATATATATATATATATATATATATATATATATATATATAAAATCCTGTATTATAATATGTAATATTGTATTACATAATTTATTTCGATATGATAGTATGTGTGAATTGTCATATAATTAATACAGGTAAGTATTATTGTTCTAAAATGTTACTGTCACTGACAGTGAATACCCACATAGTGTGTGGGTTACACAGAAGAGTTATATAATTTTATTGCCATTGGGAGGAAAGATCAATATATAACAGATAGCAAGAAACTTAGTATTAAAATATTTATACAAGTTTTTCATTTCCTGAAGTGTGTATACATTTTTTTTGGCTGAATATAATACGTGTGTGTGTGTGTGTGTGTGTGTGTGTGTGTGTGTGTGTTTATTAATCCCAGTAAAAATATTCAGTTTATCTTTTCTAATTAATATCTATTGGTGCAGGTGTTTGTTTACATTGAGACAGTAGCGCATTAGTAGATTATTTTAAAGTAGATTATTAAATCCCACACATAACTGTTCATAGCATCACTTTTACTCGACATTTAGATTTCACTGATGGTGCAGGTTAAACTTATGGCTTCAGGCAGAGATCGAAGTGCTTCAGAATTATATGACAGACATAAAATTTTATGAGACTGGTTTCTGGTCCTCCAATGTATAAAACGTAAAGACAATCATTGAAAGAGTGAGTTCTGGCAAAACAGGAAAAAAAATTTTTATATAATAAACAAACAAACAAACATGGTGTCACGTGTTCAGCACTAACTTGTTTAGACTGACTGCAGGTTGAGGAATGACAGAGGTGTGCACAGTAAAGTTGATCAGCTAAAACACTGCTCCAGTAGAGACCTAGCAAAACAAACCAAAAAAAGTATTCAAACATTAAAGGTGTAACCAGCATCAGTGTTAATTAGCTATGTGACGTCATTCACTGTAACAGCCATGCCTCGTGAGGATGAGAGAATTTAACACGTTCGTGATCATCGTCATCATTTTAACACAAAAAACGTAACCAGGCTGTTGGTAATACTGTGTAACATAAAGAAAAAAAATACTTACAAATAATAACACGAGTTTTCCGCTAAGATGTTAACATCCACCTCTCCATGCTGTCACTCACTTCCGGAAGGAAAATGTTTTATTCATGGGTTTATGAAGAAGGTTTACACGCGACGTGGTGCCCTGTTGCCACCTACCGCCCTGGAGGAATGAAAACGTGTCCTAAGTCAAGTCAAGTCAAGTCAATTTTATTTATATAGCGCTTTTAACAATTGACATTGTCGCAAATTATTGTCGACATTATTCTTCTTCTTATTATTATTATTATACAAACATAATAGTATGTCAAAGTAGCAAAAATTCTTGTCATCACATTATCAAGCCGCTAGATGGCGACGCGGGATTTAATTCTGGCCGTACGAATTTGTCGTTGTTTAAAATATAAATATATTACATTTTTATGCATTACGTACATTCATTGATAAATATATTGTATACTAAATTGTTTAGTAAAATATTAAAATTCTATTGCTTTTTGTGAAGTGTTCAAATGTGTAGTTATAAAAGTGATATCTTTTTAATTCATTTGTAATTAGTTAGTTTTATTTCAATCTTATTTATCTTAAATTAATTCGTCCTGCATGGATTTTTAACGTTCGAAAATATCTAAATAATACAGCATTCATATTAAACAATTTAACAGGTACTTTAGCAACAATTCATATTCAAAATAATCCTGTAATAGTAAATCTTGCAATAATAATAATAATAATAATAATAATAATCCTATTATTTCATTATTTTATTTTTTTTACATCCATGTGCAATCCAGTATTTTGGGCGACGGATACTCTCCACCCTAGAGATATAGCCATAATTTATGTAGCAGTTACTTAAGGGGTCGGGTTTCCAACTGGACATTCACACACTACGGGGGAAATTTAGGGACACCAATTAGCATAACCTGCATATCACTGGAGTACCTGGAGGAAACCCACCAAGGATGGGGAGAACATGCACACAGCCCTGAATGTTCAAGGCCACAGTGCTAACCACTATGCCACCAAGTTGTGTCCAGACATTTGATTGGTAATACAGTATATGTAAGTAAATTCAACCTTTATTTGGCAAGTGTCTGTGTGTGTGTGTGTGTGTGTGTGTGTGTGTGTGTGTGAGGGGGAGATAGAGAGAAAGAGCTTTTCTTTTTTCAAATGATATTTACATGTGCCACTTTATCTTTGACTACAGAACTATTCTCTTTTATTTGATATACATTTATTAATTATTACTCTTTTTAAACTACCCTTTTTATTTTTTTTCTTTATATCTACTCCTGTTATTTTCTTGTGACTGAGCTTTGGCAACACAAAGGTAAATATTTGTCATGCCAGTAAAGCATCTTTTTTGGGAGAGAGAGAGAGAGAGAGAGGCCGCTCGGTTCATCAGGGTGAGTCGACAGTTAATTCGCAAGAACCGATTCAGTGAACCGAACGCCCCTGAAATGATTCACGCATTAAACGTTACATTTAAACTTCTTTTGCTTTGACACAGTTTTAATGCTCATTGTCAGTTTCAGAACCACTTTTGAATAAAAGTGCTTTTTACATTTTATAAAATATATAAAGAAAATTTTAGAGAAGTTTAGCATCGAGTTCATTGTCATTCACGGGTATCTATGGTAACGCGACATCCTTTGTTTTGTTTCAAATTTCGTGACGTCACCCGTTCAAATTCTGCTGACCCACAATCCTTCGCGAAGGCGTCAGTGAAAAAAAAAATACACAGGGCTAGCAGAGCTAGCGAGTTGCAAAACGAGCCTTTCTAGTTTGGTAGCAAATTTATAGTTTTTATTAAATATATATTTAAGAAAGGAAATTGTTTGGAGGGAGAAAACATTTTCTGTGAATATTAATCAAATTGAGAAAGAAAGAGAGAAAGAAAGAAAGAGAGCGCGCGAGGTGAGTTGTGTAAAATGATCAGCAGAATATATTTAGCGTTTAGCTTAGCGGAATGATTAGCATGCTAGTCAGGTGCTATTTATGGGTTTATTTATATATATAACTGCTCATTCAATTGTTTTTATGGCTGTGTAGAATTCCTTAGCTGAATAAATAAATAAAATTCCAAAAATGTCTTAGCATTGCTATTAACCCTGAGCTAGCTCAGTAAGAAAACCGGTTTTAACAAAAGAGCCGCCCGGGTTAGAGCTAGTTAAAGGGCTGTCTTAGCTATTCAACACTAAGTCGAGTTGTTTGGGCATTTCTGATGATTGTCAAGTTGGTACTTAAGATTTAACAGCACAATATCTGATTTATTTATTTTTATGACCGGAAACAGCTGTCGTAGAGAAAACATTTCCTTATATGGCACACATTAATCAGCTTCACAGTCCTGCTGTCAGTGTGTTTCTGCTTCATTTCTTACACACTGCATCTATTTTAGCTTCATCCTGAAACAAATCCCTTTTATATCTTTTCGAATTCATAATCCATGTCAGTGAGTGATTTGAAGCAGCCAGGCTGAACAGTTGTTCTCACACTGTTTATAGCCTGCTGGAGCAGGTGTGTGTATGTGTGTGTGTGTGTGTGTGTCTGTGTGTTTGTGCGTGAGAGAGAGAGAGGTTGTATCTTGGGTTTACTCAGAGCGCAATTTAACCCTCCATATGTATTTCATATGTATGAGAATAGTTCTTAACAGCGAAACCGGCTCTGTTAATTGAGCTCATATGTAAACCCTGAGTAATTTTTTATGTAAGTAAAGCCTTTATTTTGTCACATATACATTACAGCACAGTGAAATTCCTTCTTCGCGTATCCCAGCGTAACTGGGGTCAGAGCGCAGGGTCAGCCATGATACAGCGCCCCTGGAGCAGTTCGGGTTAAGGGCCTTGCTCAAGGGCCCAACAATGGCAACCTGGCTGAGCTGGGAATCGAACCGCCGATCAGTAACTCAGTGCCTTAGCCCTCTGAGCCACCACTGCTCAAAAGTTGAACAATTTCATGAGGCATAGTAAAAAAAAAAAAAAATATTTCTGGTGCAAATTTGAATTTTTCTATTTAGGTGTGTAAAGCAGTGATGAAGTCTCATTTAGTTTTTTTTTAATGAAGCTCCATTTAAGAGTTTGTTCCACTGACATCTAGTGGACAACCTTTGTACAGAAAATAACCCTAACGTTGAAAGAAACTTAATTAACATAGACATGTCGCTGCAAGTGGTGGGACGATGGCAAAGTGGTTAGCACAGTGTTCTTGAAACCTACAGGGTCAGAGGTTCAATTACTGTCTCGTGGCCTATGTGCGTGAAGTTTGCATGTTCTTCCCTTGCTTGGTGGGTTTCCTCCCACAGTCGAAAGACATGTAGATTAGGTTAATTAGCATTCCCAAATTCCCCAAAGTTTGTGTGTGTGTGTGCATGAGATGGATTGGCACCGTGTCCAGAGTGTATCCCGCCACGTGCTCTAAGTCTCCTGTGGTAGGTTTTGGGTCCATTTGATTATTGGTATGGATGATGGATGGATGAATGAATGGTTTATTTGGAGCAGCCCCTTCTGCTCGATACAAGCTTTGGTGTTGTATATAATGCCATTGGTGTTAAGTCCAAGGCTTTGACTTCACCAGCCTTCTCGTTTCTGTGCATGTATGATCTATACTGTGATGTGCTAACCGTGACAAACCTAAACAATCAACTCGAACAATTCCATGAATGATGATCCTGACACGGTCTGAAATCTTTTTTTTTTTTTAGTTCATGACTCACGTTACCTTAATTTCACCATGCAACTTGCTGCCATTTACTCCTATATACGACTTATGAAATGACCTTGCTCAGCATGATGAGCATCATGTTAGTGAGAATTCTGTCGTAGAACTCCCCGAATGCAAGTGGGCAAGCATTGAGCATGAAAGTTGAAGTGAGCTGATGAGGGAGATTAAGCTAAAGATTAATGCTCTTTATGATCAGGGTGGAGGCAATACAATATGAATGAAACTTCTTGCAGTCCTGCTTCTCAGATCTTAATGATGATAGTTAATTATGTATTTTAAATCCAAATGCAGTTCGGTACCAGAATCACCGCGGTCCTCCTCCTTCTTCTCCTCCCTGAAGGATCTCCTCCATGGATCAGGACTACGAGCGCCGCCTGCTGCGGCAGATCAACGTCCAGAATGACAACGCCAGCCCCGTCGTGAGTGTCATGTTTTTGTATACATCTTTCACATTTGACACAGTGGACGCTGTTCCTCCTTAAACACAATGTTAAACGATAGTGGATCAGCTGAGAAATGTGAAGAAAGCCAAAAATGCATAGCTCAGCTTGTTTTAAGTTTCCCAAGCAACCCTGTTTACGTGGTTTCTGATACTTTGTACCGCAGTGGTATTGAATTCCTTAATCTGATTGGTCAGAAGATGATGACATTTTTACAAAGTGAGCTCTAACAAATATTGTTTTTATATAAATGTGCTCAATTTAATACATTAAATTGTTTTAATGAGCTGCATCTTAACATATGGACAAACAAGAATGTTTTCAGGACGGACAGATTCCTGCGTTTCCCCCTTAAGGGAAAAAAAAACACCCAAGAGAAATAAATAATTTATTGTAATAATATAATCAGCTTTGTGGGCGTGTAGCAGTAAATCCGCTTCGTCACACCGTCACATTGTTGGTTATTTTTCTATAAAAGCTTTAAAATCCTGTTTTCTTTCCGTTTTTTTTTTTTACACTCTTCTCTATTACAACAAATGCAGCGAGGCAAAATTAACATGTTCAACTCAAAGCTGGTGTAGAATTTTTTTTCTTTTTTAAAACCAAACATTTCTTTTCTATAGAGGTCTGTGTGTGTGTGTGTGTGTGTGTGTGTGTGTGTGGGGGGGGGGGGGGGGGGGTGGTTTAGATTTTTGTATTTCTTGTTTGTTATAAATAAATGAAAGTCCACATTTTTCACCTAGGGCAAGAAGCCTGAGCGTATGTTGGCTTTTTACCCTCGGAGAAAATTGTGGACTTTAATTTAGTTACTATATTACATATATAATATGCAAGTTATTACATATTTTAGATATTAGATAAAGATTTCATATTATTATAACTTCTCATGGTATCATCTTATTTTAAACACCTATAGAAAGTCACAGACGTGATCCGTCACCTGACGCCCACCAAATCACCGATGTCGTCGCCGAGCAAGCACGGGGATCGTTTCATTCCGTCGCGAGCAGGAGCCAATTGGAGCATCAACTTCCACAGGATCAACGTAAGTGCTTGTTTTGTTTTTTGTTTTTTGTTTTTTTACAGACTAATTTAGAGTTTTAAAAAAGGCAACTTGTCCCTTTAGGACGGCCGTATCTCTTTTAACTTTGAATTTATTTTCATCTTTATTGCAGGAAAACGAGAAGTCCCCAAGCCAGAATAAGAAAACAAAGGATGCAACATCAGATACCGGCAAAGGTGAGTATTTTGAACGGCCTGATGTCGAGTTCTGCCTGATTTAAAATTAGATCTGTTATTGAGTTTCAGCGTCTCTTTAGCAGCGGACGGTTTGGCGTACTCGGCGCTGCTGAAGAACGAGCTGCTCGGGGCCGGGATCGAGAAAGTGCAGGACCCTCAGACTGAAGACCGGAGGCTGCAGCCTTCAACGCCGGAGAAACGAAGTCTCTTTAGCGTAAGACTCTTCTGTCCTCAACGACGGCTAGTTGTGTTGCTTTAAAAGGATCTTGTGAAATAATACTAATATTACAAGTTCTAGCAGATTTATTATATTCTAAGTATGAATTGTTACCTTCAAGCACGAGATCTAGAACTTTTAAATGTGAGTCCAGTCGTGTTGTTTCTAAGCGTTTCTTTGTTCCTCCCTTGATAAAAGTCCTAAATAAATAATGCAGCTTATATGTAATAATATCCTGGACAAAGCAATCAGGAAGTCCTGTACAAGTATTTGTACTTTTTAAAATTCTGTTTTTGCTATTTTCATTATTTCTTTTATTTATTTATTTTTTCTTTCTCTCAATGCCATGATTAATAATCACAGTTCTATGGATTCTATGGATCCAAAATTAATTTCCGCTTGGAGAGAATAAAGTATATTTTATCTTATATTATCTTAGTTAGGGACTTTTATTTTTCTAAAGCAAATTGCAAGTGAGGAAGAATCCAGTCTGATCTCCAAGATGTTAAAGAACCCATCAGTGACTATAAAAGTTTCACCCTGGGACATATACGGACTCCGTTTGTTTAAATTTCGATGCCAGCACCGTGACTGATTAGACTCATAGAGCTAGATTTGAAACACCACCTGATGTGATTAAAATCGATTTTATTTTTGCGTTCTGTTTGCAGTATACACTCAGCGCCAAGAGAGCCACGCCTGACGACGGCAACAACGTGTCTCCTTACTCCCTGTCTCCCGTCAGCAGCAAAAGGTAAACATCCAAACAGCACCAGAGAAAACTAACGACACATAACGAAGTCCCGGATGTTTATAACACTCCAGCTTTTTTTTTTATTTCCTCCACCCCCTGTAGCCAAAAGCTGCTCCGTTCCCCGAGGAAGCCGACTCGCAAAATCTCCAAGATCCCTTTTAAAGTGCTGGATGCGCCAGAGCTGCAAGACGATTTCTACCTCAACCTGGTGGACTGGTCGTCCTTAAACGTGCTCAGCGTCGGCCTGGGGACCTGCGTCTACCTGTGGAGCGCCTGCACAAGCCAGGTATGTCGTCCCGTCACGGAGGATTCCCTCCCGAAGCTTTCCGTCTGTCTCCGAACCGGGTTTGTTCTCGGGAGTGTTAAAAACGTTCTCTGCGCAGGTGACGCGGCTGTGCGACCTGTCCATAGAGGGAGACTCGGTGACGTCTGTCGGCTGGTCAGAGAGGGTAAGCAGAACTGTGAGAACGCCTCCCTGATAGAATTCACACGGTGACAGTTCTTGTTTGCGGATGTCTCACCGGATCTTTTCCGCTTCAGGGGAATCACGTGGCTGTGGGAACGCACAAAGGGTTCGTGCAGATCTGGGACGCAGCAGCCGGGAAGAAACTGTTCACACTGGAGGGACACACGGCCCGAGTCGGTAAGAAGCGCACATGGACTTGTAAGATCATACGGTCGATCCCTGAAATACGCCTGAAAAAATTTTTTTTTAAACCCTAAATATCCCCCGAAAACACTTTAATTTCATTTCAAACCAAGCTTAATACATTACCCTTAAAGAATGTAGAGGTAAACCCGTATACTGTACGCTATTGTACTGCTGTACAGATGTTACCTCTCTATATGTACTGTAATTCATGCAAGCGCGTTTTATTTGGTATGCGGCGTCGTTTTCTTTTGTGTCAGTACTGTAGGATAATTACGGTAATAATTCACCATTACAAGCCTCGTTTTCCTCTATGGTCGCTTTGTGTTCTCTCTACTGTACTAAAAAAATTCATACAGTATTATATTTTAGATGGAAATTTAGCTGAATTTATATTTATGTTACCAAAATAGTCAATTATATTGTTCTTAATAGTTCGGCTTTAAAAATTATATATCACCACAACAAAAGCCATAATAAAATCACACATGGTGTTTGCAGTTTCCGTGAAATTGCGGGGGTTTCCCTGAACGATCGTTGGTTTAGGTTCCGAGGCCGTGAACTCTGAACCACGACTTCGCAGGGGGTCAACTGTATACGAAATAATACAATTTACCAGCAGCATATTTGATTGAGCATAATATGGATCTGCAATAGTTAAAAAAAAAAAAAAAAACACACAGTATTATAAGTTGATAACTTTAATGTTAATTGCAGGAAATAATTTTCCTCACATTTTTTAGGCATCAGATTTAATTTAATGCATTTATTGTTTGGCAGAGGCTCATTCTGTGGAATATAATAATTCATAAGTATGATTCTAATGAGTTGTGTATGTGTTGTACATGGCTCAATCAGTGTATAGTCTTTGTTAATATTTTTTGAAAACAACTGAAGAAAACTTTGCATTTTACAGAGTTTAACAGCTCTTTCTCTGGTGGTGTGGTAATATCCCCCCCCCCTCATCAGGTGCGTTGGCGTGGAACGCAGACCAGCTTTCCTCAGGCAGTCGGGACCGCATGATCCTGCAGAGGGACATCAGGACGCCGCCGCTGCAGTCCGAGCGCAGACTGCAAGGCCACAGGCAGGAAGTGTGCGGCCTCAAATGGAGCACCGACCACCAGCTGCTCGCCTCCGGGGGAAACGATAACAAGGTAGCTGTCGAAAACGTGTTAAGAGACGCTGTCTGTCTAAATGCTGCCTGTGGACACACACACACTCTCTCTCTCTCTCTGTTTGTGTCACCCAGCTGCTGGTGTGGAATCACTCGAGTGTGGCGCCTGTTCAGCAGTACACTGAGCATTTAGCGGCGGTGAAGGCCATCGCGTGGTCTCCTCACCAACACGGCCTGCTGGCGTCCGGAGGAGGAACGGCCGACCGCTGCATCCGCTTCTGGAACACGCTCACGGCTCAGCCGCTCCAGTGCATCGACACCGGCTCACAGGTCTGCAACCTGGCCTGGTCCAAACACACCAACGAGCTGGTAAGATTCCACACACACACACACGTCATCTACAAACAAACAAAAAAATAGTTCAATGAGTCATTTGTGTACTGGTGCAAAGGTTTAGTGACTACAGGAATCAGTCATGTTCTTGCACTCAATCTAATTTGGTGTCGGGTCTGTGTGTGTGTGTATGTGTGTATATATATATATATATATATATATATATATATTTTTTTTTTTTTATCATAAGTGCTAAGCTAGGCAGTGTCGCTTCCTCCTCGCTGTTTTCCAAACAACAGGCCGCGTTTATCTAGCTGGATACAAACAGATTCATTCTTAAATCATATACTGTATATGAGCTTTTAGATAAGAAATGTAGCGTTCATGCAAATCTTGTAACTTCCAAAAAATCTTTCTCATCTTGCTCATGCTCATGAGTGTGTGTATGTGACTACACATAAAGACGACTAACTAATATAATCCTCGACTCGATCGATTTCACATCATATCATTAGCATGGATTTCTGCACCATTTTATCAGGAAGATAATGTCGAGGTTAAACCGGTTACTTTGATGATGTGTACAGTGTTTAGCAGACCGCGTATGCTCGTTTATTAGGTCGGGCACTTGGAGTAGCATCTGTAGCGTTTTTTTTGGGGGGGGTGGTACAGTTGGTTTATATTATTGGCATTAAGTAAGGAATACGGAAATGAAAAATAAAAAGAGGGGAGCCAACACAAACTTAATAAATTGAGGTAAAAATAGTCATTTATCATTTGTTAGGACTGAACACTTGTGGCTCTATTAGTCTGATTAATATTATACAACATTTGTGGAATATATCTGTGTGTAAGTAAGTCATAATGTTATGTTACATTCTTTAAATTGTCTCACTCTGTCTGTTGTTCGACTCATCAGTTGAGGAATAAGATGTTAATGAAATACAAACAGGACTTTTCCTTACTTGTTCTTTCGCAATGATTGTGTGATTATTTACTAACGTGTGCGTGTGTGTTTGTGATCCTCTTCAGGTTAGCACACATGGCTACTCACAGAACCAGATCCTAGTGTGGAAATACCCGTCTCTCACTCAGATAGCCAAACTGACTGGTCACTCGTACAGAGTTCTCTATCTGGTGAGTATCTTCTCCTGTGGATTAAGAAGATGTAGGAGTTTTTTCGTTTTCTTTTTTTTATTTATCATTTGCAGTTGTAAGAGTCTTTTTGTTTCATTCATCCTTGTTGTTGTTATTATTTATTTTATTTGTTTTTATTTAAAAAGAAAGTACGTTTAGAATGTAAGGCTTCATGATTTCTTTAATTGTTTGCGACATAAAGAAAAACCCCATAAAGAAGAGCCACTTCATGACGAGATGTTCTAGTAGAATAACACCATGGTGCAGTGTGACCTGATCCGAAGCAGAGTCAGTCCTTAAATCGAGGACTAATTAAAGAAAACTTCGCACCACAACAAATTAAACACCTTCAAATCCAAACACATTCCATCCTGCTGTGGAAACGAGTGCATGAGCTGTGATTTGCAGCCACACTGCTGTACTGTCGGAGCCACTGTTATACCCCGCCAGGACAAAAACGAAGAAATATCTCCGTTAGGTTTTGTTACAGCACGCAGTGGACTGGTTAACTCATGTGAAAATGATTCCTAATGCTCCCAGAAACGCATTTTATGTCCCGGAAAATGCTCTGTGCCCTCATGGAATGGGGAAAAAATCCCTAGATGTGATAACCTGGTCATTCAATACATTCAGGTGGTCAGCTGACTTCATTTTATTGCCACATGAGGGTAATAAGCCTAGACCTGAGCAACTGAAGCAACCCCAGATCATAACACTGTCACACAGAGTGGATACTATGCATGATCGCTTCATGCGCTTCCCTCCTTACCCTGACGCACACATCGCTATGGAATAGGCTTAATCTGGACTCATCAGGTCACATGACCCTTTTTTTTTTTTTTTTTTTTTGCTTTTTAGCAAATTATAGCCTTTCTTTCTGATGAGTCTGTCTCACTAACAAGTGCTTTTCTTATGGGGACAATGCAATGTACTGTAGTCCCAATCCTGTGTGTGTGAGAGTGTATGTGTATGGAAATGCACTTATTGTCACCATTAAACATTTTATATGCAGTGTTTCGCTCACGTACGGTATATTGACGGCCGTCCAGGTACATCTGCCCATACTTTGTAAAAAAATAAATAAATAAAAAATCTGTCCATCTGTGATCGGTTTAACTAGAAGTGGACAGTTCCCTCTCGCCCTAACAGAATAAAACAGGTGAACAGGCTGCTCTTTAATAAAACCCAGGACCCTTAAAACTCAAACAGCGCGGATCCATGCGGCAGCTCAGCACTGGACCGATTAAAACACAACCGCTTATATGGAAAGTCCGTGTTAACAAGGAGGCTTCAGACATCACACTGTGTATTTGGGTTTTGCGATACATCGTGTAGAACCAAAACGTGTAAATTGTACTGCTGCAGGAATACGGGATTGACGTCAGAAAAAAATTTAAATGCGTGTAGTATTATTATTATTATTATTATTATTATTGGGTCACAGATACAGCTAAAATATAGTATAAAACATGTCATCTTATCAATCTGTGCTTTTTTTCTTTGATTTTTATTTCTTTAAACATTTTTTAATTAAGCCATGTTTGTATAGTTGGTCTAAATTCAATTCATCATATTGCCTAGGTTGTGCTGGGGGATTTTTCAGACGTAAAGTTAATTTTTATTTTTTTTTTAAATGTTGACAGTTCAGCTCTATCCCTCCAGTGTTTAATAATAATGTGTTGGACAGTCCTTAACACAATTCCAGTCATTTTAATGTTTTCTTTGATAGATGCAGCTGAATAATATATATATATATATATATATATATATATATTTTTTTTTTTAAAGCAGTATATAAAACCTACTGAATAAACAGACTTGAATTCAGTAGCTTAGATTGAGGTTTCTCTTCCTCTTCTAGGCGATGTCTCCAGACGGTGAGGCCATCGTGACCGGAGCGGGGGACGAGACACTGCGTTTCTGGAACGTGTTCAGCAAAACCCGATCAACGAAGGTAGCAACGTCGATTCCGGAGAACATGTTTACGTAAAAAACACTTAACACAGCAGATATGTAATCAGTGAAAGCTTTGCTTCAACAAAATTCTGTTTGCTTTCAGGAGTCGGTGTCCGTCTTAAACCTGTTCACCAGAATACGATAAAGACGCACGGTGGTCGCTCCAGGTCGTTACATCCTCTTCTTCACAGACGGAACCTTATCATTTTTTTTTTTTTTTCCCCTCCTCCATCAGGGGAACCGTGGAAAGCAGAGGAGGCCGTGTAAATCTATCATTTGTACAGTTTGGGACTCGCTACGGCACTGCCATCTTTTCCGATCTCCGTGTCGTCACCATCGTGTTTATTTAGTTTTATGTTCGTTGTACAGTTTAGTTCCTGTTTTTATGTTACCATGAAGTGTCTAACGATGCAAGGCCTTAAGATCATACATACTTTAAATATCAATGGAGGAAAAGGGTGTAAAGGAAACGGTGTATGACACACTTAAAAAAAAGAAAATCAGCATCTCGAACGTCTAGTGAATTTCATTATCGTTGTTTATTGAGCGGGAACATTGTAAAAATGTGTATTAAAAAAAAAAAAAGATCATGACTGTACAGTTGCAAGATGGTGCTGTTGATGATTAACAACAATACAAGACACCCTGAAAGAGCACTAGTGCTGCATGTGATTATTTTCCACAACCCACAATGTGTTTACATAAGGTTACTTCGGTTTCTAGCCCCGCCTTCGTTTTCCTAAAAAGGAAAATGACAATGCAGAAAGAGAGAGAGAGAAAAAAACACTTGATGCTTTCTTTGCTGCATACAGAAATTTTCTGTCTATACAACATATAAAAAAAATACAATCTGGTCTACTTTAATATCGTTTAAAAGTGAACTTTTAAAAAGTGGACACGGGTGCAGATTAAGGCGTGTAGTGATGTAGATTAGTAATCGCTGTGAGGTTAAAGTTCCTTCGTCGCCAGTTTCCATCTCTGCAGCCACTGCTGGAACGTCAGTCCGTCCTGCTGCATGTCTGGCAGAGCAAACTGAGCCGGCTGCTCCCACCTACACACACACAATTACGAAGACTGTTCACACTGAAAGAAATCTGTTCTCGCACCTATGTAACACCTCGGAAGAGAACTCGTTAGCTCGCGCTAATTACGATCTGACGCTTTTAGAAGCTATAAGCGTCTTAACAGCTCGTCAGTGCAGGAAATCAATCTGCTCCTGTTACTTCCTGTATACATTTAGCAATCCAGATACAACGCGTGTGAAGATGATGACAGGATTCAAATATAACTAACTGAATAATTACTGCTAACTTTGTACACGATTTCACACCATGGCAGAAGAAAGACTGGAATGAAAATGCATTAATTATTTTAAGATTATTAAAATTGAATAATGCAAATGGATCGAACCTTATCTACCGTGATTTAATAATATGTAATCTATTTGGATACAACAAACTATAATACATTATGTCATCCACCTACTCCACTGACGAGATTCAGAATTTTAATGGGAAAAAAATATATATATAGCGACCTGCTATTAATTTTTCCATTTTTGAATCACATCAACTGCTCATAAATTTCACAACCCGTTTTAAATTCCGTCATTACAGATCTCTAACCGGTTCGAACACGTGCCATACCGCCGCCCGATATGTTACATGTTAGACGTCGCGGAGATCAGATTACATCCTTCTTGTCTCTCAGCTTTGATGTAGATCGATGTGAGCTGAAAGTTTGAGTGGCGTCTCCTCACCAGTGTGCGATTGCGGTGTTGACCTGCCCGGTGTAGGCCACGCCCTTAGAGCATCTCTGTGTGAGCTCCTGGACACGGGATAGCAGAGACTGCAGCAGATCCGCGTCCTCGGCTTTCACCCGCTGCAGCAGAGCTGTCTCACGCACACAAAAACGTGTTTGATGAAAACCAGGAGCAGTTTACAGTTATAAATATAGAGCTGTGTGTGATGTTACCCTGCTGATTAGGAGCAGGCAGCTGCGCTGTTCGGTTCTGCACGTCTGTCAGACAGTCCATGCGCAGCTGCAGGAGACGACGGAGGAAACGCAGCTGCAGCTTCTGAGACACCGCCTGAGAGAACGACGACTCCGCAGCCTGTGCGACACAAACGCAGTTGTTGTTTTGTTAAAATAGGAATTAAAAAAACAAACAAAAACACGCATTGTAGAGTTAATAGACTCTATTGAAAATAGAATGCATCAAAAGAAGAGCAACTTATGTCAACCTGGCAACCCTGACTTACACAGCTGGAAATCATAAATGATCCAAATATTACAAATTTAAGTCAATATACATTTTTAAACATTTATGATGTAGAACCTTTTTTTCATCAAGGGTTTTGTGTGGACAGAATTTAATGATAATCTTCTGCAGTCCTTAGATCCCTGGCTGATGTTTAATCTGCACCATAAGTGAAATCTAAAAGTGATGTTATGAGTGGGATTCGATAATCTACTTTAAAATAATCCACTAATGCGCTACTGTCTCAATGTAAACAAACACCTGCACCGATAGATATTAATTAGAAAAGCTAAAGTGAATATTTTGACTGGGATTAGTTCATATTTTTCACTTTGGCTGAAATACCAGCGCTGAAGCGGTATGAGTGAATTTTAACACGCTGGAGTCGTTTTAAGACGAAACTTCTTTATCCGATCTACTTTTTCCATGTCTCATCTGTAATTCTCTCTCCGATTACCGAACAGGGAGTGTATTTATTTGTCTGACCACGAAAGAAGTACAACTTAGTGTAAACAAGGCGTCAGATACTCAGCCTTACAGAACGTGATTTCTGTGTATTAATAAGTTAAGAGAATTAATTAAGAGAGATCAGCTGTACAGAAAGACAGACATGTACATGAGCTTCAACCTGAAATATCATCATCACTGGTTATATTAAAGCTTTAGCTTGAACATTTTAACTCTTCACCCTGGATTATATTAAACTAATACGAGAGACTCACCATATAGAGCGGAGTGCACAGGCTCTGATGGACGGCGTGCAGAGCCGGAGCGTTCCCGCGGTACACGGAGAGCTGATCTACAGCCAGTCTCTCACTGTAACACACGGGAGAAACACTAATGTAGGATAAATGGAGAATATTCCAGTGCGAGTGTTGATGTGGGAGATGATATTATACAGTAGTGCAGCATTAGGGACGTTTACCCGTCTACAATCCTGCGGTCCAGGGCAGCAAGACGCACCGAGTTGAACAGCTTGGCTTCCTGGGACACGGAGTTTCGGAGCTCGCCGGCGGCCCGGATCGCGGCCCCGAACCGCGGGCCGAGCTTCTCTCGCACAAACTCCCTCAGCTGAGGCGCAATGAGAGAGAAAGATACAACGGACACAGCGCAAAAAGTATTCACCTTCAAATAGTAAAAGTACAGGACTTAGTATTAGCTCACAATAGCTCTACTGATTTTAAACACCTGCTGCTTTATCAGACGCGTCTCAGAGGGAAGGCAAGTCATGCAATTCCTCATAATAGTCAGCAGGGGGAGAAATTCCCGCTTTAGATTGTGGTTGGGTAACACAAGGCCATGCGGAAATGTAGTGAAGTCAAAGTATATACTGTATATTTGCTGTACGTTTGAGTGGAGTAAAAGTAATAAAAGTATCCTCTAACAGAACTACTCACGTAAAGTACAGATACACGAAATATATACTTTAGTACAGAAACCTTAGTATTATGAATCATTTTCCCTTTTATAAACTGTTCAAAATTGTGCGACTGTGCACCCAGCTTTTCGTTGCATCTTTGGTAAAAGTTTAAATCATGATGTGTCTGAATGATCCCTCTGCGCTATTCACAGGACTGAGTGAGGATTTAAGGTTTCAGGCAAATGCCTCGTCTCTCATGCAGATGTTACAAAAGGTAACTAACGCGTTTGGGGAAGAAACAAAGAGAGAGAGGAAGCTGTACGGAGACTCAAAAACAGACACACTAAAATGTTCTGGGAGAACAAAAGTGTTCCGGTGAGTTATAGAAAGGATTACCATATAAGGCCAGAGAGAGAGATGGGAAAGTTCACACAATATCACAATCATATAGCTTTTAGATGTCTTTAAAGCCAAAAGTCTGACCAGGGGTTTGGGATATGTGACACACTTTTCGGAGACATTGTATCAATACTCGGGCTGCAACAACTAATCGATAAAATCGATAATTATCGATGATGAAATTCGTCATCAACGAATGCCGTTAGCGATTAGTTGGACTGCTCACATTACTGAGGAGCGCGAGATGCACGAATACACACAGATACACAGCCGCTCGCGCAATGGAGGTTACAGAAGCGTCTGCAGGACACAGCGCGCGCTTATGGCGTTATATTCCTGCCACAATTCTGAGCGCGCGGTTCGACATCGTGAGGGCAGACAAAGCACTTTATGCGCGTACAGTGTCTCATGCACTCCACAACGAGCGGCCACTATAACAGATGCCATCCAATATAATAAGGGTACATCAATTGTTTTGCTTTTTTATTTATTTATTTATTTATGTATTTATATTTTGGATATTTAGAGGAGTTTTACTGTTAAAAAACAAACTTTATCTTTAATTTAAGGTTTAAAATGTCAAAATTAAAGATCATTATGTGGCTTTTGCATTTTTTTAAAGTTTAGTTTTATACATAACTAATACCCTGAGTTATGGTTTTATATCGTTATGAGCAAAACATTAATCAACATAATCGTTAGTTGCAGCCCTAATCAATACTGTACATCACAACAAGAGATAGAGAAGCTGGTTGAAATGGGCCAAAATAAATGTTTTTCATTCGCTTAGTTTGCTGCTTTGACGTTTTATTGCTTTCCAGATGACCCCTGTATTCCTGAAGCTCCGCCTCCAGGACCCACTGCGGCCAGGAGAGAAGAGTTTCTATAAAATGACTAACGCATCGAAAGGAGCGGGAGACAGTTTCCTCGAACCTTGAGAAAACTCTCAGAGTAAAGCATGCGGTGTGTACGTACCTCCGAGTGAACACGCGTGAGCTCGGTCTTCATACCGGAGTTCCCTTTAATCAGACTCCGTATCTGTTCCTGCCTGATATCCTGCATCACACAGAGAACACAATCAGAGTCGCGAAGACGGCAAGCATGGCAAGATCTGGGACGCTGTTGAATAAAGCTGTGAATCATGGGGGGTTCGACTGTAGGTTCGATTTTCAGCGCCCTGCAATCGTCAATTTGGGCTCAAATGTTTAGATTTTTCTTATTCATTTCTTAGAGGATTTCAAAGTATTAACAACTACTAAAAGCAATCTTCTGCTCTGCACTCCAGTACAGTAGGTGGCGGTAATGCACCAACCGCACACAAACTCAAAAAAGAAGAGGAAAAAAAAAATGTGTAAATTTGGATTTTACCCTAATCATTTTAAAAGCAGTCTTTTAATTCTGAAGAAGGCTGACCTCAATTTAATGGATCAAATCAAGCAACAAAAGACTGATTTAATCGCCAGCGCTACTGCTAAACATCAGGTTTATATTAGAAGAAATAAGATTAATATAATGGAAGAAATAATTCAAAAAGTCTGCATGGATTTTTCCCACCCCGAATGAATCACATGTCAGTTGGAGCATCTGCTGTTTTTATTAAAGGGAGCAAAGAGGCCTGCTAGGACAGGCTCTGGTAGGACACCGTGCGGTAGGACAGGCTCTGGTAGGACACCGTGCGGTAGGACAGGCTCTGGTAGGACACCCTGTAGAAGGACAGGTTCTGGTAGGACACCCTGTAGAAGGACAGGCTCTGGTAGGACACCGTGCGGTAGGACAGGCTCTGGTAGGACACCGTGCGGTAGGACAGGCTCTGGTAGGACACCGTGCGGTAGGACAGGCTCTGGTAGGACACCGTGCGGTAGGACAGGCTCTGGTAGGACACCCTGTAGAAGGACAGGCTCTGGTAGGACACCCTGTAGAAGGACAGGCTCTGGTAGGACACCCTGTAGAAGGACAGGCTCTGGTAGGACACCCTGTAGAAGGACAGGCTCTGGTAGGACACCCTGTAGAAGGACAGGCTCTGGTAGGACACCGTGCGGTAGGACAGGCTCTGGTAGGACACCGTGCGGTAGGACAGGCTCTGGTAGGACACCGTGCGGTAGGACAGGCTCTGGTAGGACACCCTGTAGAAGGACAGGCTCTGGTAGGACACCGTGCGGTAGGACAGGCTCTGGTAGGACACCGTGCGGTAGGACAGGCTCTGGTAGGACACCCTGTAGAAGGACAGGTTCTGGTAGGACACCCTGTAGAAGGACAGGCTCTGGTAGGACACCGTGCGGTAGGACAGGCTCTGGTAGGACACCGTGCGGTAGGACAGGCTCTGGTAGGACACCCTGTAGAAGGACAGGCTCTGGTAGGACACCGTGCGGTAGGACAGGCTCTGGTAGGACACCGTGCGGTAGGACAGGCTCTGGTAGGACACCCTGTAGAAGGACAGGTTCTGGTAGGACACCCTGTAGAAGGACAGGTTCTGGTAGGACACCCTGTAGAAGGACAGGTTCTGGTAGGACACCCTGTAGAAGGACAGGCTCTGGTAGGACACCCTGTAGAAGGACAGGCTCTGGTAGGACACCCTGTAGAAGGACAGGCTCTGGTAGGACACCGTGCGGTAGGACAGGCTCTGGTAGGACACCGTGCGGTAGGACAGGCTCTGGTAGGACACCGTGCGGTAGGACAGGCTCTGGTAGGACACCCTGTAGAAGGACAGGCTCTGGTAGGACACCCTGTAGAAGGACAGGTTCTGGTAGGACACCCTGTAGAAGGACAGGCTCTGGTAGGACACCCTGTAGAAGGACAGGCTCTGGTAGGACACCCTGTAGAAGGACAGGCTCTGGTAGGACACCCTGTAGAAGGACAGGCTCTAGTAGGACACCGTGCGGTAGGACAGGTTCTGACATAAAACAGTCTCACAGTAGGACGCCCTGTAGTATGATTTATAACTCAGAACTAAGCGATGCTTCGTTGTTCCCCTTAATAAAAACAAAAAACAGCAGATGTGTGAATCGACATGTGAATCTGGCAGGAAAATTACCCTAAGATCTTCAAAATATAATGGATCCAGTGCTGTGTCCTGCTTTAACGCAAAACATTACAACCTTCACACCAGCACCGGTCCTGGAGACTCAAGTGGATCGTCTACAACGTGATAAAAGTGCAGTGTTATTATACGCTGCTGGGTTGCGCCGTCGCTGCCACGTACCACGAGCTGCCTGAAGTCCATGATGCTTTGCCACTGTGTGTGGAGGCTGCGCAGAGCTTCGCGTTTCTCTCGGTTCTCCTGCTGGAGATGTGTGCACTGCTCTCGCACGCTGTCTCTCACCGCAGCCTGTCGCACCGCCCGCATCTCCAATTCAAACACACTCCTGAAACACACACACACACACACACACACACACAGACACACACAGACACACACAGACACACACACAGCACGACAGAGGACATCAGTCACACCTCTGAGGGTTTTATAGTTATAAATACTTCATGCTTCATCCTGATTGGTCAGAAAGAGGATGCAGAATGTTAACTGTAACTATAAATGGATACAAAGTATATGACCTTTCATTCAAAAACTTTGTGATTCCGTAACTTTCACCATGTCATGTTCCCTGATGCACAGCTAAGTCTGAGCGTTTTATTCTTTACATGAGAATACTTCGCGCTTTTACTGCCGACATCATCAGAGTCAGCGCTTGAGTGTCGGGAGTGTGGACGCACCGGGCCGCAGCGTTGACGAGGTCATCCTGTCCAAGGATTCTTAGCTGGACGTCCTTGGTGAGGGCGCTGAGCTCGGCGTGCCGTCTCCGAGCTCTACCCCGCGCTTCTGCCAGACGCATGTAACACTGTTCCACCTCCTCCCACGCGGACTGCACAAGGTTCATACAAAACACACACACACACACACACACACACACACACAAAATGGAGGACATTTGTGAAAATAAATTGTCTCAGGACATGTTTTTTTTCTTTTTTCTTTTAATGATCGATTTGCCATCATTTTCACACTTCTACAGAAACCTTTAACATTTTTAAAAAGGTGTTTATTTGGCATTTAAGGAGGGAGGAGTCTCCAGGGCCGGCACTTGGTAAGAGAAAGATGTATATAACATTTGAAGATTTTATTGAAGACCTCAAGTGTCCAGTCTACACTGGCTTAACTCACTCGCGTGTTTATACCCATGCTGAATACGTGTGAAATGTTTAATAAGGCTTGTCGGAGGAGTCGAGCATAAATAGCACGAAAATTAGCGCAAGAGTGTGAAACGATTCTGAAGTTTGAGTACAGACGGCCTGAGACGCTCGGATTTACAGCATCTCTCAAACAGGAAGATGCAATTATGTCGTTTTCAATCTCCGGTGATTAAGAAACAAAGCAAACGGAGGCGTTCATCTTTACTCTGCTGCTTCCTCACTCCTGCTCACCTGTAACAGACTGCGAACTGGCGGCAAGTCCTCCTCTTCCTCCACGGACACGTCCAGCAGGTGATGGCTCTCGTACCGGAACCTAGAACCATCAAAAAATAAATAAATAAATAAATAAATAAATAAATAAAAAACCTGATAAAAAAAATAGTAGACCGATCATAGACTTTGAGATGCATCTCAGGAGTGTGTGTGTGTGTGTGTGTGTGTGTATTTGTGCGCACGAGTACGTGCATGTGCATAAACCAATAAGCAGAGAAAAAAAAAATTTATAATTCACTCATAATTTGAGTTTTTTTTCTTCCCATTTTTCTGTTAAAACGAGCCAATTAGATTTTCCCGCTATTGTGACCTCATATAAATAGGGCCCCCAGACACACACACCCACACAGGGAAGCCCTAAGACCTAGAATAGTCAAATACAGGGGCTTGAACTAGTCGTCATACCCGAGAGCAGAAACGTCGCGTTCTACATCCAGAGCTGCGGTTTTCTCCTCCAGCGCCACCTGCTGTTTGGAGGCCAAAGCCTGCAGAGCTGACAGGATCTGATTCGGAGGGTGAGACCGCAGCACATCCTGGAACACCCAAGGAAGAAGCGGATTATAAAATCACCGTTTCGTATGGACTATGAGATCTTAAAAATATTAGTTTTACAATAATCTGGTTATCCAAAATATACTCGGCTAACACGCAGTAAAAAATAAAATCATCACCGATAAGGTTGTACATATAATACAGAAAATGTATGTGTGTGTTAAAGAAGCTACTTCGGAAGCTTATGCAACATAGAAGGGAGCGATATTTTAAGTTGTTTTGGCCATTTTTCAGCGTTACAAACAATAATCATTTAAAATGCACATTGTTCATATTTCTTTAGTATTGATTCGTGTTCTTAGCATTGATATGGACATTGGCGTAAGCTTCTAAAGGCATATGATCTGGAAAAATTGTTGCCTAAATTTAAGAATTCTGGTTTTTGGTAAAAGCTTAAAAAGCAAAAAGTGTGTAGTGTCCGTAACCATGATGCCGAAGACTATCACGCGTTTCCTCCAAACCACGTGACGCCAGCCGACCGCATCTTTTTCGAACTGCTCGCTCACGCACCATTGGGGGCGGAGTAACACACTCGGAGGACGGCGCTATCCGCTCCTTCCGCTTGCGTGAGCTCACAGACGCCCCTGATTGGCTGTAGATCCGTGATTATTGTGGGAGCACCAAGTACCTCTCATCCCTCCCCTCTGAGAGAGCTCGGCCAATCAGCTCTAAAGGAATAAATCTCATCTCTATGTGGGGCAATATCAGTTCTGAAATGTTAAGAAAAGCTGAACGCTGTATTATTCGGTGTCAGAAACCGTTAACATGAGCGTTTGCTAAAATTTATAGCTTTAAAACACATTTTCTTACTGATCCAGACTTTACTCCATTAACCCCAGAGCCGTAAACTCCTCTTTGAATTCCTTTACTGCCAACTTCTGTCTCTTATCTCTATTTTTTTGTGTGTGTAGATAAAGTGTTGATTTGTGGCGACGTGCTCAAATTCATCCTGTTTTGAGACGTTGATGTTGAAACACACCTCGTGTGTACATAAATTTCATGAGTTGTTTTTTTTGTGCAGCTGAAAGAGGGTATGTAAGCGTTGTTGCCACGGGAACAAAATCAGTGCAGGGGAACTGGAAACACAGACGGGTCTGGCTCGGCGGTTAACGGGTTAGGAGGTAGCTCATTTAGCCAGAGTATTAACGTACACACACACACTTTAGCGGATCTCTATGGGCGCTTAAAGTTCGAAACGCAGACTGACCTGAAACAAAACGCTCAAACACACACACACACACACACACACACACACACACATTTTCCCTCACCTCCACAGCACTAATCCAGTGTTGATAAGCTGCGTTCCTCTGCTCAGGAGTAAATCTGATGAGGATTAAACAGTCAGCATTATTAAACAGAAGAGAGACATGCTTGCTGTGGAGTTTCGTTGATGTGACGCTGCTCTTACTCCGGAGTCGTGGACTTCAGCATGCTGTCCTGCAGAGACTGGAAGAAGAGCACTCGCTCCATGCAGAGATCACGGACGTTCCTCTGGAGAGGGAAAAGACAGAAGTGACTCAGAGAAACACAGATTAAACAAACTCAGCGTGTTATAATCTAACAGCTGGCTACAGATGTCTATCTGCTTTGTGGTTAAAATTTTGGCTCCTAGAAAGGTTGTGTGTAGCAATATCACGCAAGTCCCCGACTTATGAACGAGCTCTGTTCGTAAGTCGGATTTGTTCTTAAGTCCGACAAAGTGAGTCTTACACGCCTTTGACGCGACTCTACCATGTAAAGCATAACAATTGACATGACTAAACCTCTGTCCACTTTTCCAACACTGCCATCATGTGGCCAAAAATTGTAACCGCATGTAAGCCTTTTAAACCTAAAAACTAACGAGTATTTAATCTCACATGAGTGAAATTTAACAGTGCTTTCTGCACGCTTGAACGGACGCCATTTTGTCTCAGAGCTGTTTTCCACTGTATTGGACTGTGAACTCTGTTTGGATGAGGATTTTTTGAAATTAGGATTATTGACCATCAGGACAGTTTTACAGGACAGATATTTTCTATTATCGTGCTCCCGGACTGATTCACTGAAATCAGTGAGACGACTTGTTTCTCCCGCTCCCCCACACACATACAATATACCGGACTTTAGACATTTTTTAACATTCACTCTGGTGCACTGCATTTTATGTACAATACACGTGAGCTACTTCCGTGATTTGTCCGCGTCTACGAATGTTCGGTTTTGTTCGTATCTGCGGAAATTCGTAACTCGAACCCTTGTTAGTCGGTTAACCTGTTTGAACAGATTAAAAAATTGTCTGAGTTGTCAGAATAGTAAACTATAATCACTGGTAAACTGCTGCGGAGGAATAAAACACTCCAGCACGTGTGGTTAGAGAAACGTAATCAACTTTCCTCAAGTAACCTCAGTGATTATTTAATAATTATTTTCCAAGAAACAGAGTATCTAGGATACTAGGAAAATTACTAGGAGGGGATTTTAGTCCATATGAAACAGCTGAAGCCAGAAATCCAGATATATTCCGCAATTCTGAATAACACACCGTTAGAATAATCTCACAGGCATTTCTCTGACTTTTTTCGGGAGTCAGATCTTGCACAAAGGATTAGTCGACGCATGAGTTCTTACTAAGACTAGAGGCTCCGTGGATGTGCCGCCGCCGTCGGATCCTCCGAACTCTAGCTTCACCTCGGCTTTCCTGTAAAGACAAGGACGAAACAAAACAGCAAATGTTTCTAATTCTTTTTTTCAGCACAAGTAGTTTTGGTGTGAATGGGTTAATCTACAGATTTAAAAAAAAATAAAATAAATAAATAAATAAATAAAAATATTGGTATCTGAAATCGTTTTATGTTTAATGCCAGAATCCAGCGCCGGCTCTCCCTGTGCCGTATTGATGTTCGTCAGATGTGCAAGATGAAGCACGCGTACCTGACGAGCCGTTCTAAAGCCTGTCTCTGGCTGCTGATGGTCTGCGTGTCGAGTGTGAGAGCGTCTCTCTCATCAGAGCAGCGCAGCCTGAACGAGTCCAGCATCAGCTCCCGGAGTCTGCTCTCCTCATACTGAGCGGAGTGTCTGTTCACACTCAGCTCTACTCCACACACACACACACACACGCACACACACACACAAAGAGAGACCAATCACGGCATGATGCATGGACATGTGCAAAGGATTGGGGGTGAATACTTATGCATTGCATCACTTTAAGATATACTTTTTTTTTTAAATACTTTTAATGCGTCAAAGTTTTTAAAGTGCAGTTCTTCTGCACTAATCGACTAACCAAGTTACCTAAGCACTAGTGAAGTAAGCGAAGAAAAAAATGAATTAAATCTTCACCTTCGTTAGCGAGCTGCTCCTCGGCCGTGCTGATTTTCTGCTCGATGTGACAGAGTTCGTTCTGCAGCTCGGAGATCTCTCTTTGCAGCTCCACACGCCGGGCGTCTTTGTTTTGTCCGTCCACCTGCTTCAGCTGCACACACACACACACATACATACACATACATACATATACACACACACACACACACACACACATACACACACATACACACACATACACACACACACATACATACACACACATACATACACACACATACATACACACACATACATACACACACATACACACACACACACACACATACATACACACACATACACACACATACACACACACATACACACACACACACACACACACACACATACACACACACCAGGTCATTTAATCTCACTGCAATCTAATGCGATGAAAAATCCAAGATACAAAAATAAAGCATTATTTAAATCCGTACCTCTTTATCCTGCAGGATTTTGTACCTTAGGGATCGCAGCGTCAAGGAAAACTGATCACAGTCAAGTTTGCGTGTAATACATCACTCACACACACAGGATTCATCATCAGTGCTAAATAAAGCTAGAGGGAAGAAAACTAATCAAAATCTTAACGACTTCACTCGACTATTTTTGGGTGGGTCAAAAATGATCCGCACTGTTACATAAATTATTTTTTATAAAAAGGAACATGCATTTACAACATGCTTTGCAATACACTTTATCCGTCTGCCAGCAAGCTTTCGTCTTCCCTCATTAAAAATGTTTTACTCTGAACTGCAAGCCAAGAATGCACCGCTGTCTTCACTTCTTCATCAGACGGGAATCTTCGTCCTTGTAGGGCTGCTTTCAGGGGACCAGACAGGCGAGAGTCTGATGGAGCGAGGTCAGGACTGTAGAGAGGATGCTTTAACACCTCAAAACAAAGATTTTTTTTCAGCGTCGACAGTGTGGGCAGACGTACGCGGACGTGCATCATCATGGACGATCATGACGGCCCCTCAACAGCGGTCATCCGCGTTTAATACCAAGTTTAGTCTTCCGTTCTTCTTTGACGAGCGCTGTTGATTGTTGAACCTTTTTCCTGACGGTGTTCCAATACTTCTGGCCCTTGAGAATCTCAGAAAACGGTCAGGATTGATGACTTTTCCAGCGGATGGTTGACTTTTGACCCTTTTCTCGGATGGTTCCGTTCCATACTCTGCCGTTTACTCTCAGGCTCGTAGTGATGGATCAGTGTCTCGTCACTGATCGAAACGTTCATCTTCCTTACAGTATCGAAATCCACATTTTGTTTGCAGATATCCAAACGCTTCCGTTTATGCTTTTTCATGCATAAATAGACCACAAAAAAAAAAAAACAAGGAATCAATGCACACTGCTCTTCGCGAACGGGGCGTCCATTTTCGCTCGCACCGATGGGACACGTTCACGCCTGGAGACATTGACTGCAGAGACAGAAGCTGTGAAAGAACTGACTCGATGAAAAGACTCAAATCTCGAAGGAGGATTGAATCTATTAATAATGAGAAGAAATGCCACCAGAGAGCAAAAAGGATACCACTGAAGATTCCCTCGCCGGAGTCGCACCTTCCTGTGGAAGGAAAATAATAATAATGATAATAATAATAATAAATGATTAAACACAAGCATACAGGAAGTGGAGGTGAGACAGTGGTGTTGTGATGTTAGGAGACATTACCTCTCACTGTAAACATGCTGGATGACATATTTCCAGATTGAGGCTCCTGTACCAACACATAACCTTAAAGAATAAAAAAGCACAACTAAGTAATTTTATTTAGTAAAATCTTATCAGTTACACTAACCTTGAGTTATAATAAAGACATTCTATTCACGTTTTAATGTAGCTGTCGTGCGGGAGGCTTTGAGGAGGCAAATCCAGCTCCTCTGTCGCCCAGCGCTTCACCTCCTGCACCAAACTCCCCATCTGCTCAGTTAATACCTGCACTAGCAAACGCCTGTCACCCAAACCTTTATGAATTATAAACAATAAGCGAAGTGTAAATAAGTTTATTCCGAAAAAGCAGTACAAACGAGTCGCTTAGCTGTAGCAAACGTTATCCTTGGGCACCCGTATTCGGACAAAATCCCGCCCCTTGAAAGCGCTGATTGGCTAGAACCGAAGCAATTCGCGCTCAAAAAAAAAATACAGCCAGCTTATCAGAACATCCTGCTAGATCGTATTATCCAATCACAAACCATTCGTCAGTATACGGGTAGGAAATATATAGTTTGAAAAAGTTGGCTAACGGATATTTAGGTAAACGAGTTCTAATACGAAATGTTAACCAATCTAAAACCATGGAATAGCATTTTATTCAACTGTACAGCGTATTCGGAAGTTTATGTTTTCCACCGGACGTGCGATTAAATTGTATGTTTAAAATTCGCACTGCTTCCCGGGTTTATTTTGACTTCCGCCTACGTCATACACGTCATCGGTTAAACGAATACATTGACTTCAAATACAATTTACTCTCGGAAATAAATACTTTATTTATATATATGATATAATTGCAAATATTAATATAAATGTCAAAGATAATTTATTTATTTAAAAAAAAAAAAAAAGCTACACAGCTTTGTCATCCGGCCTTTCACAAATCCCGCCTCTTTATTGCTCTTATTGGCTAGAAGTTCGTGCTAAAAAAACAGCCAACCTATCAGAATGTTCTGCTAGATCGTATCATCCAATCACAACCGATTCGTTAGTATACGGGAAATACTTCATTTAAAAAAATTAAAAAAAAAGTTGGCTAACGTATTTAGGTCAATGAGCTCTAACACGAAATGTAAAGAAAAAACAAGCATTTTAAAACAAGCGCCTGAGTCTCTTATATAACGTACTCAAAAATGAAATTGCAAATGTACATACTTCCTCGGTTAAAAAATTAATTGACTTCGAAGACATTTTACTTGTGGAAAGAAATAATTATAATTAAATACTGTATGTGTACTGCTCTAATCCCTTTTACCAAATTTATCAAAAAATAAAGCGTTGACTTGGATATGAATTCATTTCACATTTACAATAATGTTCGTACGAGTTATCGTTTCCACAGAAACAACTTGTTCACAGATACTAATCTAAGACTTAATCATGCACTTCATTACTCCAGCGTTGATTATTTTCCTCTAACAGCATGACCAAGGGTGTTTTATTATTATTCTGTTATAAGTCGTCACACAACCTTTTCTTCTTCTTACTTCAAGTGAATTGTATCATCAAGGACAAAAGTCATAAATAAGAAACAGAATCAGGTTGTGGGACAATGAAATTATTTACTTCATAACAAGGCATAAATACAGTAGTGTCGTTTTGTAAGCTAGCATCAGCTCATCAGTGTTAAACATTAATTTAATTTCTCTTTCACATACGCACACAATCACATCCAGAGCATACCAGTATTAAATACTCTCTCTCTCTCTCTCACACACACATTGATCCCTTCATCCACACATTCTGAAACATTTGTCTGAAGCAAGCGTCCCACTCAGTCCAATCTAAAAGTGTCACACAGGGATGACGGATAATGAAACATCAGACGCAGAGAAAAAGCTCGGTTTTAACAATTCAGCACAAGACGAGACAGCAGGCCGACTCTGTAATGGACGGGTTTTACATTTCTACATTGCACACACACACACACACACACACACACACACACACACACACACACACACACACACACACACACACACACACACACACAACTGAAGCAGCTGTTGCACTTGGAAGCTTCTGCAGTTATTTCTGCTCGCGTCTCCAGATGATGACCATGCCCGTGGCGTCGGAGGAGGCCAGCAGGCTCTCGTCACAGTTGAAGCTGACGTCGAGCACGGGGCCGCTGTGACCTTGCAGCTTGTTTACGATGGCCTTGGTGTTGCGCTCCACGTCGAAGAAGTAAACGCAGGCATCCTCGCTGCCGGTCACTGCGTGGAGAAGTGGATCAATAACGTGTAAACGTTGAGCACAGAATGTAAAGGCGTAGTATTACTGTTCCTTTATTATCAGGAGAAGAGTATGTAAAATTCACCTTAGAGGTACATCGCTCCTCCAGGACACATTAGATGGTAAAATTTGTTGAAAGGAAATGAAAATCTGTCTCACACAAAGTCCTTTCTGCTGATAAACCTCATCGAGTTCTTACAGTATTCTATAAACATGAGCCAAACTTCATCATCTGTTCAGCCACTTGAACATTATGGAGGCCGACATTTTGGAGAACCAGAATCCACGGATCTGGCATGTGTCTAATCACGACATTTATGATCAGAAAAACTTTTGTTTTCAAAAAGTCCCGGTTTGACCCGAACACCCCTTACAGATTGATACTTATATATTATAGAAGATGTGACTGGAACCCAGTTAAGTGTGTGTAGTGAGAGAGCTGATAAAGGTACTTTAGTCCTTACCGACGCAGGCACCCTGCCTGAAGGACATGAGAGGACAGAAGATGCTGTGGAGATGCTGCGAGCCATGCTGGATGGGGAAACTCCTCTTCATCTGCAGGGTGCCTTCATTATCCACGACCCTGCAGAGCCAGAACCACATCCGTCATCCCACCAACCGTTAATGTTACGCTGTTTTATTTTATTATATACCTAATTCTGTTTGTGTTATTCCTGATTTAGAAGACTAAATGTGTGAATACGTATGTGTGTGTCTGATCTGACCTGTAGAGCAGCAGCTTGTTGACGCAGGCGTTGATAAGCAGAGACGGGTCCCGAGCCTCCCGGCTGATCCACGAGCGTGCAGAGATGCTGGAGATGGGGCTCCCTTCACTCACCACCAGCCTCTTCGCTTTAGTCAACTTCCCTGTGAGACATCACATGACTTCAACACACACACACTGAACAGATAACATGCAACTAACACGCCAACATGTGACTCATTTTATATTTGTAAAGACATCACCGCAATGTCTTCTTTAGACCTCTGGACTCGTTCCTATACGTAATAATCTTCATCCTGAGCAGTGTTTAGTCAGGGGGCACTTTGATTAGTTCAGATCAAACATTAATAATGAGCATGAACAACAATATTACAATATTTTCCCATTTAGCAGACAGCAGATGTTAGAGCAATAGTGTAATATTAGTCTAGTTAGAGCTAGAATTTATTCGAAAAGTGTTCGCAGGAAAACTTGCACAAGAATCATGGTTCTCGTGAAAATCCAGTTATTTCACAAAAAACTTCATGTACTTGTATGAGGAGACTCTGTAATGTAAAGATCATTTGATCGACTTCAAATCGTGTATCCAAGTACGTGTAACATATAAATTGAATGAACATTTAGTGAAACGTGATCATTTCACATTAATGACTTAAAAGAAAGAGAACACAAAAACAAAACAGATCCAGATGCATAAATTAAGACAAATAAGGACAAACATGATCAATTAGAACAAATGTAAAATCCCCCTATACAGTAGCTCTTTCATTGGATCAGACTCCCCGGGCCAGCCTTCACTCCCCATGTGCATCGATAAGCTTTGGCCGCCCATGATCCCGTCCTTCGGGTTTACCGGTGTTCCTTCCTCAGAGCACTTTTGATAAGTCTTGACCACTGCAGACCAGACCCTTCTCGAATCCTTACGCCTGTCCATTTGTTCTGCTTCCAACACATCAGCTTTACGGACAAAATGTTTACTTGCTGCACAATATATCCCACCCTCTTACAGGTGCCAGTGTAATGAGACCATCAGGGTTTTTATCAACTACTTTAGTCGGTTTTAACACTTCAAAACCTTTAAAACACTTATAATTACTTCACTTAATTTACTTTAATCTAGTGTGATTCACAGCCCTAGGGTTTATAGGAGCTGATGCAGTGCAATGGCTGAGTTGCGGTAATGGAAGCCATAGACTACGTTCACATTGCCTGAGGAGACTATGAATTTTTTACCCTAATGTGACACAGATATGGTTTATTTTTTTGGGCTGTCTGACTGCATAAGATCGGATCGGAGTTGCTTCGTATGTGGTCCTATATCGGACACGTATCTCATACGCGGTCATATGACTTGAATGAGAACAGGAATATCAGAATTCATGCGGCGACTTTTTTTCTTCTTTTCTCTGCGCATGTGGGGGCGCTGGCGTTCATCAGTCAGCACCGAAATTTCATAGCAGCGCTAGCAGTAAAACCACTGAAGTGAGCCGTCTTCTTTCTTCTGGACCTCAACGAAGACTGATACGTCCACATTAAAGTCCAAATATAGCATTAAAGCAGACGCCCTTATCTAGAGCGACTCTCAGTTTTATCTCATTATACATCTGCGCAGTTGTGAGTCAAGGGACTGGATCAAGAGCCCAACAGTGGCAAGTTGGTGGTTATGGGGTTTGAACCTGTGACTTTCCGATCCGCCCCATGCCTTAACCACGGAGATAGCCCTGCCCGTCAGATAAAAGTCACTTGTAATTATAAATGTGAATAATTATGACATGCAAATCCGATCTGACCAAAAAAATAAATAAATCTGAATTGAGCAATGTGGCTTGTAATATGAACCAAAAAAAATTGTATTTCACATTTTAGCTGACACTGCGTGACATTTATCTCCCAGTACGCTGTGTCTTTCATGGCATTTTATGGGTGTAACTATATGTAAAATGTAAATCAGCAGTGCCATGAATTCCACTCTATGGCATTAACATATACACACGCAAGAAATTATATTTGTGAAATAAAGCCTTCACGAACCCGACAATACTTTTCACTTGATTTAACCTGAACTTTACTTAATGACCAGAAAACAAAATCAACTGCAAAGATCCTCTCGATCCTCTCTGTTTTCCGAGAGCTTCGCTTTCATGCTGTTCGTCCTGCAGAGACGTTATTGACAGTTCTCAAAGAGCTGAGACACCTTGGGCTCAGGAGCGTGGCTCACGGCTGTTATTAAACCCCCGACATCCTGCGTGTGTCACTGGCTGTTTCAAGGATTTAATCTCGCTCGAGATGCCAAAATCCAATCGCAAACTTGAAGAGTTTGTCCTAGAGGACGTTACCAGGAACTTTCATTTTCTATGAAAGAAATATAACCTGTCAGAAAGGAATGGAGTCCTAAATCATTTCCTTCCGGTGATAACCTGGGAGTTATTACCGAGCTCTGCAGAGACTCCGGATCCTGTACAAGACAGTATTACTGTAGTTAAATCACACTGCAGAGAGAGAGAATAAATACAAATCCTTACATGATCTGAAGAAAACAAGCGTAGGAAATGTTAATATCCCAAACAAAACTCATTGTTAATATATTAACAATGAGTTTAGAATTGTTTCAAATCATTCTTTTTCATACCACACCGATTCATACTAATACCTCCATTTAGAGTATATGCAAAAAAAAAAAAAAAAAAAAAAAGAAAAAGAAAATGTCTGGATCTCCAAAATCATGACGCTTAAAGATCAGGTGTTGCTACCTGTGGCCATGTCAAAGAGGAAGGAGAATATGCTCCCTCTGTCATCGCCGGCCCACAGGATCCTCCCCGGGGCGTCGAACGACAGCGACAGCACGCGGCCGGTCAGTTTACTCGAGCCTCCTTTGACTTTCTTTCCCGTGGAGATGTTCACCACCTGCAGCAGGTGCTTACTGTTTCCGACCTACACAGAAAACACATGCGGGTGTAGACGTATGCACACACAAACCGTCCACAGCTTTAACCAGTTACATACTGTACAGTCAAGGGGGGGGAGGGAGAAAGTACACCCTCATTTAAATCTAGGGTTTAATTTACAACTGTCCTACTATCCTATCCTCAAAGACTCCTACTCCTACTTACTACCTAATCATTCGGAGAATAGTTACCAGAGCGGACAGGTTTCTTCTAATGAAATGCACAGGATTGACTGGAAGTGTGAGAACTTTCTCTTACATACGTCTGACCAACATATCAGCCACAACTTCGGAGGAGCGAATCGATCTGGGAAGGGTCATAAGCCCGTCTCAGGACATTTTAAAAATCCACAGTCGCAACGACTTTAAGACTTCTCACAACTGGTAAATCCAGTCCAAAGACTCTCGGGCGTTTTTCACCCAGGAATGAATGTTCTTCCAACGTTGAGAGAAAACAATCTCCCTGACTAATGTTTACATTATGTTTGTTCACCGTACTCGGGTACACTTGTGTATTTACACTCTTCCGATACAGCAGGTGGCAGGATGCACCTACATACATTATACACCTACACAAAAAATGTATAGAGTAATGCTCTCTTGTGCCTTCTTACTTTATCAGCTATGGCTGTGGAGGTCAGAGGATGGAGATTGGTGAATGCTACATGAACACTGAGCTTTTTGGAGGGCAATGATGATGATGACGTTGCGTTTAGACAGCGATCTACTTCGATTCTCGGATACAACTGGCTTCTAAACCTGATTCGATCCGTTCCCTCTGCAAGTTCTCGAAACCGCCACTTTGACTTCTGGTTCTCGATTGTGGACGATTGTGATCTCAATGAAAACGGACCAGACTTTGGGGTCAAGTGTTCTCGGAAACCACTGCGGGACGCCCATAATGCTCAGAGATATAAAGGAGAATGCAAGAAGTACATCCCTGAACTATCCCTGGTCTATGTTAATACGTTAAATGGTCATGTAGTCCAGACCTCAACCTTAGTGATGCCGTGGCAGGGTTGTAAGAGAGCTGTGCAATGTGAAGCAATGTGGTAAAGAAGAGTGTTCTCTACATTTTTCCAAAACGATTGGAGACTGATGAACCTTTATTGGATGTAAACATTTACTTCAAGTCCCTGTTCCTAAAGGTTGTTCTGCAGGTTACTGAAATATAGGGTGTACTTACTTTTTTATAGGGTGTTAGACCATAAGATTGTTATTTCGGCCCTGCTAAATAAAAACAAAGTGAACTGAAAGAGGGTGTAATTTCTTTTTTTACATGACTGTAAATTGTAGCAAGCTGAAACAGACTATTTCTTTTATCATCACGGGATCGATACAGCTTAAAGCTCGCGCCTGAACTTCGGCACTCACCACGGTCAGGTTGTTATTCATGGGCTGGAAGGTGCAGCACAGGAGCTCGCTCGATTCCGGGTCAGCGACCTCGCGGATACATCGACCGTCCTCCGTGTTCCAGATGCGCAGCGTGCCGTCCAGCGACGTCGACACGATGATGTCGTTGCTGAGCGACCAGGCGAAGTCAGTCACGGGACCGGCGTGCCCCCTCAGCGTCACCTTGACGGTCGGCGGAGGCGGGGACAGCGTCATGATCGACAGGGTCCCGTCCAAAGAGCAGCAAGCGAGGAGGTGCTTGTCGTCGTTGGCGAACTGCAAGCGAGGGACTGAGGAGGCAAAGCGGGAGCAGACGTTGATATAATACACAGCCACGTGTTTATAAATCAGGGTAAGATATGACTCGGACACGTCTGGGGTTATTTACCAGCGGAGTCGACGTGCTGGTCGAAGATGTGATGCATGCCGGCGAAGGCGTAATTCTCGCTCAGAGTGGTGTCGCCTGCCATGGCACGACTCGCCTCTGCCACTGAGGTGGGCACCAGACTGCCTGGAGGCCTAAAAAAAAAAAAAAAAAAAGACAGTGAAAAGAAAAGACACTAGGGGCATAACAGAGTTGCAAATCTCGTACACTTTTCCTAAGCTATCATAAAAAATGTGCTAAAAATCTCTTTCAGTATTATTTAAACAGCTCTATTAGCACAATCTAACGACTTGGTTATGTGACATTAATAAAGCGCAAATGAAGCATTTGTTTAGGATAATATATTTTTCTGCTCTAAATACATGTCCAACGCTGTGCACCGCCTGTGCGACAAGTGCGCCCTCTTCTGGTGCACAAGTTAATACATACTGTATGTGAGCTACGGAGAAATATTCTGCAAAACATTGATTAATCATTATCGATTAACGCATTTTTAATCACTTCAATTCTAAACAGCAATCAAAGATTCATTTAATGAATCATTAACATGTCTAGTGCATAGCAAGTGAAAACAAAAATAGCTAATGAACAGAACCTGTAAGTCTATGCCGGTTTGTTGATTTATTTATTTAGTTATTGATTGATTGACTTTTTTTAATATCATTTTAACCCGAAAAGTTTTCGTTCATGCCTAATAAATATAGCTAAATATCTATCTATTGTCTAATTTTAGCTAACATAAACATTAGGAACACTCAAAGGGAAGCCTCTTTCAAGCAGGGAGATCGAGTCGAGATGATGGTATGTATGCTTATACAGGGCTTACGTGTTAATATCTGAGAGTCGTTTCATATATAGTTTGGCTTTTCTGTAGTTTTTGCTGCAGAAGAAAGGACGAAGTTTCTATTTTGGTGTATATTTGAGCGATTGTTCTGTAGCTGATACCAAAATACAGAGCTCATGTATCCTTAATTATTCCTAGGTTTTGAATTTTAATTTTATCCTCTTGATACTAAATAACTGCAAGAATACAATAATCTAATAATACTGTACAATACAATGTAATTTAAGAATATAAAACTTTTTGTAGAAAGGTTATTATGCATTTATGATATCTATCTCTCTCTCTCATTATATATATATATATATATATATATATATATATATATATATATAATCACTTCACCCCTTTTTCTCATACATCATACCATTCTTGGATAAACTTTGCTATGATCCAGTGAAGGAAAAACTCATTCAGGACGCATTAGGATGGTACCGTACCTCTCCTCATACACTGCCCTGTTCATCTGGGCCTGGAGCTGATAGGAACCACGGCTCACTGATCGACGGTGACCTCGAGCGCCTTGAGCCCGGGAGTCTTCCTCAAAGTCCTGGAGTTATGATACAGACAAAGAGAAAGAGAGAGAGAGAGAGAGAGAGAGAGAGAGAGAGAGAGAGAGAGAGAGAGAGATAGGAAGTGATGAGAGCGAGAGTAAAGAGAGAACCAAACAGACATGGAAAGTATAGATATGCAAATAAAACAGAGCTAGCGGGTGGAAAGAGAAGCTTCACAACATTAGGGAAAAAAGGTTTTCCTATTTGCTTGTTTATTTTACTGCTTCATTCTCAAAGAGCATTTCAGAAAGCAATACAAAAAAATAAATAAAAGATGAAAAAAAACAGGGGGAAAAAAAAGGTTCATAGAAAATTCTGTGGCACTTAATATTTATGTTAACTTGATAGATAGCAAATGATAGAAATGTTACTACACCAGAGCTAAAACTGCTAATGACAAACACATACACACATACACAACCCATGCAAAATCCCAGAGCGCAAAGGGGACCAGTCACGCTTGGCTAATAGCTTTATGTGTTTTGCTGGGGTAAAGCTTTCAATCGTTTCAAATGAATGCTTGGGAACAAATCAGTAAAAGGAGTAAATTCCAAAAAAACACCAACTATCATGGTGTGCATTGACGATTCCTCGATCGCTGCAGTTCTCAGACTCTTCTCTCCCTAGTCAGTGTGTACAACAGCTCACGATCAGGTGAGCCATGTTTCCTATGAGACACGTGAAACCAGGTAACCGGATCTGCGTCACAGAGCAGCGCAACACACTTAAGAGGAAACAACTATCTGTCCTCTTACATGAGCCAACAAACGCCAAGGACTGGCTAGGCATGGTTGTGACTGACAGGAGAGAGAGAGAGAGAGAGAAAGAGTCTGGATTACAGTGTGATCCTCAGAATTCACGCATGCCATACCCAGGTTTCCGTTGCTCCACTTGGGCGCCCTACAGTGGAACCTTGGATTGCGAGTAACTGATTTTTTGCCTGCGAGCGTCACATGATCACAACAGAGAAAATGGCTCTTCTCTCTCTGTGGGATTGTGGGTAATCGTATCCCATGCTCGGTCTCAGAGCGTTTGTGTCACTCGTATAGTCAACATCTGTGCGCGCATGTACTGTTTACGATAACAGTGTGTGCATGTGCGCGCGTAAAACATTTTTTAAATTCTTTTTTTGTTTTGTTTTATTTTTCACATCAGGAAGAGTTACGTTGTGGAGAACCCCAGACTGTTGCATGTCCAGTGTGAAGCATGGACGTGGATCAGTGATGGTTTGGGCTGCGATATCATGCCATTCCCTAGGCCCGATACTTGTGCTAGATGGGCGCGTCACTGCCGAACCAATCTGGAGGACCAGGTGCACCTAATGGTTCAAACATTGTATCCTGAAAGCGGTGCCACAAGACTGGTGACAGAGTGGTTTGATGAACATGAAAGTGAAGTTGAACATCTCCCATGGCCTGCACAGTCACCAGATCTAAATATTATTGAGTCACTTTGGGATTTTTTTTTTTTGAGGAGTGAGTCAGGAAACGTTTTCCTCCACCAGCATCAGGTAGTGACCTGAACACTATTCTGCAAGAAGGATGGCTCAAAATCCCTCTGGCCACCGAGCAGGACTTGTCATTCCCAAGATGAATTGATGCTGTATTGGCCACAAAAGGAGGCCCTTCACCATACTAATGAATGATTGTGGTCTAAAAGCAGGCGTTTCAGTTTCATTGTCCAACCCCTGTAATAAGAAGCGGATTCAACAATATCCCACTTTCTTGTTTTTTTATTAGCTCAGAAGGCCGAGGTCTGTGAATTCTGACCGCTGCGGTAACTTAAAATTAAATATGTTCACGGATTTCATAAAAGCTACAGCTAAACTGTAAATACTGGCACCTCTGCTGGAAACCTTAATGCACTCTGAGAAGCACTACTCAGTCCCTTTCTCTTTAAACCCCCCAGACCATGACAGTAATGTGTGCCAGGTTTGTAAATGCATCCGTCAGTGTGGTTTCGTCATCAGCATGACTGTTCCCCTTTAATGAGGTTACACTGGACAATCATGGACAAGCTGCTGCATTTTTTGCTCAATAATTGAATCGATGTAATTTAACTGGCTAAAAAAAAATCAGACACCGAATTGACTGTGTTAATTAGATCGTATGTGTTGGATTTAATCATTTTTTTTTTTTTCCTAAATGAATGCTTTGACGGGTTCTCGGTGAGACCCTGAGGAGCCTAACCTCCATGCGGTCCAGTGTGGTGCGGGAGCTGCGCACGCTGCTGGCTCTGAAGCTGCTTTGCTCGGAGAGCGGGCCGTAGCGCAGGGCGAGCAGCTGGCTGCGCAGACGCAGGTACTGCCTGCGCAGCACCGGCTCAAAGCCACACTTAGCGTTCTCGCGGAGCAGCTGGCTACGCCGGCGGATGTACTGCGTGCGGAACTGGGGGAACGTAGGAGTGCGGTAAGCATTGTACCTGGATTGGGGGAAGACCAAGAGAGAGAAAGAAAAAAAGAAAGAGAGAATATGAGCAATATATTTTTTAAATATTATTTCAAATTTATATTCATAATAAATATCTCAATACATGTAGTGTGTCTCGGGTTTCCTCCAAGTGAATGTTTTGGTGATGTTATGTGAATCCAGTCCAACTTAATGACTACATTCAGTCACATTTAGACTCCTTTGGCATCTTTATTTTTAAAACTTGCAAATGTTTGAGCAGATTTTAGCAACTGTCCTGCAATCGATAGGGTTTTCAGCTCACTTTAACAGCTGAGTGCAGGATCAGTGGACTCGCCAGCAGTGTGTAAAGCCTGATGTGTTGTGATTACAAAAGACAACATTTCCATCCAACAATCCCTCAACTGTCATTCTTCCCACTCATCACTACGTGCTTGATCATTCTTCCCAACAAATCAATGAGCTACAAGAGTGAGTCAAAATTTATCCATAGTCATGTCAGTACAAATTATTTTACTTAACTTTTAGGGGGAAAAAAAAAAACATCATTTTCCAACATGCTTTTCAATACACTTTGTCCATTTGTCAACAAACTCTTGTATTCCCTCTTTAAAAAAAATGTTTTACTCTGAGCTGCGAGCCACAAATGCACTGCTGTCTTCACTAGTGAATCTTCGTCCTCGTAGGGCTGCTTTCAGGCGACCAAACAGGTGCAAAACTGACGGAGTGAGATCAGGACTATAGGGAGGATGCTTTAACACCTCAAAGCGAAATTTTCACAGAGTGTCGACAGTGTGAGCAGAAGAGTGCGGACGTGCTCTGCATTCACTGTAACCCGGAGCTTACAGCTTCAGCTCATCAATAAGCATCTCACTGTAACGATCGCTGTTGAATGTTGATCCCTTTTTCCTGATAAATGTTCCAATAGTGGCCCTTGAGAATTACCGAAGGCGGTGCCGTGCATCAGGATGATGACGCACCATCCTGATACATCCCGGGAATCCATTTTTGCTCGCACTGCAATTACAAATGAACTGATGTAAAACGTTCACACCTGCACAGCAGTGACTAGGGAGACGGTAGCCTTGATCGGAAAGCGCTGATAAGAGAAGTTTAAATATAACTGGAGCGCGGATCATTTTTGACTCATCCTCGTATCATTCTTTCCACTGACTGATCCCTGGTCCTCATTCTTCGCCTTGACGAATCCCTGATCACTGCTGATTGAGCTGCCCTCATATTTCTTTTTTCTTCTTTTAAAATTATCTCTTTGATGAAATAAAATGATCTCTCTCTCTCTATGCATCTGTCTACAGTGGTACCTCAGCATATAAAGCTTAAGCCTTAAAAATTTTCCACCTCAAGACGTGACATTTTGCAAGAAATTTGCCTCTGCATACGGGTGAATGAACCGTTGCGCTCACGTTTGGGAGCCATCCAAAACGGAAATGAAAAACCAAGCAAAGTGAGTTTACATATTTTTTCATGGGTTTATTTGCATTTTGTGCAATATTTAGTCAAGACGTACTGTAGCACCATGGGTCCCATGAATGTTAGCAAGGACGATAACAAGAAGAAAAGAGAGCCGCTTTCAGTTTCATTTTTAAAACAGCCGGTGCCAAAAGTGAGGTTTAATGACTATTTATTCCATATTTATTTCACTTACACTTCTTTTCTAAATGTTTTGATTGTTTTTACAGGCAAAAATATGTTTATAGTGTTGGAAAATGGTAATATTGGTAATATTTTTGGGAGGCTGGAATGAATTCTTTGGCAGGTTGGAATGAGCATTACCTTAAAAATTATTTCCTATGGGAAAATACGTTTCGCGATAGGACATTTTCACCTTAAGAACTCACCTCTAGAACGTAGAATTCGTATGCCGAAGTACCGCTGTATCTATCAATCAACCTTAAACTCTCATTTTGTAAACACTTAAAGGTTTTTTTTTTTTTTAAATAGACTTATTTTCTCTGCATTCTCCATTTGTAAACATGTACAAGATTGGTTCTATTGTTATTGATCAAACCTTTACATGTCATTTTCAGTATCTTTTCAAAATCTTTCTCCTTCACTCATCCTGATCTGTAACTTGATATGCAAGTAATCAGGCTTTTATCTGGTTTTGTATAAAATTCCAGTTATTCCAGGCTGAGGATGTCCTCTCACCTTGCGTCCACTGCCAGCACCTGCTGCCACACTGCAGCCATTCCACACACACTCAGGGGCACCTGCAGACAAACAGGACACACACAAGCTCATAAAAAGACATACTGACTGCAGTAAATAAATAATTAAACCAGGCTAACGTTCCGTATGTATTCCGAATAGGGCAGGGCAGCTAACGCAGTCTAGCACAGTTTTATCTTAGATATAAAGAAATAGCTTGAATTTTATCATACGCATTGCAGTACAGGTGAGTCACACATGCTGAAGGAGTAATTCATCCAGCTGGTGTTGTTTTAATTTCTCAGAAAATCTCATGAACAAAGCCAGTGATGCTCTGAAGCTAGTCTTAGCCCAATGCTAAGGAAAGCTAACTGGCGTTAGCCGTTTGTCACAAACGGAAGCCAGGCGACAACATGATGTCAGCACGGCAAACACACACCATGACATCACTGCGGCTTTTAGAGATACTTACTCTCCACGAACCTGAAAAACAGCAATTTATTCCGTGCTAATAAACACCTACATTCAATTCCTTACCGGAACATTTTTTTTTTTCCTTCCGGAAAGGAACTACCGGAGGAGGTCACGTGACGCGGACGGGCCTTCCTTACTCCTGGAATTACGCCGGTCACCATGGCAACGTCCACACTCGCGCACTACTACTCGTGCTGAGGCGGAGTGCTGCTTTACACATGCGCACTGATTCTTCTTCTTCTTATTATTATTATAACTACGTGGAAAATATTACAGAAAATTCAAAAGAAATTGCGTGGAACATATTACCGAACAAATTGGAAAATATTAAAATATAAAAATTATTATTATTATTATTATTATTATTATTATTATTATTATTAAGTGCACATTAATTGTATAGCGTGGAAAATATATATTTTTAAATCCAGAAGAAATTGCGTGGAAAATATTACGGAAAAAATCGAGGGAAAAAATGTGTCAAATATTTTTTTATTATAAATGCATGTTAAATATATAATGTGGAAAAAATTCAGAAGAAATTAAAATCTTCAAGAATATATTGTGTGGAAATATTATAAAATTATAAAATTATGAAATTTATTCAGAATTTTTTTTTAAAGCCTTACAATTATTTTTTATTATAAGTTAAATATATAGCGTGGAAATTATGCAGAAAAAAAATGAAGAAGAAGAAATTAAAATCTTTCAAATGTATTTTTTTATTCTAATATTGCATAAAAATCTGAAGAAAAAAAAATCCAATCTTTAATATCTTTTTCACCATAATAAGGAGAAAACATCTAGCAGATTTCTCACACTTCCTCACCGCACTCACACGCTCATCGTCACCTATACTGCTTTATCCTGTATACAGGGCCCTGGGGGGGGGGGGGTTTAGAGCAGGTGACGTAGGGCACAAGGCAGGGTGTACCCCATGCCAATCCATCACAGGATGTCAATCCATGGCAGGGCACACACACACACACACACACACACACACACTCACTATAGGCAATTTGGAAACGCCAATCAGCCTAATCTGCATGTCTTTGGACTGTTGCAGGAAACCAGAGCACCTGGAGGAAACCCACCAACCACAGGGAGAACATGAAAACTCCACGCACACACCCTGAGGCGGGAATTGAACCTGGAACCTGGAGGTGCAAGACGAGAGCGCTAACTAAGATACATAAGCATCTATCACATTACTACAGTATTTGTCAAATACAGACATTTAGAATACTGCACACATTTTACCAATTATCCTTTCTGTATACTGTATATTTAAGGTCTTTACATACAGTATACACATACAGTATTCAAATGTTCATAATAATAATAATAATAATAATAATAATAATAATAATAAACATTAAAATAATGGATCTACAGCACCTGATAAAAATAAAATAAAACCCAATAAAGTTGCAAATGTAATTAATTTATCAATTTGTTTGGTTGTTTATTGTGGGGTTTCTTTTTCATTAAAATGTTATACTTTAGCATTTGCTGTACAATATAAGGCTTACTACTGTATAGCGTAGTTTACATTAAATATTAGTACTACATTACTTAAATAATAAAATAAATTGCAATAAATTAAGAGGTAAAATGTGGTATAAAATTACAAATAATTGTACAAAATTATGTATAATAAAAAATATTATTATTATTATTATTATTATTTGTTGTTGTTGTTGTTGTTGTTTAAATATCTATACTCCAATTTTTCTTTAAGTGGGGGAAAAGGTTAAATAAGCACTAAAAGACACACTACACACATACCATTATGTCATTTCCATGTATTTTTACAGAACTGCATTGCAGGTTCTTTTTTGCATAAATATGACCAAAAATCTATGAATTATATGAGAAACCTTAAATGAGTCATTAAAGCCTACATGTGATTAAAGGAGCAGTGATTGTAATTGCTTTACAGTGACAGATGATTTGATGTTATTATGCAGGTCTGATGGAAAATAAAGAAGATTTAGAAAGGGAGCAGCAGTTATAGAATTATAAAAGCCTGAATCACTCTGTACCCCCCCCCCAAACATCTACATTTATTGCCCCATTACACTGCAGTTACTCGCTGGATCACTCCGTAAATTTGTCACCAGCAGGCTGTTAAACAAGCTATAAATGAAGGAGGGGAAAAAACAATCATGTGAATAAACACTACAAGCTCAAAGCATAAATATCAAGAAGGAAAATCATCTAAAAGGAGAGAATTTTGGTTATTAATGATTGTCCTAGGATAAGCCAGAACATTTTACGCCTGCATTTAACAGTGTTTACTATCCGGTTTGAGCACAATGTTCATCATCCAGTGTCATTTTTTTTGAATATGAAATGTTTTCTGGGTTAAAATGATAATGATAATGGAAAAATTCCTGTTTGATAATTGTTTACTTTACCATAAAAGAGAATTCAGTAATGAAAAAGGCCAATTAATTATTTGGCTATACAAATAACAATATATTTTGCTCTTTTAATAAAATTAAAAAGTATGTCTGTTTATATTGTAGATATTAAATGAAGATAAAGTGCAATGCACAATTTCTTTTCAATTTCTGTAGTCTAAATAGATTTTTATTTAATCCTAGATATTAATTAAAAACATTCCTGCTTCTCCATGCATTTCTCTGTAGTTAAACATGAGTTCTATACACATGGGTGAAAGAGGGTCTGTACGGTCTGCAGTACTGGAAAGCTTGTACACCGCACTATACCGCACTAGCTTTCCATTTAAACCAATTTAGGATTTAACCTCTGAAACATAAAAGTTTGCAAAAGTGATATTCTAAAGTCGAAATATAAAGCAAATCTTGTAAGTTTCTTCGGACTGTCCACCACCTCCATGGTTTATTTTTGTTTTGCTGTTTTTTTTTTTTTATATTTATTTTAATAAACATACAGTATATAGGGCTGAGGATTGTGCGGTATAGAGTGACGTATTCTTTTTCTCAGCACAACCTAGGCAAAGTGATGAACTGAACTTTTATTACATTTTAACCAACTATGCGAACTAATATAAAAATCCAACTAAGGAAAAATATAAAAATGGGTCGCCTAGGCAAAGAACTAGTACAGATACACATGATCACATGTTTGTATGGTTGTTTTATTTTCCTGTATTGGTAACATTGACACGTTATAAAAGCAATGCTAGCTTTCGTTCTTCCCTGACATATCCAAAAAACCCAAATGCACAGTTTGATGTCTAAAGCCTCCACACCGGCGAGGCCTCTACATCAGCACATACGGTACATCTTTTTTAATCATCGTTGACCAAAAGGTATGCTTTTTCATGCAGAAAGTCTACAAAACAAGTTCCTTTCTGTTATTACTGGAGTTACAGCAGCTATATATATATATATATATATATTATAGTAGTGTAAGGTTACAGCTTTCACCTTTAAAACCGGAGACTCCAGTAAAACGTTATCACCATAGAAACGCTATTATACTGGAACGTGTGAGTTAATATAACATTTGCAGTTGGAGTTGTTGAGAAAAGAGGCTTGTGGTATAAAAGTACATTTCCCTTCTTGGGATCTCTCGTTCCAATCGATATTTTGCGCTCTGTTTTTTTGTTTTGTTTGTTTGTTTGTTTGTTTTTTTTCAGTACAATGTAAGCGATAAGAACAAAACATCCGTCATCTTAATAACAATAAAAGAGATTAAGTGTACAATAGTTGGCCGGGCGTGCAGGGTTTCACCTGAGCTCAGCAGAGGAAAGAGCCAGGGCCGTTCCGTGCCTCAGCTGACGGAGCTCTTTGATTTTTTTTTTTCCCCCGGCGCTTTTTCCCAAAGGGGCCCCTGGAGCGGAGCCATTCACCGTCCAAAGCAATAAATGTGCAAAGCAGGTCAGGACTGGTACTGCATTTTTCAAAGAGGACGTGCGATCACTGGAGTATAGCCAAAATGCCCAAGAAAGGTACACTGGGAGATCATTTTATTTATAGCACGAGAAAACTCTTTAAAACGTTTTATACGCATTTGTATATTTAAACCTGATTATGATTAACAATCTGCGCTCGTGTTCGTTCTTTTTTTTTTTTTTTTTTATTCTTTCCAGGTAACAAGTCAGACAAGAAATCCCCCACCAAGGTAAACAGCTCCAGGCTCTTAAACCTCTCTGCTCACGCGGCAAATTCTCTCTAATAGTTCATCACCACCAGTGTTAAATTAATCCGCAGACCGCTTTAGAAGGCATCTGTTCAGAGTCAGCTCTTTTCAGCCAGCCATGCTAAACACTCCCATGTTAATTATGCATAATTATATAACAGGAAAGTTTATTGGAGACACTAAATAGCAGTGTGTGTGTGTGTGCCGTTATTTTCACTGCATAGCCACCTCAGAGTCCTAACGCTCAGCCGAAGAAAGGTGATCAAAAAGGAGATGACAACAAGAAGCCAGGAGGTAAGTATTGACTGCTCTACAGAAACATCCGTCCTACCTGAATGTGTATTTTATTTCACTAATATTAAAACTATATTGCTGCTTTGAATTAGGTTGCCTTTTTTAAACAAATCGATGATATAACATGACGTCACATAATATATGTGTATATATATTTATAAGGACATTGCAGATCATTCTGCCCATAGGCTTTCAGGAGAGTTAGAATATTTGACTCAGATCACCAATAAGAGTTGACTCACTGGACTCAAAGGCCAGACTTTGCTGCTACTGTAATTTGCGATAACGTAGATGATGCAACTTAGGCATTTCCGGTCTGGGCAGAAAAAGCAGCAAGGAAACAAGAATGACACCAAACATTAAACTAAAGGTGAATGAATTGACTTTAACAAACAGTTCAGATGTTAGAAAAAGGTCTTTGAATGCAATTACCCTGCAGGAACAACAGATTTGTCTATACATCTACAAAAGAATCCACGTACATGTCTGCCAACTCTCTGTCTAACTTATTAATACAAAGAAATAACATCCTGTAAGGTTGAGTCGTAGTCCTTTCGTCTTCAGGCAAATACGGAGAAAATTTAAAAAGTACAGTAGATCGGGTAAAATTAAGTGTTTGTGCACTTATCCCATTCCAGCGTTGTTATTTCAGCGGTGAACTATATATATATATATATATATATATATATATATATATATATATATATATATATATGTATATGAACTAATCCCAGTAAAAAATGAATATCTAATTAATATCTATTGGTGCCGGTGTTTGTTTGCATTGACTCAGAAGCTTTAAAGCTTATTTTTAAAGCTTATTTTAAAGTAGATTATTAAATCCCACACATGACTGTTCATAACATCACTTTTACTCAACATTTAGATTTCGGTTACTTGAGGCAGATATCTAGGTACTGCAAAAGTCCAGAGTTGCGCAACGCATGCACAGTACGCTGGCAAAACTTGGGGTTTTTATTCATAAGTTTCATTAAAGTTTCATTAAATTCTGTCCAGCCAGTTTTGTGTGATGCTGTGACAAATTCTGCCTGGATAGACAGACAGACAGACATACGAACATTCATACGGGCAGACAAAAAAAGTTTCTGGGAATGGTTTCAGGTCCTCCTGAATGTATGAAATGTAAAGATGTCACTGAGAGAGCTCAATGTACAGGCAAAACCTTGTGAAGTAGTGAAGTGTGATTTGGAATTTGCAACTGAAAACTAAATTGCTCATTCTGGGTGTTTAGGCAGTTAGTAGTAACCTCGGAACTAGCTACAAACCATTCATGCTAAGCTAGATAGCTAGCTAACGTGTTGATTATGTTACAAATTTGTATGGTTCTGAATGTTTTAGATTTAGCGGTGTGACTACTGATAAATTCATTTCTGGCACTACAATAATGCAAATAGAGACTGCCTCTAATAAGTTTACTAGCATCTAACTAGCTAGCTAATTCCATGCTAATGTTACGTGCTTAAAAGTCAAGCCTGGTCGTTTTACTGAATCAGCGTATTATAGCATTAAACACTGTAGTACAGGTAAATAACTGGACTTACCATTTAAAATTTCAGCAATTTTGTTAAATCCATTGTTAAATCCAAAAGCTTTAAAATGGACATTTAAGTGTTTCTAATTTCTAGTTTCTCAATTGATATGCATCAATATTTCTTTGAAAACCAATGCATTGTATTATCTCAGGCGAAATTTTCTCAAGCTGTCAGTGATGCAGCGATAATTTTTTAATTTTTTTTTCTTTGCACCTGCTTTGTGTTCCCAGTGAAGGTATCTGTCTTCACGTCTTCTCTCACAGGACAGCCGAAGGGAGAGAAGCAATAACTTCCAGGCCTTCGTGAAGCTGGCCTTGGAGACGCTCTTGGGTTCCTGTAACCGCAAACACGGAGGCCCTCGGGGTAGACAAAGCTGAAGCGACAAAATAAGAACTGCATATCCTACGCATTTCAGCTCTTAATTGGAGCCTCTCGGTCCCACAATGCCTGCTGTCATGGGTTCCGGAGTTGAACATTCATACGATGTTGACACCATCCGAGATTCTACACTTTTCTAGCCGCTTTCTTGTCTCATCATTTCACACTCCGCCCACGTGACGGTCCTTTGTTTTGTATATAAATACAATGAATGACCTGACTTAATAAACATTATTCAATACTAATACCATACAGAGGCTTGTATGCTAATTTGCTGCTTTGAACTTCTCTGAGAAGTCATATCGGATAACTGATCTCATGGCTTGGCATATATTGCTTGCTCAATGTATAGATCATTTTTCAACACTCAAGACAACCTCAGCTTGGTGGGAGCAGGAACGTATTGTTCTCAGGAATGGAACCCTGTGAAATCTCAGAAATGGAACCCTGTGATCTTCATCTACTCATGACCAGAAGCTTGTGGGTGTTGGGATGACTGGAGCAATCCTGTAGTTTATAAGCATTGGTTACTGGAGGAACTGGTGGCCCTGAAGATGGCAGGAGAAGGAGTTTGTGTGTTTCAGAATGACAGGAGGTTTGATGGTCTCAGGATTGCATAACCTGAATCTCATGGTCATCATACCATGAAGCCCAGGAGGTTGTTCGCATTGTTGTTCAAGATGGCATAAGCAATGAGTTTTTGGGACACAGGGTAGAAATTTGAGGGCCTGAAATTTGAGGTGGTGGAAACAGGAGCATGTGGGCTTCAGAGTGACAGGATTCAGAGGTGGAAGCAAACGATTGTTTGCCACAGTGTAGTAGGTTATCATAGGTGGAGGAACCTGTGGGTCTGAAGCTGGTGAGCTTTGGAATGTTTTTGTTGACCTTGTAATAGCAGGGGTTTCTGTGCCTCAGGATGGTATGAGATAGGACCTTGTGGTCCTCAACTGCAGAGACAAGAATGTGTGGACTTGAGGAGGTGTTTGTGGGCGAACTCAGTTAAATATGTGTAGAAAGTTGAAGGCCTTAAGATGACAAGAAGAAATGTGTGCCTCAGAGATTTTTGACCTCATAAGGGTAGAAGCAAAACGCTGTTTCCTTCTGGTTGGCAGAAGCATGGAGATCTCCATGATCAGGGACATCAGAATTTGAACATCTGGATGGCAGGCAAGTGCATTAACTGATGGGTTTCAGGATGGGATGAACTGGAAATGTGTTTTTTTTTTGTTTTGTTTTTTTTAGGATTGCAGGAATAAGCCTTCATTGGCCGCGCAGTGGCAGGACAGGTGTGTGTGGAAATCTGGGCAGTAAAAGCAGATGTTTATGCGCCTCTGGATGGTAAGATGGTGGGATTTTGCATGCACGATGACAGAAGCAGGATCTGGATGTGACATATGGGACTCAAAGAGAAAATCCATGTGAGGGATCCATGTGCAAAGATCTAGATACAAGAACAGAGAGGATGATGCAGAAAAATTAAGGTTCGATGGTCAGACACGCAAACAGCAACACAAACAAGGCCAAATTGGTTAATCAACAAAAATAAAACCGCGTGAAGGACATGGCACAGATGGCAAGACTTCACAATGAGTCATAAGTCAAAAAGTGATAGCAGGGGCTGTACCGGTAATCCAGTGACCGCGACCTACTGTATGAGCATGGGGAAGGAATGTGTCACGGCGTTTGAAATTCTCATATTTGTGGTAGCAAGAGATGAAAAGCAGAGGAATCGTTCGCTGGCGGGACCACCTGACAACCCTCTGTTTGCATTATGTAAAGGCAATCTAATCTTTACTGAGACTATTTTGTTCATTTTATAAAGCTATTTTTCAGACAGGTTTATCACTGATTCTGCGACTAAAGATAAGCACACACTTTATCTTCTGCTTTCCTTTCCGTACCGCGCTGACATTTCAGATGTCCTTTGTGTCTTTATTTGTTTCTGTGTGTGTCTGAATACGTTACCCTAAATCATGTGCTTGTGATGCAAGGGCTCTTCCCCATTCTGCATTTAAAGGCAGTTAGCATAAAGATTTAATGAGACTTAATGAATATGTCCTAACACTACTAAAGGCTGAGCTAGTTCATCATGCTCAGCGAGCATTTGTGACAAGAAGTTATGCGAGGTTAAATGGAAAAGGGAATAGGATATAAGGCTCATACCGTAAAAGTCTGTTAAAAAGCATGAACATCTCCAGATGGGATGCTTAATTTGAGCATGAGTAGAGTAGAATACATGAAACACACACACACACATACTGTATACACCCACACTACCAGCCAAAAGTTTGGACTCAGCTTCTAATTCCATGGTATTTCCATGATTTCTTTATTTCTTTCCACACTGTAAAATCAAGGCGTCCAAAATGTGCAATAATCTGGTTGTTAATTGGTGATTTCTGAGGCTCTAAATGAACTTCTCCTCTGCGGAATAGGTAAGTTTCGGTCTTGCTTTCCTGGGAAGGTCTCCATGAGCTCCAGTTTCATCATGGAGCTTGATGGGTTTTGCAAATGCACTTGACACAATACTGTTCTTGCAAGAACTATTCCAGAACAGCTGACCTTCATGTCTTAATATGGCAATTTACTGTTGTTGTTGTTGTTGTTGCTGTTGCTGTTACTGTTAATTAATTACCTAATGCCATATGTGTTATTTCATAGTTTTGACAAAATCCAGTCTTGTTCTAGAATGTGGAAAGTAAATCTAAACTGTCAATTTGATATCCCTCTGCTCAGTGCATAGCCATCCAGGTAAACCCGCTAGCTAAAGAACCTGGAATGATTCAAGATCCTGATTGGTATAATCTGGTTTCTCAACACAGCAACTGACAGCCAAATAAATATAATGACCTAAGAAAAAATGATTACGAATCTTAATGATGATTTTGTTGCTTATCATTATAGCAGCATGGCGTCAATTTGCAATGCATGACGAAATCTTATAAAACATTCACAACTAAATCTATATGTTTACAAATCCTTTAAAAATAAATGACTGATTATGTAAAGTCTTGTTTTGAATCTTGTTTCTATTCTTAGACAACTGTTACTGTACATTGACTTTATTCCACTAATTGATGATATCATTGCATATGAGACTAACTCACTCATCATCTATACCGCTTAATCCTGTATTCAGGGTCACGGGGGGCGTGGAGCCTATCCCAGGAGACTTCAGGGACAGGGCGGGGTACATCCTGGACAGGGTGCCAATCCATCGCAGACACATGAGACTGGGTTAATAGTTATTTTCCTTGGGCTTGTGCCTTTTTTTATCCTAGGGGTCGCCACATCGGATCCTTTGATCCACATGATATGGCACATTTTTTACAACCAGATGCCCTTCCTGTTATATCCCTCCCGTGTTTCTGACCAGCGCTGCGTGCAATGGCTGGTTTGTGAGCCCCATGTAGGGTCGAGGGTCTTGCCCAAGAACCCAACAGGGGCGACCCGGCTGGCAGCGGGGCTCAAACTCCCAACCCCCTGATTAGCGAACCACAGCCTCAACCACCTGAACCACCTCTGCCCCTGTGTTAAACGATTTCAGTATATAATAAAGACAATAATTAAATGTCACCCACTCATTTAACACTTTTACTAAATGAGGCATGTCTTCGTGTGGGGATGAAAGGGGAATTTCGTGCATCATTATTCCCCGGTAATGGGCCTATTCCATCCTAATATGCCCCTTCTATGGATTTGTTGATGGCTCTGGCACACACACACACACACACACACACACACACACACACACACACACACACACACACCGAACGTCAAGGTTTATAGTCATTTTGTTCAATAGCATTCACTGCCTCGTACAAAGAGCATATAATGTCCTTCAGGCTGTCTGTGCGGGATGGCTGAGAACACTGGATAGAGGAGATAGAGAGAGAGAGAGAGAGAGAGAGAGAGAGAGAGAGAGAGAGAGAGAGCGATGATACACCTGCGACTGCCATATGGCCAGTCATTTCTAACCCATATTCACAAAGAGAGAGAGAGACGGAGGGGTAGAGGGAGAAGGAAGAACAGCTTGAAAGGGAGGGACAGGAATATATCACATTCACGTTGCACTCTTCACTCTATTCATGTTGGTCAGAAGGTGTTCATCAGTCATCGATAACAAGCATGTTCATGCAATATTCCTAATACTTTATTAAGTAATAATACAGAGTGCACAGATATTTTGGTATGATTATTAAGTCAGCCAATCATAAATATTATAAGTATAGGAATACTGCATGTTATTTGGCGTGGCATTAAAGGTGTCTGAAATTTTCATAGGAACTTTTACTCAGATACAGCCAACGTCATCAAACATAAAAGATGATCATCAGCCAGTCAGCAGTGAGAGAGGAAGACAGAGGCTAAAAACAAATCAAACAGGATTCAACTGTACGAAGTAGTAATGTCAGTACAATGTTGATGTCTTCACTGTTCTGTGGTTCAGACTAACCTGTGCATTTATTAAACAGACCCGTGCATGTACAGTAATGTGGTATTCCACCAGACTGGGCGAAATCCCAAATCATCCTTACATTATGTAGAGTAAAAGCGTTTCCATAGTAGCAACTGATTTATCGGTAATTGTAGCTGTAGGGACGATGCCTGCTCATCATCAGTGCTTCATGAGTAGAAATGAGAATAACATGGCTTTGGGTATTTTAGGGATTTTTTAAAAGTGTGGTATTAATAACATGAATATTTTTCAGAGCCCTGCTGTGGTCATAAAGAGAATATCAAGGCTATGTTTTATATAAAGCTCTCATAAATGTTGATAAATCCAAGCTACTACTCCTAGCGAGTTGTGGGTTTATACATAGTATTAAAAGTTTTTAATCATTTTGTTTCTTTCCATGCACATTATATTATATTTGCATGGCCAATTTAACAATCGAAAGGTGGATGGATGGATGGATGGATGGATGGATAATGTTAAATCAATGTATCAGAAATTGCTACCAGTGTTATTGTGTTATTATATATAATGTTAAGTGATTATATTCTGATAATGTTTAAATCTGTCACAAAGTTCTACCAGTACATCTGAAAATGTTACCTGAGATATAAATGGATCTTTAACCTCTCTAATGACACTTGCTTTTGCTTTACGCGCGCACACACGTGTGCTATAATAAACAGTTCACTGGCACATGAAAGGATGAAAGGACGACTTTCACGCACTCACATACAAACACAAAATAAAATATGTTTCACGCGCACACACGTGGTCACAGTGTTATAGTAAACAGTACACGTGTGCGCGGATGTTGCTTATACCAGTGAGAGACGAGCACTAAGACCCAGCAGGGGAGACGATTACCCACAATTCCGAAGCGTGCGAGAGAGAAGAACTATTGGCTCAGTTGTGATCACTCGGCGTCAAAACAAGAAGTGCATGTGGTGCTGTGTGATACGTAAACCAAGACTTGCTCGTTTTTCAAGTCAAAACCATAGGTAATAGATATCGAGAAAGTACTGAGGACTGTTATGTAAAATTATATTTTTTTTTCACTGGTATGAAATTCTGGCAAGGTGGGAAAAAAATTACAGAACAAGAGATTCACTTTAAGCCAAAACCCTCTAATGTCTGCAGGCTTGGAACTGGGACTGAGCATGTCCTGTCTCTCCAGTGGCTGGACATAGGGTTAAGGGTCTTGCCCAATGGCCCAACAGTACCAACACTGGCAACCTACAACCCTTTAATGAACAACCCAAAGCCTCAACAACCCAAGGTTTGGGAATTGGGTGGGAATTGAACCTGGGCCTTCTCATAGCAGGTGAGACACCCTCTCACTTAGTCACCGTTTCACGTGTACTGAGTACACGATATAGAAAATGGATGAATCCATCAAGTATCCATCCATTTTCCACATTGTGTATCCTGTGTAGGGTCACGGGGACCTGGAGCCCACGTCCCAAGGCACAAGACGGGGACCCCCTCAATGGGGTGCCAACCCATCGAAAGGACTGTAGTTTCTGTACATTTATACATTTTATTACATTCATTATTACATTGAAGCAACCTGACACTGAGAGAGCACTTATTTTTCCCCTTTGTTTCGGGGAATATGATAGTATGATTTATTTATTTATTTATGTATTTAATTATTTATTTATTTAATTCCTGTCCTTTGAGTACGTTGTTTGCACAGTTTTAAATATTGTCTGTGCATATGTTCTTTCATCGTGCGTAGAATTGAGCACTTTCTGTGTCTGTACCTGTGTCTGTACACAGGCTGCTCAGGCACTATTCAGGCTTGTCATGTTTGCTTCAGATGTAATAGAGATGATGTATGTGATGCAGTAGACTTTGGAATGTAGAGACAGTTTTTTTTTTTTTTTTTTTGCGCTCTGTTGTGAGATTTACATTAGCTATTTGTAGTCAGTCACTGTCATAGCTGTAACATTTTATTCTTTTATTTGGCGGAATATGCTGAACTGCAGCAAATCTTATCGATGATCTGCTTACTGAGCAGCAGCAGGAATACAAACTCTTTGTTTAACAAGAGGTATCGATTTTTTCCTGTCTGTTCTTAAGCTGTCTTCGTCCTCTGTGAAGAGACTCTGGGCTTTTTTTTTTTTTTTTTACTCTTTAAAAGCTCTTTAACATATGGAAATGTTCCATCGTTCATAAATTGGCAGGCAAACTGCAATACTTTTTATGGAAAGAGACATCGGTGTCTTGGTGATAATTAAATGTACAGCTGGGGTTTTTTTTTTTTTTTCAAGAGACGGAAAAACCAGCAAGCAGACAGCGAGGATTAAAGCTGCTGCTGACTTTGTGGATGTTCCACAACAATAAATCTAACTTATAAAGGGGAGACTATTAGGATAGCAAGAGAGGAGTGTGCAGGAGGTATACCGTAAGTAAGAGACAAAGACAGAGAAGAGTGACCGAGTGAGACAGGGATAAAAAATTTAAAAAAAAGCAAGAAGATAACGAGACAGTGAGAAAGAAAAGAACAATGAAGAGAGTGATGGACAGACGTGATATAGTGGCGAAAAAGGGAAATGAGGACAAAAGAGACAGACAGAAAGAGACAGAGTGAATGGGAGTGAGAGAAAGAGGAGCAAGAGACAGAAATACAGCGAGGAAGGCAAAAAGAAATATGATGATGGATAGAGATAGAGAGAAGGAAAAGAAAAAAGAGCAAGAAAAAAATAGAGGAGGGTGAAAGAGAGACAGAGAGAAACAGAAAGAAAGAGAGAGTATATGCCAGTGAGAAAGAGAAGGGAATGGAAAGAGAGACAGATAACGAGAAAGAGATGAGAAAGCGAGAGAAGGAAAGAGAAGAGTGAATGAGTTAGAAATGGACAGGTAAGACCAGATGTACACAGTGAGGACGTAAAGATGAGCAAGAGACTGGGCGAGAAATAGAAGAAAAGTGAGAAAGAGAAAGAGAGACAATGAAGCGAGTAAGAGAAAGAGGTGCAAGAGACAGAAAAAAGACAGATGAGTGTGACGGATAGATGGACAGACATAGAGAGAAGAAAAGCGTTAGCAAGAGAGTGGCAGAGAGGATGAGAAAAACAGATCGATAAAGAGAAGAGAGGGAAAGAGAGATAGAGAGAGGCAGAAAGAAAGAGTGAGTGGACATTAGAATGAGAAAGAGAAGAGGAAGGGAGAGAGAGAGACTAACAAGAGGCAGTCAACGAGAAAGAGATGAGAAGGAAAGAGTGAGACTATATATTCGCATTGGGGAAGTAAAGATGAGCAAAGAGATGAGAAAAATGAGAAAGAGAAATCAGGAGGGATGGAGAGAGGGAAACAGTGAGTGCATGAGTGAGTGTGGGAAATATGAAGAAAGAAAAGAGCAAAAGACAGAGTTTTTTGTAAGAGAGAGCAAAAGACAGATATTAAGAAAGAAAGAGCAAGAGATAGAGAGAGAGAGAGAGAGAGACAAAGGAAGAACGAGAAGAGTGAGAGACAGAGACAGACTGAAATGACTGAAGAAAAGAAAGTGAGAAAGGAGTGATAGAGAAAGAGGCTGATAAAGAGAGGAGAGAAAAGGAAAACAGAAAGCAAGAGACAGAACGAGACAGCAAGCGAGGACAGCGGGAAAGAAAAGAGCAAGAGAGCTATGAGAGAAAGAAGGAAAGAGAAAGGGAAGACATAATGAGAAAGAAAGTAGAAGATAAAACAGTGAGGGGAAAAGAAGAGAGAGAGATGGTCAAGAGACAAGCAATGGAAAGGAAAGAAAGAAAGAAAGAAAGAAAGAAATTGTTAAAAGACTGAAAAAGTAAGAGTAAGGAAGAGAGAGACAATGAGAAAAAAAATAAGCAAGAGAGAGTGGGACCAGAGATAAGCAATGAGAAAGACATGACAGACGAAAAAAGAAAGAAAGAAAGAAAGAAAGAAAGAAAGAAAGAAAGAAAGTAAGAAAGAAAGAAAGAAAGAAAGAAAGGAAACGGATGGTTAGATAGAGGACAGATAAATGTGAGATAGAGAATAACAGAAAGACAGAGTGTGTGTGTGTGTGTGTGTGTGTGTGTGTGTGTGTTAATGCAAGCAAGAGAGACTGAGTGAAGGAGAGAGAGAGAGAGAGAGAGAGAGAGAGAGAGGGAGAGAGGGAGAGAGAGAGAGCTCCATCCTCAGTTTTCAGTGCTCGGAGGAGAGGAACGCAGTCTCGTGCGCGCACGCGCTCCAGTGGACATCACGACACGTCTCGCTGCTGTATTGAACACGTTTTTCCTTTCCGTGAGCATGTGAGGATCTGGGAGGCGGAGGAGGAGGAAGAGGAGGAGGACACACGCACCCAGGCAGGAGATCAGACGGGTCGGCGGATTCGCTCGTGCAAATAAAAAGACACATCACAGGATCTTGGACGCGTTGATGCTGTTTTTCCAGCAGCTGTCAGTCGCGCTCGCGCCCTCCACACTCGCGCTCGGGGTGAAGAGCAGCATCCTCGTGGCGGAAACAGCCTCCAGGTCCTTCCTCTCTGGATTACTGTCTGTAGGGAACTCTCTCTCTCTCTCTCTCTCACTCACTCACTCACTCACTCTCTCACTCCGCATCTCCACATTCTAACAAGTGCTCATGATCTCCACAGGAACGCTCCAACTCTTAAATATCACTTGTGTCATTTTCCATCCTCGATTATAAGTATTGTCAAGTGCAGTTTTATTATCAGACGGAAATGGTTCTCTATTTCATCTTCTAAATGATCTCTAGATCATCTAACGGTTCTCTAGATCATCTCCTAACATTTTCCTGGATCATCTCCTAAAGGTTCTCTGGATCATCTCCAAGATGTTCTCTGGATAATCATCTAAACTATGCTTCTCTAGATAATTACCTAAAGATTCTCTAGTTCATCTCTTAAAGTCTCCAACGGTTTTCTAGGTCATCCCCTAACTGTTCTCTAGTTCATCTCCTAAAGCTTCTCTTTTTCATCCCTTAAAGGTTCTTAACCAGCAAGAAGCAGAAGGAAACCAAAAACTGAGCAGAGCTGCATGCTGCACTTTTCCGCAAAACATTTCCTTCCCTGACATGATATTTTATTTCTGACGTGATCACTTCTGACATACGGTACAGTAGATAAATGAAATGACAAAATGTTAATTACTCGTCTGAAGGTTCTCTAAAAATCCTTAAATAACAGAAACCTAAAATTGTAGCTTGTAGTTGTGGAATTTCCAGTAACTCGCATGGTGTACTAAGATAAATTGTATTTCTTCATAACACAAAAGGAATAGTGACATAAAGGTAGCAGTACAATACGTTTAAATAGCAGTTTAATTAAAGTATAAGCAAAGAAAGTTTCTTTTTTTTTTTTTTTTTTTTGGTGAAAACTGTCATTTTAGGGTTACCCACAAAGTGATCTATATCTATATGTAAATAAATATATATAGAAAATATAAAAAATTTGTATTTTGCGATGTGGCGCTGTTGAGGCATGTTTAAAAAAATTGTAGTAAAGAAATTTCCAAAAAATTCTCCCAAAACAAAATACAGTCTATGAAAAACTGCAGTGGCTGTTTATTTTGTATAGTTCGTTGTGACTCTCTGAACGTATGCCAAGCGTAACCGTGACTCATAAAGTCATAAATAAGGATTTACACGAGGACTGAATTACAGCGTTATGCATCTCTCTGCGGAAACTGTGATATTTTTTTCCCCTTTCCGCGTAGGCGGGAAATTGCTACTTAAAACATAATTCAAATTTAGACTTCTAGACCCAAGCGCTGATCCATATCGAGTGGCTCTTATTGTTGAGAGCGTCCGTGAAATTATACTGTCCGTGAGTGAGGCTCCAATTAGCAGCTTCCAGAACCCTGAACAGATCTGAAAGGGAAAAAATGAAAATATTATCACTCCTGATATATTAAAGAGATACACTGCTTAGTTGTTGTTTTGAATGGCCCTTCGAGTGTTCCACCTGACACTGACTGTGTGAAGCTGCTCATACGGGATCATCGCTGGTTGGCGTTCTGGACCATGTGCAGCCTGTAGGCACGTTAAAGTCGTTTGAGTAGTTTTGGTGCGCGAGAGCAGCAGGGATCACTCCGAATGAACGCCGCCACAAAGATGGATGTGAAAGTGGAGCCGGCTGCAGAGACAGACAGCGGTCATCCGCCTCCTCTCCAGGTGTTCGCACTCACGTCCACGCTGCACGGCATCGCTCACATCTTCTCCAACGAGAGAGTGACAGTGAGATGCTGCCTGTGGCTGCTCTTCTTCCTCGGCTCTTTAGGCTTCCTGATGTACGTCTGCATGGACCGAGTTCAGTTCTACCTGGAGTTTCCCTACGTCACCAAAGTGGACGAGATGGTGGCTCCGGCCATGCTGTTTCCCGCCGTCACCATCTGCAACCTCAACGCTTTCCGTTTCAGCAAGGTCACACGCAACGACCTGTACCACGCAGGGGAGCTGCTCGCCATGCTCAACTCCAGGTGACTTTGTTCTATTCCATTCTATTCTATTCTATTCTATTCTATTCTATTCTATTCTCTTGCAGCTATTTTATTCTACTTTATATTCTGCTCTACTGTGCATTACATTCTACTTTCCTAAAGCTATACTATTTTTATGCTTATCTACTTTAATCTCCTTTCATAAACCTCTATTCTATTTAATACCTATTGTACTCTACTCAGTTTACAACTTCAGATAGATAGAAAGATAGATAGTTAGATTAGATATTTTAAGTGTATTCCGTTTTATTCAACTTGATTATATTCCATTCTACTCTTGAAACACTTTTATAAACTTATTATTAAATTCCATCCTATTCAATTCTTATAAAACTATTGTATTCAGCTCTATTCTGTTTATAGAACTCTATTCTATTCCATTCTACTTTGCTCTATTCTATTATACTTGCAAAAAAAACTACTACTGTAAGTTTGATTCTATTTCATAAAATATTATTTTACTGTACTATAATATTCTATCAACTCTATTTTGAATATATTATAAATATTTTGCTCTCAACTCCAGAGAACTTCATTCTATTCTAGTCTAATTCATTCTTTCTACACTCATAAACACTCTATTCTATTCTATTCTATTCTATTCTATTCTATTCTATTCTATTACTTTTTACTCTACTAGACAGATAGATAGATATTGATCCTGAAGGAAATTTCAAAATGTGTTCTCTATTACTCTATTTAAATCTACTCTATTCAATAATATTCTTTCTTTCTTTTTTTTAAACCTTATCATAAAATTATATTCTATTCTACTATATTTTTTTCTATTTTTTTTATTTTTTTATTCTACTCTAATATATTATCACACCCTTCCCATTTTCTAACCGGGCTCAGGACCGGCACTGCATGCAGTAGTTGGGTTGTATGGTTAAAAGACCCAAAGACCCAACAGTAAGGAACTGGTGGTGGCAGGGCTCGAACCCCCCAACTCTCCAGTCAGCACCTAGGGCCTCAACCACCTGATAAGGGTTTATTCTGTTTACCATTGAATAGATTCTGCATGTATAGAGCACTATCTGTTTGATTTTTTTTCTTGTCTGACAACGCTTTAGTCTATACTATAGAAAGGATCATCTTTTTTTTTTCTTCCCACAAATTTTTCTATTCTATTCTATTCTGTTCTATTCTACTCAATTCTACTCAATTCTATTCTAATCTGTTGATTTCTCACAACCGATTATCCTACTATTCTTTTTCATTCAGCTCTCATAAAATTACATTATTTTATAAAGAATGATACTTTCTCATTCTAATTTAGTCCTGTCCTGTCCCCTGTCTATTCTGTTTCAACTCATATTATTTCATTCTATTCTTTACCAACTTTATACACATACAATTCAATTCTATTTTATTCTCACAATTCCTTATTCTAAATCATAGTTCATCATTCATTCTAAGGCATAATTATATCTGCTTTTTTTCTTCCAACAAGGCTCTATTCTATTCTATTCTATTCTATTCTATTCTATTCTATTCCTTACCCACAATTATTATTTTCCGTTCCTGAAACATTCTGTTCTATTCCATTCTTCCCAATAAAACACTCCTATATTTTACTTTATTTTCTTGAATTTCTATTCTGTTTAATCATGTTGTCTTTATTCACATCAATTATTTTTTTATTTGATCCTATTTCACTTTACTCTCATAAAACTGTACAATTCTAGCCTCGCAAAGCTTTGATCATTTTATTTTCATAAAACAAAACTATATTTAATTTCATTCAATTTATGTACTTTTTTTTTTTTTTTTTTTTTTTACAAAGCTTGATTTGATCATTTTGAAATACCACTGATTACAAGGACTTTGAACACACAGATCATTATTTAGCAACTCTTAATGACTGTTTGAGACTGTGCTGCATAAAAAAAAAAAAAAAAGAAGAAAAAACCTGACAAGCATGATTAAGTGTGTGTGTGCCTCCCCGTGAGGAAGGTGTGAGATTAACACTGCAGCCTGATTGCGGTCATGTCCAACAACGACTATATGAGAAGCTTCCAGCATCGGCGTGCAGCTACAGCATAGTGTGTGTGTGTGTGTGTGTGGGTGGGTGGGTGGGTGGGTGTGCATGTGTAAGTGCATCTCTGGCAGAGTGATATATGCAATGTGAGTCGAGCCAGTAGGGTTTCGCTGCTGTTCTGTTGAACAGAGAAGCAAACGGTCATCAGAAAGCAAGTTTTCCAGTTTTTTCTAGATAAAGCCCACAGGATGCTCGGCAGGGCCTCACGGTTGCTGAAGTGAAACTTTTTTTCCACAGAATCTTGGGATTAGATGTTATTTTTGGCTCTGGATTTAACATCAGCTGCCATTTGGCAGTTAGATATAGAGCGCGGTTTTCCCTACTGCAGTGTTGCGGTACGCTGGAGCTACGGTGTGACTGGAGTTCAGATTTGACTTTATTCATGCCTCTAGCTGTAGTCTGGTTCACAGATACACATACACACACTCTTATATTCTCTAGATTTTGTCTAATGGTTTATGAATTTTTTATTTACCTCTATTAACCCTTTCGGGGAAAAAAAGGACTCGGTGTACGTGGTGTTTTAATTGCGGTTATATGGTTATGTTGTCAGAGGCATCAATCACCATAATTACTACTAATTACTCCTGGGGCTTAAATTTTATGTATCTGAATGATTTCTTTTGATTCATGCATTCTTTCACTAATTCAGACACAATTCTAAAAGGTTCTTTCTACACAACCAGGGGCTTTCTGCCCAATCTGATGCTCATTCTTACAGGACCCACCCTGAGGTGCCCCCTCTTGGCACTATCTGGTACTGCAAATTCCTGCCCACTCTGAGGCTTCTTACCCAAACTGGGACTCCATCATACACCAGGTCCATTCCTTCCCAATTTTAGGCTCATTGTTAATTCCTACCCACTCTAAGCCATCCCTGTCCAGATTGGGGCTTCTTGCCCGAGCTGGAGCTTTCACCCAAGGTTGAGAAAGCTACCTTCTTATACTGTATATCTACCCTGATGCTTTCTGCTCAAATAAAGGGCTTACTACCAAATTCGAAGCTGACCCTTAGTACGCTTAAGCTAATATCTAGTCGCTTTCAGACTTCTTGCTCAACCTGACTAACCTCAGCACATTCCTTGGTTTCTTGCCAAGGGGGTCAGTCAGAAACCCCTTTCAGGCTCATTGAGGCTCATTGAGGCACAGAGGCTTCTTACTCAGCTTGCGGCTTTTGCCCCAGCTTGAGGCTTCTTCATACCAACCACGAAGCTTCTTGCCCAACTAAGGGACTTCCTGACAAATTTGAAGGTGATCCCTTCCCAAACTTAGACTTATCTGCTAATCCCCTTCTTACCCAACCAGGGACTAACCTGAGACTCATTCCTGCCCACGATAAGGCTAGGGGATTCCCACCTAAGTTGAGGCTTCTTGCCCATCCTGGGGCTTTCGGACTAACTTGACACTTCTTCATGCCCACACTGAGACTTCATACCCAGACTAAGTCATCCTGGGGCTTTGCGTATCCAATCCTGCGATTCTAGTCAGACCTGGAGCTTCACAAACAAAAATACTATGTCATAATTTGACCGTTTTTCTATCTCCGTTTCAGATACGAGATTCGCGACGTTCACCTGGTCGAGGAGAGCGTCCTGGAGGCTCTAAAGGTCAAAGCTGACTTCCAGAACTTTAAGCCTCGTCCCTTCAACATGCTCGAGTTCTATAACCGGACGGGCCATGACATCAGAGACATGCTTCTCTCGTGCCACTTCAGGGGGAAGCCGTGTCGGCCCGAAGACTTCAAAGTGGTGAGTGCGTCTCCGTCCGCTCTGGCTAGCCGCGGCTTTGTTGTATTTCAGCCCTGAGCTGTTTACGGTGGCATGAGCGGTGCTGAATAACAGGGTGACAGGACACAACAGAACGTAATTTAAAGGCTGGCAGGCGGTGAGGCTCACACTCAGGTCTTGCTCGAGTATTCGCCAGGATTTTAATCCTCAGTGATGCTTGAAGCCAGGCTTAGACGGGACCACCTGCTGCCTGAGTAATAGCGCTGTGGAGTAATAATATTTGATGTATCATGTCGTCATTGAGGAGGAGGGGACAAAAAAAATGTTTTGGAGGTGACGGTGCATTTCGGCACAATTATACACCTCTTTGAGGTTGCTATGGTGATTGTCTTCTCCTTGGGTTAATATGAATGAATGCCCCATTATGCACACCCATGGTCTCAAACAAGCTATTCTTTGCACGGCAGTGTGCTGGTGTGTGTGTAGCCGTGTCCTACTTCCTTGAGCTTCCTACATCACAACATTCTTCCTTTCCTGTTTATTTAATTTCCAATATCCTTTTGCGAACACATCTGCAAAGTCTGAAGGTCTTCTCTGTACTATATGACTCTCCTAATTATCCCTGCCATTTTTCTTCTTTTTTTTTTTTTTTCCTCATTACACATGAGCGCTTCAAGAGAATAGTACAGTCAATCTCAGCCTCCTGTAGTTTTTTTCCCCCCCCCTTTTTTTTTTTTCCTCGGGCTACTTTAAGCTCCCTGAGCAGAACCAAAATACCCTACCCTACAGCTTTTAAAATAGGTCAGCGTTAAATATTAAATCCAGTGAGAGAGGTGTTCTGGGAGATTTCAGAGCTTCCTCGGGCTCTTGTTCTTTCCTGATACTGATACAATGGGAAATACAGTATGGTTCTGAGATACACACCAGAGTTTGCATTGATTTCTCCAAGAATTCTTTGAAAAACTGCTTTAAATTCTCACAGAAGCAAGTCTATGAAATATAACAATCAATCGTTCCATGAAATCCAGAAAGTCAAATTTTTTTTTTATTAAATTTTTTTTTTTTTTTTTTTAACAATAATACTTTTTAGATTTTTGAGAAAAATGTATGATATACTGTATAACTGTGCTGGAAGCATTGCCTCAAGCCATGAGCACAAGTCCAGCTGCATTTATGTCTGTGGTCCTAAACGTGGGGTCCAACTTTATAAAATTATTATGCCTATAAATCATCTCAATTACTTTAAATAAAAACGTTTATAGTTCGTTTAAAAAAAAAAAAAAACACTCTGGCGCCAATAAATGACGGTACATAACGAAATTAATTAGGGGTCCAAGCACCAGTGGTTGTAGTTAATGAATTATTATTATTATTATTATTATTATTATTATTATTATTATTATACAAGTACCATTCAAGTCAAAGCGAGACTCATGATGAACGTATTGGTGAATGAAGGTGTAAAATAATAAAAATTAGCATTTCGAGATACGAGACACTTTACCAAACAATTTTGCTAACATGAGGCATGTTAGTAAAATGGCAGTTTAAAAAAATCACAATCTATGAAAAACTACAGTGTTTGCCAAACATAACCGTGACTCATAAAAGTCATAAATAAGGATTTACGCGAGGACTGAATTACAGCGTTATACATTTCTCTGTGGAAACTGTGATATTTTTTCCCCTTTTCGCGTAGGCGGGAAACAAATCGCTACTTAAATCATAGCGCAGTACGGTGATGAAAGGTTTGAATTTGAATGGTGGAAATGTTTTTTAAAAATGACCATACGACTTTTGGCTCGGAGATCACTGCCCGTCACTGTCGTTCCCGTAAAGATTCCCGCGGGTGGAACGTCTGGTGCGTGAAAATCGATGGATAACTCGTCTCTAACTTGTGGAAGAGACACACAATCACTTAACAACACCACTTGCGTGTCGCATTACAGGAACTCTGGTGAGTGGGCGGTATCGTCACATCCTGGAGTGGATCCCAGGAGTTCCTGGGAGGCCGGGGTTTCAGAAGTGAAGCAGGCAGTCTGGTACGGAGAAAATGTTTTACCTAGTGAAGGTGCATTCATTAGTGTAACAGCGGAAATGATGGGAGTTTTGACTCTCATACAGTAACTGTTCTGTTATTCTTCACAATCAAAAGTCTTGCTTTGACTTGAACTTGACCCTTGCATTTTAATATAGACTGATATACAATTATGAAATTGAGTGTTGGTGTGACGGTGATAGAGCATAGTCTGGTTCATGTGCAATAATAATGCCACAGAGTGGTGCAGAAATGCTGCAGAAATAAAGGGGTTAGAAATTTCCTCCGATTCTTTTGGGTTCTGCTGGGTTTGGCAGATACTATGATGCTGAAGCACACTGGCAGCTCTTTGTTTAAGGCACTGGGTTACTGTGAGTTCAAATCCTGCAGCACTAAACTGCCACGTCTGTGCCCCTGAGCAAGGCTCTTAACCCTCACCTGCTCGGCTGCATATTATTTAATGAATGATACGCCACTTCGGAGCAAATCATCAGCCGGATGAGAGAATTAAATCGTCCGATATTTTGATTCTTCACAAAATCTGCATTGCATCATCGTGAGAAGGTACCTCCGATCTTTTGCATGCGAATAAGTTTTATGGCCAAACGGAATTTCAACGCATTTCTCAGCATCGCTCGGCATTTTTTATTTATTTATTTATTTTTTGTAAAATATCGTTCCTATGAAATAAATCTGCACTGAACCACTCGATGATTTAAAAAAAAAGGAAAAAATCTTAGAGGATCCTGACTGTAAAAAAAAAAAAAAATGGTTGTGAACCCCTGATTTTACGATGCACAGAAGTAAAACTCTATGCACTCTCATACAGTCAGCGATCCTAGCTATAGCAAAGGCAGATAAATTTAGCGCCTCCAGCTCTTCCCATCTGTGTTTTCCTTCAAAGCCGTGCTCCGAAACACATCCCAGGGCTCCCAAACACAAAATCCGCGAATGTGAGTGCAAAAGGCACAGCTTTCAGTGATGACAGGCAAGAAAAAAAACACCTTCGTGTTCTCTTTAGGTAGAAGTCAGCGGTCCACATTGCTTCTGTGTGTTTTTTTTATTTATTTATTTGTTTGTTCGTTTGTTTGTTTATTTATTTATTTATTTATTTATCTTAGGGCAAAGAGACCAGAAATTCTTGGACGAGTCAGGAATTTGACTTTTTCCGTTTATATGGACACTTCTCATTACAGGCTGTTTTACCTTAGCAGGTTATTTAGAAGAATAAATGAAGATTAGTTGAGTCTGAGCGGTTGAGTGCGCCGACACTGTATGACACACCGTATATGGTGAATGCTGTACGTAATAATCAAAAATAAAACCTACCAGTGTGCCATGTGTTCCCTGGATACAGTATAGTGAAGTAATTCAAATGAAAGTACAGTAAACACCTGTGCGTTGATATGCATTTTGTGTGTGTGTGTGTGTGTGTGTTTGCAAGCAGAGGTGACCTTTAATTTCAGACTTATTATAAACAAGCCTGCAGAACAGCTGGTGTGTGTGCTGTTTGTGAACCTCATAACGAAACATGAAGCGGAGCCCGCAGCTTCAGCGTCCTCAGTTTGTTCCTGATCTGGTATTGCTGTCAGTGTGGAGTTTCATGTTCTCCCTGTCTCTGTCTGAGGTTCCTCTGAGCTCCCCAAGTTCATCATGGCCCCATTACGAGGGGAAGACGCCAAGGATCCGCGCTCTGGCTGTAGAATTTGCTTTAATCAGGAGTGAATCTTCGTTCTCATAGGGCCGCTTTCGGGGGACCAGACGGGTGAACGTCTGATGGAGCGAGATGAGGACCATAGGGAGGACGCTTTAACACTTCAAAGCAAAGTTTTTGCCAATGTCGACAGTGTGGGCAGACGTGTGTGGACGTCCGCCGTCATGCCGAGATCACGACCCCCATGGACGTTTAGGCTTCAGGTCTTCAATAAGCGCTGTTGATTGTCGAACCTTCTCCCCGATCATGTTCCAATACTTCTGGCCCTCGAGAATCCAAGAAAGCGTCGATAACTTTTCATGCTGATGGTTGACTTTTGAACTTTCCGTTCCGTATTCTGCCGTTTACTCTCAGACTCGTCGTGATGAATCCGCGTCTCGTCACCAGTAAGTATCGTCTCCAGAGTATCGCTCCAAATGTTTTTTGGACACGATGTTATCACGATTAAAAAACGGTTTTGGAGGGGGCCTCCGAGTAGCGCAGTGGTTAAACCGCTCGCCCTATCATCCGGAGATCGCTAGTTCGAATCCCAGGTGGTGCTGTAACCTCTCGCAGCCGGAGGTCTAGAGAGAGCTGATTGGCCGAGCTCTCTCAGAGGGGAGGGATGAGAGGTACTTAGTGCTCCCACATTAATCACGGCTCTACAGCCAATCAGGGGCGTCTGTGAGCTCGCGCAACGGAGGGAGCGGATAGCGCTGTCCTCCGAGTGTGTTACGCCGCCCCCAACGATGCGCGAGCGAGCAGTTCGAAAAGATGCGGTCGGCTGGCGTCACGTGGTTCGGAGGAAACACGTGATAGTCTTCGGCCCTCCCGGCTGAGTGGTAGTAGTAGCCTTAATGTGGAGCCCCCTAGTGACGGGGAGGAATTGGACACGACTAAATTAGGGAGAAAATCGGGGAAAAATCCAAAAAAAAAAAAAAAATACGGTTTTGGAGTAGGCTCTATGTTATCCATCGCTGCCATGGCAACCATGGCAACATTACTGCTGAAGTCACAAAACAAACTACCTAAAAAAGTTACATTTCAATTTGAAATTAAGATCATTCTTTTTATATATTTGCTGACATCCATTTCGGTTGCATACAGTTCCATTTCCTGAGCGTGTCCATATAAATAAATGTGTTTTCACACCCGAGACGCTTAATCTTTTCCGAGCTCAAGTTTGCATATCACAGACAATAGATAGTCGCATTTCACTTTCACCTTCGTCAGCGTGGTCACAGGACACAGTTGCTGTCAAGATATCGAGATAAAGTCGTGCGTTACACGTACAAATTCTTTAAATCTGACACTGTTTTGCACTTTTACACTCCAGAGCTCTTGTAGCTACTGTCGTACTGTCAGACTGCTGCTATCTGTCCGTCACCTTACAAATATCTATACCTTTATACTCACAACTTCAGAACATTTACGTATACAGTATTCGGATTTATATTCGCACCTTAAGTATTCTAGACCCTTGGACGTGTATGTGTATATTAACAAGATACAAACTGTCTACTGTTTTGCATAGATGCATATTCATTCAGATGTTTATACAAAAATCAGTTTCTAGATTGCACTGACTGCTGATATTTTTATTATACAGACTTTCCAATGTAAACACTTGATGAGGGCGAGGAGAATTCCGATTCCTCCGCATGTCTGCACATACTGTATGGTGGCGTTGACAAATAAACACCTTGAACCTTGGAGTCCGACTATGAGATGCGCTTCTAAGCATTTTAGCCGGACAGACAGATCCGAGAGATATGTAGTGATCGAGCGCGAACATCTAATTACCCTTAATTTCAGTTACTGACTTTACATTTACAGAGGGGAAAACACAAGGGGCTGTGTAGTGTGTAGCACCAGACTCTGCCGTAAAGTGGTATCGGTGCAGAAGTATTGGAACGGAAGTAGATTAGCGCAGTATGAGACTGCTGCCTGATTCTGGTATATCGGTATACAGTATACTGTCCCTACCATGAATAATCCATATCAGTTAAAAACTCCATACCATGTGACTCATGTAGAAAATAGTTTTGACTTTAGCTGTTGTAATCTGTATTTAATTTGTTCCTGAGCATGCCTCTGTAAAATTCTTCTTACTGCATTGAGTGTGTGTGTGTGTGTGTGTGTGTGTGTGTGTGTGTGCGTGTGTGTAGTTTCTCTGATTTACATGTTTTACTTTATGGATTTTCATTTTAATGTATTTTTAGGCATTTCACATTTCCAGACATTTCATCCGATACCTGTTCCAAATTATAGTGCCTTGCAAAAGTATTCACACCCCTTGAACTTTTCGAATTATTCAGATTATAAGCAAAGTCCAGTTTGCAGTTTGCGACAAGCCATGTGGACTACGCAGCAAACGTGTGGAAGAAGGCGAACTTTCTGACCTGAATGCGAAATGCCATGTGTGGCGGAAAACTAACACTGTGCATGGTGGTGGCAGCATCATGCTGTGAGGATGCTTTTCTTCAGCTGGTCAGAGCAGATGGGAAGATGGATGGAGCCAAATCCCGGACAATCTTAAAAGAAAACCCGTTAGAGTCTGCAGAAGACTTGAGACTGAGGCAGAGGTTCACCTTCCAGCAGGACAACAACCCTACGGTATATATACAGCCAGAGCGGCCCAGTCAAAGTCCAGACCAAATCCAATTGAGAATCTGTGGCAAGACTTGAAAATTGCTGTTCACAGACACTCTCCATCCAATCTGACTGAGTTCTTTTGCAAACAATGGGCGGAAATTTCACTTAAAGCTGGAAGAGACACACCTCGAAAGACTGGCTGCTATAATGGCAGTGAAAGGTGTTTCTACAAAGTATTGTCTCAGGGGGGCTGTTATACTCTGATACTGGATAACTATCAACGTCAAAGTTTCCATATTGGAACTAACAACGGCTGGAGGACAAAGAGCGTTTTAAACTTTACTAAATTTGAACTTTTTTCAAAAAGTTCATCTATCCACCATCGTTCCGCAGGCTACACTTTCTCCCTACATCCCCAGCCCACCTCTGCCTAAGATGTCACATCAAACAGCACTTTTTCCACTTGACTGTCCACAATAATTCCTTACATATCAGGTAATAATCTTACCTGGCACGGGGCCACAATTAGAGCTGCCATTATTTCGCCCACGCATGCCATCTACAGGGCTTTAGACAAGACTAAGAGATTAACACTTTTGTTCCAATAGTTCCTAGCATAATGAGTGGTATAGAGAGAAACATGTAGCGTCTGATAAACCCATATCACTCATGAATCCTTATAGACGGTGCCTTAAAAGCTTTTTCTCGGACCGAAATGCCATTCTAAATGCCATTCTCATCTGGAGCAAAGTAAAGCTAGAGTCTGGTTAGAGAGCTTCCCAGTCTGCTTAAAACCTCGAGATCTTCAGCAACCTCCTGATGTGATTTAGGACGATTCAGGACAATCTCCTGCATTGACATGAAACACAGGATGTGGTAACGTTATTGAAATCATCATGTTCTGGTTTGTCCTTCCAAGCAGCTGATAGAGTTTGTGACTCGTTAAGTAAGTGGTGTCACTTGGTCATTGTTTTGGCACATTAAACATTGTTGAATCAAAAGCACTTTAGAAATATATCCTTCTATGAGTAGTTCTACCGCACCGTACTTTTTACTTTTACTTGAGTAGATTTGTGAAGAAGCAACGCTACTCTTACTCCGCTACATTCAGCTACATTCGACTCGTTACTTTTATAACCGTTTATTCTACACATGCAGCCGCTGGATCTACAGCATGACTGTTTCACCAATCAGATGCAGCAGCCATAATCACATGACTCCGTTTGACCAATCAGGTCAGGGTCAACCTTCAGCCGGGTCTTCTATAAATTCATCCTACCTGTGAATCCGTCCTACGAACGCTCGCTTGCGCATGCACATACACTTTAACAGGCTAAGAATATATAAGTACAGTATATTTCAGTACAGAATTAATCGCCAACATGCGTGTTGTACATTTTTATGCATCCCGAAAAATATGATGCTTCCCTGGCATCATAAACAAAGCATGTTTCACTGGCAAAAGAAGAGCTTCATACTGCAGTGTATATACAGTATGCACTAATATATAATTATTATAATTTATTTTTTTTAAAATAAATAAATAAATAAAAAGATTTCGATTGAAACAGTTACTCAGTACTTGAGTAGTCTTTTCACTGAATACTTTTTACTTCTACTTTACTTCTAAATAATATTCAGCTACTTATACTTGAGTACATTTTTTGGCTACTCTACCCACCTCTGCCGGCCAATAAAACAGGCCATTTTAAACGGATCCATTTTTTGGGCTGAAACAAGCAAAGGAAACAACTAAAGTGATCTGAAATTGGTGGAGCCTGGAAGGATAGTGCTGAACCGTCAACTTTGTGAAAGAAATATGGTCAGAAAAAAAAATAATTATGAATGGAGATCCAAAAAAAAATTCTAATAATAATAATTAATAGTGAAAGTAAGAGCATTTCCATATAGGCTCAATGTAATGAGAACTCACAGGATTGGGACTAAACAGCTGTGTGGCCATAAGAAAACCACAATGATTAGACTTTGGAGCGATGAAAAAAGGTCATGTGACCTGATGAGTCCAGATGGAGGCTATTCCAGAGTGATGGGCGTGTCAGGGTGAGAAGGGAAGAGATGCACCCATCATGCATAGCGTCCACTGTACAAGCCTCTGCAGACAGTGTTATGATCTGGGGTCGCTTCAGTCGCTCAGGTCGAGACTCAGCAACGTTATGTGGCAATAAAATGAAGTGTGCGCTGCAACCAAAGCTAAAGCTAAACTTTTTTTTTTGTCCAGACGGTGTATTTCTGTTTTAAACCACTCTTTCTTCAGACTGTCCCAGCTGAGAGAATTACTTAAACTAGAAGAACCGCACAAGTCCATATTTCCACTATTAAGCCGGATGAACTTCATTACCCGGGGATAATACTTCAGATCTTCAAACAGATGAATCCGCCGAGTTTTCTAATCAGTGCCTCATGAGTAATCAAGCGATAATGAAAGCGAATGATGATTCCCCACTTCTTTTTTTTTTTAGAAGAGCGCTGGTGAGATGGTACTACAGCTTGGAGTAGACGTGAAACGTTCACAAACAGTTAGGTGTTTTGAATGAACGAATCAATATCATCAATATCACAGTGTCATTTGTATAATTCAGTTTACGCCTCCTGTACAAAGCAGAGTACTACGTTCCCAAACAAATTCATAAATGATGCTACGCGCTAATCAGACAGCGCTGATGTTAATCTGTTCCTGAAGGAAATGTACTCGCGACTGACGGCGTCCCAAACCTGATTAGCACTTATTGAGTCTGTGAATCTTGTTCAGAGGCTCAGGGTATTATTGAATCACTGAATTGTTCCTGTCAAGGCTAAGATTCACTCCTAGTTCAGTTGAATCACAGAGTGTAGTAAGTGTTTACATTACTTAAACTGTTTTTTTTCTTCCCATGGCTGCACAATTGAGCAAAACCTGTATATATATATATATATCCCCCACAGTACACACTTATATAAATGTATACACACTTCAGGAAAAAAGAAAACTAGTATTATATGTTTGTATATTATATTCATATAATATTAATAATATGATCATATATATCAATATATAATGCAGGGATAAATTTTGTTTTAAAATATTATATATACAAGCTTTTATTTTCCTGAAGTGTGTATACATTGTTTTGGCTGACTCACATTGTTTTGGTATACAGTGGAACCTTGGATTATGAGCATAATTGTTTGATTTGCATTGATTGCTTTGATCATACTGGTAGCAAATGGCAACAAAAAATGGGTTTGGTGCTCCAAAAATATTCTTTAATTACAAAGACTGTTGGGAAATGTAAGACACAATACAAAAATATGAGGCGCCGTATAGGGCTTAAATCAAACTTGCGTGCGTACATCTCATAGGTGTGTGTGTGTGCATGGAGAGTTTGCGCGTGTATGTGCACGGAGAGTTTGCATATACACATGTGGACAAAATTGTTGGTATCCTTCGGTCAATGAAAGAAAAACTCACAATGGTCACAGAAATAACTTTAATCTGACAAAAGTAATAATAAATAAGAATTCTATGAATGTTAACCAATGAAAGTCAGACGTTGCTTTTCAACCATGCTTCAACGGAATTATTTAAAAAAAAAAAAAAACTCATGGAACAGGCCTGGACAAAAATGATGGTACCCCTAACTTAATAGTTTGTTTTTTGAGGCAATCACTGCAATCAAACGATTCCTGTAACTGTCAATGAGACTTCTGCACCTCTCTGCAGGTATTTTGGCCCACTCCTCATGAGCAAGCTGCTCCAGTTGTTTCCGGTTTGAAGGGTGCCTTTTCCAGACACCATGTTTCAGCTCCTTCCAAAGATGCTCAATAGGATTGAGGTCAGGGCTCATAGAAGGCCACTTTAGAATAGTCCAATGTTTTCCTCTTAGCCATTCTTGGGTGTTTTTAGCTGTGTGTTTTGGGTCATTGTCCTGTTGCAAGACCCATGACCTGCGACTGAGACCCAACTTTCTGACACTGGCCAGCACATTTCTCTCTAGAATCCCTTGATAGTCTTGAGATTTCATTGTACCCTGCACAGATTCAAGACACCCTGTGCCAGATGCAGCAAAGCAGCCCCAGAACATAACAGAGCCTCCTCCATGTTTCACAGTAGGGACAGTGTTCTTTTCTTCATATGCTTCATTTTTCCATCTGTGAACATAGAGCTGATGTGTCTTGGAAAAAAGTTCCATTTTTGTCTCATCTGTCCATAGGACATTCTCCCAGAAGCTTTGTGGCTTGTCAACATGTAGTTTGACATATTCCAGTCTGGCTTTTTTATGATTTGTTTTCAACAATGGTGTCCTCCTTGGTCGTCTCCCATGTAGTCCACTTTGGCTCAAACAACGACGGATTGTGCGATCCGACACTGATGTTCCTTGAGCATGAAGTTCACCTTGGATCTCTTTAGAAGTCTTTCTGGGCTCTTTTGTTACCATTCGGATTTGTCATCAATTTTCCTCCTACGGCCACGTCCAGGGAGGTTGGCTACAGTCCCATGGATCTTAAATTTCTGAATAATATGTGCAACTGTAGTCACAGGAACATCTAGCTGCTTGGAGATGGTCTTATAGCCTTTACC